>JAAWXA010000001.1:22149293-22230979 GCA_038090715.1 Florisuga fusca | reverse complement strand
ACTGGGGGTGCAGGCGGCCCCGGGGCCGGGCAGCTGTGCTGCCTGCGGGAGGAGGGGGAGCGGTGCGGCCGCGCCGCCGGCAACGCCAGCTTCAGCAAGCGGATCCAGAAGAGCATCTCGCAGAAGAAGGTGAAGATCGAGCTGGACAAGAGCGTAAGTCCCAGGAGAGGCGGACACAAACATGGGGCCACCGCCGCCCCTCCCGCCGCTGTCGGGGCAAGCAGACAAAAGCTGCCGGTGGGTCCCGGCGGTGCGTGCCCTGGCACCGACTCTGTGTCTGTGTCCAGCCCCAGACGCGCTGCGCACCGGCCGGTTGTTCCAATGGCTTGGTTGGTTTGGGGGCTTTTAATAAAGTTTAGGAATTTTTTCTTTTTTTGGCGGCGAGGAGGTGTTGTTTCCCCTTCCCCCCACTTTTTCCGTAGCACTGTGGAGTTTAGCTGGCGCTGCAGCAGCACGGCCTGAAAGTGCTCGCCCTCTGCGGAACGGGCGGGAGGGAGGAGCGTCCGCCCCTCCTGCCCGTTCCAGGGGTCCCTTCCCACCCCCCCAAGAGCCGCAGGCCCCGGTTGCTTGTCCCCGCTCTGTAGCTGGAGGGGGAAGAAGTGTGGTCGGGAAGCGCTGCTCCTCCTCCCCGGAGCGGAGCCTGCATGGCTCCCGCAGCGGTAGTTTGTGTCTGTTCCTGGCGAGGGCAGCGCTCGGCTGCTCCGCCTCGTGTTGCAATGTTGCACGTCTGCCTTTGCCACTGTATCTTCCGCTCGGCAGCCATCAGGCTCGGCTTGGCACTGTTCCGCCGGGCAGGGGGAGCGGACACCCCTCCCACCCCCCGACGGAGGGCGCGGAGCGGATTGCCCGGGCGTCTCGGAGGGCTGCCTGTCCTCTCCCGGTCCCGAAGGAGGGTTTCTCGGCGTTGGGGCGATGCAGATGAAAATGAGCAGCAGCCGGCGGGACTGCTCCGCCCTCGATCAGAGTTCCGTGGGCCCAGAGGGATCCCCGCAGCCTCCTGCCCCGGGGGTCCTCGCCCTGCAGGCGTGTTCCCCTAAGCGGAGCTCCGTGCTTTCCTTGCCATGAAACCGCCCAGCTTTGAAACTGTACGCGCAGTTCTCCCGGAGCGTGCATGTCTGTACAAAGGGAAACTTAAAAAAGAAAGAAAAAGTACGTTGCTTGACCTCGCCTAAGCAGCGAAAGTAAAAAACAAGGAGCGGAGGATACAGATGGGAAATGAGAGCCAGCGTGAAACGAGAGCCTGGGGGTTTTTTTGCCTTTCAAAGAACAACTGAAAGCTTGTTTTTTGTTTGCTTCTTGATCCCCGATTTGCGATAGGTGGCTGGAGGGAGGGCCGTGCTTCTGTGTCTCTGCAGCCTGTTAGTATGGAATCAGTCGATGGCAGCACTCTCTGTCCCCTGGGCCAAGCCGGTAGCACAGCGCGTTCTTTATTTAGAAGGATCTAGCAGAAAAGCTTCCCCAACTCGATTAATGTTACTGTGATTGCTGACGGGTTGTTTCTATACGTGCTTTTGTATTATAAGTCCGGGAGTTATTTATGTGGATTTGATTGAAAGACACCATATTACTCTTCTAGGCAAGACATCTGTATATTTGTGACTTCCACAAAAACTTAATTCAGAGTGTGAGAAATAGAAGAAAGAGGAAAGGCAGCGATGATGATGGTGACTCACCAGTGCAAGACATCGACACTCCAGAGGTAGCTAAATAGTTGGGGGTTTTTAATTGTTGCAGTCAGCTTGTTCATAATGACTGCTAAGTCTGCACGGATACCACTTTCCTACTCTTGCAGTTCTCCTTACTTGAGGCCATGTGGGAGAGGAAGATTCTTGATTCCCTCAGTTCTTAACACACAAAACTAACTGAATTTTGAGGTGACTTTTCTGTATTAATGGTTCAGAGTAAAGTGAACAAGATTCTCTATCTTTTTAAGTGTCTGGTATTTCTTTCAGAAAATTCCAATTTTCATCTTCTTAGTGCTTCCTGTACAGAGTGATGCTGTGCTACCTACCAGCAAACTCTGACTTCTGCAGGAGTTGACAACTTGAAGGGAATTGCACATGGGACTTGTGATATAAATGCTTCACTGCCCCATCGCTCTGATCCTAAATGTGTCGCAGATGTCTCTTGCAGTTATTCTGTTGCTTTAGTCTAATGAGGAAAGTTTAATTATGGCTCTTTGTTCTTACCCCTTGTTGGAGGAGAAGACGTTTGGGGAGCTGTGCTAGAGAGGAATGGAAACGGATGGTGACTGGTTTTTTCAACTGCAGACCAGTGAAACATCACCCATTCTAAAAGCAAACTGCAACTCTCAAACCTTTTGTGTAGTATAGAGGGAGAGACTGCACCTAAGGCTCTTTTTCCTCCATGTGCTCTGGATTATTTCTGCTGCAGCCAGGCGCGTGCTGTTTGGTGTGTTAATTTTATGCAGAGGCTGTCACATCTACCTGTACCCTTCTAAGGGATTTTTTTAAAGCATTCTTCAGAAAGTGCTCTGCAGGTGTTCATTTAATGTCATCCTTATGGTCTGCATCTGTAGATACCAGCAGCATAAGTGATGACACTTAGTGCAAATGTCCTTACCTAGAAGCATGTGGCTTCTGCCTGAAGGCTCTGGCTAAGAGGATTTTAGGAGATTTGGAGTAATTTGATGCTGGGCTGTGGTGTTTGTTCAATATGTAGGATTGCTTCGTTGGAAGTTCTGTCTAAAGTTAATATTCTGTGTGGCTTCAGGTAGCTATCTGGCACAGTAGTAATTGCATCTCTCCTGCAAGCCTGTTTTGTTTTCTCATGCAAGAACTATAAAACATGTCACTACTGATGGATACCTGGAACAAGAAAGCAAGCCTTTTTGTTATGGTACTACCACTGGAAACAAAACTGCCTAGGAAGTATTTTTGAGGAGTTTCATCTGTCCGTTTGGACAATGGGAATATGTTCATCCAATGTGATTACTGTATGCCTTAGATGCTTGTCAGTGCTTCATTTTCAAGTGCTACCTGGTTTACTAAGGTTAAAAAAAATAGCCTTCCTCTGAAGACTTGTAGGGCTCTCTGATTTCCTTCTCAGCCATGACCATTGTTACCTGTTAGCAGTGATTCCTGCAGGAGGGGAAGAGGCATCTACACTACTGGTAGCCTCTGGGGCTTTGTGGAAAGCTGCTGCTGCTCTTCCGCATAATGCTCTAGGGAACTGGAATTTGTGCTAAATTAATGCTAAGGGATACCTGTCCTCTGTCACTCAAGGTGGCATTGCATCAAGTTTGGCCAGGTTACCCAGTATGCAGTAGCTCTGAGGTTGTTTAAATGTTCTATGGTTGAGACTGCTGAATGAATTTAAAGTGGAAGTGAATGCCTTAACCAATTTTTAATGCAGTAAATTTGGAGCATACCACTGTAATTGCAACTGATCTAGCAGAACTTCTCATTCAGTTTCCTTCCTTAGCTTGCTTTCCCACTCAGTCATCTGCTTAAGCTCTCTTACATTGTCAAGGAGGGTGGGAGGGTAAGCTGTTGCTGGGAGAAGTGACTGGTTTCTCTGAGTTCATGGGATACAACACTGAGGGAGTAGTGGGTTAAAGTTGTGTATTTATATCCCCAAGAGGATCTTGTGCAATTCTCTCAACTGTCAACTCGTGCTGAAAAATGATTCTGGAGAGCTATGGCCATGCACATAACGCCTGCATTGTGCTTATGTAGCAGGGATACATGTTTGGAGATCAAGAGCAGCTGTTTTGTTCTCTCTCTTCAAACCAAGAAAACTTTGTGTTCTAGACATTTTCCCAGTTTTAGTATGTGCTATCTCATGGTGCTGATGTGCTTTATCTTGCCTGCAACTTGTGTAGGATTTAATGGCTGAAATCACAATATAGGGGCCTCCTTTGAATCAACACTTTCATAGAAGTTACATGAAAGTTGTTACGGGGCTTTCTGTTGCCACGCTTGAACTGGGGAACAAAGAGTAAACCTGGAATTGGCTAAAATACAATGAGTTCCAAGTATTCTCCACAGAAGACAGAGCCGTGCTTGATTAAAATAAAAAGCTTTGAGCTGGGCTGTTTTCCTTTCTATGGGAAGGTGCAGGATGGAGTTTGGTTTTTGTCAAACTGAGATCTGCTGAGCAGATAGTTTACACTTAACATATCTGTGAGATTCCAAAATGTTTTTGAGAGGCAAACTATTAATGACTGTATCCTTTTCAGTTACTTTAGAATGTTTCCTCCCTTCCCCTCCTTTTCTTCTAGGTTGATTTATATCAGTTACAAGTAAATACACTTCGAAGGTACAAAAGACACTTCAAGCTACAGACCAGACCAGGACTTAACAAAGCACAGCTTGTTGAAGTACGTATAAGTATTTGTTCCATAATAGAAAATGCAACTTACTATGGCATATAATTTTCTATACAATGTGATACTTGCCTGAAGAGCGTATATGATCTGGAATTTAATAGATCAAAAGGTAACTGCTTATCTATCTTCCTTCATTGACTGCAGCTCCTGAGCCAAGTAAATCAAAAGTAAAAGTTCTTTCCAGCTTAAAGACTTAACTTCCAAAGGGAGCGTGTGCTGTGTCCCTAAATATTTTGGAATCACAGGCTTACAGTCAGTGCATCAATCACACCTCCATTCCAAGTGTCCTCCTGAAAAGAATTAGGAACTGAGAAGTGGCAGTGAAGTTCTATCAAGGTTCAGACTTTGCTTTAAAATGGTAGTTACATACACAGAATGGTAGTTACATACCTACATTCGTATTAAAACCTGAAAAGAGGCTTCAATTGACAATTATGTTAATTAAACCCACTGGGATCCGTCATCAGAAAATTGTAACTTTATGAAATGGATTTATTTCTCAATATTTCTAAAAGCACTGAAGTGGTGTGTTAGTACAGCTGTGTGGATTGTCTTTGCTACATGCAAGTGTAATTTTAAAGGAATACCCCTGCACTGCAAAGATGCAGCTACAGCATGCTCATGTAAATATGTGGGAGAACCAGTGGTCTCCTCTTAACTCTCCTTGTGTTTCACTTTTGTGCACTGCAGTTTTGTGAACTGTTGTTCTTCAGTGCAGGTGTTTGTGTTGGATTAAAGGCAAGGTTCTTTGTGTGGTGGATCCCAAGGCTGAGGTGTTAAATAGTGCTGCTGCCACTACGAGTAAGAATGTAAAACCAGTCATCTTTTTGTGTGTGAGTTGTACAGCTAGCTCTTGAATTAACAGAACTGTGACTTGAAAAATGCACAAGCAGTTTTTGTTTTGCAGAACTGGCATTTCTAAGGCTCTGCTTTAGGTACCTCTCATGAGATATTTGTACTAGTTTATGAAAACAGGCAAAGCTGCCTTTTGTAGGTATTTGTGAGGCAGTATGTGTGATTCCTTGTAACTTCCCCTGGTATACAACAGACACTCCTCTAGCTGGTACTTAAAGTCCACTTCAAAGGACTCTGTCAGACTGTTTCTGTGATTTTTGGCAGGTGGGGTTTAGAAAGTTTTCTAACTTGCTAACTAGGCTAAACACCTATGCTTCTATCCTGTGGCAGTCACGTGTTCTCACTTGTTCATTTTGATCTGTCAAAATATTATACAAAAAGCCAGCGAATAGACTCAGGCAGGTGTTTGGTGTTTTTTTTAAGGGGGGGAAAAAAAAAAAAGCTGTTTTCATTTTGGTGAAGGTAAGGGCTTCTGGAATGCCAAAAGTCATTCGAGAACTGTTTCGAGTTTTGTTGTGTTTTGAACTGTCATGCTGTAGTGGACACAGCATGGAAACTTGGTGGTTTTTCATTGATAGCTCTGTTTTGAAGAGTTAAATGTTCAGTTATAATTCCCAAATCTTTTTGCATTGTCCGACATAGTTGCACACCTGACTTGATACAGACACAATTACTCCATCTGAGTAATGAGCAGTAGGTGTTCATTTCTGTACTGTAGCTCTGTTGATAATCTACAGTCATTACTTGCTTTATAGTCAAGCTTTAAATACCCAGATGTAATTTTACTATGATGGTAGTTTTGAGAACTTCCCCCTCCAACCCTCCCCCCCCCTGAAATTTTTCTGAACTTTTTCTTTAGGAAACTAAGGAACAATCTGCTCTATTTAGTTCATAGTTGTCAATAAAATGATTCCTTTTAACCTTTTTATAGTTATTAAAGACTTTTATAGAGGTAGCTTTTTTTTTTTTAAGAGTCTTCATCAAGCTTTTGAGCTTTAATCTAGTTGATTCAAATGTGAGTATTTGTTTTCGGCATGTGCGAGTGTTTATTTAATTTCTGTGTGTTCTTCCTTTATAGATAATTGGCTGCCATTTTAGGACTATTCCAGTGAATGAAAAGGACACCTTAACGTATTTCATCTACTCAGTGAAGAATGACAAGAACAAACCAGACTTAAAAATGGATAGTGGGGTTCATTAGATGGCAAAGGTTGGGACTGAGACTCAGGCCACAAATTAAAAGACTGAGGGTTTTTGTTGATATACAAAAGCTTTCTTTGTAATTTTTTCTCCCCAGAGACTTGTCTCTGTTTTATTTTTCATAACCT
This sequence comes from Florisuga fusca, assembly GCA_038090715.1. Taxonomy (NCBI): domain Eukaryota; kingdom Metazoa; phylum Chordata; class Aves; order Apodiformes; family Trochilidae; genus Florisuga; species Florisuga fusca. The sequence continues at coordinate 22,224,445 of JAAWXA010000001.1, read as the reverse complement.
TGCTGATTTGTTTGAAAGGCATCTCATATGAAACAAATTTCCTCAGCAAAAGTATTTTAAATAAATATCACTGATATTGTTGCTCAAGTGGGTGTGTCTAACTTATTTAGTGAGTTACTTGTACCTGATAGTTAAGCTTTGACCAATTATGTAATAATATTAAAATATTTTTCAATTAAAGCGTGCCAAAGATGTATTTATGAAAGCACTTCCAATTTCTCATGATGCAATGTCTTTAGAGAGAATATAAAAACAAAACAAAAAGCTGTAGGAGACCTGGCAATAATAGGTCCAATTTTCCTAAGGTAAAAAGGCTTAAAATAACAGTTCCAGCCATTAGCTTGTGCAAAAAGTGGCTGAATAGCATTTTATTTTTCCCCTTTGGAAACCCAAGTTGATGGGGGCTTTTCTGATACTTTTTTTTTTTTTTTTTTAAATTCATCTTGTCTTTGCTGGGATATGTGCACCAAGGCATTCCTGCTCTTATATTAAAATGAAGAAAAGCTCTTGAATTTCAAAGCTTTAAGTACAGATGAAAAGACTGCTGCAGCTTACTGTGCTGAGAAATCCTTCCACTTGGTAAGAAATCCTTTAGCTGCTGACTTTTCCATTCATCTATATAGACTGTGGGTAAGAATTTAACTGGAGAATGGAAGCCAGAGTTTGTGCCGAGTCAATATTGTAACACTTAATACACATACTATTCTTTCTTATTGCATGCATTAGCTCAGGCCTGTTCAAAACAAGAAGAAACAGCCAATCCAAAACTTATGGTGACACATGAGAAAAATATGCAGCAAAATTTATGTTTTGATTTGAATATCTTAGTAAAGCCTGATGTTGAATATGATATTATGAATGGATTCTTGTTGCTGTTTAACTCTTGTGCCAGTCTAAATGTGCAGTGTATGGAATTGTTTCTTTCTGCTTTAAGCTGTGCATATAGGCTGGAGGGAGACAGAGGGAGAGGAGTCCTTGTCTTAAGCAGAGGAGAACACGGTTTCAGCTTGTTCAGTTAGTTTGTTACAACTCTTAACCTTAAGATGTTGAAAGTTTTTTTCTTATTTTGGGAAAAATAAGAAAGCAATATTTCTATTGTCTAGTCTGCGTGATGTTAATCTTATGAAATTTCTGAAAACTACTTCTTTGCTGGTGTCACTGCAACTTAGATGTTCCACTTTGCTCTTTTGCCCTGTGATACTTGCATAAAACTGAATGATGATAAACCCTAACCTCAGACTGTCTCTCTTCCCAGTAGCTTGCAGTGCCCAAATTTTTTTCACTTGCAGTGCCTTACATAGTTCCACAATAAAGTTCTACAGTGTTGGCTTAAGTTTAAGACAGTTAGTGATACCTAGCTCATGGCAGCTAAAATTGGTATTCCTTCAGAGATGTGTTAGTCCCCATTTCGTTAGAGTGACTGTCAAGTTGTTTGGTGAATATGCTTTCTAAAAATGCAGCTTGTCATCTTCAAAGTACTGGTTGGAGAAGCAGCCAGGGAACCTGGCTGTGGATGGGACATCTGAAGAAGAAAGACACTTTCTGAGTCTGTGGCAGGGGTGAATATTCTCACCTAGGCCTGTCAGGACCTGTAGAAGCAGCTCTGGGAGGGAGAGTTAGGAGAGAAATAAAAGCAAGTTTTTATGTCAAGTCAGTTATGAAGCAGTAGTCTAGTTGAGCCCATCCTTCTGCATGTGAAAAGTGGCAAAATTTTTCTCTGGTAAATTGTAGATCATAAAATCATAGAATAGTTTGGGTTGGAAGGGACCTTAAAGATCATACACTTCCAACCCCACTGCCCTGGGCAGGGACACCTTCCAGTAGGCCAGGTTGCTCAGAGCCCCATCCAACCTGGCTTGAGCACTTGCCATGAGGCAGCAGCCACAACTTCTCTGGGCAACCTGTTCCAGTGCCTTACCACCCTCACAGTGAAGAATTTCCTCCTAATATCTGATCTAAATCTCTCCCCTCTTCAAGTTTTAAACCATTAGTCTTTGTCCTCGTGCTACATACCCATGCAAAAACCCCTACCCCAGCTTTCTTGTAGACCCCCTTCAGGTATGGGAAAGTGGCTATGAAGTCACTTCAGAGACTTCTCCACTGAACAACCCCAACTGACTCAGCCCATTGTCATGGGGGGGGTGTTGCTCCAGTCCTCTGTTAGTTATTGTGTCTCTCCCCTGGAGACACTCTCAAGGAGCTCCATGTCTTTCTTGTGTTGGGGACTCAGAACTGGACACAGTACTGCAAGTGGGGTTGCACAAGAGCAGAGTAGAGGGGAAGAATCACCTCCCTCAACTGAGTGTCTATACTTCTGTTGATGCAGCCCAAGACCTGGCTGGCTTTCTGGGCTGCAGGTGCACATTGGTGGCTCATGTCAAGCTTCTGGTCTACCATCAACCCCAAATCCTTTTCGTCAGAGCTGGATTTTCCTTAACCAAGAGTGGTTAAAGGAAAGTAACTGAAAATCATCTACTAACTTTACAACCCAGATTTGCATCTGCCTTAAATTTGCTTGCTGCTGCTTCTATGGAAAGCTGTGAATGCCAGGCATATGCAGTGTGATTTGTGTTGAAACTAGATGGCAAAAACAACAGAAGTTACGTGCCCTTATTACTGCTAGAAGCATACAGAGGATTTTGCATGAGAGTAGATACCGTTTTGTTTTTTTTTTTAGCACAGCACTGACTTTGGATATTTTGATTCTGGCTTGCCAGATTTATGGGTTTTTTTCACCCTTAATTGATGGTTTGGTAGGAAGCCCAAATTACTCAGGAATAATTACACCAAAAACCCTGGTGATACAGTGTTTGTTTAAGTCAGTAGCCTAAGAATTACTTGGCAAAAATAGCACACACAGATTCACTTGAAACATTTATTATTAGCTATGTATAATCAGCCCCCTCCCCCACCAGCCAACCCTCATTCACTAACAGGAAGACAAAAAGTCATCGTGATATTTCATGCTGCATGTCAAGTAAGTCTGGTTAACTAGTGGTAGTTTTTGTGGGATAATGGTGTAAGAATATCAGTCTAACTGCACTTTTTGAGGGGAAAAGACTAAATAGTTCAGTACTGCACATGTTCCATCTAACTGACTTGATAGCTAAAGGGTTTCTATGTGGAACACAGGAAGCCAAGGCTTACTGCATGTAAGCATGGCTTGTTCAGGTGGATCTCTTTAAACTTACAAAAGGACATCAATTTTTTGATGTTTTTCTCTTGACTGCAATTGGTATTGGCAGATGTTGAGAGGCAACTGTGTATCTACAGCCTAGATCATGATAGCTCCTAAACATTATGACTTCTAATATTTTGAGATACCCATTTGTCTTCAGTTCCTTAGCTATTTCCTTACAAGGCTAGCCTAAAAATAATTTTTAAAAAGTTTTAATTTTGAGGTTGGTTGGTTAAAAATGCTACGTAAGTGGGGATTTTTATGTTGCCTTAACAGTCATCAGTTCCATCCTCTTTAAACATTTTTCTGAATATATATGCAGACTATTTAAACTGTTCTAGTGTTTTAAATGTTCAGTGTTAAGATTAAGCAATCTAAGGTTTCACAGATTGCCTGGTTTATGCAGGTGACCAGTTAGACATAGTTAAGACCTAAGTGCGCTCCTGTACCACTAATGTGAGCTTTGAATTATTTTTTTCCAGTAGAATTTTCAAATATGAATGGTGAAAGTGTGTCTTTTGTATGGGCATGTATTTTAAGATGGTTAAATAGGATCCTGTTTGCAAAAGTACAGGGACTGAGTCGCTTCAGCTTAAAATACCACACACACATCTTGTATAATGACCGTAAAGCAATAGGAAGCCGTGCTTGCAGTAGGTTACTACAAGAATCACATTTGTAACCAGAAGAAGGCTTAAGTTTGGAGTTTTCTTCATCAAAACTAGTTGAGAATGTTGTTATGAATGACACAAGTTAGGTGCTTATTTTGCTGGGGGATGTGTATTTGGGTGCATTAAGAGGTTGTACAGTCTTTTACAACATTATGGAAACTAAGGCAGCTACCAAATTTGAAAAGATAATTTCTTACATATTTGAGATTCCATAAAGGTAGGGAAATGGATTTTTTCTACACTGGTACTGTCTTGTTGTTAGAAAGCTTTTTTTGTCATTGGTTTTGGTTTTCCCCTGGAAAGCAATTATTACATGACTGTAGAATGGAGTCCATTGTCTTCACAGGCAAACTCGATGTCCATCAGTTGCTATTGCAGGGAATCACAAAAGATATCTTTGATCCAAAGAAAATATCCCTGAAAGATATTACCAGATATTTAAATAATTAGATTATTGCTTCATCGGAGCTTTAACATTACTTTCTTTTCCAGCTGTGAGGGTGTTGTTTGGATGTTAATTTTGGGTGGTATCTATGTGGCATTAGTCTGTCTGTGGGATGTCCTGTGAGCAGTGCAAATGCAACTCTAGGTCAGTGTGAAGATACTGTATTTCTACCTCTGCTGGCCTGGTTTGGAAGTGTTGGTGAAACTTTTATTGACTGACCAGAGTGCCAGGTCTTCACCCTGTTATTTTAGCTTTGAGAAAGTAAACTTATCCAATACATAATTTTAGAAAAATAAAGAGCTGCCATATGTGCACACATACTGTTTAGTGTGATTTGCGCTGAGAGCAGACCTGCAAAAGAGGTCCTCACTACTTCAAGATAGTTGAAGGAATGCCTCCTTATGTATTTGTATCAAAGGAAGAGGCTTTCTTAGGCTGCTCAAAGCTCAGAGGTTGAAGCTAGAAACCCAAAGTGTTCTTCGAGATGGGGACACTGTGTGTGGTTTTAGGGAAAGTGAAAAAACCTCTGCTCTTGGTTTGAATGTGAGGTTTCTCACTTTAGAAATAATTCCCATTTGGTTCAAATCTAGTTTCCTATGGAAGGGATGAAAAGTTGCCTTTTGTTGGATTTTAGGGGACATGAGAAACTTAGGTAATGATAGGAACATGTAAAAAATCATGTGTGCTGCCTATATAATGCCATCACTTTTCAGTGTCCCTGAAGTATTGATATGTTTTGAGTTGCTGATATTTGTAATCTAAATTTTCAACAGAAAAGATATTCCTGGAAAGCTGAATGACATAATACCTCCTAATACATTTTATTACTTCAAACCAGTATGAGATGGCAGTGTTTATTAATTCAGTGTCAGTTTTGTTGAGATGTGCATTCCTGCTGTAAAACAACAACAAAAAAATGCATGTTCAGTGGGAACTTCTTCATTCTGCTTTGTCAGCAGTACCATTGGTGTTCATGAGCTAAATCTTTTCCCTCCCTCACAGGCATTTGTGAACCTCTGTTGCCCCCTGTTTGCTTTCCTACTTTCAAACCATCTGTCTTTACAGAATCATCTAGCCAACTGATGCATGTGCATACACCTTAGAACCACAAACCAATTCTTTATGTGGAACAGAAATCAAATGGTTTTGCTTATGGTCCTGAAAATGCCTTCATTACAAAGTGCTGTGAATGGGGACTTGATGTAGTTCTCATACCAAACTTTGATCAAAGAAAAGTGTTCAAAGTGAGGTGATATGAATGCTGAAGTCCCCCATAAAAGGACATGCCGGTTTACAAAGCACACTAAGCAAGTCCTAGGTGAGCCCCTGAAAAACAAAGACTGAAAAGTGTCAGCAGATCAGGTCGTTGGCTAAATCTTGATACAATTTCAAACCATTGGAAGTGATGCATTTCTTTCAAATGATAGCTTATTCCTCCACTGGAAACTGTAAAATGATATAAATATAATGGTGGCCATATAGAAGTGTGTATAAAAATGAGTGTAATCTTACTTTGGGCAGCAGAGCAATTCATTCAAGTTGCAGTAACAGATCACCTCGCAGCCCTTCCCTTCCCAAAAGTGATCTTGTAGACCTTCGTTGATTTTTTGGAGGTTGTCCATGCCTTCAGGGATGTTGTGACAGCTGTGGCCTTTGAGGGCCCTCTTGTAACAGGAGGGACGCCTGGAAGGCACCGCTGGCGTTCCCAGGAGGGTGCTCAGCAGAAGCAGCATGGAGACCCTCTTCATTTTTTGCAAAGCTTTCTGCAGCAGGGTGCTAAAAAGAAATCAGGTATGTGACACAGGTATAGCTGTTGAAATCTCATTCCTCAATTTGCTTTCTCACTTTCATTTTCCTTTTCTTTCCTGTGAACTTCTGGAGCTTAGAGCCTGAGTGCTGGAGGGCATTTTCTCCTAGGAGATAAATAGTATTGCAGCAGAATTGATATTCATTACTTTCTGTAAAGCTTTGGGAATCTTTTCATTGGGAGTTGAGGCTTCTGTTGCTGGCAATTTTGTTGTTTCTTTGGCCTCTCACCTTGAGAAAATTGCTTTGAGCTATCTGTGTTCTCTTGGTGGTGTAAGTGAATGTATTGATTGCTACCAAACCAAGGGCATGTTTCCTTGCCTTTGTGGCCATTTTGCTCGTCAAAACAAGAGTCACTCACACAAAATTATTTTCCCCCCACCAAAACTGTGCAAAAACTGGCTGGTGGTGATGGAATCTTCTGTCATGCACTGTTCGAGAAACTGAATTGTTAAACAGCAAAGGATGCTGAAGCTCTCTGCAGTGCTGCCAAGTGTTGCTGTCCTGGACTGCAGGTTCTGCTATGATACAGCATTACTGAGAATTTTCTCCTTTTTAATCTTTCTTTTTTTTCTGGTACTGCAGACTTCTTAGCTGAGTCTCGCTACAGGAGGACATTACGGTTTAATCGATGCTGCTTTTGAAAAGATAGGATAAATTATTCCCTTGCAAAACTCCTGGTGGTGAGTAGGCTTTCTAAACCTCCGAGTCAGCTTTTTGAGTTCTAGCTCTGCTATCCTGGCCTGCTTTGCACAGGGGCTGGCCATGCCACAAAGCTTTAGATAAGATCCTTGAACTTGCCGTTCACTTTTAAATTAGCATTTTGAACAATGCTTCACCCTAGACTTTATTGGTGTTAGGAGAGATAGTGGGTTTTTTACCATTTCTCATGCATGAATGAAAGGAATCTGGTACCTTACTGAATTTAAATAGGAATTCTGCTCTGAAAAGTAATGTAAAGTGGTGTCCAGATCTGCCCATTAAGGTAGACTGCTCCTCTGATGGCTCCTCACTTTACTTGTGTTAGCCTCAGGGAGGACCTTGCTGCCTTTGCCCTGCTGGTGCTCTGGAGAAGCAATTCCCCAGTGGCACACTGGGGGCTGGTTCCAGGCTTTCTTGTAGGGGTGCAGAATAGAGGGCTCTGATGGCTCCACACTCCCCCCAAATAACTGGGCACAAGGTGATGTCTAATTAAAGAGTATCACAGGCCAAGTTAAGACAGCAGAGTAATTATCTAGATGAGAAAAATAATAAGACATGCCAGCTATAGAAGTCAATTAATAGATTCCCACTTGTGTTATTTTGTAAAATTCTTGAGGTCACCCTTGAATAACAAACAATAAGCCTTTGTATAAATTTAGTATATTTTGTGGTAATTATTCCTGGCTAGTTGTATCACTATCTTTCTGATCTTCCATTTCTTCAGACAATGAATGACACACCAGAGACTATACAAAAATCTGTGAATTTGGATTCATATTCGGGATAAAATACTATACCTCGATGCTCTTGGTTATATTTTTCCATGAAATTTTGTGCAAACTTATTTCTTGAACACCACTAACCAAGTATGATACTAAAAACTGGCCAATATATTAAAGGACATGACTGAAGTGAAAATAAGTATACTCTTGAGTATTTTTTAACTTCTGTTGTAGAAGCAAAATTAATTGAATGATTAGTTTTAGCTTCCATGAACTTGTATGTGAACTTTTGAGTAGGAGACTTCTATAAACTAGCAGTAATAGAGCCTTGGGGATCTATTTTTTAATTACCTTAGAGTGCAGTATTTAATATCATACTGTCTTTATTAGTTTTAGACCTCAGAACTACTTCTCAAATAAAGTAAACCTTGTTCTAACTTTGCCTACTGTTGCTTTTAGACTCGAGCAAAGAATGCGTATTATTCTAATGATGGTTTTATTTTGTAGGAGTATAAACACTGCAGTTATGAGGGTTCTGCTAAATGCTAAAAGAAATCTAATGCTCAAAAAGAACAAGTTTGTTTATACTATACCTTAATAAATGCCAATGTCAAGGAGTACAATTTAACATTCTTGTGTTCAAATACTTGAGCTTAATTATTTAAGTATTTAATGGAAGAAAAATTCCATGGGAGAGAAATTTAGGAAGCAGGGAGTTTATGCCTTTGTTTCCTGTGATGGGGTTGTTCTATCAGTTCTTCCCTTGAGGATGAGGCATTCATTATATGTTGCTCTTGTGTACTTTTTTTTTTTTTAATGTCTAGTTATTTGGGTGATCTTTTCCTACTTGGAGTTCAGCTGAAGTGCTCATTTGATTCTGTTGCCTGCTGTCTGTCTGATCAAAATTTCTAGGAACTCTTTCTGTCCTGGAAACAGGCAGATTTTCTATGACGTGTCAGATTTCTGGATTCCCAAATCCTGACCTACAATTTAAGGTAACTCTCTACTCGCCTTGCAGTAGAACAGGATATTGTTGTAGTGCATTTTCAAGAGGATTTATGTGGATAACTGCTGAAACTAGTATTAGCAAAGTCAATATGCTGGTGAGCTACAGATAGACAGCTTCAGTCAGGTAAGTTATGAATCTTGCCTGCTTAGCATTGTTGCTATTTAGAAAAAATAATGTATTAATTTAATTATAGTTTTATTTCTACTTAAATATTTCCTCTTTTGTTTTGTTTTGGGTTTTGTTGTTTTGGTTTGGGTTTTTTTCTGCAACTGAAAATAAGCTTTTAATCAAAAGGCCTTTCTTTGAAAGGTATTCCTTTCCTGTGAGGGAGTGATGCCTATTTATAGATGAAAGATACCCAAGGACCTGAAGTGTTTCATTAGCTCCTTGCACAGGATCAATGCTGATAAACTCAGCAGGCTTTTCAGATGCAGCATCTTTTGCTGACATATTGCTGGAACTTCTTTTCCTGAATATGTTTGCACAGATGATGGAATGTTACTGATTGCCTAGGCAAAGAGCAGAGCTAGTACATGTATATTTATTTCAAAATGTGTGTCAAAGACCTTTTCTGTTTTTTAAGCCGCAGAAACAAATCAGGGAAATGTGATGAGTCAATCCAATCACTGAGGTGACTTAAAGACTAATTGCCAGCAAGCACTCCCTTACCTTATTTTATAACATCTGAAAAAGTAGTAGTGTCAGTCGTGCTAAACCTGAGAAAGTTGCTCTATCGAGATTATATAATTTGAAAGTCTGCATCTCCAGTTGCTTAATGTTGAAAACAAGGAATACATTAATTGCACACTTCTGGTATGTGATCTTTGTCAGTCAGTGTGTGTGATCATTGCCAGTGGCATGTGCTGGGTTAAGAAGTTCTAGTTGAAGCAAATTTAATATGTATTTGCTTCTTAATGGGCATTGAGTTCAAGAGCTAGTAATACCTATTAAAAATAAAATGTCTTTTATTGTTCATTTGTTTTTCAAGTTTCCATTCCAGAAACACCTGTAAAATGATGAGCTAATAATTTAATATTTTGGTGTGTTAGTGCTAATTGTGAGGCTTATTAGTGCGTTCCTAAGAAATCATGACACAAAACATGCATAACTGATATTATTAGGAAAAAGTTTTTTCCATTTTAAAAAATGTCCTTCAAATCTATTTTGCTTGAACAGTTGATGTACTGTAAGGACAGCAGCTATTCCACTGAGGATGAATTCAGTGAATTAGTGCTTTGTCATTACCATCAATACCGTGATTCTTTCCAGAAACTGAGTTCTCATTAAAACCCATTTTTTTAAAGACAGCAATTCATTGTGAACACACCTCTCCACATTCACCAATTTTGCAATAATATTGAGCACTGGAAGGCAATGTAGTATGTTTAATGACTTCAGACGTTAATATGCAGCATTCCAACTGTGAAGAATAGCAAGACAGTGAAAGAATTATCTTTAGCTGGCTCATATCCATGCATTTGTCTTGAACAGCATCTCTTGCTTACACTGTATCTGCATTTCCCAAATCTTCTCCTGCATGTTCACATATACACTCCTAATTCTGTACTCTGTAAATTCTGTAAATAGCACCAGCAGGACAAATGCATGAGGATAATTTCAGGAGCAAGACATACCTGTCTCTTCTTCTTGGTTCCCTTTCCTGGCAGCTGTATGTTTTTAGATGTACCCAGAGAGAGTGAGAACTGGTGGGGATGAGAAGAGGGAGGGCTGATGGGAGATGCTGTACAAACAGCCCTTTGTTTGTCCTGACTTCTGCCCGTGACTGACACATTCTCTTCTCCAGCAAGGAGCCAGAGGTTGGGCTTCAAGAACTATGTCTTTCAGTTACTGCCAAGCTAGACTAGGAGAAAAAAAAAAAGTAACATCTCATTTCCAGCAAGAAATGATCGGTTCATCCAGGATCCAATGAGAAGGCATCTTCTCAGAAAGCAAAGCATAACATCCAGAACGGGGAAAGAGGAAATAAACCTTGGAATGACTGTGTCTTGCTGTTATGCTTTCCCAGCATGAACAGGCTGGGAGGAGTGGGAAGCAGTGGGCTACTGAAGTTGTACAAGCAGAAGAACATTGCTGCTGGACAGATGCCTCACTTTGCACTGGGCAGGAAGAACAGGCCTCACCAAGAAGCTTGTGCGGTACTTTAATCCCAATACTTTGAGATTGTTTCAATTTTTTGAAGCTAAATTAATAAAAAAACTGTAACTACTTTAACCAGACTTCTGCTACAGCACCCTCTGCCGTGCCGTGCATTGAGTTACTGACTGGACATTTAATCAAGAGGTTGAGCATTACATTGAACAGCATTTCCAAGGCAGTTATTTTGGATTAATATAGCTAATCAAATTGTCTGATTTAATAAAACCACATAATGATTTTCTTAAGTAGAATTGAAGTATTATACATTAATGAGAAAATGGTCTTGGGGGTGAAGCGTATGTCCTCATATTAATGTTGCAATTTGGCCCTCCTTTCATTTTGCCATTCTGGATATATTTGGTGATATGGATAGAGAAGTATAATTGTACCTTAGCTGTTGAGCTGTAATTTTTACATTCTCTAGTCTGCACTGCTTTGATTCCGTTGTTACTTTATAAGAATTTGCTGTTCTCCATCTGTTAGAGCTGCTTCCCGCACAGCCGATTATACTGAGTATTTCTGCTCAGCTGCCTCGGTTTACAACTTAATGTCTCAGTGCTTGTACAGTTTCACTTATCATAGGTCAGAAGTGAACCAGGGTTTCTGTAAGAGAGACATGTCCCATCTGCTGCCTCAGCAAGGAGGTAGGTACGGGCTACAGGTGCTTAGAAGAATCAAACCCCTTGAAACTGAGCCTACCTACTCATGGTCATCCCATCCAGCAGGGTATTCCACCCTCTCTGCTGCAGATAGGCAGCTGGGACAGCAGAGAGCAAGATGCATGGTTGTACATCTAAATCAGATTAGAAGTGTCAGGCACAGTTGTTTTTGCCACTGCTGTTAGAAGCATGGCAACTTAAAAGGCAGGGAGGAGGTAGCTGCAGGCAGCTGCTGTCAGAACAAGACACCCTTGCCTTTTTGTGGTGACAAAATGCTTGGTGCTGGCTCTGCTTTTTTACAGAAATTCTACTCTGGTGTGGATCCTGGCCATGGCAGTCTGTGCCTTAACTGAGATTGTCCTTTGGGAGTACAGAGTGTTCCAGGGCAGTGCTTTGCTGCAGGAGAAAGCTGGGAGCCTGGTGTGGATGGCAATCAGCCCAGTGCTGCCTATAAGAAGGGATAAAAATCAGAGGTGGGAATGAGAGTATATTATGCTGATTTCTCTGAATTTGGACACCTTTTCAGTTAGTTGCTAATGAATTTTGGTATGAATAATTTTAAGTTTTTGTAAGAAGATGTAATAAAAGTGTATTACGCTTGTTCCCATGCTGCCCATTTAAGTGTTTCCCAGGGAGTATCTGTGTTTCCAGAACTCATTTTGCTCCCTGGAAAAGCCCTGTTTGGACAGAAGTCTGGTGGGCTGGTAGTTTTGTTTATAAAGTGTGTGAGGAATATTTTTCTTTGGCAAATTTCTTTTCCCGCTGCATTTTGAGAAAAGACAGCTCCAACAAAACTGGTATTTTACTGCTGATATTTTTTCCCTCTCTCTCTCCATAGCTCCATGTATAATGTTTTCAGTCACTGAAAAAATTCAGGAACAGGAGGAGAGTTTCTCCCTCATGATGCTGCTTCAGAGTAGAGACTGGGAAGAAAATTGGAATTTGGAGGAAGCAAAAGTTTTGGGAATTTCAGCTGGGAAATACAACCTAAGACTTTGTAGGAACAATGCATTCAGAGGTTAAAAGTGAGGTAGTTTACAGGAAAATCATTGAAGGGCACTATAGGTGGCTTGGGAGGGAGCAAACTACAAAACAGTACTTCCAGATCTTACCTCTCTTGCCTCCTCCACTTTGCCTGTAACCCATTGCCCTGGATGTCTTTTTCTGTACTGACTCTGCCTCACTCCCTGTCTCCAGCCCTGCTGCCTGTGTCTTTATTTCCCATTTCCTCCTGCCCAGCCCTGTCCCCTGGTGGGTTAGCAGTGGTGCCTGGCACAGGCAGGGGCTGCCAGCCCCCACACAGAGGTGTTCACAGTTGCTGATGGTTTTTGTTCTCCAGCATGCCAGCATCTGGGAGCTGTAGGAGAGCTCTAAGGAAATCTCACTTTTTCATCCTCCTTTACCTGTGTAGAGGCAGTCATAGTGAATTGTGTTCAACTCCTCACATGTAGAGACCCTTCTTTAGGTGTATAGGTGTCCCTGTTCCTGTCTGAAGAGGGAAGACAATACTAGAGGTAAGACACAGAGCAGAGTTGCTTTGGATATTATTTTTCTCCTGGACTGGAGCTGTTGGAGCCATCAGGAAATGATGGCCCATGTAGAGGCAGTGGCAGATGGGGGCAGGATGGGGTAGTGACAAGGTAGCAGGAAAGAAATCATAGGAAAGAAGTAGTTTTCAAAGGAGAATGGCCCCTCATAAGGTGAGAAGGAAGAAAGAAAAGGCAACACTGAAATTCAGCTGCAGAAGCCTGGCTGTCTCTGACACACAGCACTACCCTAAGACTATAATCATGTAATGTGCCCTGGAAAACTAATCTTTCTTTTCAATATTTTTTTTTTAAGTACTTAGCATTCCAAACGTGCTTTGCATTTTTAACATGAGCCCCACAGGTTTAACAGAAAGGTTTAACGTTTTTTGTATAAACAAAAAGTCAATTTGCATCTTATTATAACCTTGATACAAACGTTCAGCTCTTTGCAGGTTGACAGTGGGAAATATTGATGTTTCTCCATTCACATAAAATCTTCTTAAAAGATACCACTAATCCTATGAGTCAGTCTGTTCATTAGTATATGTAGTTTGTATGAGGAGGTCTATAAGGGACCTGAAAACCTGATTTTGGGAGATGATGCAATCCAAAACCTATACTTGAAGACTGTAAAGGAATGTAGGTATTTCAGGGTTGCATGATGACCTTGGAAACTTAATGCCAGTAGTAATGACAGTGTCAGCACAGCTAAGACATTAACTGCTGTCATCATCTGTTACAGGCTCACAGTAGGTAGGCTGGCATGGAGTCAGTCTTCAGCACAATAGATTTTCAAGCAAAAGTAAATATCTTACATGCTCAAAAACAAATACGACTCGCACTGCACCTCTCATGTCATACTTTCCATCACTCAACATCTAAAACACCGTTCAGAAGAGGTATTTGAAAAGAGCTATCTGTGCTTTTATTACAAGCAATTTTAATTTTGTGTCCCTTGTTCTGTTGATGATTCTTTTTATGAAATATCTTTGCTATTAAGTACTCTACAACTGCCTTTGCAATTCCTGCATCTGATAATTTGCTTTATACCTTGTACCTTAGAGTATGCCTGGAGGATTCATCTGAGTTTTCTGGAGCACTGTTTTGCCTGCAAAAATTGTGGGTACAACAGTTCTTGTTAATCCAATTTTTCTTCTGTTTCTTCCTTTTTTGTTGGGTGCTGCTTCACTTCTAACAGCTCTTCTCTCTTGAATTCCAGAGACCCTTTGCTTCCTCTGTCTCTCTCTCTCTTTCTTATTTTTGGCTTCTTGGTTTTACTGCTAATTCTCTCAACTTTTTCTGCTGGCTGCAATCTGTGCTCGGTTAAAATGTGTGACACAAATGGCTGTACTAACAAAAGGCATTTTTTAGTGTGTTTCCTCAGCTCAGTGGCCTACTGTCACGCTCAGGCTGCTCCTGCTTTTCAGAGAGGGCAGAGAGGGTACAATGTATTCAGAACCTGCTGATGCTATGAACTGTCAGTTCCAGACAGGCCAAATGAGTTAATGTTGTGTGTGTACAAAGTCCAGGTGTTTCAGACTGGCAAATGAATCTGAATGTGTGAAGTGAAAATTACTCTGAGTTGGGAAACTATTCTCATGTACCAGCCATCACAGATACTGCTTATCTGATATCTAGAAGTCCATGCCTAGTCTGATTTTTTTTTGTTGATTCAGAATGTTATGACATTTTCTTTGGCTTGTTTTGTTTTTTCCCTACTGCTTTGCCGGGAATTAGCTGTTGATACCTAAAGATGACAGGCCCTGGGGGTTTGTTTCTGAACTTTAAGTTTTGATGGATAACTTAAGAGCCTCTAACAAGGGATTTTTGCCAAAGAAGCAATGTAAATTGATGTACTGTGATAGAAGCTGAATCACCCTCATCCACTTAGTCACAGACATATCACAGCAGTGTTCTTCTTCATGCTTTACCTGCCAGAAGTCGTTCTGGGCATATAACAGCAGAAAGACCTTTGCAATTGAGTCTCACCAGAATGTTTTCATTTGTTGATTGATACTTATGAAGTAATTTTTGATGCTTATTGAAAGGGAAAGGATTAGGTTTTCTAATAACCAACACAGAATAATGGGTACTGTTCTTAAGTAGTCAGTCCCATTTTTGCAAAGTTGTCCATTCAGACTCTCTCACCAAAGGAACTGCAACATGCAGCATCTATGACACAGTATTTGGTAATCAGGCTCCTCAAAGCCCTATCCAACCTGGCCTTGAACACTTCTAGTGAGGGGTATCCAAAACTTCCCTGGGCAACCCGTTCCAGTGCCTCACCACCCTCACAGTGAAGAATTTCTTCCTAATGTCAAACCTAAATCTACCCTCTTCCAGTTTAAAACCATTACCCTTTGTCCTATCACTACATGCCCTCATAAAAAGTCCCTCCATTGCTTTCTTCTAGGCCCCTTCCAGGACCCCCACAGCCTTCTCCAGGCCCAACAACCCCAGCTTAATGGACACCCTGTCTTAATGGACCTTACAATCTTAGTAGAGTTGTGTTCATAGCTGTGTGTTTAGATTCTTTCGTATCTTGTAAGATGAATGATTTGGAGACTTGCTAACTGCCCTGAGGTATGTAACACAAATGAAGTCCCACACAAGATATTTGCAGATGTTTCACCCAAACATTCATATGCAGCATTCTGCAGATAGATAAGTACATACAGAAGCCCTTTGAAATATATATATAAAAGATCCTTGCCTCTTAGGCAGGAATGGCTGCATTAGAGGATGGAGATGGAGAGAGGAACACATCCACAGTCCCACCTGGGGTGTCCTCTATGCAGAGCCAGACAGTGTGCTTTAGTGCTGAAAGGGCTGTCTTAAATCTGCTGGAGGTCGTGGGCAAAATGCTGTCTGGGCTTCTCTGCTGTAATGAATAAAAAGCAAATTGAGTAAAATCACTTCTGCATCCATACTTTTTTCTGGACTTAAAACATCCAGACAAAACATTGTTGTCTTATGTGTACAGACTACAGATTGCAGTCATATAACTGACATTTAGAAAGACTGCTCTGTAAACTTATGGGTAGCAAAACTACAAATCACAGCTGAAACCTTTTTTTGAAGGACATGAGACTTGACACTCACCAGAGACAAATATAATGGTCTCATTTGTGACATATGTCAATGCAGCTCATTTTTAATCATCTTTAACTACAAAAGAAGAACATTTACTGTTGTAGTTTACTGTCATCATAACCCAGAAAAAATCCACAAAGGAATGTTATTTGCAGAAATGTGAAAATCAGCTTATCAATCTGTACTGCTGAACAGAAGCTGACTGGGGATGCTAGTTATTCTCTTGGTGAGATTTACAACTTACAATGAGTACTTTTAACATTGTTCTTCCAGGCCATTGTGGTCAAGAGCATTACTGTTCTGATACTACTTTACTTCCTCAATATTCATAGACCCTAGTTAAACTAAACTAAACTGATGTCTTCACATGCCTTTTCTGGTGATGTCTCTGATTTCCAAGGTTTGCATTTGCATCTTTACAAACTATCTTTTATGGGCAATCTAATATATGTGTATCTATAGGTCCTCAACTGCTTCTTATGCACTCTTCCTTGAGTCACTGGAATGGTTGAGACCTTCCTCCAAAGAAAGTCAAAACTACTTTCCAGCTGTTTCTGCTTTGATGGAGACTAAAAGCTTCATATTCGGGGTACCCAGAACTGAATTATTGTTTTCTAACCTTTTTACAGACCCTTGATTGTATTAGCAAGACCTGACAGTCAAGTGTTAGGTAAACATTGTGTAAAGTTTCCATTTGGACCTAGTAGAGTTCAGTGTGTTTTGACAGTAAGTTGCCCAAGAAAAAGGACAACTTCACATAAAGCAAAAAACTGTGCAGCAATTTACTGCTGTCTTCGGTAACCTTGGCACTCATTAACCTTAAGATACATCCAACTTGCAGAAAATACAAAAATAATTTGACCTGGGAATGTTGTATATATTTATGGAAATTTTTAGAAAAGGTTAATGTTTTCTATGTATTTCTATGTATTGTCTTATACCTGTCACTACCAAATAAATCAGGACATGTCTTTCTCCTTTAAAAAAAAATTAATCACTATGTTTGCAGGATACTCAGCTGTATGGGAGTAAACTGTAGAAAATGTTCCAGCTGGTCTTTCATTTACTTATCACAGCATAAAAGTTTAATTGCCTGTGTGACATACATTTGAAGCAGAATTCTCACTAAATGGTTAATATTCTGTGGTGGGTTTTGTTGGTTTATTTTATGGTTTAATTTTTAGTAGTTCAGAAACAATGTCAGACAAACCTTTCTGTCTGGTAGAATGATACGAAAAGTGTGAGCATTCTTCACATTTCTTGAGGCAGGTTTTTTAAGGAGACCACACTGGTTAAACATTTCAAAAGGTTAACCAGTTCCCTTTTTTCTGCATACTTTTTTCTGTCCCATTGAGTCCTGTAATGGGACTGTCTCTCTGGGATTCACAGCTCAAGTAATAATGAAGATTACTTGAGTTGTCATTACATTTAACCCTTCTTGTTGTTCCTCACTGATGAACTTAATTCTGAGTCAGTTTTACCAGATTGCTTTTGTCAGTAGGAGTGCATTAGCATGCACAATTCAGGGACCATTTTTATATCCTGAAAAGTGATAAACTGTCTGAGCACAGTCACTAAAAGAGTTTGTGCAGTTTGATAAGTATGTGCTTGAAAATAACTGGCATGCAAAGCAGCAAATTGACTTCTAGGTGGTGAATATTCACTGTTTATAAATTCATCATGAAGGCTTGAGTTTGCATTAAATATCTTAGGTTTGCTTTTTCACCAACTGAATAAACATAGGAAGGCTTACTTAAATCCTAGTTCTCATTCTACCAGTTCTCAAGGGCTTTTTGGTTGTAAAGCTGGATTTACTAAAAAGTGTGAAGACTCTTAGTTTGAATACTCCTGTAGTGTTTACTGTTATGTCTTTTTCTTTCCTTGCTTTCTCTGTTGTACATCTTATGAAATTAATTACTTGTTCAGTTCTCCTTTGGGTAAGGATATGGTCTCATATTCCTTGAAGGGGAACCTAATTTAATGTGAAAAATAAACCTAAGCGTAGCTGATTTTTTTTTTACCATTTCATTTCTATCATGTCCTATTACATGTAAAGCTCAGACAACATCACAGCCCCCCAAAAGCATTTAAATTGTATGCTCCTTCATGGAGGCTGTTTACACCACACAAAGGTGGATTCTGAGGTGAAATACATCAGTCTTTCAGTGATCACAACTTATTCCTGACGGGTCACATTTAATCACCATGTAGGTAATGATTTGTCTTTAAAAGGTCAATTTTTAAGTGACACATATTGCTTTAGGCTTTTCTTTTCCCAGTTTACACTTGAAGCAGGTACGTATCACTTGTAGGTTGTTTTGGCACTGCTTCCTGGGTGGCTGTGATTCCTCTTAAATTCAGACCCCAAGGCTTTGTTATGCTCAGAGTGGCTGATGTAGGAGGGGAATCAGATGTCCTCGTCCCTGGAACATCTGCCAGTGGTGTAGCATCATCATTAAAGTTATGCAAGACATGTATGGGAAAAAGATGTAGGATCTGCTAGGGATTTCTTTCCTTGAAAGCTTTCTCTAGTGAATACAAGTTTTGACACAAAGGTTTTGTGCAGAAAGATTAATCCATAATGGGTAATGTGTTGTTGCCAGACTGATGAAGGCTTTTCTACACAAGACTGAAAGGCAGAGAAAAAAGGTGAGCAGAGAAGGACCATACAGTTCAGGAAGAACTGCAATCTGTTGCTGTATCTGTCATGTGAGACCTTATGAATTAAACATGCCAGAGGTTTTAAGAGCCCTTGTAACCCAGTATTTTTGGACGCAGATGCCTAAACTTGGAAAGAAAATGGCAAAAATCTGCTCTTCTCTTTCCTTGAGCTTGACAGGGAACCACGCAGTAGTTCAGCAGTTAGCCAACTATACTATGATAAGAGAAACAATTCCTTTCTCTGCAGCTTAAGTCAGAACTCTAACCAGTAGGTCATAATTTGTGTAGGACAATTAGCAGCTGTTGTGTTTTGCATAATTACTTTTCTGTGTGTGGAAAGGAAAGAGGAGAGAACAACTTGTCTCCGTTACAGGTAAGAGGAGCTGGCAATTACAGATTGGACGTCCAAGTTCTAGATGGCTGAACTGAAGCATGACTGATACCACCACAGGCTGATATTTGTGGTCATTGTAAATGAGCTATTGCATGAAACATGGCCTTTCCCTTGCCACCTCCCACATTTTGTTTGGCTCTCTGGAGGACACCAACTGGACTGGGCTCTGAGGGCAAGCACTGGAAGGAATGCTGGGATTCTGATAAAAGATTTTTGGATCATTGGCGATTAAAGCAATTAAGCCCCTTTGTAACTTTGGCCCATTATTACTTAAATTTGCAGCTTATTTTGTAACAAGAAAGCAGTGGCACAAAAGCACTCTTTTTTTTTTCGGTGTACAGTCTGCTAGTTTAATGTAAATCTTATTAAGCATCAATCTCTTGAAAAGCAAGGGAGAAATAAGAAATCATAACAGAATTATATAAAATGCAAAGTAATCTATTTTAAAATAATTCTAGCAGCCAAACACCTGCCATAAGATTTATAACTCTGAAAGTATCAAAGTTCATATTATACACAAGAATCTGGTCTTGTAGCATTGTTTACGTGAGTGGTTCTCAGGGAAAAGTTCTTTATATGGCTTGCTTGAACAAGAAATTATTTGAAGGAATATACCCTTGACATTTCATCAGAGGAATTTGATCCCTAGTTCCCCATATTTTGCCACTGGTGTCCAATCTTGCATCTTCTACTCTTTTAAGTCATATTTGCTTATTTTAATTTGTTTTTATAGAACTACATGTGGATGGAGGAAGATCAAAGATTGTTGGTGAGACAGGCAGTTTCAGAGCAGATAAGTGGGACATTTAGCTAACAAGGACTTTTAAAGATATCCTTAAAACTTTTTTCACCCTGTCAAAAGTACAGATAAAACCTGAATCCGTACTTCCTTTAGATATTAGTGGCATATAAAGAACAACACAACTAACAGAAGCAAATAGTGAAGTTATTTACTGGCAGTCAGTTCCTTATACCCATCATCATTATCACTCTAAATAGCAATCCTGACATGCAGAAATTGAGTCTGAATCCTTCCCAAACATCTATTTAGAGGAAGGAAGCTTCAGCAATGCACTCTGTCTCTTCAGTGGTGGAGAGATAAAACACCCCTAATGCTATTGACTTCAGGAAAAATGCCAGTCCTGCCATTTAAGAAAGACAAAATTCAAGACAACTGCCTGATTGCTCATTATCATAGAAAACATTTTTAAAAATTCACAGCCTAGCTGAAGCTCTGGAGACATTTAGTGTGCAGATAATCTGACAGGCACAGTTCCCACCTCTTTTTTAAATTATACCCCAGTAGTGTAAACTGGAAAGAGGCAACACAGGAAACATATTGCATAGAAAATGTACCTCATTACTGTATCAGAAAGCAGTGATGTTTCTCTGATTAACTTTGGATTATTTCAGCTGGAACACGCAGTGTGTTAAAGTGCAGAACTGGCTTTCCCTATCGATATTTCCTAAATAGGCTATTTGATTTTTTGTCAAAATTAATTCTTTAAAATTATTTTTATTAGTTAAAGCCTGACTTGTGTACAACTTTGCTAGCTGGTCAGACAGATGGGAAATGTCTGTGCTTTTGTGCTGTTTTTTACTTTCTCTGACTGTGCTTATCACACCCCAAAACCGACTGTTGCATGGAGAAATTCCCCCATAATTGTGCACCTGTGCATAGGGTTAGTTCACTAACTTAATGGTCATACAGTGTGTGTGTGTATAGTACAAACACACATATTTTTGTAGATAACTCAGTGTATTTCACCCTGTGTCCCTCTGTGCAGCTGTAAAGAGAGGTGGTGTCCCCAGTTGCTTTGCCCAGAGGCTGGGGATGTGCAGCCCACAGAGCTCTCACTCAGTGCTTGCAATTCCCCCCCCCTCATCTCATGGGAGAGATACCCCCTGGCAGGGATGTCTGCACCCCATCTCGTGGGCAATCTCTAATAAAGGCTTGAACTTCTTTTTATGATCAAAACCAGAGGAAGCTTCAGGGTTAAGATTCTGCTTGTGAGTTGAAAAGCAACCTCTTTCCATTGTCAAGATGTAAGTATATAAATTCCAATTGCTCCCTTCTGTGTCCCACAAAGGAAATGAAATTAAATTATTTGCATTGGACTGAACACCTGTGGCATGTGAAAGACAATTATTTAAATACCTATTAACTTTGTGTAATCAGGATTCCATTTCCCTCTCTTTGGAACTTCACCTACTGCATGCAGAATAGTGGCTTCTCAGCCACTTGAGGTGGCCTTCAGGTGTACTCTTTTGTCTCTTGCAGACACAAAAAAATCCAAACAAAAAATTATGGGTTACAGCAATGAATATTTGAACTTCAGTGTAATCAATATAGAGATTTATGGCCACCTAGCAGGTAACAGTGTTCTGTGTTTCTCCTGGTTGGTTGTTTTTTTCCTATTCCAATTATTTCTGATTTTGTCAAACAAAGAACCTCTTCTGAGGGCCCAGGTTATTTGGGATCTCCAAGCTGGGGAGATGGGGCAGCATCAACCTCAAGAAGTTCAAATGCACAGTCTTGCTCTGGGGCTGGAGTAACAACACATACCAAAGGAGACCTTGGATGGGTCAGTTCTGGCCAGCTGAGCAGCAGAGAACATTCAAGTACTTGCAGACCATGTTGTATGTGAGCCTGCACTGTGCCCCCATGCTGGTGAGGGCCTGACAGATACTCAGCTATGGGAGCAAGAGATGATTCCCCTCCTAGTGCTTAGGAAGATACAGCTGGGGTACTACCCCTGGATTTGGGCTTCAAGAGGAGCAGTAAACTGGAGAAAGGTGACTGGAGGGCAGCCAGAGTGGTGTGGTAGCTAGAGGAGGTGATGTGTGAGGAGAAGTTGAGATTGCCCATCCTTCAGAAGAGAAAACTTTTGTGGGGCACACCCACAGGTGGGGAGAAGCACCAAGGAGACAGAAGCAGGCTCTTCCCCAGAGTGCATAGTAAAGTGAATGGCAAGTTGCAAAAAGGATAAGGAACAACTGCATGTAAGGGAAGTATTTTTAATTATGGGAGTAGCAGACAAGCAGAACACACTGGCCAGGAGTACTCTGGGATTTCCACCTTAGAGGTTTCTAAAACTTCATAGGAGAAGAACTACCTGGTCTAACTTAAGTTAGCCCTGTTTTGAGAGGGAAAACTGCAGTCTAGAAGTCCCTTTCAATAGTTCTGTGATTCTGTAAAGTACTACAGTGCAATGCCTTCATACCAGGAACAGTTATAATGCTTCTCAAATTCTATTTGAATAAGGAAACACTGATAAAAGCAAGTTCATCCTCCTTTATGCTGATGTGTAACTGGTTTTGTGCTGTTGATCTTCTGAGCAAAGTTCTGCAGGGGAAAAAGCAGTGTGAGCCTTATACCTCATCCTCTCACAGTGACATAGCACTCAGTTTTGTGCTGAGCATGCAAACTTTGGCAGCTAGGCTACTGCAAAGTAGATGAGCTCTCAGGCTGATAAATGTGTAGGGCTACACATCACACCAGCTGGCTGTGCAGCATGTCCAGTCTGTGCTTACATGTTCTAGCAGCATGGTACCCCTTCCCCAAAGTGCTGCCGTGTCTCTCACTGGTGTCTTGCTCAGGCTGAGAGCCAGTGCTGGTGGCAAGGAGAGCCCCACTCAAAAAACTTGGTGAGTTTGTGGCAGGTAATTTGAAGGGCCAATGACTGATCTGTTGCCATTACCCAAAGCGTTCGTCCTCTTCAGATAAACGTTTATTGGAAGTTAGTGAGGAAGTTACTGCTCCCAAGCCTCAGGTGAGCAGCTGGGCAGGCAGCGTGGGGGCTGCCCTGCTGGCCCCCGGCTTAGGTGGAGGCCTTGCCCTGGGGGCACTCACCCCAGATGCATGTTGACGTTTTTATTGTTTTGTTTTGGGTTTGGTGGGTTTTTTTGTTTGTTTTGCTGTTGTTGTTGTTGTTTTAGGTTTTGTTGTTGTTGTTGTGGGTTTTTTTTTTCCCCCACCACACTCTATTGCACATTCCTGGGAGGTATTTTCAGCAGCTTTTTTTCCAAGAAAAAAAAGAGCACCCCAACTCAATGGAAACTTGTTATTTGGCGCCACCTGGTGTTTAAATCCCCGGCCTGAGGAAGGAGCAGTGCCGGCAGAGGGGGGCTCATGGCTGCCGGCAGGAGCCACCGCGCAGTGCGACAACCGGATCCGCGGCTGCGGGCGGCTTCCAGGCGGGAAATGCGCACGGAACAAGGAATCCCAGCTACCTGAAATGGCTGTCAGAGCTGGCTCTTCTCTTCAGGAGAAGCAGTCAGTGCTCACTGAAATTCGCCAAGACAGACAGCAGAGGGCATTGATGAAAGCCTTGCGCATCGGGGCTTCCTTCCCAACAATAAGCCGGTACTCGCTTGTAGTGTAAAAGTATCCTCCGCCTTTACCTTTTTTTCTTGTTCTTTTGTTTGTTGGTTTTATCATGATGGTGACTAGGCTTGTCATTAATTCATCACACCTTGTTTTCGTAATCTCATATTTTCCTATATACTTCCTGTGTCTAAACGAGGCCCAGTCCTTGCTGACAAACCCAACTCTACTCTGCCTGAGGTATTGGGAATATACCAAGCAGGAAAATAATCAAATGTTAGGCATATGGCTGCGCAAGCCTGAGCTTCATGAAGAATAACAAGAAAGCTCAAAGCCTTTTTTCCTTTCTTACTGTTCAGTTACAGCAAAAATAGTCAGCTGAGACATCCTTTTGATGGGAGTATTGCTGGTTTTACCAGACCCAGTGGAGTGCCCTTTTAAAGCTGTAAGTCTGATCAAAAGAAAATACTCAGCTTCCCTAATACTTTATAGGTATGTTTCACTCTTGTACTATTTAATTTCTGATAGGCAGCTTCAGGACTGGACTAATTTACTCCTGGCATACAGCCTCAGATGCAACATGTCACAGTGCAGTATATAATAACAGCAACTGAATGAAGGAGTGTAGGTCAGCACACATTTCACACCCCTCCTTTTACTACGGGAGTCATGGGGTAAAATCTACTCTTCTTGCCAACTTTGGTGAAGGTGTAAATGCACATGCACAGTGTAATGGCTTTAAATCTTGGATTCCTACTTGTATGCACCAGATGGATCTTGTATAAATGTTCCACTTTACAGCATGTTAGCATTTGCTAGTAGTTAGCTTGAGGTTATAGCTGCCAGACTTTTCTGTGGCAGTTTCCAGGCTTTAAAAAAAAAAAAAAAAAGGGCAAAAAAAGAAAGCACAACAGGAAAAAAACCCACCTACACAGGAGGGAACATCAAGGTATAGATAAAATTAATTTTAAGAATTGTATGTACCTGTATATATTCTTGAACCATATGTGATTTGTCTTGTCCTGATTTGAACTACATTAGGTACATGAATTTTAGGATTTGTAAATAGAACTGTCTCAATCATTTATCAATAATATCAATCATTTATCAGTGACAGAGAAATCTTATACGTGTTAGTGTACTGTACACAGTACTGTGGTTATCTTAGGAAATCTTTATATATATTTATGTATTTTATTTAGAAACATGTCTGAGACCTATATAGGCTACCAAATCAATTTTGTAGAATCATAGAATATGCTGAGTTGAAAGGGACTCATTATGATCAAGTCCAACTCCTGCCTCTGTGTACAGCTCTCCCAGGATTACACCCCATGCCTAAGAGATTTCATCATTATTTAATGTGATTATACAGGCCAGAAGTATTTTCAACATGTGCACTACAGTATATTAAAAGCATTAGTACTCTCTGCTTGCTAAATGCCTTTGTCTTTGCTAACTAGAAGAATAATTCTTGCAGACGGCTCCTTCAAGCCATGACAAAATGCATTTTTGTAGGCTACTAATTCTTGCCTCAAGTTTGGATCTGCTGCTCTATATGCCGGAGACATAAGTTAAGGGTCTAGTAAAATATGCTTTAGGGTGCCTATGTTTCATGTTTTTCCTTTTCCCTTGAAATTAAACTTTTATTTGCTCGGAAAGAAAGACAAAAGGAGATTCCAAAAATGCAGAAGAAGAATTCACTGCGTCCAGGATGCAGATGTTTAAGACCTACAGTATTGATGGGAGAAATTGTGAAAAACAGGGCAAACCCAGGTCTTTCTTAGCTGGCTTCTTTTTCTTGCTCTCCTGATGCCTCTTACCCACTTCCTCCCACAACTCTCTTGTACTCCAACCAACAATCACATTTTTGTCCTCATAAAAAGTGGGTCAGTACTTTAATTCCAAGATTACCATAACAGGTGTATAATGAGAGGTATATGATGTCACTCCAGTCACTGACAGGAGTCACGATCACATAGAGAGATGGGTGGTGTGTGTGGTGAACCCCAGTGAACTCAAGGGACATCTCCTCCATCCCTCACCTTCTCCCCAGAGTGCAGCAGCAGGGGCTGTGACCCTCAATGGCCAATGCCCCTGCAGGCATGGAGTGTGGCATCCAGCCCTGTTTGATGCTGGCCCCAACACACATTGCACCTGTGAAAGTCAGTGGCTGCAAAATTCCTCTTGCCTCGGGAGAGAGCAATTTTGATAGCACCAAAGGTGTCAGAAGTCAGTAGCATTGTGGGTTATTTACTTTACATTTGGAAGTTCAAAGTCTTTTGCTGTGAGGGACACTTGACAGTGCTTTTTCTTAAAGGTCCTCCTGTATGTGGAGAACAAAACACTCATAGCTGTGACCATAGTCAAGAGTCACAACTGCACTTACTGCTTTTTTCTTCAAGATCTTGACACTGTTCCTGGGCTTAACATCAGATATGATCCTGTACAAGATTTATGGATGTCTCATTTTTTAAAATGTAGTGAAAAAACATGTAGAAATTTAATAGTGGTACTTCCCACCATGGAAAGCACATTTGCAGAAAAAATTAATTGTTACGAATAGCTCTAATTGCCAGTTTGATTATTAAACTTTGCCTTGGGTCAGCCTTTCACTCTGCCAGAAGATTATTAAGAGCAGACTAAGAGGCCATTGCTAGCATTAACTTTAGACTCATAAGGCATCACTGTTCACAGATGCTGTATGCTTTATTTGAGCAAGCTTCAGCAGAAGAGCATTTTTTGTAAAAAAATTAATTAGTGACCGACTTTGGAAGGGACCGAAGCCGTAACTGGATTATTCGCTTCCCGATGGATGTGGGGGATACAGGCTTCTGTTTGTCTCATGCTGCTGTTGGGTCCCACCCTGCTCCCTTTAATAGCTGGGCTTTGTTGAAGGGCCACAGCCCAGGGGCTGTGTCCCTTTGTGCTGCAAAGGCTCATGTTCCATCAGCATCTCCTTACTGGAATGCTCGGTGCAACATTTCGGTGTCTGAAAGTGTTCACTTCTGAGCTTACCATGCATTTTAGTCCTCTGCTGTTGGCCAGGATTGATATAAGAAGGGAGCTTTAAAAGGGAGCCTTTAAAGGGCCTTTGGATGTGGTTTGCTAAAAGCTTATTTACCGTATGAAAGGTTAAAAAAAAAACCAACAAAACAAACAAACAAACCTGAAACGTGCGCATCGTGCCGAGCCATGTGCAGTTTCCAGGCATATTTTACCAATTAAAACCAATCTTTCCTGCCTGTTGAATTTATGGCTGAGATAGCCAGATTACTAGAAACACTTACATGTTTAATCTTTTCATGTTTTGGGTTGGAGAAGGTAGGGCAAGAAAAATGCAGTGGAATTGCTTGTTATTTTGTGGAGATTGTAAATTCTGTTATGGAAAATGTAATAAAGAAGCAGCTTAAACAAAAAGAGTGGCTGTGTGAAATCACAAAATTTCCATTGGGTGAAAACAAATCCTAACTTTATGTACATTTCCCTGTGGAGATGTAATGTGAATGCTTACAGCTGTTTTTAGTTTCTTATTCCCTGATTAGGTTCAAATTAGAGGAAGGATGTCATGTTGAATTATGAAGAATTACTTATTTTACATATTTTTGGTTTATACATACCTTCTATCACAGTCTCGCTCTGGCACTTGCAAGAATGTATTGAACATGTGCATGAAAATAATATTAAAAGTAATCTGACTTCAGTGTAGTGGTTCTGACACAAAAATGTGTCTCTCTCCCTCTTCTCCCTCCCCAACACCTTCAGTGGGGAGAGAACACTACCCCACCATACCCAGCCTTCTCCTGCAAGATTGGTCATTTCCTGCACAAGGAAGAGGATCTGTATCTTGGGAAAACTTCCTCTTTGGGACCCTCTTCTCTAGGGGTCTTTCTGGATCAGAAGGGATGAGCTCTTTGAGACAGTGTTTCCAAGTCTGAGCAATCCCAGGAGCGAGCCAAGCAGGGGGAAGTGGAAGTGCTGAAGCTGTCTGCGCCATTCCCAACTGCAGGCTCTTTACTTAATCTTTGCCTTCAGCAAGCATCCAGGTGACCCAGCAGCCCAGAGGTTTGAAATTCACTCTTGGAGGAGATTTATGTCTCTCTTCCAAAGGGAAGTGCTTTCTTGCTTGGGATGATGGTATTGTATGACTTACCTAAGCAGGCACAGCTCTGCGGCTTAGGTCAAGCTGCATGTGGTTTGGTTTCATCACAGATGGAAATATTAGAAAAGCTCAGTTTGAACAATTGTCATGCTCACAGTTTTGCAAATCAGTTTTTGAGGTATTCAATGGGATGCCTATTTTTATTGTGAATTATCACCTCTGAAGGAAACGTAAAGCATAAAGGATTCACCAATGAAAACTACTCTGATATATATACACACACAGGTATATATATATATGTATAATAAAATTAGCGAGCTCGGCAGAAAAAATGCTGATTTAATAGAGATTTACAGGGCTGTGCTGTGTAGTGCAGCATATCATCTGGGGTTGGGTTCGAAGAGAGATCATCCTGGAACTCTGTGCCTGGTGGTTGCCCATGTTTTCTACAAGTGAACAGCCTGCTAAGCACAGCCTCTACAGCATGAGATATAGTAACATAACCTAGAGATACGAAGAAGATGCTGTCTCACTGCAGCTGAAAATCATGCAAAAATCATCCCATCTACATCTTTGTGCTTCTGTAATCATCTCTCCTCTTTCCCCTTCTCCATAAGTAGTTGTTTATACCATGCTATGTTTTGGAGTGAAGGACACACAGCCTGTTGCTGATGTGCAGGATAATTGCAACCAAAAGAGAGGAAGGGATTTTGAGAAGTGCAAGTCTCAAAGCTGGCAGACAAGGGAAAAAGGAGAGCAGAGATGGGGGGGTGTGAGAAGCAGTCTTGAGGTGAGCCCTCAGGCATCCTGGGAGGCAGCATCTTTAAGGTGGCCTTGCCATGGCCCTCCCTGAACTCCCCCAAATACTCTGTCCCTGCCCAGTCCAAACAGCAGTAACATTTCCTCCTGTGAAGACAGTGCATCTGGGCCAGGCATGCTGGAGAAGAGGGGTGGAAATTGCTGTGGAAATGCAAACAGTGGCAGGGTCTGGTGGTGGGGGTGCTGTAGCCCACCCTGGGGCATCCAGGCAGTTGAGATCCACGGCTTGGGGCCTGGGGAGGAAGAGGCTGTGGAGCAGGACATGGGATGAGAGAGCTGATGGTTGCGACTCAGCTTTTTAAGAGTCACTGCTTTAGAAAGAAGTAAAAACTCAAAGTAAAAACTCCTTCACAGACTTAAAAAAGTCTGATTAGATGACCACTCCAGTGGCCATCAGCACAGCCTATAGTTTCCATCAAACGTTCTGAAGATTATTTCATGCCAACAGTATTCCAGTCAAAATGTATAATGCTACTTCTAATATTCACCAGTCAAATCCCAGTTTAGGTTTGGCCCATGCCAGAAGGCATGCAGAAACTGAAGCCGGAGCAGTCTCTGCAAGGATGGAGATCGCTTCCCAGTCCTTATCCTCTAAAAACAGAAAATATCTTGCTATACAAGTTACCTTGCCTTACCAATGTCTTATTCATTAGCTCTTTCCCCTCTGCTATTGTCTAAATTCTCTGGGATGTTTGCAGTCCCCAGCAACAGCAATAGCTTTATTATTATTAAAGTAATGGTAATATAATTTAATAGAAGTAATAATAATGTTCTCTTTACCCTAAAGATTCAGAGGAATAGTGGCTGTCATTCTTGGAGAAGGAGTGACCCACAATCCACATGCTTGCCCAGAAATTTTCAGAGATGTAAGTTCATGTTGCTCTCTCACTGCATATATCAGAGACATCTCAGAAATCTCAGAATATTTCTGTACTTGTTTCCCCGCTGCAACATAAAGGCAAAAGAACCATCTGCTTCTGCAAAGTACGCTGTAAAATTAAACACTATTTTGCAGCACTTTAATGCAATATGAACAGGAGCCACAATAGTACCTCACACCAAGAGAGAATCTGTTACTACACATTTCAGAAAAAAGACCCTGAGAATAGGCAATGGATACTTAGTTTCTTTACCTTTAAATCAGCTATGAGACATAAAATTGTAACTTGAATTTGTTGATGCTTTTTCCCCCCCCTCCCCCTTTTCTTTCATTCTCTATGTGTATTCAGGGCTTATTGCAGTTTCTGTGTCTCCTTTCAGCCAGAATACCTTTTCCTATCAACCTGTGGTGTTTTGCTGAGCAGATAAAATATCCTTGAACAATACCGCCTTTAGTCACTCATTCTGCTGATTTATTTCAGCTTTGGAAAGCTGACCCTTTTCAAGCTCCCCACATACATATTGCAACTGGTGTCATGTTTTGTCTGCACACAGCAAATGCAACTGGATTAAAGTCACAGGTACCAAAGCAGCTCCTAATTTTTTGGATCAGTGAGTGGGTCTCTGGCCTTTCTCATTCTCAGGCTTTACAGAAAATAGAGCAGTAGGCAGGAATGGTTAAAATGTACGGGGAGTTGCCCTGCAAACAAAAAAAGTTCCCTGTGCTTTGGAGAGCTGGGATTTTCTCCTGCTTGTTCTTGACTGCAGCAGTGACTGAGAAGGACATTTCTCCTGCCAGCGGGTCCCTGCAGTCCCTGATCTCAAAAAAGAGAAAACAGAAACAAATTTTCCTGTGCCAACTACTCAATTACACCCTTGCTGTCAGGCGAGGTGTTCCATGAAGAGGGTTGGTGTGTTTTGGACATGTTACTGAGTGATGCACTTAATCAAGAACACCTCACAGTTGTGAAGCTTGCTTTTCATTTTTCTTTGTTTTCTTTTTTTTTTGTTTTCTTTTTCTCATTCTTTTTTTTCCTTTTTTTTTTGTCTTCTTTCTTCTTTTTCCTCCTTCTTTTTCCTCTTATTTAATTTCTTTTTTCCCTATCCCATCCCTCTCTCCTCTCAGCTCTCTTTTGCTCTCTCCTTTCTTTCTTCCCTTAAATAGCTGAATCTATTGACAAGAAAATCCCCTCCTTCAGTTACTTTCATACCATGTTTGCTCCACTTTATTTCTCAGCTTTGTTATTTCCACTCCCCAGTAAAATCTATCACCTCTGAGTGAGTTATTTGCTTTTCTGGACTGCAGCAAATGCCACCCACTCTGTTAAGGTCAGGCTCCAGCTCCTTGACTTCGCTATTGTTCCGTCCCTTCCTTACCCACTCTGTCATTGCAGCACGACAGCTCCAGCTGGGAGGGCAGGGAAATCACTCCCTCAAGAGCAGTTTATCATGGCAATAAATGTTATGTGTTTTACTAGGATGCCATCAAAGTTCACCATCACACTGAAGCTGAAACAATTGCTCCTTTTATTCATCTATTATGCATACTGTATTGGGAAGGTGTCTATATCCAGCAGATCAGCATCCTGAAGGTGGAAGACATTGCTTCCAGATTCTGCTGTGTTGTGAAAATTACTGAATTTGCAGAGAGAAATATCATAACATTTTTGATTAATTACTGCTTCGTGGTTTTCTTCCTGTTCTCCCTACTGCCCGGGCTTTAATTACTTTGCTCACATAGGTGTCTCCGGAGTTATGTCAATTAAGTGGTATATGTGGTCTTTACATTTCTCTCTGATTGTTTTCTCCTTTTTATGAAAACAGCTCAGCTGACTTCAAAGCATCTGAAGCCTGAGATTGTTCTGACTGCGACTGGTACTCAGCAGAATCCCTCCAGCTGGCTGAATGGGTATGTCATTCAGGAAATAAGATTTTTTTTTTTCAGCTACTAGATAGAAAAGAGAACCCTTTCTGCTTGCATTCCCTCTCCCATTTTCCTATTAAATATTGATCTTTCCTCGTCCAAGAGAGCTTAATAGAGACTGAGAATACACTTTACCACATTAACTTCATCCAGCAGAACTGCTTGTAGCAATATGAAAGCAAGTTGTTGAATGTGTGAGGGGGCAACTCACTGATCAGTGAAGGAAACTGCTTAAAACAAAAAGAAATTTGTTTTACACTAAGTAACATACCAGAGATACCAGTATTCTGGTGGGGAAAATGGTCAGCAGTCTTTGACTGACATATGTTAGGTATCTCACTTGCCTGAAATGCAGGTTTGGTGTGAAACTAACTGGGACTTGAGGCTAAATTCCCAGCAAGATTATTTAATTTCAGTATTTTTTCTACAAAAAACCCTCTTTATTTTTTCAGAACACTTTGTTTCTAAATCTGGCTCAGCATAGTGAATGGAAGAGAAAGAAACACCAAAACCCAGCCTTCAGAGCATCTTCTCCTATTCTTCCCTCTCTTATTGCACAGAAGGGCTGGCAGCTCTCTTTGCTCCCTCTGTTTGTTGCATCCTGCCAGCAGCCCTCCAGTTTTCTACAATGATGGGCACAGAGGCAATGATGTGGCTCCCAGTGCTCCTGGCAACCTATTTTTCCACAAAATAAAGACTCAAAAGACAGACCAGAGCCACCATTTTGCAATCACCTTTGAGATGGACTGGGAACATTTTCTGTAAAGACAGTAAAGGTCAGTGGTTCACTGGTTGGGTGGCATTTCTCTGTCCCCAGTGTCAGGCTTGGTATCCTTGAGAAAACTGTTTTCACTGCCAGGATCTCAATTTTGAGACTGCTGTATGATTTATTTTATTTTGCATTATGCAAGAATGCCAGCTGCAGACAGAAGGGAGAAAGCTTTGCTTTCACTAATGAACATTATGATGTGTATTGACTCTGAGAGGGGAAGAAAGGAAGACAGATAACTGGTGGATGGAACTTAGCTTCAAGGAGGTAAATAATCAAGTGCAAAAATAGAGACTCATTAAATGAGATGATACAGCAGGACTGTTGCTATTGCTGTCAACAGCTGTTTTTTTTCTCCTGGTATGATCAATGTTCACTTAGTGGTGATCACCTGAGCTGGATTCAACACTTCTGATCAAAAGGCAAAGAAGGACGTGTTTTCGTGCTGCATATTTTCCTGTTCTGTTGTTTTGTTTGTTGGTTTTTTCCCAACAGAGATGAATCTTTTGCCACAAATTTTATAAAAAGTTTGTGTTCTTGCATCTCTGGGTTTCAAGAAAGAATCCTGATGGGGTTTAGGAAGGTAACTCAAAGCAAGTGTAAATGATTGGATCTGGAAGCAGTGTTTTCTGTGTTCCTATTGGGACATAGCGTCCTTTCCACTGCCTCAGTGAGTGGGACACTGACACGTAGGTCAGTAACCAGGTCAGGGTTTGGAGTTGTTCTCTGATGGGCAGTTTGGTGGTCTGTAGTTAGAACAATAACAACAGCTAAATGAGGCTTTTTAGGTGGGATCATGCCATGTTTGTGTGGCCTTGACTTGGGTGATTTCATGGTTTCAATGGGTTTGGCCAGCTTCAGGCAGCACAGGTTTTGTCCTACACTGGATTCCTGAACTGGGGTTTCAGTGAGGGCTAGAAGCAGAGGCTTTGGGAAGCAAGACCCTGGCTACCCTCTATTTATTTTCAAGTCCAAACACTGCCTGCATGTCAGAATATGCATGTATTTCAGAGCCCTCAAAAGCAAATGGAGCCGGTGTATCGCCAGCTGCCAGAGAGGAATGACTTTCTCCCATCTGCTCCAATTATCCCCATTTATCTGAGGCTGAAATGCTTACCGGCATTGTATGGGTGTTATCCCTGATTTTTATCGATTAGCTTACCTCAGTTCCAACAAACCAGCTGATGCTGATGGCAAAAGAATGATTGCTTTTAAATATTGCTAAGGGTTCCTTAGGGCTTTGAGTGGCTACACCATTAGTGAATTTTGTATGAATGAAAAGATATAAACAGCATAAATCTATTTACTGCAGTCAGGATGAGGCTGAAGTTAAAGAGACGGCCTGTTACTCATCTCAGCCAGCTACAAAATGGAAGATTATTTAAATCCACAAATATCAACAAAGCTTTGCAGTGAAGGTATTTGTGATTAGGGGGTAGCTTTCATGCTTTCTAAGGTCATAAAGAATTATATGACTTACATTTTGGTTCAGATGGTCAGGTCCCAGAGATCAATAGCTGAACGATCTTGGGAATATGCAGGTGCTCTTCTAGTCACCTGACTTCTCTTTAATTTGGTTTAAAGTGTTGCCTCTGGTCAAGGGAGTGCCTATGGCTTCCTGTGTTGAAACGGCTTTTCACATCCCTTCCCTGTGTAACCAGAGCTGTTCAATAAAATTGTGGTCTTCCTGCCCTCACCTTTTGGAGCTCTTTTACATCACAGCCAAGATAGCCCACTATTTTGACCCCCCAAAATTAAAAAGCAAAAAAAATTAAGTAAAGCCTCACCAAGCCTGTAGTACTTTTGCATGTCTCTGTTATCTGCAGCTCAGACCCCTGATGACTCAGTATGAGCGTGTTTGGTTGAAATAGTGGTGTCCAAATGATAGATGGAATGGCTGCATCATATCTTGGGAAAACATTTAAAAGGGTGTTTTGTTTCTGTGAGTACACTTGGGATTTGATGTAATAGTGCTTGCAAGAGTTGATATAGAGGAAATTATTGCTTCCCAATAAAATTCTCCATTTTTATTGGCTCACATACAGAGAATGGCAGCCAGCTGATAAAATACTCTGTGGAATTTTCCTTCCATCTAGCCATGTACTCTACAGCTATGAAGTGCATATTTAAAAAAAATATCAGCAAATTATGATTTTTGAAAGCATTTTATGCTTATCGTGCTATGCTTCAGGTGGGAGTCTTTACATACTTTTTTCTTTAACTGAAACTTTGACTTTTAAGCCAGCTGGATGTGACAGAGTACAGAATAATCATAAAAAATCATACAAATCTTTTATCTGTCAGATATTTACAGACAAAGTAAGATTATATTCTGCAAAAGCATTTTTAACTTTTCACATGCAATATGGATTTCTTATAGATTGTCTAGTAAAGGAGATATATATATACACACACATATACATGGTATGGCTTTGTAAGACTGAAACTGTAAACAACATTTGCAAAATATTACTTCATCAGGGGTATGAAAATCTAGAAAACAGATCAGCTCTACTATCTTCCCTAAAATAAACACAGACTTCCTCAGAAATTTAAACTCTGAACCATTACTTACATTTACTAATAACAATTCCTTCACTTTCCAGAATGGAAAAATCTTTAATTTCCTACTCATTTAGTTACTGGAAAATATAAAACATTTCATCACATTAAACTGGGTTTTCTTTGTTCTCAGAGGGGAATTTGATTCCCTAAGCATTAGGGCCAGAAGAGGACCTAGCTGATGGGGTTTTATTTGCTTGCTCTCTGGAACAGACGCCAGGCTCTCCTTCCCAGTCTGTGCACAGAGAAAGATGGGCTGCCCCAGGAGGGAAGCGCCGGCTCCTGAAATTACACCCAGCTACCCTGCTCCATGGCAGGTACTGGGCACCAGGCATCCTAAACCTGGTCCCCTCCTCAGGGCTGCAGGGGAGGTTCCTTTCTGCATGGCATCCCTGGGCAGTTTGAGGGACATCTCCAATAAGAAGGTTAAAGAGTCTCTTTTCCAGCCAAGACACCAAAGAGCACTCTGCTGGTGAGCAACTGTGGAAGCACAAAAAAGGACCATTTTGTCAGTGTTCAGTGCTGCTTGTGAAGAATTGGAGCCTGGCAATAGGCAGAGGTGTGTTTGGGGGTGGCTTCCTGCAGTGTCTCCTCTGGGCACCTGGAGAAGGATGCTCTGCATATGGCTAAGGGGATGTCACAGTTTTAGATGGCGGCTGGACAGTGACAGATGCTCTCTGTTATTCCCCACTACCCTCCCAGGGAAAAGAAGGGAGAGCAACTTTCAGACTGAAAAAAAAACCCCTGAGTTTCCATGGAAAGGAATACTGTGACTGATCTGTTTGAGTCACCTGACTCATCCTCTCCTCCTGTAGGCTCAGCTGTTCCCCAGGATGCCAGCAGGCTGGCAGTTACTGGTGGTGTCCCAGGCAGGCTTTGTTTATCCTGGTCCTCTCCAAACAGCATGGGAGAACTGAGCTCTTTTGCAATCCCAGCAGGTGGATCTGCCAGGGTATCATTAAAATCTGAAAACCCAATGAGCCACACCTTGATGCCTGCAGTGCTCGGCTGAGTAAGGGTTGCAGAGTCACAATTTTCTTGAACTCTTCTTTGCCTGATGTTTCCTGGCCTGGCTCCCTTCTTCAGTGACTTTTTGGCTAGGACTTGGCATGAATTGGGATCAGCTTTGTCCACAGCAAAGCAAATCAGTTCAGGGCTGCCCAGACCTGGCCTAGTAAATTACAGAGGTGCAAGTGGAGGTGATGACATCTTATACCTGCTCTCTGGGCAAGCAGCAGGTGAGAATGGGGTCTTGCAGTGGAGAATGAGGTGTCTAAACCCAGTTCTTGGCCTAGCCCTCCCCAGCATTTGTGTGGTAGTGATACAGACAGTCTACCTAATTTTCTGTCACTGTGAATTTAGAAGCCACCGCAGCTTTCTTGTTATCAAAGGACCGCGAGCTGTGAAGAATCTGCAAAGTGCATTATAGCACTCCTGAATGCTTGTCAGCTTTCCAGAAGGGCTGCACTGCTACTTGGAAATGTATCCTTGTCCATTTCCTGGAGTGTCCAGTTCCAGTTCCAGGTCTAAAGTGTCCATGTTTGAGTTGTCAAACAGACTGTTGTCACCAGAAACAGCTTGGCATGGGAAATAATGCTGTGGAAAAATCAAGTGACGGAGCATTTTTGCAAACATTTTACACATTTTTAAAGCTGGCTTTTCATTGCTAATTAAATTAACATCACCCCGTGGTGAAACTTTTATGCACCAGTTTAAGAGTTACAGATAAATGATGTTATGAACTCATTATGTAACTACATAGCAGCACTGACCCAGACTTGTCTCCCAGTCCTCCCAAACTTATCCATTCCACACTTTCATTACCACAAAAATGTCCTGGATTATTATAAACTCAAAGCAAGAGGACATACTTTAACATAGCTTCTGTGTTTCAAATGTGCAGTGATGGTCTAGTTAACAAGAAGCAGACCCAAGCATGCTCCAGACACTCTGGCAATTATGCATACATTAGTCCTCCATTCCGCCAGAGCACAGAGTGAAAGGAGATACCCCTCCTCTGGAGTGCAGACAGGACCAGCTATGGATCTTCGGAAGTATCCAAATGGAAATAGTAGGTTTTGAGTAAAACAATGATAATAAAAAAATGAATTTCTGTGCTGCACATTCCTGGCAATCACTTCCTAATGGGAGGCTATAG
Source organism: Florisuga fusca (assembly GCA_038090715.1). NCBI lineage: Eukaryota > Metazoa > Chordata > Aves > Apodiformes > Trochilidae > Florisuga > Florisuga fusca. Next base: position 22,187,879 of record JAAWXA010000001.1, on the reverse strand, counting down.
GGAAGGTAGAGGCACCTTCTCAGATGTGCGCAGCAGGATAAAAGGCAACAGACCCCACCTGGAAAACAGGAAGTCCCAGCCTGATATAAGCAAGAAAGGTTTTTCATCACGAGAGTCATCAGACCCTGGAACAGATTGTCCAGACAATTCCCAGCTTTGAAGATAATGAAAAAATTTCCCAGATAAGGTGTTAACTACCTGCTCTAATTACCTTTGAGTGGGAGGATGTTCCAGGTGCTTGCCTGAAGTCCCTTCCAGCCTATGTTTCTCAGATGGCATGTGTGCAGAAATTGTGCATCCTGCAGTACTAGCACCATGGGAAACTTTGTAAGCACCATTCAGTGAAGGAAGAGAGGTAGCAAGGTTGCATTGGATGGAGTTTTGTGGAGCATACTTTAAAAATCTGCTGAAGAACAAATGGAGATGACTTGGTCATGGGTTCCTGTACAAACTGTTGTTTTGATGAGCTTTAAAAAAATAGAAATTAAATATTTTTCTTGATGCACCTGTTACTCCTTCTAAATCCTTTAGTAAGATCTAAACCAGAGGAAAATATAAATTTTAATGCATGTATTCACAGGGACTAACAAACTTCCAGCTACAGCAAGAAAGTGATTCTGTTGTGAAAGGGTGAAGCAAACAGGTTCATGGTGAGGCGGCAAGAGAGAAGATGTGCAAACAGAAGAGACTGCCCTCACTGGTACTCAGTGATATCTGTTATTTCCTTTGTATTTCTCCAGCATTTGGTATAGCAGAGCGCCAGAGCCACGGGCACACAGGCACTGAGCAATAGTGGGGTGGTTGCTGTTGATGCCAGCGAATTGGCAGAAAAGTTTAGAGAGTGAAAATATGCAAGGTGGCTCTTTAAAGCAGTGATCAGTGTTTTAGAGATTGCTTTCAGAGTCAGTTCTAAGCCATAATTTGTGACTGCCCAGATGGGGTGTACATCTCATGTTACTCATGGTGGAGGTATATGTAGTTTGAGGCACTGGTGAGGTACTTTTGTGGTTTGGCTGATGCCTGTCATTGCTTTGGTGGATTTCAGTTAACATCACTGGCTGGCTTCAAGCAAGCCTCCTTGTAAAGAGCATTGCTTTCTTTATTTTTCAGATTCACATTCACAAGTGTATAGAGATGTCATTTATGTCCTAGACACATTAATTTCAGATTTTTTTCCTTTAGCTCTCTTAATTGGAAGAAAGTATGTTGCTGCTGATTTATGAACTCTTCAGAAGTGCCAGGGATCATTTTAAATGTACACAGCTGCTCTGCAGTAGTTTAACTTGGCAGATAGTATTAAACCATTGAATTGTGTCATTTATTTGTGTATGCACACAATAAGTTCCTTGTGCAGGTTCTTTAGAAATAGTCCCAATGTTGATTCGGAAATGTGGCCTAAAAACAACCTAGCCCCATGATTTATTGTTTTGGTGCTTGTCTCCAAACAGTACATCTAAAATGAAGAATGGGATACCATGTATACCCCAGATAAGGCAACGGAATGGAAACCATCCGTAAGAGAAGCTGTATACCAAGGTCTAAAATGGAAAAGTTCCCAGGGTGAGCGAGCAAGACACATGATGGGAATCGCCCTGTGTTGCTGGTGTTTGGGAACACTGCAACCTATTTTCACTGCTCGGCAAGGGAGTGTATGATGTTGTGTAATGAGAAAGAGCAGCAGTCGTGACAGCAGTATCACTGAGTGCAATGGATATAAATCAGGGCAATTTAGTCTGTCATTCCATTTGGGGCATCATAAAAGTAACGCCTGTCGTCTGGAAAAAATCTAAACTCAAAATAATATAATGCATTTCGCATATGCCTTATTGAATGCATGAAATCCTACAGCACCGCTTTGAAATCGACTCTCTTCATACTGAGGGGTGACATCTGCAAATATATTCTACAATCAATACTACGTGACTTGATTTATGTCTTGAACAATTCTACAGGGGGGAAAAAAAAGCAGTATAAATTCTATTATAGCTCTAAAAAATAACTTTTTAGGCCATGCTACTAATCCCTTTGATCCACACCACTTAATGTATTGGAGAGAAAAAGAACTTCCCTTATTTCTCCTTTGCCTGCAAAATGGAATAAAAATAACCTTCAGGGAACTGTGGATTCAGTTACATCCTCAACAAGAGATCTTAACGGGCAGTGTTTAAAGACTGATTGATAGGCATCATCTCTTGATGATCATAGCAGAACTTTTTAGGCTGCTGATTGCAGGCACAGACATGCTGGGAAGCAAAATTTATGCCTGTCAGGATTTCTGCCGTGCTTTGTCTTCCCTTTCCTCAAACCAGATTTCAGCAGTGTGATGTGAAAATCAAGAACGATGGAAAGACAAACCTGAGCCAACAAGTAAATTTCAATTTATTTTTTTTTTTGTAAACGATATCAAAGAGAGAAATTTAATTTTTAATTGAGGATAGGTTTGCTTTAATCCTTTAGAAAACATAACTTTAGCACATTGGAAGGTTTAGGAACCATACGAACTTCAGAAGGTAGGTGTAGTATCATTCATTTATGATTATTTGGTTCTTTCATTCATCACTGTCACAAAATTCCCACATGTTCTGGACAGGCACACCAGGGAGAATGACTTGCTCTCAAGAGGTCATGAAATTTCTGTTACCTTGTTGTGAAGGGCTGTAAAGCATGGATTTACTTCTTATTTGGACCAGTGCTGGCAATAGCTGATGAAATCGAAATATCAATGGGATTTCCATTTTTTTCTCCTTGCCTTCTCAGGTGGTGACTTGGTGTTACTCGTGAGGGATTTGTGGAGCCATTCAGCTGCCTTACCCAAGGTGGCTGTCTTGAGTCTTCTGCTTTAAATAAACTGGGCTAGTTTGTTACCTCGTCCAAAGTTAAAGCAGGAAGTAGTATTATCGATCACCTGGGTGAAGAACTTGTTGAACAGTGTTGCCACCCTGTCTTACACAACCTCAACCCTCAATGCAGAAAATAAAGGCCCAGATGCTCTCACTGGCTGCACGTGGCATGCACTATGGCATATTTATGAGGTGGTGGGTGGTACGCTAATAGCTAAGATCACTTGGGCCATCTGATTTAACCTCCACTTTTAAATGGGACTTTTTGATTCCATTCATCATTCCCACTACAGTGATACAGATCATTAATCTGCTCTATACTTGGTTTTGGTTTTTCTCCATTGCAGTAACAATCTTGGGGGTTTTTTTCATCTCCCTTGTGGAAGACTTTATAAACGTGCCTACAAAGCCCAAGCTCCCGCCTTCCTTTTCGTAGGTGGCCCTGTTTCTTCAGCAGTATGGTCTGAATAACTTTTGTTGTGCTTGAAATGTAAAGCCAGATTTTGCTGCTCTAACTTACATCTACCTGTGGACAAGAAAGATTGTTTTGATGGTACTGAAGACGGACATGCTTTTGACTGTGGTTTCAGAGCTCATCAAATATTTGGCTTTAATTTCATCATCTTTCACCAATCAAAAAAAATTGCATTCATTAAGTGAAATGTACTTCTTAACATCCTAAATGTGTTGAAAAATCTTCCTCTTTGGCCTTTCAAAAACAAACAAACAAAAAAAACCCCACGAAAATTACTTGGAAAGAACCAGCAAAACAAAAATGTTAATGCTTGTATAAAAGTGACAAAAATCAAATATTCATGGCTTAGAAGGGTGTTAAACTTCTAATCCATACCAGGGCAAATTTCTGGCAATTTTCTTTGGGAGGAATCTGAGGGCAAAAGAGTGAAATAGCAAGATCCTGACCGTGAGAGAATCTGTAAAATGCAGTTATTGTTGGAGAGACACTGCTGTGCCCACCCAGAGATGCAGGGTACAGGTCAATGGAGGCAGGTGCTCAAATCCTACCTATCAATTGGGTATGTGATCTGGAAAGTGATGGAGAAAATCTGTAGGTCAGGTATCAGTAGGCCATTCCCTCTACAAAAAAGCTATATTTTTAACAGGAAATATGGGTAGTCCTAATTTTTTTTAAGATCTAATGTTTTTTAAGGAAAGAAAACAGTGTGGTTGTAATCAGGTTGTGAGCAGAACCTTACTTCCTTGAATGCTAGAAGAATTTACCCTCTCATGGCAGATATAATAACATTTGGGGAAGGAAAGTCTTTGGAGATCTGTTGTGTTAGGAGCAGTGATGCAGTAGGTCCCATGGGAGGTGATGTATCTGCACTGGAATACTCCTTACTTTCCTGAAAGCACAGGGGGACTTTGTTATAACTGGCCAAAGCCTGAGACATGTTATCATTAGAAAAGTTTGCATGTACTCATTTTAATGTAAAGGTCAGAACTTCCCACCCTTTCTTGAACCCCTCTTTTGTTTTCCCCCGGGTGATCCCTGCAGGATCTGTGGGTGGAGGGGTTCCTGCAGCAGTCTGGCTGTTCCCAGCAGGCGGAGAGAGGCAGCTCACACCTCTGCAGGGACAGGGGATGTGCTTCCCCAGTAAAGAGGGAGAGAATGTTCTCACCTACAGAGCTTCAGATCTGTCATTCTGCTGGAGCTGCTGCTGGAGATAGCAGTATCTAAAACAGGAACAGCAAAATCAGATTTGGACAAATTTTTCTTAGCTCATGTGTTAGTTTATTGTGTCTTGAATGCTGTGTGTGTGAGCCAGAAAAGTACAGTGTTTTGCTGGGAGACATGCATGTAGGACTCACTTACTTGCTGAATATTGCCTTTAATAACAATCAAAAAATTATACATAAGAAAGTAGATTACATAATAAAACATAACCCCTTAGGTTGTTCTAATGTATGTTGACCTAAAATATGTAGACAGATCGTATATATATGTAATTTATTAAATGTGTCTGTGCATGTGTATATAAAATTAAGACAATCAAGATATAGTCAACAAAATTTTAACTTTCTCCTTTCTACATTTTTGTCTTCATTAGACTCCAAGAACCTGGACATTTCTTTCCCTTTATTTTTGTGAAAGCTTATAAAAATGGAGATCAATAATCCATCAGTCCTGGATTTGAATTCCTGCTTAAGATTACTTCTTTATTCTTAACATAAATTTTCAAAAGAGCTGAGATGTAAGAATTGCAAATAGTAGCAGTATTATTCAAGTATTTGTGGTTGCTCTTTTCCCAAGAGCCTTGCGGTATCGAATGCTTCTCAATAGGACTCCTATAACCTATTAATGTGTTTCATTTTGAGCCTTAGCTTTGCAGCAACTTCTTCCCTTGAGTTAGATTGACACAGATTGTTGATGTAAGTACAAGGTGTAGGTGACTTCCTAGGCAGCTCTGGGAGTTGTATATGATGATTTTTTGCTGGTGAACAGAATTAAAAATTAAGAATATTCTCCTCCTCTATTATCTTACAGTTGCAGGTGTTGTTTTTTCACTGAAATTTGGAAAATTTAAAAAAAAATTTTTTGCAGGTGTGAGAAGTAAATACCTTATGTCTCCTGCCTGAGTGGATGGTTGCACTCTGGTTAACCAGGATAACCAGGATGGGCTAACCCAGGATAGGATGATGTTGCTGTGACTGTGGGGCTTCCTCTGTCTTGTGGGTAGATGGTTTCCTTCCTGCACAACCCAGCATTCTTTTCTCCCTTTTTTTTTTTTTTTTTTTAGATAATGCTAAACTTTGTGCTACATTCCATAAAATAATCTCCATCTTCCAGACACGTCAACAACTTTCCATTCTCCATCCTGCTTACTTCATTGTGGCCAAATGCCTTGCAGTAGATGAATAATGGGTTTATTCTTCCTTTGAACATGTACCTTTAGGTTATCTCCTAGAATATTTTTGCCTCGCAGGCTGGCACCAAAACAAAATGAAAAACACTAATGGAACTTCAAAACAAGCCACCTACTCTTGGAAACCTTACTAGCAACTTTGTCTGCTTTATTTTGATCATAACGTATTTTAAGATGTTTATCTTGGAAATGGGAATGGTGGCCGATTCCAGCTTTCATGCCTCTCATTAGTTTATTGCATCTAAAAATGACTGCAGAAACTCAAGTCTATTTCTAGGTACAACATTATGATTCTGCGTATCTGTTTGGCATGAGGTCAGAGGCACAGCTTCCAAACAAGCTGACTGTTTGGTTTGGTCCTTACACTGATGTGTACACGGCTGGAAACAGGGTGTACTCAAACCCCCTGGTGAGGGTTGCACCCCCCTTCACCTTAGGCTGGAATGGAATGGAATGGAATGGAATGGAATGGAATGGAATGGAATGGAATGGAATGGAATGGAATGGAGTGGGTGGAGGAACCAGCACATGGTGTTCATCTGGAGCAGCATAAGGCTCAGAGCATCCCGCAAGACTTCTCCTTGACAGGGGAACAAGCTGCCTGCTCCCCAGTGCTCCCAGTGCTGGGGGTCTCCTGCCCTACCTTCAGGCAGCTCACAGCTGTATGAGCTGGGTGAAACTCCTGTGCTGTGTGTAAGGAAAGAGGGAAGCTCACCAGAGTCACTCCCTCCCCCCTTTCAGTTACACCTCAGTAAGCTCAGGTGGGAACTGGCTTTGGAGTAAGCGCTGGCCCAACCTGCCTCAGAAAAATTAATGGTAGGAGCACAAGTCTCTGAACATGGATTTTGCCCCAGCAGCAGTTCCAGCCACTAAACCATCATTTGGGAGACCCAGCACACATTACCTGTGCCCTTTACAGAAAGGGAGACCAGCTCCCAGGACTGTGTTTGAATGTGGGGTCACAGCTGGGCACAAACCACCAGATGTGCTGGCTGCTCCTTCTGCAGCCATCCCTTGGCCAAGAAAAGGTGCTCCCTTCTTGCAGGATCAAAATGTCCTACTGGGAGGCTCTGTTTCACTGGCACCCTTTCCTGAGAGCCATGTAAGGGCATGTAAGGGAAGTTGGATCCTTTCTGTGAGGCTCTATGTTGTTCCCACTGTTACCATGATAATTTTAATATTTTGAATACGTTCCAAGATAATTTTGCATCTTCCTTTTTACTACAGATACAAACAGCTGTTTTAAAAGAACCTGATAAAAAATGAAATCTTGTTTGTGTTCCAAGTATTTGCTTAGCTACAATGACTACATCAGGAAAAAGCAGTTTCAAGACTGAGGCTTGGTTTGTAAATAACCATATTATGCAAACACTTGATTTATGATCCAGTGAGCAGTAATTTATTCAGTATCATGGGACCATGCTAGTCTGATATTCATTATTGATATACATAGTTAAATGAAAGTGAAGAGACCTCTCTTCAGGAAATTCTCTTCTCAAAGAGAAATCTCGAGTTTGCTTTACAACACAGATAATTTGGAATTCCCTCTAGAGAAAGTAATTTTGACCTTGGATTAACTCTCAGCCCTTTGACTCTTGCAACTGGAATTCCCACTGTTCTCTGTGGGGACGAAATTTCATCCATGTTTACAACCAAACTTGAGACCACAGGTATAGAGGAAATCTCTCTCACTCCATAATGATAAGAGCTCCTTTTTTGTTACCAGAGAGGTTGTTTCTCCTTTGCTTTGTACAACAACTAGTCCAGAGTGATGTAGGCTTTAAATAAAGATTCCAGCAGAGGTTTTCAAGTCAAGCTATTTGTCAAATTAGTCATGATACTTATTTGTAAGTAATAACAACTGGGAAACTTCACATTACATGTTAGAGTGAAGATTAGGGTAAATAATTCTTGAGCAATGTTCAGATGTCAGGCAGGAAATCCTGCTCACATGGGACCACATCATGTTGCACCTCTTTGGGGCTCTCTGTTGAGAAAGAATTTCTGTTTCCTTTTAAAACAGTGTAAGAATTCTAGCAGAGAAGTGAGAGGATGTCTTTACCTGCCAAGAAAGATCTGGTGTCTACTGAGGCCAAACTCAGGCAAGACTCAGATTCCCAAGCATGAGACAATCTGGGACTGCCCAAACAGAATAATTTGGGGTAAACTTCAGAACTGGAAGTGGACCACCTGAGCCTGATGCAACCCAAAAGGACCTCTGGCATGGCCCTGCAATGATGTAGGTGAGAAAATGTCCATTCCATGAGTGCACCAGCCTGCCCACAAGTATTGCCAAGATATTCTGATCAAGAGATCAAGAGCACATTTTTGATACCTATAACACAGGACAGCAGATAAGAAAGGGTGTGATACACAAGAGTATCCATATGCATGTCTTGGGTGAGACCAAAAAAGGGTGCTTTACATGGCACCACGGCAAGATTCTTCTCTCCAACATCCCTTTCTTCTCTTCTTCCCCCCTGTTTGTTACTATTTAAAGCAAACAATTCAAAACAATATCTTGATTTTTCATTACTAATAAATAAAGAATTGTTTTTGTTCTTCCCCTTTGCTAATATGAAGTATTTGTGTTGTTCCTCCCTTCTGGTTTTCTTTAAGCCAAGCAGGACAGAAAATGCTTCTGCTATGTGTTTATGCAGCAATGATTGCAACTATCATTACAGCCAATTATTACTGAAACTGAATGAGTTTTAGTATAGTAGTTAATGGAACTATGTTGGAATTATGATTTATTAGAAAGAGGAGTATGTGAATATTCTCACTTGTAAACACTGGAACCGTGAAAAGAAAAAGAGAAAGTACATACATATTCTTCAGGAGGATATTTGATGATCAGTATATTAGCAGGGATAAACATACAAATAATGTGCATAAAGTAATGGAGAGAGAGCAAAAAGAAAAAAAATGTTTGATTGTATCACATACAGTATTACTATAGTGTTTTTCTTTTTAAAGAAATTCCTGAGCTGACATTTCTTCCACGTTTCGTAGGTTGCATGGGCTAAGGAAATTACTTTATGTGTGATCTCAGCTCTTTTCACATTGTCATCTTGCCTATAAAAATGTTGGGTATAGCAGTTTGCTCAGTGTCTGCTGAAGCACTGTACTGAAACTCTGAAGCTGTCGGTGCTCTCCCTGCCTCACCGTTGTCCAGCGTGTGACAAATTCACTCTCTGGGCTGCATTTTCCCCATCTGTGGAATGAGGATAGCAGAATTGCCTGCTGAAATTCTATGAAAATAAATAATTTCTTTATGATAGTGAAAACCACTATGAAAATATTGTGCAATTTATTTTTTTTTAATTTTTTTTTTTAGTAAAAAAAAAATAAAATCAACTTTTCCGGTTGTAACAGCTAATCTAAGCATATTATTTCATGAAGCAAAATGTGTCTTAGTGAGACTGAAGACTCAACATTTATATCTTTTTTGAAAACCACAAGTTTGCATGTGGATGATGCTTGAACTTTGCCTTTTCACTTAAAAAACACTTTAGCATCATTCAGTAATTCAGGCAGTGAATCAAGTACAAAGGTGTCAGAGTACAAATTTCATAGAAGAGGTGACATTAAGGTCATTATCCAGACTAAAAATAATCAAGCCAAAATTCTTGAAAGCAAGGGTTTTTTCTTACAGAGAAGATAATGTGCAAGGACTGGTTTCTTAGTCATAGTATTGCGTGTGTGTGTGTTTTTAGTTTCCTTCCCAAAATTGGCACAGACTCAGTGAAAATTAAAATTGAGCCTTAGTTTTTACCTATGATTTTTCATCTACTGTCAAGTTTGTATATACAGAAATAAACCGATTTGTTCTTATGGCTCAATTTTGCAGCCTAATCTGCACTTCAACCTGTAGCCACAAAATAAAGGTTTCACCCTTTCTGAAAATGTGACCAAGGATAATTAACATGAGAACAGTTAGTAACTACTGCACTCTTCCTCTTCAAAGCACTTACCAGATTTCCTCTGCTAGTCCACAGAGATTTGTGACACCTTTTTCTATAGGCAAATTTGTTACTCTCATTTCACTTTTGTCACAAACCAGTTTCTGTCAAGTGCATTTGTGCTGTTAGAAAATACAAAAGCATCCAGAGCATATCAGCAAATATGGACCTTACTCAGTAGCTAAGGATGCTTTTAGTTATTCAAATTACCCTGGTGCAAGGCTCACCTGGATTTATGTCTCTGAGTAAATGCCATGAGTAATAGTGTTGTTTCATAAACCACCACGAATTACTTGTTCATTGAGGTGCAGAGCTTTCTAACCTCTGTTGGCTGGAGACCATAATCGGAGCTGAAAATACTTAAGAGCTGAAAATAATGGGTTGTAGCCTCTCTCAGTGATTGTCCTGAGTGCATCTGCCTGGCCCCCGCCTGGCCCTGCACTGAGTGCCGCCTGCGCTCTGGCCGTGTGACTTGGCGAACCAAAGCGAGACAGCTCCAACTGGAAGTTGTTGGGGTGGAGTATCTTGGAAAATGCTTAAAGAAAAAATTATTCTTTAGTGGGAAAAGTGTGATTTTTCCAAGTAATTTGACCCGAGTGGAAACAAAGCTTGTCAGAGACTGTATTACGTGAAAATGTTTGTGGAATGATGTCAGTGTGTCAGCACTGTAAGTAGACAGTTGGGGCTTTATTCACAAAAAAGGCACATTCTCACTGTATGTAGCAAATTCATAAATGAGACTTTTCTGTGAGTAAGTGAGCTCTGCGAAAATACAGCCTTTCCATTTAGAGGAAAAAACATTTTTTGCATAAACGGGACGAACTGGTTTGCAGTTTTCTGCAGGCAGGTTATCAAAGGGCTTTCAAAGGTTTGTACGTGGACATGAACCTCTCTAAGTAGAGGCCAGAGGAAGAAGACAGGGACATGGGTTCAAAGGGTCTTCCCAGACATCAGGTGTACTCCCCTGCTCTTGCTATGGTGGCTCAGGTCAAAGATCCACCCACCTCTGCCTCCTCTCTCCCTGGCGCTTGTTTAGGAAATGTGTAAGGAGCAAGGAATGTATGAAGTGATCCATTCTCAGATATATTGCCACAGCTCTGACAGTCTCCACAGCAACCACACATGCAATCTGCTTCATAAGACAATTGGAAAAATATGGTTTGTTTGGGTGTTAACAGACCTTCCAGCTCAATGAAGGTTTTTTTTCTGAAGATGATAAAGACAGTGCAGACAAGAACCGAATGTAGGGTGAGGGAACTGGAGGGATGTTTTTCAGAACCTGGAAAGTTTGGAGTCAGACTCAAGCTCAGAGGGAAGCAGCCAGTTCTCAAAAATATTTTGGGGATGCTCAGCCACCCACTTCTGTGTGGATAGAAGTCTGTGGGTGCTGATGAAAGAGATGGATTCATGATGTCAGGCAAGGGGAGACAGGTTACTTGGTCAGCTACTGTGTCAGTCACCTTTTTCAGTGCTTTGCTGTTCTTTGTCTCGAAACCAGCAGTAAGGAGGGGGTGGAGGAATTCAGCCAGGAAGGTCCTCAGTAAAGCCTTCTAATTTTCTGTAGCTGGCCCTTGGCCCTCTCTTTGGGAGCAAGAAATGAATATTGCCTGTATCGTTTACAGCTTGCTGCCTTCAATTTCTGCGGAATAAAATAATTCCCTTTCCCTCCCTGCTCCAGTTTTCCTGAACTGAAATGATATATAACCTGCAGGTGGTCTGTGGGATGGTCCCTTGCCGGTGGTTTCATTTTTGTTGCAGTGCAATGTATTGCTGTTGTTATTTGCACATCTTCAGTGGTAACATGCTAGGGAAATGAAGTTACTTTTATTAGAACAGGCTGAAGCATCTTAGCATTTGGGAATGATTTGGCTTTATGGTACTTGCTGTGCCACAGGTTTGGTGTTCACTTGCACAAGCGTATCTGCAACAGAAGGTAAAATGTGCTTCTCCAGCACCATTTCCTATGCCCTTCCACACAGGTTCCTACACTGCACTGCTCACTAGTGACTGATTCCTGTGCATTCATCCATTAAGTGATGTGACTAACATCTGTCATGTGTTGTGCTCTGAAGGAAAGTGTGTGCAGCAGATTTAAATCTCTCCTTAAGCCTAATGCACATGTATTTCATTTAAAAGTCTGACAAAAAAAAAAAAAAAAAAAAAAAAAAAAAAAAAAAAAAAATTCTTATTATATTCATAGACCATTTTCACTTCATAACTTTCAGTTAACTTTTTTTTTTTCCTTGTTTAATTAAAATTATTGAAGAGAAATCAGAGTTAGGTGAGAGTGCCTGATTTCCAGGCTTGGGGACCAAATGCTTTCTTTCTGCATAGGTCATGTACAGTATAGGCAGCTGCAATGAAAACTGATATCTGCTAATATGCCACAAGCCATGATTAAGGGAAAAGACAAGGTAAATCTCTTTCCTCATTAATTTCTGCAGGCCATATTCTTCTTCCTTGCTTGGTCTGACTTGTACCTCTTGATACCTAACTTCAGAACACTGAGAGCAGAGTTGAGTCTTGGCCCTCCAGCTCTCTCCCCACATATTCCTGAAAGACAGTGTAAAGCAGGTCTGAAGTCAGACTGGGACCTTCGCAGTAACCTTCTGACAGGTACCATGAGCGAACAGGCTTCTGATAAAAGCCAAATCTCTGTATCTCTGTGCCTGCTAACCTGTGGCATGGCAGTTGCAAAGGCTGGAAGTCTTCCCTGGAAAAAGGACCCTCAATATGGCAGTCATGATTGTTCATTAGCCCCAGGACCTAGCTCTGCTTCACTTGTTTGCTCTGGGTGTAAGGCATTTTGGGAGAGTGTGTCAACAATACCCAGATGAGAGTTCTACCTGTTTCATTAAAAGCACTTGGTGTAGGGGTTGGTCCAAGCTGCATCATGGAGAGCTTGGCAGCTGGAGCTCAGGTGGCAAGAGATATGGGGACTGAAGGGGACAGCCAGTAACAGGGTGGTGGGGACACAGAGCAGCTCCTTGGGCTGAGGCAGCTTGCCCAACTTTCACTCACGCTGGGCACTGGAAGGTGCTACCAGACAGGGCAGTCTGCACAATGCTATTAGTCATTGATGGCAAGAGAAGAAAGTGTTACTGTGGACAGCTGGGAGCAGAAAATCCAGCCTAGCTCCTCACTGTGGCCTCCAGAGAAGTTGTTCTTTTTGTTGTTCTCCATCTCAACAGAGGAGCAATAACAGGGTTCACTGGGGCTGTGAGGAGCAAGGAGAGGGCAGGGCTGTATGGGGGTGCTGGGAAGGACAGAGCAGAGCAAACAAAGTGCAAGAGCCCATCTGCGAGAGGTACAACCACTGAATCACACACAGCTCCCCTTGTCCTCACAGGGAGCAGGTCATGCTGGTTTGCTGCTCATTTTCAGGCATGCTTGACTGACCAGCAAAGCTGCCCAGGCAGTACCACATTGCTCTGTGGTACCGCAGCAGCTGAGGAAAACGTTTAATCTCAACAGCTGTTGGAAATCATCATTCTTCTTGAGGAATCCTTAGCTGTTTTCATTACCCCTTCCTAAAATCTGAATGTGCTTGTTCAGGTAATGCTGTCAAGGTTTTGATGAAGGAATTAGGGCTGCAGGGATTTATTGACAGAGGAAGAGCTTGGAGGATTTAAATATTTGATTTTTATTTTGAGCAACCAGATACTAATGAGACTCTAGAGTCAGTGCATTACTTTGACCTTAAAAATCAATGAAACTGGGGTCACTGTAAAAAGCTAAACTGGGGCATTACTCAGCTTGCATACTTTGCAATGAATGCTCAGTTTTGTGCCTTCTGCACTGGCATAATTGGGCCACTGTTCAGGTGCATATTGCTCTTCAGGAAGGATACATAAGCATGTGTTTAAGACCTATGAAATCACTAGTCTTTTTTGCCTTTCCTAAATCAACAGGACTTAAGCATGTGCTTAAAGTGCTTTTTCCGAACTGGGGCTTTAAAGAGCTGAGTTAGCTTATCCACCTTCCTCTTTAAAAGATGGATATGGAAAATTTCCCAGATTATACATCTGCTCTTCCAATTTACATCGTGGAGGGTAGGGCTGAGTACAGAGGGAGCAGAAAAGGGGGAAGAAAAGTAAAAACAACCCTGAGCTGGCAGCCTGGCAAAAAGAAACCAAAACAGCTGCCTGCCAGACTCAGAGGGCTGCACACTCTGTGCACCACAGCAGGGCCATCTGCACGCCAGGCTTGCACCAGGTGCTGCTTTTAGAATAGAAGGAGATGGTGAGCTCATCGAGGGAAAGCAAACCTGCTTACAACCCAGAGGTGTCTTAGTTTGAAGTCTCCTTTTGCTGTTTTGTCTCCATCTGACATGTTTCTTTCTTCTTGCCTGCAAAGTGTTGCAGTGGTATGAGCTGAGGAGAGGAATGATGGATTCTGAGAGGCTTCTGCCTTGGGCTTGTTTTTGATCCCCAGCACTGTATATTACGAGAGCATGGAAACACAAAGCTCTAAGTCAAAAAAGGGTTATTATGCTACAAATCCAGACTTTGTAGAGGAGAGACACTTCCTAAGGGTGGTAGAGCAGTTCAGGTGCAAGAACAGACAACTCAGTGCCTACACCTGCCCATGTGCTGCTCGCAGCCTGCACTTCTGTCCCCTGCACCAGAGGTTTTCATTATTTGCATCTGTGCTGCCTCCATGGGCAAAGTGAGTAGTTGTCTCACAGTGCCTGTTGGGAAGATGCATTTGCTCAAGTGGTCACACCACCATGTGGGTCACCAGTGAGGCTGCCTCGAGCCTCTGGTGAAAGACGTTATAGACACAACCTTTAATCCTCCAGCTTTCACCCTGACATGCTTCTCATCCCAGATGGTTCCAATGAAAGATTTTTCTGTTTACTTTCACTGTATTCCCAGCCCTCTTCCCGAAAGTTTCATTGGAGTGAACATTTGGTCTTTTATTGAAGATATGATAAAATAAAGCAGTGGCCAAGACCAGTTCTGCTGTAGTCAGTCTGAGTTCATTGCAGGCCTGGGTGAAATGTAGTGGCCACTGATACATGCAGGGTTGGCAATGATGGCTCCTCTGCTCTTAAGCATGGGGAATTTATGAGCCTTATCTTGGCTGCTCGACCATCCTTCTCTTCCTTTACTTCTCTACTTCCTCTCTTATAGTTTTAAAACTTAATCTGGACTCAGGCTGTTCTTTATATCACATACCCTCTCTTTGATTTCAAAGATGGAAGGGAAGTTACTTAAAATAGGCTCCATCATAGACAGCATTCTGGTAATTAGGCACGGAGCTAGACCTTGTAAGTACATCTGTGCCTCTGAGGGAGGTCAGCATGGTTTAACTTTTGAGGAAGAGAAGAAAATCAAACTGTTTTGACATTGCCTTGTGAAAGCCAGAGAACCCTTCTTCATGTCGTTGTGTGGCTTTGTCTTTTTTACTCAGCTTTCCATTTGCTTTGATAAGGTAGAAGGTAAAAAAAATAACTCCAGTAAGAGTACTGGTTGCAGATGGGGCCAGGTGACCAGCTGGTGAGCAGTGGTTGCAATACATAGTTCTGAAAGAGTGACCAAAGCATTGCTCTGAAGACACTTGTCTGCTTGAAGCTGGGATAAAACTGCCAGACTGATCTCTTATCAAATATCAGTTAGATCATGATCTCTTATTGCTCCATTTTGATCATGCTGACGATACTCTGTGGATTACTTTCTCCTCAGTGAGATATAATTCACTGAAATTGATGGATGTGTTTCTCCATTCTTTGCATCTGCAGTAGCAATGGGCTGCAGAAGAGTCAGTGGTTTCAGATAGCATTTTACACCTAGCAGAGGTCTCTGAGGGACAAGCTTTGCCACTAATCTGCAGTGGGACCCCATGGGGCAAATCAGCTCTTGTTCTGCACTTCCATTTCCCATCAGCAACGCAAACAGTAAGTACTTTGCAATCAAAGATTTAAAAGCTCCATAAAAGAGACATAGATTATTATTACTTTGCACATGGCACAAGCAGTGAAGAATCAGTCCCAGGGAAAACAACAGAGGTGAGAGGAACATATGGCTATCTAGCAATACCCAGTCTCTTGTCCTCACAAAGCTCATAAACAATGATATGAATGGTTGAGAAGTAAGTTTTTCTTAAAAAGTAAAAGGCTGCTTTAATTACATGAACGTATCTTTTCTCTTTGGTCATAACTTTGGATCCCAATAGCTATGTTGGGATTTCAGAAGCACTTCAAATAATTTTTTTAAAAAAGGAAAAAAACATTATGTTCTTTTATAGTTGGTGATTTTTCAGGTTTCATATGTTAAATCAACTTTTCCTTTTGTTAAACACAAGTTGCAAAGCTTTTGTGATGAGATACTAAAAATCGTTCAGCATCCTGGATCATTAATAGAAATGTTTGAATGTAGACTTTAAGACTTAAAAAGGATGATGCAAGTCTGTCTATAAAATTGATTCCTTTATATGCCTCTTTTTTGTTCAACAGAACAGGATCTTACAAAAGTAAAAGTATCGTGTGCCAAAGCAGGAAGTAAGAAATAAATAGAACTAATCTTAGTTTTTCATTGTGTAATCTAGTGCCATCCCAAGTGTAAAGGAGATGAGAGCCTGGGCTTGTGGTTTAGGCTCAGTCTGAGATGACACCATGACTTGCAGTGGGTACTTAGGACCGTGGGGCAGCGCCTGTGGGCTTGTAAACCCAGGTCCCAGCATTGATCATCTCTTAGGGCTGGGACAGCTTCCCATGGCCAGGCTACCAGAGCTACCACTCAGCACAGGGCAGGCCCCGCATGTGGCCCTGCTTGGGTATGGCTTCAGCACTTTTCTCACCATCCCGTAGCTCCTTTTCTTCTAGATGTGGGTCTGCCTCTGCAAGCCCCTTAAAAAATAATGATGGACAGAAGATACTTGTTTCTCTGATTCCCACTGGGATAATACAGTAGCCCTTTCTGTCCTTCAGGAGCACTGAGTCACATGACACACAGACTCCCTAGTTACACACAGTAGAACAGAGGACTGTCATCTGCATTGGCATTCTTATATTTGGATAGTTTTAAGTTGTCAAACTGCAGCATTTGCTGTGGAAACCTGTGAGGTGTGTGTGGACACTGAATAAAACATGTCTATGTTCTTCCTTAGCTCGTCAGCCTTCTGGTCTTTGCAACATACCGACAGGAATATGAAATTAACAGTTTTGAAAATACTATTGATGTTTCTCAGGTGACCAATAAAAGTAAGAGACTGGTCAAGGAGTGTCTTATATCCAGATTAATTTTAGCTGAACACTCTTCTCATGTGTTCAGGACGCCCTCGACCATGTGTGGCAGTTGGGGTGACTTAGTTATCATTGTTTTAGTGTCTGTCTTGACCTGGTAAATTTTCTAATTCTGCAACCCAGTTTTAATGTCTTGTTTAATACCTACTACTAAGATGGCCGGAGAGCTCTGTCTACACACAACAGGAAATGAAAATCACTCTTGGGCTATCCTGATGGGTCTTGTTTCCCTGGTCATTGCTCCACCAAGGCATCTTTGTCATCTCCTGACTCCTCTCCCTTATCAAGGAAGATTACACAATGCCTGGCATCTCTTTGACTCTTACAGATCAGCTCCATGAGAGTTCCTGCCTCTCTACTGACGAAAATCTGCTGATCAGGGTTCAGAACTTTCTGGTCATCTTCAGTCATCAACACTTTTTGGTCACAGCCCATCTTAGAGCCACTCTAGCAGCCTAAGTTTAACAGAGCAGTGACGCTGTCTAGATGGAAATGCAGCTGTGTTACGTCTTTGCTGAATGGCTCTGAAGGAACTAATTTATAAAAGTCAGCATGTTGGTAAATGGTAGCTAGTTCATGAACAACAACAAAAAGAAGCTGAATCTACAAGTCATTACATATTATTTACTGTGTCCAGATTCATTTGCAACAATGGGCTTGGGTGCAAGAAAATCTTGAACTTTGGCCAGAAATCCTTTCTTTTGTTGTTAGAAGTTACATCTGCTGTTGCTTTCTTCTAGTGCTATGCAGATCTCTTTAATTCCTTGAATATGTTCCCAATTTGATGGTATTTACATATATGTCTATGGCCACACTGAAAATACTGGCCCTACTCTTCATCACATTTCCACGCTGTGTTAAGGTTTGATTTGGATAGTGTCACTTTTCTTGTGCTTGGCTTCCTGTGAGCTTTTGGAATTTGACTTCTTCCTTTATATACCCGGAGATATTTTTTTCCTTTTCTTTCCTTTCCTTTCCTTTCCTTTCCTTTCCTTTTCTTTTCTTTTCTTTTCTTTTCTTTTCTTTTCTTTTCTTTTCTTTTCTTTTCTTTTCTTTTCTTTTCTTTTCTTTTCTTTTCTTTTCTTCTTTCCTTTCCTTTCCTTTCCTTTCCTTTCCTTTCCTTTTTTCTTCTTTGTAGTTCTTTTTTTCAGCCTACCAAGGGAACCAAGGATGTGTACTGCATACTCTCTGGCCTGCCACATTTTATTTAGATGAAGTCTCAGTATGAAAAGTATACACAAGAATTAGCATTGTGTTTGAAGTGGTGCAAGCCATGCTCTGCAGCTGAGGGTCCTGCAGGAACCATTGTGGAGACACAGGAAGTGGCAATGAGTCATGTCTGAAGCAAATACAATTGAATCAAACAAAATAAAACCAAAATAAATTGAAAACCGTTATATCTGAGTTAATACATTTTAGTGCTTGACTCCTGTAACCAGAGCTAATGTCACCTCGTGCAGACTCCTGGCCAATGCAGTCCATAAAGTAAGTGATGCTGGTTGCAAGCTCGTGCTTAAGAAATGTGATGATTCACTGTCCCCCAAGGATAGCCTGTGCTTCATTAAGAGATAAAACCCAGAAGCCTAGCACTCATGTTAAACACTAAGCTGTGTGCTGATATCTGACACAGTCAAAGCAACATAATCTCTCCCACGGGCTCCAGCACCAGCAGCCCCTCTGCCTGCTAGCGGCCCCTGAAAGGCAGAGATGCCCACGCCATACCACCCCCCCCTCCTCCTGGCTCCTGTGTGGAAAGGGAACCAACATCAACCAGACACCCATGTGAGCTGAGGGCATGCAGCAGTGGCACAGCAGGCTCCTCGGAACATGAGAAGTTTGGGTTGAGAAGAAGCTGGTTCCCACCGTCCTCCTGGTTGACCCACCAGGTGTTTGCTCTTCGCTTGACAGGTAAAGGACAACAAAGGTGCTGTTGAGTCCCACAACAAATTTTTATAGCATGGCAGAACTTTTTCCACATGATGAGCTGCACACCTATACCCCTGGGAGTGGATTTTCTAAGGATCCAAAGTCTCCACAGAGGCCGGCGGCAACAACTTACAAGTCAAATATATACCTTGGCAACAACAAGAGCAGTGTGTTTCTTAATATGTATTTTTTGCAGTTGCTATAAAAAATGCAAAATATTTTAGCCCTTGTATTCTTAAAATTGTACATGAAAAGAACACTGTTTACAGAAAAAATACTCTACTCCTCACTCCAGGAAAACATTGGCTAATCACTGCTGGCAGTGAAAAAAACTAACCCAAGCTTTGTGGACCAGCTATATGTTATTTTATCCAACTGATGGGATTTTCCCCATGTTTTAGCACTGAGTTTAGGAGGGAAGTGTAGTTTAATTTTTAAAAGATATTATCAACATGTTTTCACAATGAAAGATGTATATTATACTGCATCTCATTCCCCTGAGTTTTAACTAGACACTCTGAGACTTTGCAGTTCAAAAGAAGCAAGCCATCCTGCTTCTCTGGTTGACCGTGTCTGTTGCATTAATTTACCAAGAACATCCACTTGATTTAATCGAAATAACACTTATACAGTAATAAATGTTTAATTTAAGAGAAGGTTAATGAGCAAAGTTTATTACTTACTGGAAAATGATCAAAATTGAAAGCCACATATATTTACATAAAGTATGCAGCATCTGAAATAAATCCAAGGAATTTTGTTATTAATTTTCTGTGTTGTTTATATATGTTAGAGCTATGTTTATTTCAGAATAGTCACTCACCAGAAGTGCTAAAAATCAAAGTGCAAACTGGTTTATTTTAACTTACTAATAACAGCACCAGTTTACAGTGTTAGCAGATGATGTGTAACGTATTTTTCTTCAAATGTACACACAATAATGAGAAAATGAAGCAGAAGACTGTACAGTCAAGTTTTCTATTAAATGAAATAAAATAAGAATTAATACAATTTTTTTCCATCTTGTCTTTTGTTCTGTTAATTCCAAAAGATATTGAGTAAATTGCATCAGATTTTACAGTGCAATATTTAGTACCTTTTTCAATAACCAAACACTTATACACTGAAGCACTAATTGCATGCTTTAGTGCTAAATGAGACATCAAGGGTTTTACTATGTTTGCTCACAAACTTTTGAATTAAAAAGTAAATACAAAATTACCTTAACAAATCAAAGATGGCAGAGTTTATAAGGTCTCACTTTAAAGATGGAAGAGAACATGTATCATATTTTTATGTCAAGCTACTATATGTTGAAGCAATTTCTCATTTTTTTACTTTTGGTATGAAAATTATCCTGAGCATTTCTTAACTTCAAAACATCTCCTCTTAGTTTTGGCATGACTGTAGAAAACAGCTGGATTTTTCTAAGCCAGCTATGAAAGAATTTATTCATGTCCTTTCCTTAGCTTCCGGTCCTGACTCCTTAGGAAAAAAAAAAAAAAAAAAAAAAAAAAAAAAAAAAAAAAAAAAGAGGATAAGTAGTGTGTAACTTTTCCAAGAGTGCATATTGTATCTCTAGATTTCTAGATCCAAGCTCTTGCTTCTTTTAATAAAGGCAGACATGGCCAGGATTGAGTCCTTCAAGAAAGTCTCCTAACACCAGACAAGTAGGTTATATTTGTGTTTTACTGTGCAATATGTGGCAATATTCCTTTCTTCATCATCCACCAAATGTTTCTAGGCTTGGAGTTTGTCTTGCAACAGCTGAGATACTCTTAACAATTTCAGGATCAAGTCCTCACATCACCAATGTGTATTTGCAGAAAACCCCTCTGCTACCAAGGGACTGGCCAAGAGCTCCAGGCTCTGCACGTGCAAGAGAAGGATGGGGGAGGTGATGAACCCACCCTCTCTGGAAGGCTTGTGAGCATGGGGCTCTGCTCCCAGTGGGAAATAAGGATTTTAATGCTGCTTGGGGTGCACATGTCAGAACAACCATCATGCCAGACACAGAGGGGCTCCAGATTCCTGCTGGGGGATGCGTGTGCCTCCTGGGAGCAGTCTCTGTGGTACCCCTCTGCTAAGGGAACAGACTTCTAGTTTTTCAGCCCTATTGCCCTCCAAACCCAACTCTGCTGTGGGAGGTTTGACACTTACTTAATGAGGACTATGTGTGTGCATACATATGGATGTGTGTATATCTGTCTACACATACACACAATATAAATTAACTAAACATGTTACTAGGATACATCAGGAAAACCACATCCAAACAAAGAGTCCAATAGTGAAAAAGCTATTAAATATCCCAGCATTTGAGCTTGTTGTGTATAAGAATAAATATCATCAGAGGATACCAATTTTATGTTTTGTTCTTTTCCTGCTGGCATTGGTAAGAGATACTGTCCTTCTGTAGGTAAATGGAAGATTGCAAATGATAAAGAAAATCTGGTCTTCACAAATAACATGATGCTTATCATTAAATTGCCCACCTCAGGGATCTTGGGGATGAGCTCCAAAGTTAAAATGAAATGTACCTGTCTTTGTATAATGTTACAAAGAGTCCAAGAGGCCTCAGAAGTCCACTGAGCTCTACCCTTACAGCTTCTAAGAGAAATTCAGGCAAAAAGGACCTTTGTGCTCCAGGTGCCCAGAAGATCAGAGTACCTCCCCATACTGAAAGACAAAGATTGGTAGGAACTTTACATCCTTTTCATCAATACCTTCTTTTAGGCTGCCTAGCTGGCCTAAATAGTTTTCCTCCTTTATCTTTCCACCTTTATCTTTCCTCCTTTATCTTAAATGCAGATACGAAGTCAGAGGACACAGGGCCTGCAGGGATTAGTGTTGGACTGCACCAGCCCAAGGCAACCCCAGGCTCTCAGGGTGGAGGAGTGCCTGGAGTGCCTCCACAGGGAGGAGGAGTGCCTATTGCAGCCCTAGGGTGACAACAGCCACATTTTGCCAGGGCTCTGCCACAGCCCTTAAGCATCCTGCAATGGACCAGAATGTGGCGAAGTAACAATTTGGAAAATACTCCTTGCTGAATTAAGGAATTGAACCAGATATATTTTCCCTCTCACAGTTACCTGTTTCAGTCTTGTAATGCTCTATGTAGCTGTGGTCTGGCTTTTAAACACCATGCTGCCTCCTGTACCACTTCCTCTGCACTCTGTGCATAATGCTGTAAAGAGAGAGAATCAGCCTAGATACCAGAATATCTCAAAAGTGGATTCTTAAAGAGAAACAGGCTCGTGGTTTCCCCACGGCAGCAGCACTTGGACCATTTCACGTGTTTCAGATGACACGATGGTGTAGAAATTGGCCTCTCCACCATGCTCAGGCCAGTAGTATGCAACTTCTCTGGGCAAAGCCATGTGTCCTGGCCCCAGGATGTTTTCTGGAGTGTCAGGGCTTACAATGACATGCTCATTTAAATGGTGCTAGTCATGTGACGAAAAGGCTGAGATTTTTCTTTATAGTCATGATTTTCCAAACCGGAATTCCTCTTGGAGTTGACTTTGAAGTCACTTAGTAGCCTCCCATTGGGTTTAATGCAAATAGAATCAGTCCTCACTGGAGATCTTAACTGAGCAGAGGAAAACATTTTTCCTGTTAAAAGATGTTGCTATTAGTACAGACACATAAAAGCCTTCTCAAAGCTATACTTTTAAATATTTTCATGTCCTGCCAAACCTCATCAATTCTAATGGTTTAGCAAAAATGGCACAGACATCCTGAGTTGCTAGCTATGGCATTTTCTGCATATTAAGATCAATTATATCTTTTACAAGGAATAAATGGTTGCCTAATGAGAAAAATCTTTTAAAAGTCAAGACAATTCTAAATGTTATGAATTATTGCAAATTATGAGGTTAATTTTATGGGGGTGGGGCAGAGGGAGATTAAGGCCTTGGGCACAAGCATCATACTTCAGCAATTTTTTTCTTTACCAGAAATTGTACCCCTCCAAAACCTCCCGATTGATCATCTGTGTGAATTTCAGGAAACATCTGTTTGACTGGCAGTGTAAGGAGCTACGTTTTCCATTTCAGCACCATCCCTGGGCTCTTAAAATATTTATTTGAATAAATTTCTTTGACAGGCCATGCTGACATGTACGGAAGGAAGATTGGTTCAGATCTTTCAAAAGTTTATGCTTTTTGGATCATATGCTCTACTCTTTATGCAAGCAGCCTCAGCAGCAAATAGGTGCATGGGTTTGGCCTTTGGCTTTAGAGCAAGCAACACAAATGGATAGGCAAAGGCCCACCTATAATGGGTATGGCTTTTCTCCATAAAGGCTGTACTTCAAGATCTTAATTTTTCAGATGTTAAGGGCAAAGTGAGCTCTAAACAAGGGGCAAGGAGCCGCAGCAGGGGGACTGCAGCATCAGTGGTTCATGGAGGAGGTGGCTGCACACAGCCTGCAGGATCTGTCCTTGAGAAGGACAGGCATCCAGTGTGCATCCCCAGAGACTACAGCTGCAGTTAGCTCATGCCAACAGTGCTCCATGTAAGTGGCATCCAGTGTTGGTGCCTCTGAGGATATGTGTTTCTTGCTTTCCAGCTACATGGCCACAGCCACTCACTGTCCTTACCCAGTATTCAAAAGTCCATTGGTGCTTCACACAGCCCCAAGAGGACAGTCACACAATCTCAAGATGAGTCTTTTTTTGACCTTTTCCAAAGTCCCTGCACTGACTTCTTCAGTACAAGGCATACATAGCAAAAACTTAACTTCCTCAGGGAAGTTAAACTTCTACTTCCCACCTTTTGTAATAGCACACTGATGTCTGGGTAGAAACTATTCCTGTTGTTTTCAACAAGCAAGGGAGAAGGGAAGAGGAACTGAATCCTTAATCGTGCCATACATATTAATGCAGTGTCAAAGGGAAAATTACTATTTCTTCTCTTCATCCTTCGGGTGCCTGATATTCTGTAAACTGCATACCAAGTGGTGGTAGCTACATTTGTGAATTCCTTAAAGCAGCTGAAGGGGATGGACCTTGCCAGGTAACAGGCTGCTGTGCAGGACGGAGCTGACTGCACGGTCTCACTGCTGGCATTTCCCTGCTGAGCTCTGGTGCCTGCTCCGTGCAGACACTGTTTGTGTGAGTGTGCACTGCATGTGCACTGCCAGAGCCAGCTCTGCCAGGAAGAAGGAATGCTTTGTCTGTGAATCCGGATGGGATTAGGTGCGAGATACACACTTAGCCCTGTCAAGACTGAAGGGCTCCGGTGCATGTGTGGAGCAGAGCTTCAGGCAATTCAGAGGCTTCCCTGGTGCCAAGGGAGTTACTTGGTAAAAGCATGACAATATGAAAAAAATAGTCTGCATTGAAAGACCAGATTTCCACCTAATCCCAAGTGTCGGTGTGTTTGTGAGCTGGACTCATGTCCCAGTAAAATAATAGGAGTTTCCAAGGTGTAGATAGGATGAATTATTGCAGTCACTCTAAATGCTCTGTCCTGGAACCTCTGCAAAAACATTAAGTTTTACTCTAGATTTGTTATGGAAATGAGAAATAAGTATATGTGTGTGTGTATATATATATATATATATATACATGTAACACTGCTGTATACTACACCGTATTAACTGATGCACACAAAGCTATTGCTCTTTTTTATAACCTCTCAAAATAATATGGCTTGAAGGAATGAAAAATAAAAAAGTCGAAACCAATCACCATTAAAATGTGCTTCAAATTCTCAAGTCTCTCCTAAATCAGACTTTAATTTATTTTGTTATTTAAAACATTTATAGACTGTTTTCTTGAATATTCATGCAGAACTGAATGATCTTAATTTAATTTCCCAACTCTTCTCCATTCTCTATCTGACCATAGCCTTAAAATTCCCCTTTGTTTCCCATTACAAACCACCTCATATCTGAGTGTGCCTCAGGACCCTGGCAGATTGTGGGAGTGGGGAGCCACATGAAGCCACTAAACAAGGGTAAATGGGATATCCAGTATCAAGTCCTTGGGCTTGAGGTGGAAGCAGCTGGTCTGTTCAACTGCACGGAGAGCTGGCCAGTAGGGTAGATGCAAAGCAGGTGAGATATTGATTGTGAGGGTTGAGTTTGCAAGTGGATGTTGAGTTGATGCCCAGTTTGTACAGCAAAGTAGCAGAAGACGAGTTAAATCTTAGGGGGCCCAAAAACACAACTAAAACCATCCCTGGATGACGATGGCTATTAACTTGTCACAAGTCACTGCACCCCACGGAGGAAGAAAGGAAAGGAGCAGCTCCCCTGGCTCACTGTGAGAAGCTGTGTTATGCACAGCCCATCTCTAAGAGGTCTGAAGGTCCCTGCTGCTTCTCCACAGCCCTGTGAGGGCGTCAGGGGCCTAGGTCTGGTAGGACAGAAAAAACACCAAGAAACATGTTTTGACAGAAAAGGCTTTGCAAGCCTCCCATGTGCACTCCACATTGCCTATCGCGTGCTCTTTGATGTCAGATTTGGTTCACTGGAAGGTGTGAGGCCAGATCCTCATCCCAGGACAGAGAGTGCCAGCCCCACACACCAAGCCAAACAGTCTGGCAACACTCACTCTGTGGGGCTGGCACTGTGCATCTGGGGCTGAGGATCTGGCTCTGACCCCAGCTCCAGCACTGCTCCTGCAGCTTCAAGTGCAAGTGGTAATTTTTTCCTTTTTTTTTTTTACCCTTTTTCTTTCTTTTCAGTTTTTTTTTCTTATGTACTTCTTCTTTTGTTCTTTTCCTTTTTTCTTTTTCTCTCTTTTTTCTTTTCAATGATTTTTTCCTTTTAAATTTTTTGCCTTAATTTTTTTTTCCTTTTTCCACTTCTCCCACCCTCACCTCCACCTTACTAATTGAAAAAAAGAGCTTGCTGCAAGTGCATTGATATCCTTCCTGATCAAAGCCTGATCTGAACCTTGAGCTCTGCCGGGTCTCTGCCACCGACCTGGGCACGTACCTACCTGCCCCAAAAAGCAATCCCCTCCTCCCCCGCGGGAAAGGAGAGTTCCTTAAACACTCCAGACTCATGGCTGGGAGCTTTTAGATCCTTGTTTTTTAGGGGCTCGGCAGTTCTCTCTACCTTGCTCTGTGCCCACTCTAGACTCTTCGAGAAATGGAGGAGAAAAATACTAACAAATAACTAGAAGGGTGACAGTTGTCTTTTTAATTTAATTTTATTTTATTTTCCTTTATTTTATTTTATCTTACTTTATTTTTCCTTTCCATTCCTTTCCTTGGTCGCAGTGTTTGCTTGATGGCATATTTGGTTGCTCTCTTTCTTTCCCAATTGCTTTCCCACTTTCTCTCTTGTGTTCTTTCTTTCTGTCTGTCTTTCTCTCTCACTCTCTCTTTCTTTCTTTCTTTCTGGTAAGAAATCAGGTTTGAAATCACTGTCCCGGAATGTTACTTGGTGACTCTAAAGGAGGATGAACAGATGCATGTATTAATGTCTTTTGAACAGTGTAGCTGAAATTATATAAGCCAAAGGAAAAAAAAAATTACAAGAAATCAGGGAAATGTCTTCTCTTTCATAAAGAGGTGTTTGAAAGTTCCGATCTGTGCCACGTGAAATTTTGTAAATAGCAATTTGGAGCTGGCATCTCATGTCTCGAGGCACTTTTTTGTGTTTTACAAAAAGAAACACGAAAGAAAACCAGGTTCACCTCCATGCAGCGCTCTGACAACTGACTTCAACCTGATTATTTACTTCCAACAGCAATCTTTCTCTTCCTTTCCATTTTTTTTCCCTTCAGGCAGGATGATGAGGTGTGCATGCAGGTTTAAGATCTGTTAGTAATTTCAGGTTCCCCTTGCCCACTCTACTAAATAAGACTTATTTCTGCAGGAAGAGCCAGAGATGACACCGTGCTATCAGACCAGCCACTTGTGCCTCTCTGCCCCCTCTGCCCCCTCCCCCCTTGCCGGAGAGAAGGACTGCAGCGGAGGCAAAATCACATCCCTTTCCCCCGGGCCTCATCCAGATGGGGCCAGAACGCAGGAGAGTGTAGGGAGAGGGAGGGTGTCACAGCTGCCAGTTCTGGGAGGGAGATCCTGGATCAGACCCAGACGTGAGCTGCACATCCAAAGAGACGCTGTATAACAGTACATCAGGTGTCCCATCCTACCACATCATCAAACCTGAGCATCTCCAGAGAATTCATGTATGTATTTATGGTTTTACACAGATACCATATAATATATTCGTATATGTTTGTATATATTTAATATGTAAAAACCATATTTCCATATTCCCCACTTTGCATTTTATGCAGATATTCAAGCACATGAAGGAAATGAAGAGAAGCTGTTATTTTATAAGTTGCCTAAAACAACATAATATATATTCTGTTCTATTAGTTCTATTCATAGATATTCTGTTCGAAGGGAAGGGAAGAGAAGGGATACACGGAGCGACGCAGGAGCGGCCCCGGCGATGAGAGGGACAAGAGCGTGTGGGCGCCTGCAGCCCGCGGGTGCCTCCTGCCAGGTGCCCTGGGTAAGGCAGGTCCGCGGCTGCGGGCAGTAAGCGGTGGCAGCTCTCCGGGGGTCGCAGCTGACTGTAAGAGCCCGTCTCGGACACCCATCCGTGGTGCCTTTTGTATGGTCGGTTCCACACGGACTCACGCTCTCCTGGCATCCCATGAGAGGGTCCTTTCCCTGAAGAATCTCCTAGCTCTCGACTTGAGACCCTGTACTCTACTTGAACAGATTATATCATCTAGTTGAGATGGGCAGGGCACAGTTTTCATCTGCCCTCAGGGCTCCATCCTGCAACCTGGTGAGTTGAGGAGACCCCCTGTAGTTACACCTGATCAGTGTGACAAACTTTCTGGTTTTTGTCGCATCCCCCACCGCAGGTGTCTCGCTTTGGGCAGGGTTTCGGGTCCTGCCGAGGCCTGGGGAGGGTAAGGGAAGAGGTGGCCATCTCCGTATGGGCATCAGCCCTCGAGACTAGGCGAGAGTCCTGAGTGTGGAGCATCTGGATCCTTACACAGGGGGCTGTGGTGGGTGGGGCGAGGATCCAGGGGTTGGAAAGGGATGGAGGGGGTGCGCCCTGCTCCAGAGAAAGAGAAGAGCGGCGAGCTGAGCCTCTGTGGATCGGGGGCCTCGGGCTGTAGAGGGGATTAGAACCAAATCATTGTCTCTGTTACCTCCATTTCTTTCCACCGGGTGAGTGGGGAGGGCAGAGGACCTCCTTTTCCATCTGATCTGATGCTTCTGTTGGAGAAGAACAACGTGAGGATAAGTCACGGACACAACCAAAGTGTCTTGCCTCTCCTCGGTCACACACAGAGACCCCCATGCCACTTTGGAAGCGCAGCCCGTGGGCTGTAACCCGGGTGAGGCCGGGCTGGCCTCCAGGAGCTGAGGGGAGGGGCTGCAGCCAAACTGGGCCTGCCCGAGGGGGACCGTGTGTGCTCCGGGCAGAGACAGGGCAGCCGGGGAAATCTTTCCCACCCCCCCGGCCTCGCAACCAACCTGTCTCGGAGAGCTCCGCAGCGTGTTCCTTGGGAACATTCCGCGGTGCATTTCCCGGCGGCGATGGGAAAAGACGAATCAGGGCAATACAGCGACCCTCCAAGAGTAGGTTACAGACTCATTTCCCCTCCCCGCGGCAAGATTTTAAAGCGTTTTGAACAGAGAGCAAACGCGGAGCTGGGGGATGCCGCAGCATTTACAGCTCTAGGAGCGCTCACCGTGAGGCTGGGGACTGGGTACCTAAAAGTTCAATCTGCATACTTAATGCCCTCCGACCCGGTATTTCGGCCTTCCCCAAGTTACTGCAAGAGAAGGAGTGCTGGTGAGCTGCGGGGTGCAAGGAGAGACGCACCCCTCTGTCTACCCGAGAGGCGGAGAGGGCTGGAGGGGAGCACGGCAGATCCGAGCTCCAGAGATGCAGTAGTTTTGCGCCGGGGACGAGGTACGTGTTGTTTGGTGCCGAAGTGGCGGAACAAAACCCTTGAGGCTCTGAATGCCAGCCTACATAGCCCCACTGCCTCAAAGGCTGGGCACAGCTAACAATGCTCTGCAGGATCAGGTCTTGCGGATGAATTTTGTGCCTCTCAGAAGAGAGGATTCTTGCTGCGAGTTGAGGAGACCCCAGTCGGTCCGTTTTGCCGGGGACAGTGTTCGCAGTTTGGGAAGGAGTGGCAAGAAATGTCACACTGAATTTCCTAACTATCACTTTGGATGGAAAAACAAAACAAAACAAAACAAAACAAAAAAACCCAAACAAACAAACAAACAAACAAAAAAAAAACAATCAAAAAAACCACAAAGGGAGGGGAAATGCTCCCCCGGCCGGCTCTTTCTTGCGGTGTGGGTTCACTGTCCCTGTAAACTTAGGGGAGGAGGGGGTCCGCTCTCTGCCCTTGGCCTTGCCGAGTGAGTGGTGAGGCTGGGGCACATCAAAAGCGAGGTCAGCTCCCGTCCTGGCTGCGGTTTTGCTGTACCGAAGCGTAGAGGCTGGTTGCCCCGGACTGCCTAAGGGCACCGGTGACAGGGAAGGTGCTGGGTCGGAGCGGTACCGGCTGCCGCAGACGGCAGCAGGCCGCAGCTGAAAGATGCGAGGCTCAACAGCTAACGCCGAAAACAAGTCCCACCTTAAATTAAAAAAATAGTCAACAAAGAAATCCGCCGGCTATAGTCAAGTTCTAGCCTATTTTTGACACCTCCTTCCCCCGGGAGCTCTCCCTGACGCTCGGCAGTGCTAGCTGCAGAGCCCAGACCGCATAGTTGACCCCAAACCGACTCCCCACGACGAGGGACTGGCATCTGAAACATTACCCATGGAGCTGAAACGGCTCTGGCAGTACCCCCAGCTCTTCCCGAAAAGGTATCCCGGGAATCCTTCCCCTCCCCTGCCCCTAGAAGCCGCTACAAATAAAGCAGTCCCAATGCGTTAGCCTAAGCACGAAGCATCCGAGGAATTTCCAGCAGAGACCTTTCCAAGCAGGGCTCCCCGCCGCTGCGTCCCTGACTGCCCCCGGGGCTGGGGACCGGCAGGCGCAGCCCCCTCCGGGGCCATACCTTAAGGAATGGAAGCGTTTAGCGGTTTCGACGGTATTAACTCCTAACAGGGTGTGAAAAGTATTGGGGATTGAAAAAGCTGTGGGGAAGTGGAGGCTTTCCAAGTCAGGCGGCCTGAAGCTTTCCCCCCTTCTGCAGGCAGACACCTTGCGCTGCGCCCGCCGCCAGGCCCCGCAGAGCAGCCCCTTCCCGGCAGCCGTGAATCAGAAAGCCCGGCAGATCCGGTGCCTTTCGCTATTTGATCTTGAGCTTTTATAGATGGAAAAGAAGGCATCGCATTTAGTCACCAGTGCGGTGGCAGTGCTGCCGAAGGTGCACTAGCCTCGGCTGGCCAGGGTTTCCCGGCTTCTTCTCCTCCGAGAGCGCAGTCTCGGCCCTGCTCTGCCTCCAGCCGCCGCGGCCCCCCAGGAATCCCTCCGGCCGAGCAGAGCAGGCACCGCCGAGCTTCGGAACCACCCGGTTAAAATCCTGCGTTCTCTTTTCCTCGTCTCCCAACACCCTCTTGTGGGACTTTTTTCTTGGGATGTTGGTTATTTTGTTTTGCTTCTGTTTGTTTTTTTTTTTCGTTGGTTTTGGTTTTTTTTTTTTGTTTTATTTTGCTTTGCTTTGCTTTGGTTTTGTTTTCGTTTTGTTGTTTTGGGGGTTTTTTGTTTTGTTTTTTAGTGTGCCTGCTCCTAAAAACAAACTCAGGACAAATATTTCAGATCTGATCCGATTTAATCTGCCTTTAGCACTTGTTCTAAAGCAGAGATTCACTGCTGGCACGGCCTTCCCGACGGGCCATTACGATCCGTAACCTGTGTCCACATTCAGATGCTCCCCTCTCCCGAAGGGGCAAACAAGGAGGTATATTTAAAAAAATACAACGACAATCAAACAACAAAAACCCAACAACAACAAAACAAAAAACATGGTCTGGTTTGTCCCCGCCGGAGAAGACGGTGGATGGCGCAAGAGCTCGCTTCTGTCAACCTGCACTCCCCCTTGAGCAATGCAGCCCAGGGCAGAGCGGAGCCTCAGATCCGGTGCCTCCGGCCTGCCCTTGCCCTGCCTCGCCGCCCGCCCAGCGCCGCCCCCGGGTAGGGCCCCCGTGGCGGTACCGAAGTGCGGGTCGGTGAAGACATGAAAGAGACAGGGTTTCCTCGGTGAGTCCCGGGAGGGAGCTGTGAAGGGCTAACAGCTGTGGGGGGAACCGAGCATCACACCCCTTACCTTGATTAGTCAAAAGGCACACAGAGAAACACCCTCCACAGGGGGAAAATAAAAATCTTCCTCGAGTACTCGTGGAGCCGTGCCCCGAGATGTATGTTGGTCAGCGGCTGGGAAAGGCTCCGGCTCCTCCACCGGGTGCTGCTCTCCCATCGGTCAGGCTCGCCCAGCGGTTCCGAGGAATAGCCGAGATAAAAACCACAGTCTTCTCCTGTGATTAAATCCATTTCTGAACATCAGAGACTGGTTTAAACAACAACGAAAAAAAACCCTTCTCCGACCTGTGATTGAAGGACAGTTAAAAATAATTGCCAGTGTTAAGAGGCAGAAGACCAGGTTACAGGGAAAACTACCTACTTTCAAAGCCCGCTAATGGCCATACAATTCATTAGGTTACTTAATCCTAATAACCTCGCTAGCATCAGTCCCGGTGACCCAGCCCATTAAGAGCCACCAGCGAAACCTTATAAAACAGGCAAGTGGAATGTGCAACATATGAGCACATTTATTAGTATTATGTTCCTGAGATAACATGCCCCTGGCTCCCCTGCATACCGCTGCAGGCAGGTTGGGGAGAGAGGGAGATCTGTTTTGGGAAGGGCTTGAGTGCAGAATCAGGCACAGGAAAGGCTGGTCCCACCGTCACTGTCACTCATACGGTTTCCCATCCTCTCTGTTTTCCTCCTCCGGTGCCCGTCTCTCCATCCAAACAATAGCCACATTTGTGGTGAGCATTTTCCCCCACTGATTAAACCCAGGCTAACCAATAGCGGACAGAACGAAAATAAAACGCACAGAGTAACTTTCGGATCCTAAACAGGAACTAACAACTGAAAAAAAAATTTTAAAAAAATGAAGAAAAAACTGGGGGGGAGAAAGCCAGAAAGTTTCTTTTCCATCAAAACTAGTCATTGCAACCTCGCTCTCGGTGGAGAGGGCGGTCGAGGGGGGAGGGAGGGGAAAAGGAAATCGGGGAAGCAGCAAACCCGCGTTCTCCCGTGACTTTCAGAACTGCAGACGAACGGGACGCCTTTCTGGCATCTCCCTGCTGCAGTGAGGTCTCCGTAATTTACGACACGCGAGTTGTTAGGGTATTTGCCGCGGCTGGGAGCGAGGCTGCTCGGGGCGCAGGCACATGCAAGCGATGAGGGGGAGGGAGGCTCCCGCCGGCCGGGGGGTACCCCTGACAATGCGGCTCACCAGGGGGGTGCCGGGGCCTCCCCCCCACTGCCCTCGCAGGGGAAGCAGCTCCACTCCTCTCCCTAGTAGGGATCGTGTGGCGTGTGTCCCCTTCCCTCGCCGACCCGGCTGTAGTTAAACTCCTCCTCAGATGCGCAAAGAAGCAAACTGTCTTCAAACTTTGACTGCACAATTACACCACCAACACCTTTCCCCTCTCCTTTTCTGGAGAAAAATCCGCCCATAGACAACAGGCCGGAGTTGTTTGCACAACTGGCCCCAGGTTAGAGATGCTGGCCCGGGGTAATATGGGAGACTGGCTCAAGGCCCCCTCCGCCGTCAGCCCCAATCAGCATTGACGGGGCGGGCGGGCAGGAGCATCCCCCAGAGCCGGGATAACTCTCGGTTGAAGGTGTCCGGGAGGCGCCTAGCCCTCGCAGGAAGATGACGCGATCTCTATCTGTTTTCGCAATAGTTTTAACACGCTGGCAGTGATGAAAGAAAAGAGCCTGGGAGGAAACAGCAGCACCCTACTGAGAAGTGCTGCCGGGTCTGCAGAGAGTTAGTGGGTGATGAACTCTGAGGGATGATCCCTCAAGCCCTACATCCCAGCAGTGGCGCCCGCCCTGTCCCCCAGGGTGCCCTGGGCACCGACAGCTCCTCAGAGGTGGAGGCTGTGGGAGAGGTGCGCTCTGCGCCCCTGACCCACACACAACTGACAGAGGTTCTGTTATTTATTTTTTTTTTTTCATAGAGGGTTTTTTAACTCGTAAAAAGTTGCTCTGTCTTGGAACTTGTTGTAACATCAGCCTGCTTTATTTATTGGATTATTTATTTCTTTTATGCACAACAATACCTCGAATGTAGTCCGTTTGCAAGGAGTTTCCAAAAACAAAACTAAAAAAGAATGAAAGATAAAGAGGAACAGAAAAAGAGAGGCAGAGAAAAAGAAAGGGCAAGATAAAGACATGGAGAGAAAGAGAGGGAGAAACAGAGGAAGAGGGATAGGAATAGAGGAGAGGAAGAAAGAAAGATAAATAGAGAAATAAGTAAAGAAAGAAAGAGACAGAGAAAGCAAGCAAGCAAGAAAGAACTAGAGAAACCACACATGCCAGCTCTTCAAAATTAAAACAAGAAGCCCTGAAGAATTCTTTTTGGTATTAATATTATTTAACAATTTAAACTCCAGGAACTTCAAACAGATTTTTTTCCAGGGAAAAGAAAGAGAAAATAACTATTCTCTGGAAACCATTTGTTCACAACTCGAACTGTGCCATTTTGGTTTAGAAACAACACTCGAGACGCCCAACCCTGCACCCCGTCCCGTCCCGCCACCCCCGCATATATGTTTTCAGCACACATTTTAAAATAAATATCCTTACCAGTCTTTCCAGAATGCCTTCTTGTTATAAATTGATAGGAGGCAACATCCCCCAGCTGCGTTGCTGGGAGTTGGGATTTAGTCCCTTAAATACCAGGACGACATCTGCAGGGAAAACAATTAGGAAGGCTTCGGCGCCCCTCCGTGACGCCCCGCCGGCCGGTGGCTGGGGAGAGGGGCGGAGGTGGGGGGCAGCGCCTTCCCCGCACTCGGGGGATGTGCGGGGGCTCCGAGGGCACCAGGCACCAGCCAGCCGTCAGCCAGGGTAGCCCTGCTGAGCAGCAGACGGGCATTTCCAAGGCTGGATTCAGATAACCCGGGGAAAAAGCCCCTAAATAGTTTTTGCTTCGGCCAATGAGAAAATTGTAATTTTTTTTCCTGCAAGCTCTTTTGATTTTACCACGCTTTTCGTCCCGCTACTCAGGAAGCAAAAATAAAGCCAAGCAAATTCAGGAAACTAGTGTCCACAGAATTCAATTAAATAGGGAAAAGATTGCCAGAGGTCTGCTCAGGGGTGTCCAGGTTGGGAATCAAGGAGAGAATCCAACACCTTTTTTTGTCCCAATGAATCTCGAGGATATTTTCGTAGGACGCTTGCTTAGTAAAAGCTTTCCTGTTGTTGGTTTCTTCCCCTGAGAATAGTGTTTTATCATAAAAAAAAAGAAAAAAAAAGTCCTCAAAGTGTAATCTGTTTTGGTGCTTACAACAGGTGGCAGAGCTCTCTTCCGAGAGAGTGGAGGAGTTACATACATACATCTTTTTACCTGTAAAACTAAATAAAATTACCACTTTGTTTGTTTTAAACCATATGTTTGCGAAAGAAATAACACAGAAATGTTAAAGTTTTAAACACCCTCTGCTTATACTCAGTTAGAAGGTAGGATATGACCTTATGTTTCAGTCTCTCCTGTTGCTTTTAGGGAGCTGCTGTAATGGCAACAATCGCTGTCCGTCTCTAATAAGATGTACTCTTTTAATCTCAGGTTAGTGTATGACTTCTTAGGGTAGGACAGGTCAAAAACCTTTTTGTTTTAAAAATAAGACACGCCAGTAATGGCATTGGAAACGACACGATAAATATAACAGTACTGACATCTATTAAGACGGTGTGCCACCAGAAAAAAAAAAAAAAAAACAAAAAACAAGAATGACTAAGCACATGTTTGAGGTGGGTTTCCTCTAGAAAATGAGTTACAGTTAATGTGCCTTCTCGCCTTCCTGTATCCACATTGGTATTCTCTTGCCTTAGCCAAGGGAGGAAGAAAAGAAAATAAAAATAAGCAAAACACTTCTGAGTTCGTTGTCCTGCAGAGAACGTCATTTCTAACAGCTGTTTTCCAGAGTTCGAGCCAGCAGCTCAAAAAAAAAAAACACAACCCAAACCTTAGGACCAAGCCCCTAACTCGAGGAGATGAAGAGCTCTCTTTATCTGTACCTCAACTTACATGCGTGTGTCCAAGCACCCCTATAGCTAGAGACTATCGCACCAGCGGCGTGTTACTCTGGGTCATCCAGAGGGGGTGCATGTAAAACTCCCACAGATCTAGTCATTTTATGTTGATGGTTGTTTTAGGGAAGCTCCGGGAAGTGTAAAACATGTGTCTGAGGATATTTTTCCCTTTCTTTTCCTTGGCACACCGTCGCCCGGCAGACACACACAACGCCAGGCACCGGCTTGGCACGGAAAAGGGTCCAAGGAGAACAGTCCCGGGCTGTTCGGCCACCGCCTCTCGCCACAGGGTGGTGTGCGGAAAATGCGCGGGCAGCCCGCGGAGCTCCTGACAGGGGGCAGCCCGGCACCCCCTGGCCAGCCGCGGTGCCGCTGCGCTCAAAAAAACAAGTAGGGGCATGTCTCTCCCCTTTTTATCCCCCCCTCCCCCCGATAGAATCCTACCAGGAGTCAAGCCTGAGCCGGTTTCCGAAAAGCAAACTCTCTTTCAGAGCCCTTTAAATCCATCCCGGTTCCAGGATACAGAGTGTGGGAGGATAACACGCGGAGCGGGAAGGACGCCGATGTAGCCCCGACGCGGGGGCTTGAGGGGGGGGGAGGTGTTAAGGAGAGGAAGAAGCAAAGTGCCTAAAGCGCTCGCAGCTTGCAGAGCACGGCAGTGCCCAGGGCCAGGCAGGCTCCGGTGGGGACCGATGGTCTCAACCTTTAGGGTCCTGCCCTGCGCCCGCTGCACCACACACTGCGGCCAGTGCGGCCGCACATCTCCCGCAGAGCGAGCTGCGTTTTTTTGGTTTTGGTTTGTTTTTTTTTTTTCTTCCCTGAAAATGACGAATTCACACGCAGAAGGGGAACACGAGGTTGCCCTGGCCCTGCGCCCGCCCTGCATCCCTCCAGCCGCAGGAGCTCCCCAAGCCTGTCTGCCTCTCCCGGCGGGATGGACGTGCTTCATGCCCTTACCGCGCATGGAAACCCAGGCCATCCTGCCAGCGACATGTTGCCTGAATAAAGATAAAACGTGCTATACATCACAGGCTATCCCGATTATTCTCAATGACTTGTCGATTCCTTCCCCCTTCCCACACCCATCCCCCTCCCCCCCCCAAGCCCCGGCACACGTGCAATGATAGAAAATGGTTTTAAATGACGAGGGGTCACGGAGAGCCATCCTGATCGTTTAGTAAAAATAACAGGGCTATTATAGAGCTGAAGGAAGGAGCCGGGGAGTCCATCCACACACGCTTCGATATTGTGCCGCGATTGAACAGGCACAGAGGCATACGTATATATACATATATATGCACCCTCATCATCCCATGGGAACCTCCTCGGCGCCCGCTCATCAGGCCATAAATGCGCGCACAGATGACAATCCGCGCCCATGTGTGTCGGGAAGGAGGGGGGATGTGGGGTGGCTGCTTGTATCTTCGGGATGGAAATTCATGTAAAGCCTTTTATGAGGACTCGGGAGACAACATTTGATCACTAACCTACCCTTTTTTTTTTTCTTTCTTTCTTTTTTTTCATCTCTATTGCCGAAAACTGGAAATAATTAAATTCTTTAAAGGTTTACTTTTGAAACCGTAGCTGGAGTAAACTATGATTCAGGTGTAAATAATTACCAAAGTCATGAAAGTTTTTTTTTTTTTTTTTTTTTTTTTTTTTTTTTTTTTTTTTTTTTTTTTTTTAATCGTTTGATCATTTTAATCCTTAACTATTTGCCAAATTCACATATTTGTAATTTACTGAACTTTATCACCTCTACCAGGGTAGGGATGTTGTACATTAGATTCCAGATCAGTCCTGCCTTGTCCCGGTGGAGAAGCCTGAC
Source organism: Florisuga fusca (assembly GCA_038090715.1). Lineage (NCBI taxonomy): Eukaryota > Metazoa > Chordata > Aves > Apodiformes > Trochilidae > Florisuga > Florisuga fusca. The sequence continues at coordinate 22,150,951 of JAAWXA010000001.1, read as the reverse complement.
TGGAACAAACTGGATGCTCCCCAAGAAGGGGTAACAATATTACTCCGGTATTTGGAAAAGCTTTCCATATCAGATTAGAGAAATTACAGCTGAATAAAAGATGCTTCCCTTTTCATAAACGCTACCAGACATACTCAGTTTTAGACTCCGGAGAAGAAATGACTTATTGAAGAAAAGAAATTGTTTAAACACAATAGAATCATGCACAAATGAAAGCATTCCCTGGGGCAAGAGAAGCAGGATTTGGCCCGAGAGCTAGAAAATAGAAGTATCCATTAAGAGAAAGCCTTAAAGAAATAGGAGAAATGTGGACATATAATATACATCATATAAACAAAACCCCAGGATTTCTTTCATTCCTTTTTTTATTATTATTATTTCTTCCTGCTCCTATTTTTTGTTATTTCATTTTTGTTATGCTACAATTTGTCTCTTTCGAAAGCCACGTTGGAAAAAAGCAAAGAAACAAACATTTTTCCTGCGTGTGTCCTCTTTTAAAAATTTCTTCATAATAAGACACCACTTGAACATGTTCTGTTGTTGTAAAAGTGTTTTTTATCAGGTTGTAAATTACTGCCCTTCTGACAGAGCAGCCGGAAATGTAAATCACACCGTAGAGCTAGAGGTATTAAAAAAGTTTGTTCCTTTTTCTGAGTCTTAGGAAGATCACGGGGCTGCTGGTTTGGAAGGAAGAGAGGAGGCTTGTTTACTATTTTCCTGCTCCACCAAACTGTTGGCTCCACGGTGCCTGGGACTTTGATGAGAAAGAATGGACAATGTGCAGAGTCCTTTCCTATGACACCCAGGCCACCGCCACTTGGGAGGTCCTTTGGCCTAATGCAACCACAGCTAACTGCTCCCAACAGGAGGCTCTGTGGATCAGGCAGGGTCACAATTATATTTCTGCTAAAGGCAAGAGTTCCTTGGGTGTTTTTTGTTGTTGTTGTTTTGGTGGGGTTTTTGTTTGGTTTGGTTTGGTTTGGTTTGGGGTTTTTTGTTTGGTTGGTTGCTGTTTTTTTTTTTCTTAAGAAAAAGAATAAAATTAGTGAGAAAAAAAGAGGGGGTTTGTGTGGAGCTGGGCGAGTGGTTAAATTAAAGAATTAAAGTATTTCAATTCATTTAGGGAAGGAAAGACCGAGAACAGGGTTAGCAGGAACCGTTTCCAAAAGGCATGAGCAAAATCAGGTTGTTGCCTTGTTTCCATCCACGGGTGGGACACACGGATATCACCCCCACCCCCCGGCTACACACCGGGAGCAACAGGCCTCCCCCGCGGCTGTCCGAATGGTTTTGGGGGCTCATCCGCTGGCGGGAGACCTCCCTGGTGCCAGACAGATTACATGTGTGTTGCTCCCCGAATGTACAGAGAACACCGCAGCCCGCTAGAAGCCTCTAAGCATCACTCAGTTGTACACATGGGGAAAAGGGCTCCAGGAGGAGACACTCCATTGCCTTGGCCTCTGATTTCGGCACTCGTGGGTGGCGAATATTTTCCCAGGGCTAGTGGGGGAAGGACGGGAGGTTTGTTGTACGTTTTATGTCTCGAAGAGGGCGCTGCATTTCCCAGCGAGGTTTAAAACCCGGTGCTTTTTGCCGTTTACTTGCTTGCACCGGTGAGGAAAAGACGACCAGCGGCGGCGGGGGAGGGGGTGATGTAG
>JAAWXA010000001.1:21941726-22132252 GCA_038090715.1 Florisuga fusca | reverse complement strand
CCCCCATCCCCTCCCCCTCTTCTGCCCGCACAGCTCCTCGGACACCTTTGCCGGGGCCGGGGTGTGTGTGAGCGGGACTGCCCGGAGGAGCCGCTTAGCATGTGATTTTCGGGAAAAAAGTCAAAGACTCAAAATCAAACTAGTAATCGCAGAGTCCCGAACTCTGCCTGAGGTTTTGCTTGTTTGTTTGTTTGTTTTTTCAACGCTGCTCTGAAGCCACAAGCTTCCAGCACAAAAGTGTCCCCTCAGGTTCCCTCTTTGCTTTCCCAGGCCGGGGGCAGGGATCAGGCAGGCGTCCCTCCTGTCCCCTCGCAGGCAGCTAGTTTGGCTTTGCCGGCTTCGCTCACCACCTCCCCTTTCCCTTCCCCCACTACCGCCTGTTAAACCGCTCTTATGATTTGTTATATTTTCCACAGCTGCTTGTTCTTGTTTGACTGTTGTACAAAGCCGCTTTAAATCCTCGGCAGGAAGAATAAAAGTTAAAACCTCTTGGACGTGTTCCTGCAGACTCGGGGGCTGGTGCGGGTCCGTCTCGGTCGCTGCGCAGCGACCCCTCGGCACACGGCAGGTCCCGATAAGCCTCGTTACTGCAGCTCGGGGCAGCGATCTGCTCTCTAGTATCAACAAAAATAGGAGCTAACTCAATTATATAGCAAAGCCGGGGTGTAACAGAGGGAAACTTTGGCGCTTATGAACTAAGCTGCTGTATTTCTTTGCTATAAACCGATGAGAATATTTTATGAGGGAGGGGAACAGTACAACACAAAAGGGAAATATGACAATAAATCTCTTTTTATGGGTTCTCTTTAGCAGCAAAACACAAGGATTCAAAGGCTCTACCACTCAACCATTTCTCAGGTACATCTGAAGATGCGTATATATAAAAAAATACCCCCTGCTCCTGCCTCCTCCCTGGATCTGGGACACCCGGCTCTGTACCCCCCAGTTCAACGACGAAGCTCACGGTGACTTCAATAGGAGAAGCAATGGCACAAGAATGCACATCTGACCACTGCAGGGGCAGGCTTCGATTACCTCAAGTATCACTGGCACTACCTTTTTTTTTTTTTAACAGAAGTAATGCTCTACCATCCATCTCCTAATGAGCACATTAGGTTGCTTTCTAGTAACTCCAACACTATTAACGTTTTAGATCATTTGTCCTCCAGTGGATCTAAATTACAGCCCCAGTTTCACAGAGTCAGTTTTATATATTTTTGCATGCTGCAATAAAGACCAGTACTTGGAAAGGAGGGTTTCAAAGTGGCAAAGGGTCTAAAGCTCCTTGAAATAAGTGCAGGTTCAGCATATAAATATCTTTGAGGATTTAAGCCCTGGATACTTTTGCAAACCAAAATACAAAGCTCACTGCATCTTGATACCTTTTAAAATCTGTCTCAAGGAAAAAATATTTTTTCAGAGTCATATTCCATCATAAAATGTCATTCATACATCCTGGAGCTCTTTCATTCAGTGCAAGGATATTTGTATCTAAGGTGCTAGGAATGTTCTGTTATCTGACCCTGTGCCTTGTTTTGGTTCTTTCTGATTAACGTTAAAGTCTTCATGTTGCTTACCATGAACACCCAAATCTGTGTTTAGGTCACCTAGAAAGCAGGGAATAGCTGGTAGGTCTGGTGGTTTGCTGCTGGGCTGGAGTGATTTGGAAGTGCAGGGCTTGAAACAATTGCTTTACATATCTCACAGTGCAGTGCTTTTCCTATCTCAGCATGCATGCATGCATGCAGCACGTCTCTTAAGTCTAGCAGCTATGAAAGCAGAAACCAGAAGCTGCATATGCAGTTTAATGTATTCTTTCAAAAATTATTTCAAAAATTTTGTTGGTTAAAAATTGTCATACACTGATAAATAAAAGTCACACTGACCTTTTCCCTGTGGGTTTTTTTTTTTCTCCCTGCCTTTAATATAACAGGCAAGTAACTTCTGAGCCCTGGTTTTATGAAGAATGATCTACTGTTTAATTATGTCAATCCTGATCTTGTAGTGCATAGCATCTATAAAATACATTCATGAGAAAAAGAAAGATCACAAAACCTCACAGACACAGATTTCAACAGTATAAATTGCACTAAATAAGCTGACACTTAACATTGCCCATCAGGGTGGTACCTATTTTCAGGAATTCAATTTTTGCATGTGCCTACTGTCAATGGAAACAATTTGTACATACTTGAGCTAGCTCATATACCATTGCTAGTCTTGCACAGGAAGACAAAGCACAGTGCAGGCTAATTTTACCCAGCTTCTGACTGAGCAAAGTGTCCTGTGCTGAGTTCTATGCTATTGCAATAAGGCACTGCAAGCACTGTGTTAGAGCCATTGCAAGGACTTCTGCTCTGTCTACAGGCAGAGTAGTGGAAAAAGTGAGTGCTGGATATACATACATCTTGTCTCACCTGGAGGCCAGGGGCTGTTCCCTGCATACCTTCCCCTGGTTTTGTTTGTGTACTATACATAAAGATACATCCTATCTTGTAAAAACAGTACATGACCATTTTGTATATGTGCATGCAGACATCTGGGTTGCATGTGTGGAAAAGTGAAGGCACACACCATGAACAATTTTACATGTGCAATATTCCAAGTGTGGGTCTATAGGTCTATAATATGGTGTATCTACAGTACAGAAAATGACATTCTTTTGCACAGGAGGGCATTTTTAAGTGGCTTTCCAAAAAACCCCCCCGTAACATTATTTTTGTTAGCACAGTTACCAGCAGCTTATTTCTCCTAGTGGCTCCTGAATTTTTCTGCAGACTCACCAAGATGGAGCAGTACTCCTAAACAGCAATATACACACAGAAAACAGAATGTTTCAGATACTCATTTCTATAGGCTGATGTTATTAAAATTAAAAACATCTGCTTCAAGGAATGCAGATTTTCTGGATGTAAATTCTTCTCTACTCCCACAGTAAATTCAGCTACTCAGGAAAAAAATATAAGTCTAAACAGTCATTGCATTGTTTGATACAGTAGCAAATGGAACAATGCTGCTCTTAATGTTGTTGTTATTAGTCAGCCAACAACTGGAATTGGATAAAGGTTTTCAACTGGGAATACTTTTCTAATACCTCTGTACGTAAGGGGATTCCTAATGTGTGCTGCTCTCTGGCCTTCAGGCCTTGCATACTGGGCACAGGTTCACCTTCTTCTCTTGAAGACAGCCCCCAAAGAAATAACTTTGCAACTGTGATAGGCTTTTTAATGTTTATCTGTTATCAGTCCACCAACACAGTACTGCAGCCAGGGAGAGTGGTGAAGGGAGCCTCAGCTGCCTGCCTTTCAGATACTATCATCTAATCCCAATTAGAGCCATGGTTGGCTAGAAATTCCTCTGCAAAGTCAGGAGAGCAAAACCTCCTCCTTTTCATGCACGCCTCAAAAATCATTGGGAAAACCTTCAATACTTGCCTTAACTTCTTTTGTACTGAAGGCAAGCTGTGTGTGCCTGTGCAAGGCTGATTACGTGTACTGACTGCCCCGTAACACGTTCACTGATTGCTGTGCTAATGACATACCTCCTGTCAATAGCAAAGGTGGAGTTGTGCTGAACACTGTGGTATGTCCATGGGACATTTTGTTACTTTTGCCTGTCAGGCTGACTCTAAATAGAAAAAAAAAATGTTGCAAATGGGAAGTATTGATCTTGTTGACACAGAAATAAAGAAATATTGAAGATAATCAGTAGGAGAACATTGCTCTCAACTATATGGAGGTGGTGCATGACTAAGAAAACATTATGTGACATAGGTGTGTGCACTGCGCTACCCAGAAGTAAATAGTGGAAATTAAAGTAATTTTCTTATTCTGACTCTTTATAAATCTGCCACTGGGTCAGTTTGGGGGTTTCAGAAATGTTGTGTAAATGGAAATTTAGAAAAAGTATAGGAGTAGTGTAAACTAAATAAAAAAAATTACCTTGATTCCTGTCTATCTTTTAGAAAAGAATATAACACATTCAAATACTTTTCTGTATTACAAAGAATTCATTCTTCCTTTGGATCATAGGTAAAAGAGTTTGGACACAAGTTATATTCCAGTGGTCAGGAAGTCCTCCAGGCCATTTTAATACTGATTGTCACTTCAGATTCCCATAGTTGCTGTCAAAAGGAAATCTGCTATTTGTGGGATGGATGCTGTGAACTCATAAATAAGTTAAAACCAGGACTTAAAATTCTAGTATTGTTTATAACCTATATAAGTAGCTAAACACACATATGCACATGCATCTGCACATTTATACAGGAATTAGAAAAAGTAGGATTTAGTAATTTCCTTTCAGTATTTACATCTTAACCACATTAACCAGCATTCAAGCTCTAAAGAAACATTGGGCTGTGTCAGGATTAGTAATATTTGAGAGATATCCAGCTCTTGAAAAATATCTGATTCTGCTTCCTTGGGATTCTCCTGGATCATGGTCCTGGTGGAGGCAGGTATCTTCATTCCAGCTGGCCACATGAAGTTTCACTAATTACTGTTCACATAGTGCTTCAGCCCTTGGTCACTGTAGAAATGTGAACTTTTTTTTCCATCAAAATTTGGGGTGAAAAATGAGAAAAAGAAAGTAAAATCCATCATTACCTATGACTGGAAGGAAATGTTTGAAGAAGGGAAAGAGCTGGTGATGAGACAAATTTATATTTCTTACAATTATAGCTGTTACACTGGTTGCACTTCTTCTATGGAGTGAGCAGTGTTGCCAGCAGACTGCAGGTTAGACACTTGCTCTGAGTACAGACCTTGTGATATGAAAACCAGCACAAGAGCTGCCAGGCAGAACTCCACTCCTGAAGTGTGGAGACAGGTCTGAAGGGGCAACCAAATACAAAGATTCATTGCCGTCCAGGGGATGCTACCTAGGGTGACACATACAATAATAATAAAAAGTAAAATTAGAGAAGTTTTTCTCTTGATAGTGACTTAAAAATTCTGCAATTAAAACTTTTATTAAACTTTTATTAAACTAGATTAAATGAAGTGGAAATTTGATTTCAGGTTATAGAGCCAAGAACGTTCTTTGTCCCTCTATCCACTTCTGTGTTTCACACACCCTGTGCAGTTTACACAAGGATTATCTTGTTTATTTTACAGTTATTGTGCTTCATAGAAACTAATCAAGTGAATATTTCTTTTTTTATGACAAAAAGTGGGTGCTGAGTTGCTCAAGTTGTTTTTATACAACATTCTTTGGTTTGCGATAGTGTGATATTTAATAAAGTGTTTAGAAAGGCAGATATAATAGTTTATCAGATCTGAGGCAGTCATAATAACAAACTGCCCTTAGTCTGAGTGCTATGTACTGTACTTTGTAATTTACAACACGGTACTTTCTAAATTACTTGGTAAACTAAAAAAGTTGCCTACGAGAGAATCAGTCTTATAAGAACTAAGAAATCTTTTCCTAAATATTTTCTCTGTTATTTAGTCTCCATACAAATCATTATTAATAGCTTGGACTCAGACAGAAACTGCACTCCCTTGTAGCACGCCACACATGCACACTGTAAGATATTTTCATGCAGTCCAATCTATTTAAATTTCCAGTGGAAGGGAACTTTACAGTTAAAATGTTATGTATCTAAGATGGTATCCTGAAAACAATGGGATAAAGTGAAGAAAAAAAAACCCAAAAGGAAGCTCAAGACCCTACAGTGGGAATCTAAAGGAGCAATTCAACTGGGAGTTAATAGTTTATGAGAATATGAATAGAGAATGGATCCTTTCATTTCCATGTCACAAGTTCAAGCCCCCACTGACTTATCTCAAGTCTGTTTGGTGGATACACTATAAGGACATGTGTAATGGGTTCTTCAGCAGGAAACAAAACCTGTGCCTATGGGTTCAGTCTCCCTCTCTGCTGAGGCACCTGCCCTGAGAAACTCTGCTGGAAAACATGGAGAGACTTAGGTATAGATCCCAAGCTAATACTGGCTTCTTCCCATTCTTCCCCAAATTTACTTCTCTTGTTATTGTCTATGCACAATCTGTCTGCTTTTGCATGGATAAGAAAGAGAAAATAGAAATTTAAAAGTGAAGAACTGTTGTTTGTAACTTAAGACCAAATTTTGGTCGGCAAATAAGTAAATATCTCTTTGATAGTCCAGCATTTTCTCAATCCTCATACTTGAAGCAACTTTTGCACCTCACCTGGTATGCAGACATACAGTTCTGGAGCCTCCATCACAAGAAGGACATGGAGCTCTTGGACAGGGCCTACAGAAAAGCTGGGGAGGGACTTTTTCTAAGGGCATGTAGCAATAGGACAAGAGGTAATAACTTTAAACTAGGAGAGGTTAGATTTAAGTTAGGAAGAAATTATTCCTAATATTTCCTAATATTTCTTCTAGTGAGGGTAGTGAGAAACTGGAACAGGCTGTCCAGGGAAGTTGTGGATGCCCTCTCCCTGGAAGTGTTCCAGGCCAGGTTGGATGGGGCTTTGAATAACCTGATGTAGTGGAAGGTGTCCCTGCACATGTAGGGGGCTGGAACTAGATAATTATTAAGGTCCCTTCCAACACAAAACATTCTGTGATTCTATGAAATTATGATATGCACCTGTGGATACAAAACATGCCTTAGATCTTACTTATGGTTACTATGAAATCATAATCCAATTACAATTTAACCTCATATATAGTTTACACTTAAATTTCTATATAGTAGAGGAAGAAAAGTATCATTAATTGCTCATCTTCCTGTTCTTAGGCAGGATAAATAAACATCAAATTAACATCCCTCAATAAATGAGTCTATCTTCTAGCGGGGAAAAGCTTCTCTTTGTGTTCCTAACAGTCTGAGTGCAAAAAATTGTCACCATTCTTTGCTAAAAGAACTGTGGATTTTAATTCTTGGTCAGGCTTTGATCTGAAAGAAGTACAGAGATTGCTCTCTGCTGGAGTGTTCTCTCACAGAAAAAAGGTCATCTGATAATCAGTTGTGCAAAGAACTGTGGCTTCCCTTGACATCTAAGAATTTCTTGTCAGATTGCAAGAAATTCTAGGAAAGAAGTCTAGGAAAGATGAGAAATCTGTGTCCTTATTGCTAGTTTTAGAGGAAATGTATGGCAGTCCAAAGTTATTAATTGATATCCTAGAAAGGGAAAGGTTTTGTTGAAAGTGATACAGGTAGATAAACAATTTTCACCTGTGAGGCTTTGTATAATATGTTCTTAAAGGGTTTTGTGTGAAACTGCCAAAAACATCTAGTCTGCTGGATGTTTTTTTAAAAGTAAGGATTGTCATCAGTGTGTTTGTCGGGATGGGGTCCTCTGCTTCTGCTCTTGCAACATTTCCATGGATTCATAGCACATTGTCACTAGTAGATAGACTGAAGCAGAACAATCAACACAACACAAAACATCACCCAATTGAGGGATGGGCTCCAAAGCACTAGGTGGTGAACAGGTGGTTTTCTTATCCTCAGCAGAAACACATGCAGTTGCAAAGCTGTAGACTTGGAATATGTTTGTTATTTGCAAGCAAATTTGTCCTCCAAAATTTTTTCCCAAATTTATGTAATCAGGCCAGGACAATATCATTATTTCCTTGCTCCGTAACTAGAGCTGATATTGCAACAGAATGATCATTCCAGGATGAAGAAATTTCTAATGCAGGGTACCTGTCACCATCAAAAGCAATCTGCTGTAGATAGAGAATGGATAGAACTTTTGATGAATTCCAAGAACTTGCCTTCTTCTTAGCCTTCTTGAGCAAGAGTTCTTGCCCACCAGCTGGTGAGAAGATGTATGCAACAGATAAATTTTTCATGATGGAGCGGTTTAAGAAGGAAACTGCAGAAGATTTAGTAAAAACTTTTCAGTTTCCTTCACCTTAAGAACTGAGGAGATGGGGAAGCAGAGCAGGTTGTGAGAGAGACGGCATCAGATGGACAGTTACCATGACAGTAGAGAAGGTTTCATTTGGAACTGAGCAGCTTATGATGGTTTACAGTTTGAAGGAATGAGAGATGAAGAGTGAGAAATTAAGGACTTGGGTGAAAACCAAAGCTATAATGAAAAAAAAATCTTAAAAAAGCAGAAAAAAATAAATTTATTGAGTGTAAGAGAGATTACAGACTTCAAAGGGAGAGTCAGAGAAAGAAGCTGAGTCATAAATGGAATGGGAATTAAAAAATATAAAGACACAAGAACAAATAAAGAAGAGCAGAATACAGAAAGAAGAGGTAAAAATACTGAAGACAAAAAAAAAAAAGGATCTAGAACATGAGAGGACATGAGGTAAACACTGGAAGAATGAGGGGAAGTGAACTGAAGGGACTGAACATCTGAAAGTTAAGACTTGAAGAACTCCTGCCACAGGAGGTGCCTAGTATGAGTGTACAGGGCAAGCCTGCTTCTGCCTGCACGTACCACAGACCTTATTCTATGTACTCCACGTGATTAAATATATTCCATTTGAGTGCTAGATACTTTGGGGAATTTCCTTTTCAAAGTCTGGTTAGTCCTTGCTGTAACTTAAGTCAGTCCTATGGCTGCTCTAGTAAGGTCACCTATGATCCTCTGTGGACACCAAAGACCATTCCCAGCTTTAGAACCACACACACATAGTGTGGGTTCTGCAACTTGCTGATTCCCTGAAATGAATACCAGTGATGAAATAACAAAATCACCACTAATACTCCTTCTGTGATGCCCCTTTGCAATACCAGTGGTACAACTGCCTCGTCCTTGGATGAACCAGCATAATGGCTGCTGCTGCTGGCTCAGAGGGGTCCCAGAGCCATTAAAAAAAGTGCTCATCTAAGATGTTTTCCTACTGAAGACCTTCATAGCAAAAAATTGCCATAAAAATTGGAATGACACTCCCTGGAATCTTGCCAGCACATCGTAAACAAATATAGTTAATCAGAAGGCTTGCTTTTATGCATTTTCTTTTTTTCCTCATGTCACATTCTTAAATTCCTCCACAGTCAGAGGGAGCCAGAGTGTACTGGAGAACAGAACGAGGTCCCAGGTTAGCTCACTTCTGGTCTCTGCTGTACATCTTGTAGAAAGGTGCAACATGCAGTTGCACAAGGAAGTTTGTAAAGGGCACTTAGGTAACACAAAATTTGTAGTGTTGTGATAGAACCAAGAAGTACACATTTCTGGAGTATTTTTTCAAGAATTGAAATAAAAATAACTAAAGAAAACTAAACTAAAATATGAAGATGGGCTATTAATGATCCTTTCTTGTCCTTAACAATTTTGTATAGCTGTAAGAGTGTGTAAGAACATCTAACGCTTCTTGTGCCTGTTTCATGTTGGTGTAAGGTGGCCCCCCTTCCCTTATAGACCCCTTTGCAATCTCCCATATGAACTGAAATGATGCCACACAATTGATAAAGGAGATGTGAATGAGTGAGAAGTTTCAGGCTAGCAGTACAAGGCCTCATCAGGATGTTCAAGGGCCTCTGGACATTTCATAAACTCCAGAATAGGTAGTCTGGCTGGCAAGTCCACTCCTTCACCCATGAGGATAATTTCTGTCACCATGAGAAAGTTAGTCTGTGGAAGAGACAGCTTTCTTGGGGTCTGTTAAGGAGTGTGGGGTAACATATCAGTTACTAAAAACCATCAGAAAGGCAGCCCCACCAGCTCTGACATGGGAAGTTTACTTCCTGTTTTTCTCCTCTGGATATAATCCCCTAATACATGTACATTTTAGAAACAAAAATAGAATTAAAAAAAATCTCCTAGCCACTGAAGCACTTTAATGCACACAGGACACAGGAGGAGAAAGACACAGAATCACTGACTGTATCCCATTGCTGAGTACTGCAGGTGGTGCTGAGGACTGAGTGCCTCCGTGAAGAAGAGAGAAGTATGGAAAACAGAACATTCCTGGGAACATCTCTGTTGCTCTGCCTCTGCTGATAAGCTTGAGTAAAAAATCACGTGTCACCCATTTCATTCATTTCGGATGGGGCAGAAAAACTAATAGTTTGGGACACTCCAATTCTGCTCCAGAGGTTGTCTGTCATTTTAGGCAAGGTGTGTGATTTTGGGCAAGCCAAAACACAGGTGCCTAAGTCCTCAAACCAGGTGTTCCATGTGTTTGTCACTCTGGAAATTATTCTTGGTTTGTAAGTATTTGGAGCTCTGGACAAACAGCATAGCTATTATTTTGAATGTAATGGTTATCAGTTCCTCCACTGGCTTAGTGAAATCACATATAGTTTGGAAACATCACCAACACTAGGAAAGAAATGTGCTCCTTCAAAACCTGAGGTGGAGTTTGGACCATGCAGATGGAGACAGAGGGTCACTCATCTCAGGGTGAAGAGAGGTGCAGGTGCCAACATTCAAGAGAAGACTCTGAGCTTCAGGGGCACTTTACTGCATTTCCTGAACATATTCTCTTTTTCAGCCCAGAACTGTTTGGGCAGCTGTTGAAAAATTTGTATGTTCACTAGGATTTCAAGCTGTTTGGGAGTTGTGGCAGGTCAGATGCTCTGCCCAGGCTGCTCTAAAGCAGGTTGTATACAGGGTGGTGGTAACCACAAGACTGCATGAGCCCTCATAGTCAGGCTAACACTTTTAAGAGAGCATCATATTTATTGTGCATATGTGACAGAGTCACCACATGCTTGCACAGTCAGCCTTATGCTTCTGGGGATTGTCTAATGGACCTACTGCCCATGTGCTGCCCAGTCACTGCAAACATGCACAGCAAAGGCTCTGTAAGTCAGATTTACTGTGAATATGCAGAGCAATGAAATGCTGCATGTGCAGCAGGACGTGCTGCTTCCTGAAGCGTGGGGTGGAGTGCACATACGCTGCACAGATTTCCCAGGTTGAAATGAAATATGGGAGTTCTATACAGCCCAAACACTTAAATCTTTAGGAGAGGCAATATTTTAAGATGTGTTCAGCATGAGGGACAAAAGGAATTTGCTACTCGGCATGGTGATTCTGCTGACTTGATTGCAAGGTGCCTCATTTGTGCTCACAAAAAGATGCTCACTGCTTGACTCGTGCTGCCAGGTTCCACTCTCAGGCAAAAATTGCAGCTCCAGGCAGTGCATAGCTTGTGTTGCTCTGTGGCATTAGTCCATCTGTGCCTTCATTTCCCATCTGAACAACATAACAACAAGGATGCTTAATGGGAATGCTATTAACATAAATAAAGATTATGATTCATTAGGACTTTATGTTGAATGGCACTACTTAAATTATTTTTATTCCAAGAATAGCAACACCCTCTGAAAATCCAAGAACACCTCTATGATAATCCTCAGTCCCTCATAGGAGGGCATTTGGTTACAATTAGAGATAAAATCTCTGTCTACTTATTCACACCGCCCTAATCTTCAGAAAAAAGAGATCTTGATCTGAGCTACCTCAGGGTATTGGCTGTGCAAAAGTAAAATAAAATTAATGGAATTTTTTCAGCCAAAATCATCCTGACTTTTAATCACTTTTGGTTTCAATGCAATTCACAATTTTTATTTTATTCTTTTTGTCCCAAGACAAGAAAAACATGGGCAGACAAGAAGTTAGGTTGATTTTGTAAGGTTGAGCTGAGGTCAGAGAAAAATTGATAGCAACTTCTGAGATGAAAAAAAAATCATCAAAGCTAAAGGAAGCTTCTCAAAGTGGGATTTAATAGCAGCTATCGTATTGCTTTCAATGGCTTGACCATTTCTTCTGCAGCTGTTTTATTTTAAAAGATTTCACCCCCATCCCACATGTATAGGCCTATAGACTGACCTGAGTACACACATCCAAGTACTTTGGTCACTCATGATAACTATAAACCCTTCAGTGAACTACCAGAGAGGTAGTTCAAATGGAAATGGTGAAATTCAATATAGCGTTTAACTTAGTCACTGTCTAAGGTTAAGCCCAAAGAACACTCAGTAACACTGGGAGGAAAGGCAAATACATTAATTGGTATGTGGACACCAGATATATGTGGTGTTCCTGAAGCCTGTCAAATAACCACAGTGGTATTTCTATTGGAGTGAAGCAAATGAGGCTATGCAAATTCATCTCTACGTTAGTGCACGTGTGTAAGTATCCCTAGATATGGATTTAGGTGTGAAACAAAAATGAAAAGGCCAGAGGGTCATTTTAGCTGGGAGTCCTGTTGCTTTCCTGTGTGTCTAACCATGGACAGAGTGAAACTCCCAGAAGATCTTAAGCGTTCCAAGTGCCAGTCCCCATTGGCACCAGGGTAGGCTTGCTTTTATGGGCTTTTGGAAAACTCTCCTTTTGTGTGTTATGCAAGCCAAAACTGAGGGCCTTATCCATACTTCACATGAAGATTTCGCCTTTTATCACAATAAACATAGCTTAAATAAGGAATAAGGCAATAATCAAGATGATGATAAAATGATGTAAAGCCTATACATGTCTGTGCACATACATGCTTATAATGCTAGATTTCCATTGCTATTTTTTTTTTAAGTGACCTTCCTCAAAAGATGCTTAAGAAGCATTCCTTAACATCAGTGGAGGTTGAATAAAATTTAAAATCCACATTTGATTAGCTGAAGAAGCATTTCTATTTACTCATTCCTCCCTCATTGATATGAAAAACATACCAATAGTTCTGATGGAGTATTTTAGGTGGAAATAGTATGACACGATGTCAACCATAAAGCTGTAGAGTTATGGGTTGTAGTAGCTGACAGAAACAGACAGATACTTGCAAAGCTGTTTTTTTCAGAGTTTTTTAGTATCTTCCTGAACATAAAACTGAGCTGCTGCCATGGGACAGAATCTGTGAAGCAGCTGAACTGTCTTTCAACTTTCCATGGAAGTGAATGGTTCATACTCTACTTCAAAATTGCGTGCAATAACTTGAATTTTCTTCACATTCACTGTAAATCTGAGATGCCACCAATTGTTCCTATCTGCAATAATCTGTAACCACTGAATAATTTAGGCTGAAGAAGCTTCTGGAGGTCTCTCACCCAAACTCTGTCTCAGAACTGAGAGAACTGTGAGATCAGAACAGGATGTTCAGGGCTTCATCCATTTGGGTCCTGAAAACTCTTGAGAGCAGAGTTTGTGCAGCTTCTTTCAACATGTGCTTACCTGCATTCATATGATTGTGGAATAACCACAATATCCAGATCATCCCATGTTTCATTTTAAGAAATAGTCTTGGTGGCCTTCTCCTGGACTCAGTGATGTCTAACAGCTCTACTCCCTGTCTGTATGGCACTTTCTCCCATTAATTTCTGAATGATCATCAGTAAGACTTTCTAGTTGAACCTGGATACATTGATTAGGCTAAGCCAATTTGAGAGGTATTTGTCCTGTGTATTTCACCTTCCTGTGCTTCTGCCAATTACCCAGCTGCTGGTCTAACCAGATTACTCCCACTTGGAACCTGTAGTGTAGCAACTAAGGAAGTACCAGAGAAGATCATTATCATCCAGTTTGTCAAACGAAGACTGGGACTAAGTCAAACAAAGATGTTTATTTCTTTAGCTCTTCAATCCCTACAACACAAGAAAACAAGTTACTCACAAAGTGTTTGCAGTGTTGTATACATGCTTGTATTTTACCCTTCCTGGTAGAAAGGTAATTTATTCCATCAAAACATTTCCTTCACTGTGAAAGGAAGCAGCGAATATTTCCGAGCTCAACTTACTGGCTATTGTTCTGTGAATGATCAGGTATCATAGAAGAGACTACTGAGTCTTTACTCAGAGAGAACACCTAGATCTAGTTAGTGTAAGCATCTCTCACATTCTATAAGCATATCCAAATTTTACATTGTTAAATAGTAGATATTGTCCCCAAACTATGCTGTAACTGGAAACAATCTGTAACAGAATTGGCAGATTTGACCCTACTAAAGGAAAGTAGAGATGATCTCTAACTATTCATCCTATATTTTTGATCAACCACAACAGGACAAGTGATTAATGATGCTAGAGAAATATGACCTTAATCAATTTTAATTTGAAATAATTGAATCTGTTCACTCACAGAAGCTATTCTGAAAAAGCTCAAAAGAAAATATTCTAATTGGTAAATTAATAAACTTCTTTTCTCTGTGCTATGAATTCTTTTAAAATATATGGAAGAACTCATTCAACATAAATTTTTAGTACCAGTCATTGCAAGTGTGGAAAACACATTCAGTAAAATCTTCCAACTAATAATTTAGCACCTAACCTTTGATCCATCTTTCTTTTTTAATTCTTTGGCATTCATGAAGTGCATTAATGTCAGAAAACCTTAGGTAGTCAAGCTACCAACACTTCTGCTCTGTGTGAAATCCTGTCTCTTTAGAATTCTGCAGTAATAAGTCTACTGCTGTATCATCTTCAGTTAGCAGTTTACTCATAACCTCCCTAAATTGGTGTGTGTAAAATGAAGCATTCAAGTCCATTTTAATACTTCATTATTTTAAAATTACCTTGCTCTATATTAATTCTCCTGCTCAGGTTTTTGTTACTGTCTGTGAAGAGTTTTATGAGTCAAAATGTTTTTAGAAGTAGTATATATAAATACTGGAGGCACCCAATTTGTCACTAAACGTCTGACTAATCAAATCTGAGATTTTAATGTACAAGAAATGCAGGATTATTTTATAGCTGAGACATTATGAAGTTATACTATTTCCTTTGATATCCGTTTTTGAAATAGTAAAACATTAAAGATGTCTCACACTAGTTTACAGACCTTTTTGACAACCTCAGTGATAGCAATGAGTATTATCCCTTAAGTTCTTTCAGCTATTTGCAGGACTTATATGAAGTTTTAAAAATAGTATCTTGTGGTTATTCACAAGTGAACACAAAACTGAATGTGCGATACTTATCTATGTTACTAAAGATAAAACCGAGAAGTTATTAGGCTACAGTCATCTAAACAGCACAAGGAAGATGACATAGATTTAAAGTTAAAGATTGAGATCAAAGAACACAATAAGCGATGCAGGAAACAACAATTTGAAAAGGAAAATTTCTGTTAATCAAAAACCTGACTTGTTAATATGAAAACTGGTTTTAAAGCGGGAAGAGACAATTTGTAACAGGAGTTTTTATTTTTATATTTTTCTGTAAAGGATGTTCTGGACTTGTGTTTTGTAGAAGTAGGGTTCTGTTTGTCTGAAACAAAAGAATACAAAGTGTCATAGCTTTTCACCTCAGTTTCTTAGTCCCCATGAACCTGCTCCAGCAGCCACTGACAACAAGAAAGTGACATACACCAAACTTTTTGGAGGGGGTTCTCTGTAAATTCAAAGCTGGTTGTCTTTTATTTTGCTAAAAACTGGGGAACTGTCCTGTTTTCTACTGTCCTGGTTACTGGATCCTTGGGAGGGGAGAATGCAAGCAAGATGGAGGGCAATTTGAAAACTTGGTAGAGCTAGAATGACCAGCCTCTTCCTGATAGAAAAATAACAGCATCCAGGGAGGAAGAAATGTCGTCCTGATCTATGGCATACAACAGGATTAGTCTATGCCTGGGTGGGCTGTCCTACCATCCCCTCAGTGAAAGAGAAATAAACATCACTTAGACATTAGTCTAAGTCTTCCCATCAAAATACTTTCAGGTCTTGGAGAACTTGCATCATCTTTTGCAAGTGTTCTAATGGAAAAATCTTTTTCAGTTTTTAGAAATATGGTGTATTTTCATCTATATAGATTTCCCATTTTTGCCATATATAGATGGTCATCCAGGTATGTGTTGAGGGATGAGTGTACAAGGACATACACAAATGCATATGCTTACTTCATAGGATTATAGAATGGAAGGGACCTTAAAGATAACTGAATTCCGACCCCCCCCCAGCATGGTCAGGGACAACTCTTATGAGACCAAGTTGCTCAAAGTCTCAACCAATATCTCCTTGAACCCTTCCAGGTATGGGTCATCCACACCTTCCCTGAGCAGCCTATTTCACTGTTTCATCACCTTCATAGTGAAGAATTTCATCCTAATGTCTAATACAAATCTACCCTCCTCCAGATTAAAGCCACTTCTGCCCTTGAATGCTCTTCTCTCTCCTTCACCTCTTAGGCACCCAGTGATGAAGATCATCCCAACATACTGGTTTTTGTATTAGTATGTCAGCATACTAATAACTAAAAGGGCAGACAATTCTCTTTTTTTGAGCTTTAATCACCATGTGAGTTGGCCTGGTTTGTTGAAGGTACTGCTGAGGTACTTAATGTTCTCACAGAAATTTCTTGGTCTGTTTTCCAGCATTAATCTTAGCTCAGGATTTGCTAATCTCTTGCTCAATCTGATGCCACTTTTGCCTTTCATTATGCTATCATCAGTTTCTTTTCTTCTTTCCCAGTAAAAGACACCCCCCTTCTCTACAGCTGGCACAGTTTTGGGACATTAACTGCTTTTCTTCATACTTTGTGAAATGCAATGTGATTTTGGTACTGGTTGTAATAAATGTATGATGAGCATTTCTACTGTCAAGAGATGGGATAATTTCTCCTGGAACTGATATTCTCATATTAAAGTTGAAATGTACTGAAGTTCTTTGAGCCTGCCATTCTGACTGTAACAGTACCTGTTGGGAAATCTTTATCCATGTTAGTAATTATTCAGCATTTCACGATGTGAGACTTACAGGGTTAAATATGGAAAGATTTATATCTTCTAAATAAGTAATTCTGCTTGCAGAAATAAATGGGCAATTCTGTTGAAATCTAGACAGTTCCTCAGGCCAGGTGGGTGAAGGCATGGCAGCTCTGTAGGAAGTGGCACAGACAGGATTGTTGTACAGTGTCCTTCAGTGTTTGACTGCGTGGTCCGTCTTGATGACCAAGAATCAATTTATACAATGTGATACCTGGAAGGGGCCTTCTGTAGAAGTCTGGAAAGGGACCTTGGTATATGCTTCAGATCCACTGAGAGAGTCATTAAGAACAAGAATCTATGTTTAAATCAAGATAGGGTAATGGTCACAGAAAAAGAAACGAAAAATAGAAGTTTAAGTTAAATGTGGACACAAAATATGATTCTGTGTGTGAAAGAAAAATACTGAAGCTTCCAGACATTTGTCAGAGATGGAAGTGAACTTGCGTTTTGCAACAGTAATCTTGAAGTGCTTACTGTGCTTTATTGGAATTTCACCTTTTGGGAGTTAACAGTGGGGAATTGCAACTGGTGTAACTTTTTGCTCTATAATAGGTTAAAACTGAAAATTCATTTCAGTATTAATCCAAATATTGCTGGGATTTGTTTTTTCCTTTTTTGTTCAGTTATCAGAAGAGCTATGTGAAATTAGGTATAATAGAAGTCCTACTATGCTCATACTTTTTTTATTCCTTTGTAAAAAGACCTTCTTTCTTAGGCTAATTTAGATATTATCTGCAGTTCATTTCCCCTAAAGTTTACTATGTAGCTTAAATTTTTATTACAAATGCAAAACCTCATTTTGAAATATAAATATGCAACTCCCCACCTCAAAAAATGTATTCATGCTGTGACTTCAACAGTCCATTTCATCTGGTTTTCTTCAAAGTTATTTTGCTTTACACATTCTGTAGGTAAGCTTTAATTTTCATTATTTAAAAGCTGTTTGTAGTAGCTCCAGTTGCCTTAGCACATGGTTATATTATACCACTTGAAGAAGAAAATGGTTTTGTTTTCCTTCAGATTACAGAAGTTAATAATGCATCCCCATTTTCTGTTTTCAAATAGTGGTTTAATAAGGGTTGATAGAAGGCCTGATAAAACAGATGGTCTTGGATGAAGGCCTAAGTTTGTCAAATCTGAGCTCTGTTTGTCTGTAAAAAAGAGTGCAATGTACAGTCATAAGGAATCCACTGAGAGGGCTTAGCAGAAGAAACAGAGGTTCTGGAAATATAATATCAATACCAACAGAAGTATTGTGTATAGCAACTTTTTTCTACGTACAGTCACTTCATACATGATTGCAAAGGAAAAGTAAAAGACTTAGGACAGGATTGATGACAGTTGCTAAGGGCTACCAGGGGGATTGGGAATATAGTTGTGAGCATAAGTAAACAGAAGCTACAATCAAGCTATGTTTCTTAGTGAAAAACATCCATACACATAAATAGGGACAAGTGTTGAATGCAGCAACCAAAACAAATACAATTACAGATTAACAGGAAGGAATTACGTGTGCAATGTGGGAGAGAATAATTCAGGAGCAAAAGGTATGAAGAAAAGAGAGAAATCTCCCTTCAATTAAATGTTTGTTTCCCGATAGGGAACAATTTCCTATAGGTCTAGTTCCATGAAATTCTGAGCAATACAAAGCATTTTACAAAACTTTTCAAATTTGTTGGTACAGAAGACATACTCAAGATTCTCGTGCAAGCTTTACAGTTCCATTGCATAAAAGTTACTGATGTGTGGGTAGTAATGGATGGATTTGTCACCCAGTTCTTACTGTCTCAAATACAGTACACACAAACAAATAAATTTATAGTGTTTGCATAATTAACTTTTACTGAACATGAGATAGCAGATTTATTTATTTGTTTTACAATAAATATGGCAGAACCACACTTACCAGGAAATGGAAACTAACTTTTTTGAATTAGATTTTGTAAGTAAAACAAGATCTTTTCAATGCAAATATTCAATGTCAATTGCAGGACTAAGACAACTGCAACTATTGGGAGAAAATTCCTGGAGCGGTTCAGTAACTCACAAAATATATTCCCCTAGCACCATTCTGAGTAAAATTAGTTAGACCCTCCACACAACTTACTTGGGAATAATGCTGATCTTATTAGAAGTGCATAAGAACCCAGTTTTCCTAAAAGCATTTAATGCAATCTATTTTTAAAACAACTGCTATTACACCTATATTACATCTATAGCATATGAACAAAAAAGCTGAAGTCAAAAAGTTGTAAGAAGTGTGATACACTCTGACAGCTAACTACTGTTATGTCTAACCAACTTATGAAGTCTTGCTGTATAAAAGAATATTTCTTAGTGTTTTTATAATAAAGAAATAATTTGTGTCTTCCTTTCAAAAAGAGCTTTTTTTCCCCTCCACAACAAAACTTGAAGAAGTAGTTACAGCATCAATACCTATTAGAGAAAATGGAAAGAATACATCACTGGAAATCTTGGAAACTTTTCAGCAGTGTGTTTCAGAATAAATGAAGGCCTCTGAACTAATCCTTAGATGAAAAGAGGTTCATATACATCTTTAATTAGATCATGCGATTGGAGCACAATATTGTGATAAAGAAGATTTAATAAAGCATTTTGTCCTTTTATTACTCTTGTTTCATGCAACATATCTCCTTATCCAAGCAAGATGTTTGACTTCAAAGGAAGTGCTATCCACCCTCCCTTTGCTCAATAAATAACTCCTAGAGGAGTAAAAACAATATATGTTTGTAGCTTTGCAGACGCTGCTGAGTGGTGAGAAGATCAATCATTGTCGTTCTTTTCTGTAGCTGTAGCTCTAAGATGGATCTCTTCCTTAAAGAAATTTCTGTATAATTTGGTGTGTGTCATTAACCCTTCACCTTCGTGAGAGAACACCTTAATAATAAAATGAAATCAAGTGACTTCCCTTGTTGGAGAACATTCATCTGAGCAGGGGCTGACCCTGTGCAGAGAGCCTGGTCAAAATTCATACTACTAAAGGGATGGAAAGATAGCTGCAGAAGTATGTTGGATATATGGCCAGTTATGACCAGTAACTTACTTTTCTTTCAGCATGAATATGCTGACTAGGCTGTTGACATGACAAAATGGCACCTCTACATTAAATTAAAAAAAAAAAAATCCAAGTGTTTTCTGAAAGAAATATTAGACTCCAAGGCTGTCAATATAAAGTTAATTTGTCAAGATATCCCAGCTTACACTGAAAAGACTAAGAAAATTAAAGAAAACAGCCTGGATGCTGTCTGAAGAGGCTTATATTTCATCTTTTGCTGAGAGGTGTGATAATTTGTGAAGAACAGCATACCTGTCAGAAGTTTGTATTTTCACATATTTCCAGAGAAGATTCCTTTCTTTTCTACATTATTTATTTCAGTATTTATTTCTTATTGACAAAAGTTATTCCCAGATCTATTTAGTGTCTTTCAGTTACTATCAACGTGCAGAGTAGTTTATTCTTCTTTATAGCTGACTTCTACATATTTGATTAACATGTTCCTGTTGGGGTTTTTTTTTTTTTTTTTTTTTTTTTTTTTTTTTTTTTTTTTTTTTTTTTATATTGCACTACTTAATGTGTAATGTCACACATTATTTTGCTGGCTCTTTAATTCAGTTGTACCTTTCCTGAAATTGTGTGACTAAGACTAAGTAGGGTAACTAGACCTCTCCTTCATTGAGTGGAATATAAGGTTTACCTTGCTTATCCTGTAGTCTGTATTTCTGTTAACACCCCCTACTAGCTAAGTTTTTTTTTTTTTAATTGCAATTTGATATTGATGGTGTATGTTCAGCCTGTGTTCCACAATAACCTGTAAATCCTTCCCTAAAAAATTATCATAGAATTATCCCATAAAAAATTATCATAAGATTTCTCTGTCTTATTATGCTGTTGATTACTCCAGGAAGTGTAATAACTTTCTATTTTTCCCTCAACCACTTCTCCGTTTTATCAAGATAATTCTGAATTCCTTTCTTTCCCTCCCATCTATGTGGAGTTCTTGCTAGCTTGATGTAATATTTTATGTACAAAACTTATGTATTGAATATGCTTATTCTATAGATTATAATTTGAATCTAGATGAATCTCTTCAGAACCTTGCTTGATCCATCTTTCTGTTTGCAAAACAAGCTTTTGAAAATAAATCTGTGGATAAAATACAGCCACTGGAAATTTGATTGTCAGGGACAGATGGGAATGAACATCTATGTACCATCTGTTTTATGAAATCACCCAGATAACGTGGCTTTAAAACATAACCCCTAAAAAGCTCAAAATGAATATGACTTTTTTATGCTTAGATGTTGCTCCTCAGCACCTGCAGTTCTCTCAGACTGCAGTGGAACTTGTAAATGTATAGCTTCAAACATGTGGATAATTGTTTGTACATAACATCATCTGTTGAATGGAAAAAAAATGTATCAGGAACAAAGCCATGGTTACCACTGAGGATTTTGCAGTCTAAATTAGGTACAAGATTTCATCTGAGAGGGAAGCATGATGTCAGACAAACAAGAGTGAAGGAAGGTTATGAGCTAGTTGTTTTGAAATTGTGCTTTCCCATTCTTTCTTGCAAAGTTTACTTTTAAGTGATGTAGAAGTTGGCAGAGTTCTGAGGGAGTGCGTGTTTTGGCAGTGGATTTCAAGAAGGAAACAGGATGGAAGAATGAAATTACCATTTACGATTTAACTAGAATTAAAGGGAGAAGGGGTAGATTCTGCTTTCAGTCGGTCTACAGTAATTTCAGGCCTTGTATGTATGTTGAACAAACTTTTATTTTGAACTACTATGTCACTACATGCTGCTCAAATTAAAACTTCCATTGACTTTTAATTTACCTGTAATCCTCAGAATCTATTGCAATAAGGTAAGCCCTTTTAAGCATCCTCATGTGTTATTTTTCCTTGTTTATTCAGCTTGCTTTAATATTGTTTGCTTTTCACTTTGTATTTTAACAGGCTTGCTTTTCAGTTTTAGAATAATTTGTGATCACTACCAAATGGAAGTTTATTTTATTTTAGTGTTTCTTTCACAACTAATTTGGACTTACATCTGGCTTTGAAGAAATATTTACATAGAAATAACATGAAATTGCATGGTGTAAATGTAGTGCAATCCAACTATGTAAATAGCAGCAAAGATGTTTAATTGAATATAAAACACTTGTAAAATGTAAACATTGCTTGGTTTTGTTCCAGTATCTTTATCCTTGAACTTTGATGATACAAATAAATATAACAAATTGATAATGGAATTTAGAGTTTGAAGTGTGCTCTCAAAACTTTACATTACATGTAGATATCTATTCTGCAAATGCATGCTCCCCTGGTGCCACTCTCTGTGCCTCTAAAATGCTTCCACTGTCTTCAAGTCCTTGATTTATAACTACAGTCATCACCAGGCAAAGTCATGCACAACTGTATGTAAAACCAGACAGGTAGAGCCGTACCCCAGCTTTCAAAGCTGTGTGCTGAAACAACAAAAAGCTGCAAGATGTAGATGGATATGGGAGCATTTTAAAATTACATCTTATTTTCATCTACCAAGTTTAAGGAAGGATAAAACCCAGGTTTATGGCTGAATGGGAAGATGGCCAAACAAAACCAATAACTCCTGGGCTTCTGGCAGGGGGTGAAGACTGTGTCAGCTTCTGCTGGGGTCACTTTAGGCACCAAAGCCTGAGGCCTTGAAGGCAGAGGGGCCAGTACTGTGAGAGGTGATTACTACTCCAAGCACTGTGATCCAGAGGACTATCTCTGCTTTTAATTGAAGGTTTCACCCATTAGTTTTACCTTGTTGAAAAGCATACCCACCTCTTTGACCTAGGAGAGCCTTTTGTTGCACAAGACTAGCAGCCTGACTTCTTGTTCTATCTGTCTGCACTCGTGTCTCTTGCTGCTGTGATTCATGGCATGATTTTCACAGCTTCAAAGGAAAGTTTAGAGACATCTGAAGGCAGTGAAGCAAGGCGCTGTCAGGTCAGGCAGCTCTGTCATGAGCAGGGAAGAAAATAAATGAGGGAAGGAGAGTGAGGGAAAAGTGTGTTAGTCTGTTCTTGTTCCTCTTACCTCTCCTGTTCTCACACGGGTGCTGCCACCACCTTTCCCAGCCAGCACTACCAATGACCCTAGCAAGCATGTCAAAGCAGTCTGTCTGCTTTTGATATGAATGAAACAGGAGGAAGGATCAGAACACAGAGTTAAGCTACATCTGCAAACCTCACAGGGCAGCACACAGCACCCAACCCTGCCAAGGCTTTGGGGTGTCCAGCCAAGACAGCTCCCAGTGAAGCTGACTATCCCAGGGGCAGGACCCTAGGAGACCCTGCTGTAGCTTAGGAGGCATTTATTTCCTATACAAGCTCCAATTTTGTGCCTAAAATCACACATTTGTACCTTGTGGTCAACTTATTTTTTCTAACAAACGATAATCGCTGACACAAATATACAAACTCAGAATTATTGTTTCAGTTCTAAACCTTGCTTTTCCCTTGAATTCCCATTGCTGTTATCTTCAGCTTCAAAATGTTCTGTTGTCTTCAATGCACATTTGATAGCTATTCGTTAGACTTTCAGCTGCTGCTACTCACAGTGCAGGAAGGGAGATACCGCAACGTGCACTGTCCTCTGTTACAGAGTTGATTTAGAGTAGGGGAAAAGACACTGGGTAGGGCAGTGCAGTACCATAATTATTAGCAAGGCTTAATTAATGCAATGGCTTTTTCCATGATTATTAGCTTTGGTGTTGGTACGAATGAATATTGAACCAGTTGATTATCCTTCAGTTAACTCTGGATGGAAGCTGTGGCTATAAATAGTGATATACAGACCCAGTCTCCACCCTGAGCTATCCTTTTCCAGTGGATGTTCTAATAAAGAACAAGAATATTTGATGAAAGACAGTTTTTTAAGGTAAGAACTACTAAATGTTCTCAAAATTTTAGATCTGAATGTGAAAATTATGTCAAGATAAACTAATTCTGAAAATCTTAATCACCTTGTCAATACACATTGTTACTACTCAACAAAAAACCACATAGCAGTGCTACTAGGTGAAGCTCTTATTGCAGTACAAAATGTAGAACATCCATACCTGTGCACTACAAGAAAAGCGTAAGACAATACTTAAGAATTGGGTGGGAATGAGGAGATGGAGCAAAGATGGACAAACAGATGTCTTTAGCAAATAAGTGGAATACATTAGAAAACAAAAGGATGTATGCTTATAAAACTTTATAGCTTGGTCATGAAAACATACTTGGTGCCTAACCACACTACCTTCCAGTTTTCTCTTTGAAATGCTACATGTAGAAAATCTGCTAAGGAATGGGTAAAGACAATGGGCTATGATATTTAAGAAAATATTAATCAAGTAACTTTGAAAAATCATATTGTTTAAATCAATCTCATTTTTTGGATAAATTATAATGAGAAAATTAAATGTGTCAAATTGTTTTACCTACTACTTACTCAGATGTTAACATCAGCTATGATATTCTTTCAAAGTAGAATTTTATTACAAACACTTAAAAAATGGTTGAAGCTCTAAAAGGGCCTACAGCTGCTTTGATTCAGAATTACTATACCCAGTAATTTCCACCTTTTTTTTTTTTTTTTTAATTCCTAACATTTTCTACAGCTAAACACTGGGAAAAAAATACGTTGAGGGAAATTAAAATGTTGTACATATCATTAAGATTATTTACTTGAGCCCGGAGAAACAAGCCCATTCAAAATTAAGACTGCAGTTTGATGTTTAATCAATGGAGTTGTGCCTTAGTAGAACAGGAACTATAAACAGGAGTGATTTCCCAAACCATCTTAATCTTGCAGGGAATAGAATTCAAATAGGGTGAATTAAGGACAAAGTTTCATCTCTCTATTAGTTTCTTTCAGCTCTTCTAGTGTTTGTCAATCTGCATTTTTTTGAAAAGTAGTTGAATTTTTGGATAATTTTAAACCATGTGTTTGAAAACCTGTGTCTGGGGTGATGTTATTAGCTTGGGTAAATGCAGATAATTCTGCATGTCAAAGACAATTAACACGTATCCTGTGGTCTTGATTACCAGGTTCAAGGAAGTTCTGCCCAGAAGAAATGCTTACTAAAGCCTCGTGGAAAGTTAAAGGCCCCTGCCCTACAATTAAAAGGGGAAGGTAATGGACCCCCCATTTTTTTTTTGGTGATTAACTATAAACCTTGGCTCAAGGAACAGTTCTCAGAGGACAAGGGTTAAAGCAGTCAAGAATAAAAGGAGTCTGTTTCAGTTGTGAATGTGTCTACATTCCTCAGTTACTCTTCTTAAAAAAAACAACAAGAAAACTTAAAAATAAAGGCAGGTAGTGCCACACTAAGTCTTGCACAGGAAGAACAAGCAAGAGAGGCACCAAATATAGGTCAGGCATGAACTTGGAAAACTCTTTTCTTTCTGTGTGTTCCACATATAGACAAGTCACTTTATATATCTGTTCCAGAATAAGCAGTCCACTTCTCATTAAATGACATCAAAAGAAAACAATTTAGAACATTTCTTCTGTCGCTTATATTTTTTTTTAGCCCATTGGCAATAATTAATCCTTAAGTGTGCAAAGAAGAAATCTTAACGACTGAATCTTAACCTTTTAAGCCTAGAGCTGGGGCGGGCTGCTGGCAAGCTTCCTTTTTCTGTTGTCAAGAGACTGTTCTCTAAGCCACGGCAGGATGCTGTTGAGTGCAGGAGTTCAGCTCCACTCCAGTGAAGGGTTATGCTCTGCTTACTTTGCCTGATATTGAAAACCTACCCTAGAACAAGCCATACAGAATACCCTGTCCAACTTAGAAGAGCTGATTACCAGACAGCGTAACATGTTTTGGTGTGAATTACTGTATAGGATGATGGGAGATGAGGGCAGGAGGTTCGGAGAAAACTTTAGGTAGAATGAAAAGGAAAGATGGAGGGCTTGGACCAGAGTTTTGGGATAGTGTTTATCTGAGAAAGCCAGAGAGGAGAAGGAATGCCGGGGACAAACAACTGGGGATGTAATGGAATAACCAAGAAAAGTGGAAAAGCACAGGAAAAAATGTGGAGATCAAACATTTCTATTTCTGTGTACATTTGGTCTCCATGAGCAAGGCAGAGTTGTCCCTTGGCACCTATGTTAATCTTATTCCCATGCAACAATCCTGCCCGTAATCAACTTCTGTGGCCTCTCCAACTCCTGCCTAGCAGCCTGGATGACTGAACTCTATTTGGGTGCACACAAGTTCATCTCTACTCCCTCTGGGATATCTCTGTGTCATTGCCACACTGGGGATCAACCTTGTGACTACTGCAAGCATGAATGGGTCAGGGAAGAACGGCACAATCCCAGGACTGCTACCAAGCTTGAAAGTCCAGGGCAGGACAGGAACATCAGAAAGGGAAGGAGAAGAGCTGCTCAAAGGTGTTGATCTCATTACAATGTCTCTTCCTCCCCTGTACATCTGCTAATGGTGCCTTGAGAGGGAAAAATGACAGGGGGCTGAACACCTCTCCTACAAAGACAAACTGAGGGAGCTGTGGTTGTTCAGCCCAGAGAAAAGAAGGCTCTGGGGAGACCTGGTAGTGACCTTCCAGTATCTGAAGAGGGCCTACAGGAAGGCTGGAGAGGGACTGTTTGCAAGGGCTTGTAGTGATAAGACAAAGGGCTTTAAATTAGAGAAAAGTAGATTTAGGTTGGATGTTAGGGAAAAGTTCTTTACCATGAGGGTAGTGGAAAAAAGGAACACGTTGCCTAGGAAGTACCTGAGGCCTCATCTATGAAGATATTCAAGTTGTGGCTTGACAAGGTTCTGAGCAACCTGATCTAGTTGAGGGTATCCTTGCTCAGTGCAGGGGGGTTGGACTGGATGACCTTTAGAGGTCACTTCCAACCCAAATTGCTCTACGATTCTATGAAAGGCTAATGCCTAGTTGTTGTGTATCCCCCACTGATTTCTCTGTCCGGTAGGCCAGGTAGATCACAGACAGCCACTGTTAGCTCTTTGGCGTTCATTCACGTGAGGAACCAATGTCTGAGGAGAAACTCTGTGCTCCTCAGCTGAGTCAGTGCTGGCTGAATTTAGTAGCCTCCAGAGTTAGGCTGTGCTCAAGTGTTGGATTTCTGAATCTCTGGCTTAGAACCAAAGTCAGTTTTTTCTGGATACACTCTGAACCTCATTGCATTTTTTTTTCTCTTTTTATTTTTTTTTCTCTTTTTGAAGCAAGACAAGGAGGAGTGAGGAGAAGAGTTACTTGGCTGCGAGTGAGAAGAGCAAAGGTAGCTCTAAGAAGCTCAGAGGTTTAGGATGACAAGTTCAGTCCCACATGTTGAAATAGCAGGGATGTCAGTAAAAAGGAGTGGGATCTGATGAAGGAAAGGTTGCTAGTCACTTTAATGAGGGCAGCAGAGAGGACAAAAGCTAGATCAACATACTATCAATGTTAATGTCTAGTGCAAGTTTAATGGCCCCCCAGGAATATATTTCCTTTCCTTTGGACAGAGCCCAAAGGTGAGCTCAACTCCTTATACCGTAAAAGGATAAAGCTTTCACTGGGTGATTAGTTCTATACCCAGCCCCTCAAAAAATAAGGAAAAAATTAAAATAAAAAAATAAAATAAGGAAAGGCCTGTGGTTTCAGGGGAATGAATTATAGGCTTTAATGTCATTGGAAGTAAAGCAGCAGCCTTTCCATTATACTTAAAATAAGTAAGGGAATAAAACAAAACAAAGCAGAACAAAAAAAGTCAATGTCAACATTCCCTGACAAATAGTACAGGTTAGGGGTTTTCCACTTCTGGTTCATTTTTCGAAGCTAATTGCATGTGTGATGCATATGTACCCAATTTATTGGTGTAAATCTCCATGTTGAAAAATTCGTGACTTATATGAGCACAATAAGTGTTTGTATTTCTCAGTTTGGTCCCACAGCACTGTGTGCATAGAGTTGCCCAAGGCCCACTTTACAAATCCAACCTGGCAGCTGCCAGTCAGCCTCTAGGGTTTTTCTGCAGTGTCAGTGGCACCTACTAGTAAAAACTTGGGAAGAAAAAAATGAATGCTATTAGATAGCTGTACTATTCTCTACAAAACAGTGGCAACAAATGACATGAGTAGAGGAATGGGAATATATTTATGGTTCATTTCAGATAGGACCACTTGTTTCTTCAAATTAAGTGTATTGCTCTGAGATGTCTGTGTAGAGGTGTTAGAAGAGCGAATGGAAAGCACAGCAAGTAGGAAATCTGTTGGGCCATGTAGAATCTCTTTTATATATGTTCTTTTTAAGAGCTCTGCTTACACATACTTCATCATCAGGATTTGTGCTAAGGATGTGTACTCTTTAAAGACTAGTTGCTTGTGAACGCATAAAGTCTCTCCTAAAATCTATTAGTTTTGTTTGTGCTGAAAGCCTATAGTTGCCATTCAGGTACAATGCTCCATTTGTATAGCTTTCAGCAAATGTGCTGTCACATAGTTAGCATAACGATGAAGGGCACTTTGAGAAGCTTACTGCCACTGCTTGTAGAGAGAGGGCACCTTGACCTATAAAAAGTCCAAGCGGTACACTTAATAAATTTATCATTTTGCCATGATTTGTGTGTGGATTTTTAAAAATAATTAATTGTTATTAGAACAATTCTACAGTGAACACTTGAGTTAACTCTTAGCTCTCTCTTAACTCTATTTTGAGGAATTCAGTCGTGAAAAAACAAAGAACACAGCTCAATGGACCATTCTGTTTCTACGAGAGCTAAATGAAAGTGCAGTTTTGAAGAACCAAGACCTCAATGCAGAAGGTGAAATATTACATAATCTGAGGTATTTTGAAAAACAATTTCTTCCATCAGAACTGCACAACAAATGTTCATAAATGTTCACAAGAAATAACTTCTTGTGCTGAGCCTTGCTGTAGATCATAATCATTAGTTTTGCTCAAACTGTTCCCCACTTCCCATGTTCAAAGTGAACACTGGCATATTAATTTCAAAGGAAATATTAATCTTTGGGCCATAAACAGATCAGCATCTTTGAAGCAGTGCTTTGTGTGATCACATTCATCTATAGCAAAACGTAAAAGCAGAAGAAACTGCCTTTTGAAGAGATTTGAAAACTGTGTTGCAATAAAGCACTGATGAGCTTGAAATAGTTCATTTTTGCAAGTCAAGGAGACTAAGTCAAACACCAATCAAACACTAAATGTCTTTTGTACCAATTGGAAAACATCCTCCCCTTGAATAGTCAAAGTAGTTACAGAAGCTTCTAGGATTCAGGCATGATCAAAACTTAAAGGCTGATTTTCTTCCAATTTTTTTATTATGTGTCAGGCTTTCAAATAGAAGGCAACATGCTACACATGTGATGACAACCAAACAACACATTTTTCACAGAAATAGAAGGTTGGTAGTCTCTGTGTGTCTAAATATCAGTCAGAGCAAAGGCAGGTTAAGTAATGGTAGCGCTGGTAATGACTGTGGGTGTCTTGTGTATATCTGAAATCAACAATGACAGAGGCAGTATAAAAGCAGTTTATGAACCACAGCCCTCTTGGGAACTACATTTCAAAACCATAATTTCATCTAAACTGTTTATCGGCTGCTTTTATTTAATGTATGAAGTGTCAAAAATTTCCTTTGACATTGGGCTTGTTATTGTCTTTTGATTTATGTATTAAAGAAAAGCAGAGTAAATACAAAGATTGCTTAGTGGTTTTGTGTTTGAAAAAAATATTGGCAACATTTCTACCGTGGTAAAATAATTCATACAGCATTTAAAATTAATCAATTAGAGTCATGAACTTTTAAAACTTAAATAGCCTAGGGACAAGAAGATACAAACTGTAAAATGTTTTCTAGACCAAGCTCTATCTTGTAAATGCAAATGTTTATGTTGTATGGAAGACCATGGCCACGTACATGCAAACAAATAGC
This sequence comes from Florisuga fusca, assembly GCA_038090715.1. Lineage (NCBI taxonomy): Eukaryota > Metazoa > Chordata > Aves > Apodiformes > Trochilidae > Florisuga > Florisuga fusca. The sequence goes on along the minus strand of JAAWXA010000001.1, from coordinate 22,102,716 downwards.
TAGGCATGGTTTTCAGAACTGGGAATGCGGAACATTCTTTGGTTGGTGTGTATGAAAGCATAAATCAACGCACCCTGAAATGCCTGATTAGCCATCTCTGTGCTTTTGACATTTATTTAACTTGATTGGTGAGTATCTGTGTTCTCTTATCTGTAAGGACTTTTTTTAAATAACCACTGAAGTATTCCTGAAATCTTAAACATACTTAAATTGTGAAAAAGTCTTGATATGAAATTACTCATGCCTGAGTTGCTCTCATCTCCTCTCACAGGAAAATAGGGATGGCAGAGTCATTGGAGAGGTGGCCAGTTTTCTGACTGGGTATGGACCAGGGGAAACCAGACCATGTGAACCGTAGATTAATTGCATGAAAATTAACCTAATGAAAATTGAAAATGGCAGCACTGATAGCAAAGTGTATTGGGACATGGCAGAGATATGACAGTTGGGGATGCAAAGAATCCAGCCAGCATAAAACCCTTCAGTGTCTACTTGTTCTAAACAGAAAATGTCATAGAATCATAGAATCATAGAACTGGCTGGGTTGGAAGTGACCTCAGAGATCATCAAGTCCAACCCTTGATCCACTACCGCTGCGGTTACCAGCCCATGGCACTGAGTGCCACATCCAGTCTCTTTTTAAATATCTCCAGGGACGGAGAATCCACTACTTCCCTGGGCAGCCCATTCCAATGTCTGATCACCCTCTCCGTAAATAAATTCTTTCTAATATCCAACCTAAACCTCCCCCGGCACAACTTGAGACCATGCCCTCTTGTCTCACTGAAGCTGCCTGGGAAAAGAGACCAACCCCCACCTCGCTACACCCTCCTTTCAGGGAGTTGTAGAGAGTGATGAGGTCTCCCCTGAGCCTCCTCTTCTCCAGACTGAACAGCCCAGCTCCCTCAGCCTCTCCTCATAGGATCTGTGCTCGAGTCCCTTCACCAGCCTGGTTGCCCTCCTTTGGACCTGCTCCAGCACCTCAATCTCCTTCCTGAACTGAGGGGCCCAGAACCTGTCACAGTACTCAAGGTGTGGCCTCACCAGTGCTGAGTACAGGGGCAGAATCCCTTCCCTGGACCTGCTGGCCACGCTGTTCCTGATACAGGCCAGGATGCCATTGGCCTTCTTGGCCACCTGGGCACACTGCTGGCTCATGTTCAGCTTCCTGTCAATCCAAACTCACAGGTCCCTCTCTGGCTGCTCTCCAGCCACTCTGTGCCCAGGCTGGAGCTCCCCATGGGGTTGTTGTGGCCAAAGTGCAGGACCCGGCACCTGGCCTTGTTGAACCTCATCCCGTTGGAATGTCCATGAAGCATGGAATCCCAGCTAGAAGCCAAAGGTCTACGTATGAGCTTTCCCATAAAACTTCATTTTTCTAGGTGTGCACTGTCATTACCCTTGAAGACTGGTACATAACTAAGTGTATAGGCAGCTTTAGAATCTGGCGACTGAATATCTGAAATATCAACTGCAGATCTTGAGGGATTAACGCTTTCATTTTCTCCTCCCTTCACAACATTTGGAAGGACCTGAGACACTTTCCTACATGAAATAAGCTCATGTGGAGGATGGGGGAGACTCATCCTTAGGATATGAATGCAACAACCTTCTACAGGTGTCCATAAACAGAGACAAAAGAACCTAGGACACTTTGCTAGGGGTACTGTGGAAAGTGTGTGGAAGGACTTAACAAGTATCAAGACCATCATCTTATGTTATGGGCACTTTGGGCAGCGATTCACCACTGCCTTTCCTGGCACTGGCTGGAGAGCTGCTGTACATAGAAAGACTCAATGCTGGACAATGGACTTGTCTACTGCAGAAGTTGGACTGAAATGGGGGGAAGAGGGAAACATGAGCATTCAGGAGTACCTTCTACTACATGCTCAGCCCATCCTTATTTGAATATTAAAGCACTGGTTTTCTATATTTTTTTGGCCAAGAGTTTTTTACCTTGGCATATTTTTCCTACAGATGTGTAATGCACATGTACAAGAAAAGGAGAGTTAAGAACAGCCAAACAATGAACTTGGTTTTAGTACCATCTGTAATCGTTATGAGTAAAGTTCATAAAACACTGTCAGGACTGATATTTAACACTTATGTGAACTGGGATGTAAGTGGAAAATTATGGTCAGCTGTCTGATATTAGAACAGTAACACAGAGTTTACCTGTTTTTTATTTTCACTTTCTGGTTGTGAAGTGTATCTTGCAGATGTCAAGTGAAGGAAACCTATGCTTAGCAGCCTTCTTTAATTGTCTTGGGTTTTGAACCTCCTGCATGTAAAAAGAATGCCAGTGTTGATCCAGCCATAGTATATAGTATGGACTTAATAGTTATGTAAATGATTCCACTAACTTAATAGGTTTAAAGTCGACACTTCATACTCTAAGTTTGCTGGTCTTCAGCCCATGTGGAATTACATTTAGGCCCAGACCCCCTGTGAGTAGATCTCTAGGAAGGCTTGTGTAGATAGACAAACTGATTATTAATCAGTAAGATTAGCAGCTGCACTCAAATGAGATTGCTGAACCAAGTATGTTTTTATTACATTTTATGCTTAACCAGTGTATCTCTCAACTTATCTCTGTTTTTTTTATTTGTGAAGGGAGGCTCTCTGGGAACTGGGAGATATTCACTCTCACCCTGTGAATGGAACCGGTTTGAAAACTCATAAAGTCTGATAGGTTTGTGCAGCTCCTAAAGTCCTCTACCCTGTAAAAGCCCATTTTAATGAATTTTCTGTATTGAGCAGATTGTGTTCATTTAGAAGAGGAGAAACCCTCTAAACCACTATAACACCAACAATTCAGTTTAATTTACTTAATAGGAAATGAGAGTTTGGACAAATAGGTGTTGAGTATTTTTTTTTTTTAATATGCGTAAAATCTACCTTTCCACATGGCTTTTAGCATCTTTCTGAATGACACAGCTCTTTTTTCAGAATTTTCAAAGTTCAGTAATTAATTTTGTTAGGACTGCCTCTTCTATTTAATATAACCCCATTATTAAAAATAAGCAAAAGGCTTATTTGTTTATTTGCAATCCAAAAAAGTCTTGGAGTGTAAATGATCAAGGTTGTGGCTGTGTTTTGGAAATTTCTCTTTTCTACAAATGATATGGTTCTATACTGCACTTGCAAGAAGACTTCTCTTGAGCTACTTATTACCATTATTCGCTTAACCTGAGCCTGTCAGAAAAAAAACAACTAAAAAGCCCCAAAACCTTATGAAGATAAAGAAGTGACTTGCCAGCTGAAGGGGTAGGTCTCTTTTTCCTCTGTGAGGAAAACTTTCTTTATACTAAATGGTAACATATGCAAACATATATAAACAGACATCAGTGTCTTTTACATAGACTATCTAGCTGGATGTCTGCATTAAAGGGATGTAAATCTCTAGAAAATGTATAATGAGCCATAACTTTTCATTTAGTCATTCAGGAGAATTTAATTTAGCAGACATGATAACTGGCCTGAGTCTGGTCTCATAACAGCTGTACAATACATTCATACTTGACAGTACTGAAAGTAACTCCTCATCTTTACCAGAGATGGAGCAGAGTCATATTTTAAAATAAATTTCCATATTTTAAAAATAAATTTCTTAAAATGGATTAATCGGCACAAAACCATCCTAAACTGAATCAATACTTCTGGGTTTAGAAGTCTGGCAAAACTGGAGTTGCAAAGCGTTACCTGATGAGTGCACACACACATATATAATTATTTGATGCATCTTATGAATGACAGAAGTGAGAAAAACCACTCCTTACTCTTCAGTTTTTAATGAGCTCTGATGTAATGTAGGTTTTCTTTCTGCTGTTAAAGGTCTGTGAATATCATCTTGGGCAAGCACTCTGGTTCAGGCAGGAGCCTTTAGTACAAGCTGGGAAAGCACAGCATCCAGGCTTTTACCAGTGGATTAAAACCACAATATTAAGTAGTTAAGTTGTAAGCCTGTGTTGTCTTTAATAGAAAGTTCTATTACATGGGGTATCCTCTCAGTGCATTTGGAAGAAGATATTCTTTTCAGTTGGCATTATTAAAATTCACAGCTATAGAATCTAAATTGAAGTAGTGAGCTCAGAATAGAGCAGCAAATGTGTTGGGGAAATTAATCAGAACACCATTAAACAGAGGTATTGAATTATAAATAACTTAGTACTAAAATTTTTTGTAGCCGAAAAATTTTCCTTTGCAACACGCTGACCTGATGGTTTGAGAAATTTAACAGGAAAATATAGGTTTTGCTTATTTTTTGTAGAAAAATAATTTATTTTGTAAAAACCAAAGCCTTTACAAGCTATTTTATTTTATGAAAAAGTCCTAGATTCCTTTTTTGTTTGGTTCTCTCTTAGGCTTTCAAAGTTATCCAAATGCACAGGCTAGAAATTCAATCTGTATCTAATGAATTAATGAAATAGCTTAATGAATTCACTAATTTTTCCATGAAGTTTTTATTCCTTTATCAGCTACTTGTATTTAGGTAATCCCTCAAAGCTGTCTTTTCTGTCTTACCACTACCAGACCAGAAAAAGGACCAGAAAGCTGAACTGCTACAGCTCGATGTGTGATCTTAATGTGTCTGCAAACAACAAGGAGAGAAACACAGTTTTCTCCAGAGTATTATTTTGTGTTGAAGTGATTTAGGTCTGGAAAATCAATCTGTTCATCCTTCTGGACAATTTCTAAAACAAATATTTAGCAAGATTTATAGCATTGTACACATGCAGGCTAAAGGATTCCACTGGAAGGCAGATTTTTGCAATACCATATAATCGTCTACTCAACAAGATGTTTTATTGTTTTTTTGGGTTTTTTTCCTTTTTTCCTTCTGAGTAAAAAATACAATTCTGCAATATGTTTTAGGGCCATATAAATATAACCAATCAGTCAACTTTTCATTTCTTCTCTAACTAGATGATTTTATATTATCCTGTTTATAGAATAGATACGAAAACACTGGAGGCCTTTAGATGAAAGCAAACAAACAAAAACCTAAATGAAACACCTCCTATTTCTTGCACTTTAATTACTGAAATTTAATTTTCAACATAGTCATTTGAACCCATTAAAGTGGAGACTTTTCAGAGATGCCTAAGTAACACAAGTGTAGCTGAAACCTTAGTGTGTAAATATAATGTGAAAACAGGGTTTAACAATGAAAACTGTTAAGGTTGCTTTTAACATGTTAAGGCTGTTTGCTTGTTGTCAGTCATGCTCTTAGTTTACTCCTGCCACATAGTCTGTTAATACTGTCTCATAGCGGTATCCCCTGGGACGCTTCTGCTCTGCAAACACAGAACAAAACCATCACCTGGAATCCTTAACCCTTGGCAGTGAGATGAAGGAGAACAGATAAATGCAGACATGCGTAGCCAGGAGAAGCCAGGCAAACACAGCCCATGCTGGGGTCGATGCACCTGTATCCAGAGAGGTGTGAAGTTTTCATTTGCCTCCGTGAATACTGAGAATATTGTAGCTGGAGACTGTCACAGGGAAGTCCTGCCAGGTGTGAGGAACTGCATGAGGAAGGCTCCAAGGCTTTACCTTTAAAACACAAGCAGCTGATGAAGCTCATAGCAACCTCAGTGGCTTGGGCAAACAGGACCTACAAGGGCCAGTTTGGCATGAGCTTGACCAAATGAATTTAAAAAAGGCCTATGAAGTGTATAGTCCACCACTGAGGGGAACGTGAGTTTGATCTTTCTTGATTTGGCTTATGCTAGTCAGTTGCAGTCTCCTCAGGTACGTATTTTACAAGAGGAGTAATCAGGTGAGCCTGTGGGAGCCCACATGCACCAGGACGCCATGGGGACATGTGCAGACCTAAGCAGAGGCTGCCAGTTCACTGCCATCACCATTTGCAGCAACAAAAGCTGCAGGAATTTTGTGTTTAAAGTGGGGTGCCGTTATTTTCAAAACACAAACCCAAGACAGATTTGCAGCAGCATTTTTTTTTGGGCTGTGAAATACTCTGGTCTGCATTCAGCACTCTCTGATCATCTTTGTGAGGACTGGGGATGTCCCACGTGTGAGGGTTGGTTTTGAAAGCCCTCAGAGTTCTCCCTATCCCTGCTGTGGCCAGCCCAGCCTCTCCCTGCAAGGGCAAGCTGCAGCATGGCACTGACAAGATTTCTCCACTACCCCCGACTTTGATACTAAAGATTTCTTACCTCACAAGGGATGGTGCCCCTCAGGCAAAATCTCAGATAGGACTGAGATAGATGTGGGCTCATAATGTCTTAAAAGAAACTGACGGGGAGAGAAAGGAGAACAAATTCTTTCTAACTGAGTGGTGCTGCACTCAGCAGCTGTGAGCAAATATTTTATTGCTATGAGTAACTTCTCTATTAATTTGTAGAAAACTTTTCAGGTAGCTATAAATTGGAATGTAGTCAGAATTTCAAGGGTGTTCAATATGTGGTGTTATATTGAATAGAAGAGGCAGTCCTGCCAAAATTAAGATGCATCTGCATTCAGACACAACTTCTCCATTCTCTGCATTTTGATAACAGCAGTGAAGTCAGCTGGGGGCCAAGAAAATGGTCTTTTGACAACACGTACAAGAAGCGTGCAAAAATGTTTGCTATGGTGTTAGCCAGCCAAAAATTAGTTTTGAAGCCAGAGAAAATACCTACTACATCTGATCAGCTCTTCAGAGTGGTTAAGCAAGCTGCACAAAAGGGTGTTTATTTTCCCTGCCCTGAGCCTAGAGCTTTAGTTGTAAAAATTAAGATTATACTTAAAAAATAAAAGTAAAATTTACTTGAAAAAAGAGTGGGCTTTATACATAGCAATTCTTGAAACTTGTTAACCACAGAAGAGACCAAGTGGTTTTTGAGTCTTGATATAGTTTAGTAACACTCCTCAGTCTAAGTATGGAGTGAGTAAAAGCTTAATTATTTCACTAGTTTTGAATTTGCTAGTTTTTGTTTTCATTGAATCTTTTCTTGCTATAATCTCGTATGAAACAAAGTGAAAAGTTCTTTCTAGTTACTGATGTTTTTATCAGCATCTTTCTATGATCTTTTAATGACAAAAAGAATCTTTCCAGTTCTGTTTCATACGAGAGTTGTCCTGCAAACAGCAACACTAATAACGCTCTTTTGACCACCTTGGCTCATACGCAACAATTTTTATGCAAAACCATCCTTTCCTGTTTTAATTATGATAATAATCCTAAAAAGGGGAAGAGTCAGCTGAATTTTCACTTCATAGTCAAAAGAAAATTCTTTCCTCTGTGCCATGTAATCATCTCTGGCATTTCATTGCTGAATTAACTAGATGTAGTGAAAAAAAATTCCTCCTCTTCATTGTTAAGTAAACAAATCTATTTATTCATGTCTAAAGAGGAATGTTTTGGAAACTTTCCTTAGTACATCTCTGTCTGAGATCACTCAACAGCTATCTCCCTGTAGCTGGTCATATCCCAAGCAATACATCTTGATGGTTTCTCTTGATGATTATGACCAACCACAATTTTTACTGTAGTTATTTCATCAGGAGTATGGCTGAAGCTGAATAAATTGACTCCTGATTTTTTAAAATGATGGTTATTCTTCTCCAACATGAATCTAAGACATGAATTTGTCTTCCCTTGTCACCAAGAGAAACTCTGGAGATTCACTGGAGCCACTTGTCAAACAATTCTATTACTTCCTTGTCAGCTGCATTTATTTTCCTGATTGGCATCCACAATTGCTCTTGGAAAACTTTTCACCAGTTGAGTCTCTGTATTTTGAAATAGTATGCTCATCCCACATTACTGTCAACTTAGGTGTCCCTAGGTGACATGGAGATGGAACAATTTATTGTTAATTTTTAGACCAATCATATTATTAAATTTCCTTTGTTTACCTGTCAAATTTGAAAGAAATTTTTGTCTTTTCATGATGAATTGGTATTTTTTTGTTGTGCTAAACTTTGTTCTCTCTGTTTCTCTTTTTCTGAATTAATGCAACTATTTACTGGAGGCAGGAAATCAAGTCCATGGGTTTTCTTTTACCATGCTGTTTCTACAAATAATAATTTGTCAGTTATTTTCTTCTTTCAACATTGCTCATTTTCATCTACATGTATCAGTAGGTCAGACCCATCTGATCAGAGAGCTTAATGCTGTACAGTGCCATACACCACAGTGGGAAATGTACACTGTCATCTTTGGTAAAACATATGGGCATGTTGGTGCAGAACTGTTCTTATAAATTTGAGGTACACCAATAGATAGATATAAAACCACATTCTGTAAATGAAGAGACAGATGTAATTCATGCTCTTTTCCAACAGAGTGCATAAGCAGGTGTCTAGGTTTAAGCCAGTGGGTTTTAATTGTGGGTTTATCTAAGGATATCAAAATGTCAGAAGGGATTTTTAAGGGTTTTTTTAGGGTTTATAGCTAATTGTCAAAGATATCGATCCTTCCTTAAATTGGCTGAAGTCAACAGAAGCTTCATATGATCAGAGGACATCAAGACAAAATAATTAAGTCTCACTAATTGAAGAGAAAATTTCTGCTCTACTTGCCCTGGATGAGGAATAGCAGGATTTTGAGAAAAAAGGTGGGGGGTTTTTTTGGTTTGTTTTTTTTTCTTGTTTTTTTTTTTTTTAAACTTGGAACACTCTTTTCTGAAAATGATATAGCCATTTCATGCTGAGAGCAGACACGTAATCTAACTTGCAGATGAGCTTCAGTGTCATAAATACATATTGTTATAGTTATGTATGGTTTTTAAAAGCTCATACTGGGAGAGCTGAAAAACAAAACTATGCATGTAGATTGCAGCAGTTGGTCAGAATGCAATCATATGATTGGTAATTTTCCAGGGAGACTTGAAGGGGGCAAATTGCATTTATGTGATCTAAATCCACCGGTCGTGTTCAGGGGGATTAACATCTGTTAAAAGTATTATGTTTATCATGCAGGTGTTTCAATATTTGTATTTATTATGTGTTGCAGCAACGGTCTCTGAGAAAACATTCATATAACAATCTGGTTGTTTTATTGTCTGAATCTGTCAGGACAGTAATTTTGTTACTCCAACATTGTGATCCCCTTGCAAGCTGTAAACTATTTAATGAAGTGAGTATATGGAGAAAGATGACAGACTTTTAGACTTTGGAAGACAGTTTTACATCAGAGACATTAGTTTTTGCACTTGGGATTGTTCCTAATACATGTATGGCAAAAATGTTGAATTAGGCTGAAAATTTCCAGAATTCCATTATATTCCCCTGAGCAGCCCTATATTTGACATTGCTTTCATTTTGTCAATAAACAATGCACTTAGATTCCAATATTGATGGAAATAAATAATCCATGAAGTACCTCATAGAAAGTGTAATTATATCTGACTTTGAAGAGCTTTGCTTCATGTGTCTGTAATGCTTTTATTGCTCAAAAAGTAACTCTGCAGATATAGTAACTTGCAAGGAAGCCTGTAGCCTGTTAAAGGGAAAGAAAGAAAAAAAGATAAAATTTAAAAGCTTGACCATTGCAGTGTAACGTGACACTGCCAGTGCCACAGACAAAACAGCTATGTTAAAAATGTTAAGGTTGCAAAGTCAAGTGCTCAGAAGCATGAGGAAATACAACAGTTTAGGTCACCTGTATGATCTTAATTTGGCCCCTTTGAGTGATTACATTATGATGAAGTCTTTATTATTTTATCATGAATGTTTTTGTTCACAGGATGTATTGAATCTCATCCAGCTCATACTGGAGCTAATGGAAATCTTTTCAGTGACTTCAGTGAGTTTCAGGCTGGGTTCCAAACGGACCTTTTTTTTTCTTATTTAACCCATATTTCTTGATATAACATAGGTGTATATAATTACAAAGTTTATCCAGTGAATAAGACATTATCCTTGTCCTGAACAATTTACAAAGACTCTGTTCATATGGTGAACTGGAGGTGATTGGTTCCCTCTGCCTAAATGGATTACTATTTTGCTTTGATTAATCCACAACATTGTAAGTTTATTCTTACAAGGACTTCTGTCTTGCTGTACTATAAGAAAAAAATAAAAAAGAATAAAGGCACTACACTGGATTTTTTTTTAGAAGATAACTTGTACCAATGACAAATACAACACAGTTCAGCTGTGGGAGGGTGCATAGTGGTCACTGATTATGGAAAAGGGAGGCCAGTAGAGTTGAACGAACAGGTCTTTTTTTACTTTTAGCATTTGTGGATCAATAGATTATAGAAATTATGATTAATAAAGAAAGATAATGTTCAATAATAAATGTCTAGCCAAAAATGATACTTAGATGAGGTACAGTTTATCATTAAATGACATAATTACTTACAAAGACTGAGATGGGATGAGATTTGTACGAGCCATTTCAGTTAGATAAGTCCTCCAGTGTTTCATTTTGCTTGGAATGAGTATCAGCCATCTTGTCTTCTTTTTAGTCCTAAACTTGGCCAGGCATTAGCTACTGGTAAAAGATTTGTCTCAGATTATTAGAAATGCTTTTAAAGCACAGCTTCCAAGAACAGACTTCCATTTTCACCACGCCATGTATAATGAGAACTGAGATAATTTAATACATCACCACCTCACCATAACACATCTCCTGATACACTTTTTCAGATGATTTCCATCCATTTCTATTGTGTCCTTCAGAAAAGCAGTATCACACCCAATTTATTTTCTATTTTCCATCGCCAATTTAACTTACTGCATGTCCTCATTCCATAGGACTCCTTCCTTACTGTTCATGCCTTCTAATAATATCAACCGTAGCAGCATCCATTGTTTTGCATTTATTGATCCTCTGGTCAAAAGAATATGACTGAAATGTTTATATGTATTATGTACCAATAATTGTATTCTTTCTTTTGTCATGTACCAATAATTGTATTCTTTCTTTTGTCCTTCTGAATTAGTAACATCTGTTACTGCTGATGGAAAATATCCTCTGGGCCACAGAGGAATCACAGTCACATGTTGCCGCTGGAACAGCCTGTGTGAATCAGCAGTAAGATAGACTCATCACTCTGCACCTAATAGATATAACACCAAAATGGAGCCAAGACATTCCTGTCCAAAGTGGTACGTAACAGTCTATCCTCTAGCTTGAAAAGAGAAGCCTCAAACCATTTTCTGAGTGTTTGCAGCCTAACAGGCAGAGCTTACACGGACTGATTAAATGAAAGCTTCACATTTTCATCAGTTTGATCTTCCCTTCTTAATTTAAGGATTGAAGTGGTCTGCAAGATAACCATTAGATCAACAAGAACAAAAAGATTCAGGAATATAGGATGCACATCATGAGAAGTCCCAGAGTCTTTGTGTTTTTTGACTCTAAAGGATGGCTTTGGAGTACATTTCAGCATTTTTCATTCCTGTCAGGTCTAAAATGTCAAAGATCTATTAAATATCATATGCCACCAATGTGTCAGTCATTGCCTGGGGACGCTGCAGCAAGCAATCAAGGAAAATGTTGTTCCCCTTGATGTTGATGTGGGAGAAAAATTTTCTTCTGCAAAGGAGCAAAATTTGTGCACCTTTGGAAAAATGATGCAAGAACTTTCAGTTGAGGTATCCAGAATTACTGTCTTGAGTACTAAGTAAGTGACACAGTCTCTCACTCAAAGTAGTGCTGTTCTAAATGAATCTAAATGTATCCACCCTGATGTATCCACCCAGATACACTAATTATTAAGGGAGTAATGAACTGCTTTATGTTCCTACAGCATCTAACACAGCCACAGCTGGAGCGTGTGACCAGCTCAGCTATACAGGTAAGCCCTGCATACTCTAAGCCTCTTAGATAAATAATAGAAGCATACTGAATATTTATCATTTTAGTTTCAAAATTTTTTTGAAGGACCCATGTTGAAACGCTGTGTTGAGGGAAGTCTATGGCAGGCTGCACCTTTGAGCCTTACATCTACAGTGAAGACAACTTTTTGTGCAAACCAGCTTGTATAGATCACAGATGACCAACAGGAGGAGATAAATATATATACATAAATAAAATATGTCTGATGTAATTTATAGTCTTCATTTCTGCACAAAGCTTCAGATGCTTAAAATTAACCATTACTTAAAATTGTAAAATATTACAGCTTCCAAACACACTGATGAAAGATTTATTTTTTTCCAACCTTATATATGTAGCAGAGAGATCTGTGCCATTTGTATGCACTTGTGCAAACAGAGTTCTTTGGTACATATAATACTTTTTAGGTAGTTCTTTAATGACTTTTTAATATTCTTTGTCTAATATCTTTCTAACTTCTGTATCTCAAATGCAACTAATCTGGGTGGAGAACCTCCAACTTAGAAAGGAAAATCAAAAAAAACCTGAATGTGATTAAGCTAAATTGAATCAAATACTGTATGACAAATTACATGACTTTTTCTAGTATCAGTTATATTGCAAAGAAAGAAAGCTCCTAGAATACAAAAATACAGTTCTTAAATGTCTTAATGTAGCAAAGGTAGTTTGTATCCCACAAGTATTTGGCCCTGGTTCTCTACATATTTGTGCTGATTTGCTCTTGCTATTATCTCTTGAGCCATACCACAGCAACATATTTTGCATGGTCGTAAATTATCATAAATGGAGTGATGCGATGTATGGCTAAAAATAATGCCCACATTTTGCACAGCTGTAGAGTTTTAACTGAAAAGCTTAAGTAGCTCTTCAGGAAGTCACAATGCCTGATCTGTAAGGTGCTATCTACCTTTGTTTTCAGTGGGAGTTGAGGACATACAGTCCTCCAGAGACCTGACACCTATAGAGGATATTACAGAAGTCAAGTAACTGACATGTGAAAGTGTGGTTCATCCAATAAGGAACAGATTGTTTAAAACAGACAAAGTGGAGTGAGTAACTAGCTATCAGAGACAGTTTTGACATAGAGCCATAAAGTGGGAAGCAGCATGCCATTTTAGCAGACATAAATGCAGCAGACAGACCTTCCTAATGATCTATAAATAAAACAGAAAAAATGTCTTCCTGGCTTAAGTGAATTATTGTTGCCATTAAAGATGATAGCACAGCATGGGAGGAAAGGTATTGCTACTTCTTTGAAATGGAGCGTTCCTCCCGCACACTCGTTCTTAACTCCAGCTAGAAACTGAAGTAACACAAACACAACCTTCTTCTGTGCAGGTTTGACATTACATCTACACAAATGGAAGGAATAGCTTTCTTTATCCTGAAAGATACAGGAAACCTCTGCAATACTTGCAATTGTTCTTCCCCTGACACCAGTTCCAAACAAGAAAACGTTCATAAAAATACTCACTTGTATTTTTTCCTGCTTTATAGTAGAAACTGCAGTTCCAGTGCATTGGGAACAGCACAGACAACAAGTTTTTACAAAATCAAATGACTGGCTATTTGCTTTCTTGCTTTAAAATGTTTTTGAAGTAATCTCATCTCATTCCTGAAATAAGGAATTTAATCATATGATCACAGGTTAAAACTTTGGAGGGGATGTCATGAAGTATCTAATGCAATCTCCTGCTGAAAGCAGGGTCACCCATAGGATCAGGCTAGGTTACTCTGCATTTACCCAGGTGGGTCTAGAAAACCTATGAGACTGCACAACCACTTTGGGAAACCTGAACCAAAACACGACTGCTTGTGGCCAGTGGGTTTTTTGAGGGTTTTTTGAATATGAGGTCTTTGTATGGGGACATGTCTATTTCTTTTTATATGAGAGTGTGAAATTCTGTGTTTCTAGTATCTTTCAAACTTCTTTGCATCAGCCAGAAGAAGAGTTGATGAGATATCTAGAACATGTAGAATAACCACATAAAGCACTGCCTGTGCCCATGCTGTTTAAACATCACGTCTCAATCATACATGGCTGAGAAAAGATTGAGATGAATTTGCTTTTACTGAAACTCTTTTCTTGACATAGAATCATATAATGTCAGGTTGAAAGGGACCTCAAGGATCATCTAGTCCATTCCATCACCATTAGAATTAATTTTAAAACTGTGAAATCTAACAAAAACATTACCTCTATTCCAACCCTGTTTGCCCTCCTATGCTTCCTTTCTCCTTTGTCTTTTCTAAGAAGAGTGTAAGTGGGAGGTAAGCTTGGTGGGTTTGTGATACATGGATCCTCTATTAAAAATCCCTCTCTTAGGACTTGGATTCAGAAACCTAGATTTGGTTTTCATATTGTCAGTTGTAGGCCAGCAGCACAGACAAAGGAAAGAATAATTTTTTCCATTTGCCAGAGCAGTATTGCCTTCCGCGCTTCAAAAAATTAAATAATAAGCCTCTGCCTCTCTTCAGAGATCATCCGAAGATGCCACTATATGGTGTGCTGGGTGTAACCAGATGTACCCCTAGGCACCAGCTCATGTCCTCTGCTGGCTACATCTCCCTAGTTAAATATGATATGGTTGCTGAGTTTTCTACCTGGTGTAGGGTAGTTGTGTTGCTTGTCTACTTGGAAAAAACCACGTTGTTTTCCCAGTATTTTTGTGTGTATATCGCTCTTTCAATTGTAATAAAATACAGGAAGTTCAAAGTGTTGCATTCAAACAGATGAACATTCAAGGTCTTGGATGGAGTATTTAAAAAAAATTGTTAAAATAGCCCCCCAAAATTAATGTTTGTGTCTCTAAAAATTAATTTCATAATCCTAAATGCCATGGACTTTCTTAATTTGAAAAATACGGACAAAAAAAAAAATCCTTGTTTTAGTCATGCTTTCTTAACCCAGAGATCAGTTTAGCAAATCATATGAAATGCCCTTCAGCACTTTTCCAACATTTTACAGTGCTTCATTACTGCAGATAAATGTAGTTACAGTTCACATAATACAAACCCAGAATTCTTGTGCAGGTACTTAATTGAAGCAGATAAATTTTTATGCAGCAGTACTTTGTTCCTCCTAAATCTTTAGTAGTCTGTAGGCACTAATATAAGTGGTAGTAGTGTTAGGTAAACTTTTTTAGTGGAATGAAAAAATACTGCAGTTTGTTTTGTGTTTTCAGTTTCTGACAACAAATGAAGGAGGTCTATATTCCAAGGAATTATAAAGGGTTAAAAAAACATAGATGTCCATAAAAGAACAACATTTGTAAGTTTTATGGTTAAATCAGCCATTGCTTTGCTGACCAATAAAATGGAAAACGTGTGCTTTTATAGGTTTATAAAAAAGGCAAACTCTAGTTGCATGAAAAATAACTTTCACCGATTGAGTACAGGTGGCGACTTGTTTAAACTCTGAAGATGTAAAGGCTTAGTATGTATGACTGAAAAAGGGAACATGGCACAATAAAAAGTCTTCCTTTCTTTACTCATCAATCCTTTGGGTATTCCATGTCAAATAAATGTTACAACAATTTACAGTAAAAGTATACAGTGGAAGTGCCAACGTTAACACTTCTTAGGATTGGACAGGGTCCAAATTTTTCACACCAATATTTAATGTGAAGTAAAATGTCTTTTCCATTGGAAGTGTCAGCTGTAACAGGCTTTCCTATATTTGGCAACATGCTCATGTGAAGTATAAAGTCAAATGCACATGATGTTCTTTTTATTTCAGCCATGATAAATTGTGTTCATTTGTTTAAGTGCAAGTGGCAGTTTTAGTGTTCCTACTATAAATTTTGGTTAGCTTCTATTGACATGCTGTATTAAACTTAAGAAAAACAAATTACACTTCACCCATTTTAATTGACTAAATGTGTCAAAAACACAATAAGTATAACATGAAGGGTCAGAGTCTCAGACTTCACCATAATGGGTGTCATGGCAAGGATCCAGCTTTTTGTACATTTCATTTTTCATAAAGTTTTAGTATGTGGCATACATTTAACATTCACTTCCACTTCAAATTTGTAGCTTAAAAAAAAAAATCTCTTGTGTTCTGCTCCCATTGCACTCACTTGTAATACTGCTAAAAGTTCATCTTTTTTTTTTTTTTTTTCAGATGATAGTACTGATGAATATTGATGATCCACTATAAACATAAGATTTTGAAACTGACTTTGGTATTTGAAGGAATGAATTAATGATTTATGTGCTACAAACAGATTTGTGTCAAAACCCATGGCTGAGACCATGGATAGGAATCCCTGAGACCACTTTTCTAAATAAACGAGTGTGGTTGAGTGCCAGATGAAACTTGGCATGGGTCACTCTCAGAGGATTTGAATGGAGCCTGTCACTTTTAATGCACGCATTTCATGCTAAAGAATTGAAGTCTATTTTTCTCTTTCCAGAAATCCTTACCTGTTTTCTGGATTTTAATAAGTGAAAATTAAGGAAAACCACGAAGAGAGGGTATGGGTATTGGCAAAGTGCCCCCAGGCACTGAAATACCTTGATGGAGTCCAAGCCATTTGTCTCAGTGTGGATTCATTCTTACGAATTATGAACAAGGGATCAGTGCTTGTTACAAGTGCCAGATTTTTTTTTCCTGCTCTTGTTGCTGCTTTAAGCCTAAACCAGATCTTTGCTCTTAGCCTGAACATCCCCCTCACTAGATGTAGCAAGGTGGACTGGTTGCAGAGCACACGGGCTCAGGCTGCAGGCAAGACCTTCAGCAGGGTACGTCAGCTCTCATGGGTTTCCAGCTAATCCTTTCAACTATTTTCATCTTTCAGTGGGGATCATGAAGAGGATTTCTCATGCTGCTAGATGCCAACAGGTGCAATCCACACTCACTACACCACAAGCTTGTTTTGTATGTCTGCAGGTTGTGTCCTGCTGTGATGGTTAAGTAGTGGTGGCAAAGCCTTTACCTTCTCCTGCTTTTTTTGGTATGACATTCCTCTAATCTGTGCAGCAGCAGAGCCTGACTCTAATGTCAGTGGTAAAAAAGTTGATTCCAGCTGTACATCAGATTATAAAAAAATAGCCTTTTGTAGCCTGAAGTGTTTCTGCATAGAAGTATATTAATCCAAAATGCTCTGACAGCTTTCCCACCTTTAGGAAATTTGATGAGATGCATTAACTCCATACTTGTTAAGAAAGAATTAAGACAGAGAACTGGGTTGAGCCTAATGGAAGCTGTTTGGAGACAGCTCAGAAGGCAGAATTCACTTTACAGGGGGTGGCAGCTGAGACCAGGTCCTTCACCTTGAGGGTGGTGCTGGTCCTGGCCCCTCTGCAGGGCAGAGGTCAGGAGCCTTGAGTCTAAATTCTGCTGGAAAGATGCCAGTGAGTTGGCTGGGCCTTATTACTCTGAAAAAGTGATTTATTCTCAGACTTACAGCCTTCTCCATTTGTGTTGAACAATGTTCTTTCTCCCACAGGTTTTGTAGTTGTATCCTGCTGCAGACACTTTCCACAACAGGTAGCTTAGCTTTTAGCATTCAGCACATGGAATATTTTGTACATCTGAATTTTTGATGCAAAAGTTTGCTTTTTTATTGAGGCACCCTGCTGTATCCCTCTAACTAGAAAGTGTTAATGTGGATGTCTTCTGTTTCAAGGTAAATTTTATTTGCTTTTAGAGGTTTTATGATCCTGTCACAACTTGAACAACTTGTTTCATAAAGGTATTTTTAGCTACCAGAGAAGCACTGAAAATACATCATCTGGGAACATATATATATGCACCATCCCAAAGGGAACTTAAAACTTTTCTCATGATAGACTAAACAACAAAAGCTCTCCATTAGTTATAGTTCAGTAGGTAGCAAACCTACCTAAAACTGAGGAGATTGTTAACAGAAGAGTCTGTGCTGTCTGTAGCTCCATTTTCCTGCCACTTTCAATGTAGAACCACAGATTATGTTGCTGCCAAACTGTAGAATTCTTCTTTGTTGCTGTGGTGTGTTTTAAATTTATTATTATTATTATTATTCATTTTACCTCTGCTGGAATATTTCTATTTTAGGAATTTGATCTATCAGAAAAAAGAAAAATGTTTTTGAGAATCTCTCCTGTACCAAATCCATTCAGCCTTACAACAGAAAAAGCAAAATATTCTTTGCCTTTTACTGGATCTCTAGTGGCCCCATACCTGGATGTGGCCAAGCTAAATGCATTGAACACCTTCCACCCAAGCAACAACATCAAAGAAACACCCTCTACTGGGACTTGCCCTTACAGTTTAGCAGCTAATTCGCTGAGTATTTCACTGGGACTGAGCAAGTTCCAGGCCAGAGCTGGCTGGCTGACAAGTTTTCCTGGAACTGCAAATTCTGGCTCTTGAGGGACAACATGATGTTGAGCATGGAGACTGGAAGCAGAGACTACCTCACTAGTTTTCTTTCCATTCATACTGAGGCAGCTGAAAGAATTAAAAAAGGAAATTTTTGTGTAATGAAGAGTAGAACAGAACTGGGAGAGTGTGTAAAGTAGACTGCAAAGGTAGTGAGGCCAGGACTGGGATCTGATACATATTTTTTACTATATAGTTAAAGATTATTCAATAATAAATAATGTTATAGTCTTTCATAAAATTGACCAGAAGGTTTCTATAGGACAGAAAATGATAATTACCTGAGAGATCATTCTCATCTTACAGTAGGAAGACAACTCAGGAGAAGTCAGGAGCAACTGTTGGAGCTCAATGAATCTGCTGACCCAGAAGACAGGAGAGATGATGACGACTAAAATCACACAATTTTTTCAAAGTCACCAGCTAATCAAAGCATATTTGTCACAAATGTCACTTTGTAGAAAATTTGCTTTCTTTCTACCTCTCAAATTTGCAAACAATTTGAATCAAAATTTGATAGTAAGGACTATTTATCATCTTGATCTTTGGAAATCTAGGCCTACAAGTATAAATGGGATACCTTCATTGTTTTGCAAATCTTAAAAATCCAGTTTTATTTGTTGTTTGAATGGACATTGGGAAAAATTTAAAAATATATATGCATAACTATTTCCTTTAAAAAAGAACTGGCTTTATGATATTATTAGTGACAACACCTGTAGAAGCCTCTGCTCTTCAATAAAGCACAGTACTGCCAAAAAATGTTTCATCTGACTGCAGCAACCAGATATCAGTGAGATAAAGAGATGCACACAATTCAACTCTTACAAAGAAACGCTGGTGCCTCAAATGTTGAAAAAAATTATTTTGAAAATTCAGTGTGGAAGAACCATGACAAAATCATCAGTGCCACCAGAACTGACAGCAGTAATACAGACTTGCAAAGCTCTCTTTGACCTCAAGGTTAAAGGCAAAACCCAGCTGGATTTGACCTAAATAAAAGTCCTGCTGTTTTTAATATAACCACATGACTAGCTCATATCACCCACTATAAAATTCTTGAAAATATGTATTTTAATCTAGGTGATTCCAGAGGTCTCTCTCCTAACTTTGCTTCTAAAACACACCCTGAAAAACCCTCCATCATACATTTTGCTGCTTACCATTACTGTGATTAGCTTTCCATTCACCTAGAAAATAATCTTCCAAGTAATTGGTTAGAAATGCAGGAAATTTCTTATAGTCAGGTGTAGTTATTCATGATCCGTACAACACTGCTATTAGATCAGGTGTATATCTCTATTCTAGTGTTTATTTTCTTTTGTAATACCTGGGATAAAAAAATTATATTTACTTTTGACAGTAAACCCTGTATTCAAACACTGGATAAACTATAGAGAAGAATGAATTTTTCTTTTCTTAATAAGTGCATAGAAAATTTAAAACTTAGAAAAATTAATAGCTCTAGTGTTCTCAGTAGAACATGCATCATAAGTGTTAAAAACTCACTAGATGCCAAACTTCTCTAAGGTATGTGTAAGAAGAAATATGAAAATATCTTTACCTAGAATCTCTGAAGCTTATAAATGGAGGCTTCATATGGTGTCACTGCACATCAGAAACAGTTACCTTCCTTTCTGTATGCTATAGAGATATAATATATATAATGTATAATTAAAAATATATAATGATATATGTAATTATATATAATATCATAGAGATGTGTTATCCACATCTCTATTTAAAGCTGCTGATGCATAAAGGCATTTGTTCTCTTGTCAGGGAATTGCAGGGATGCCCCTTGTGTTCTCATGGCATCATGGGCTCTAACTCATGGAAATTTGTCAATGAAATATATTAATGCACCTGAAAAGACAGCACAGGATGTGTCTGAGCTTTAGCAGGGATTGGTGTACAGAAAGAAAACACTCCAAACACATGAACCTCTTCTGATTTTCTCAGAGACTCCTTTTTCAACAAGCTTACACCACTAAAAACCCAACCAGAGATTGACATTAATGAGTTAGCTTTGTACACTAGAATAGAAATATTCATCCTACAGAAGGAGGCACTTCAAAATCTGTGAGGTATGAGAAGCTTTTACAAGTATTTATATTAAATTACTGAGTAGTTTATTATAGAAAGAAGATTTGTGTTTTTCATATTATGGGTGTTATTATTATCAATTTATAGAGTACTGCTGCTGTTGGCAGTGGTGAACATGGATAGAGACAGCTCGTGCTCCAAAGAATGAGCAGAAACCATTTTTCTCCATGAAACATTTGCCACACCAAGAAAATTCATGAAGTTTGGAGTTATTGCTGAAAGAAGGCCAGGGTGAGTTTAACAGGTTTGATCAGGTATGAATGAATATGGGAGAGCTATAGGTATGGTTGGACTAATACACCACTGTGCCTTGTGAAAGTGTTTACAGCAGAGAGCTCCCATAGGATTGCTTGGAAAGTGCACCTCAAGCCTTGCAGGTTGGAAGTGTTCAAACAGATGCGGGATGTGTACATCTCAGATATGCAGCCCATATCCAGGAGCACATATGATATGTTTTCCAGTCCATCCAACTTGGAATTTGCTGCTCTGTGAAGATAACTTAATAGGGTGAGCTATGGAGGTACCAAAGCCAGCTTATTTGGGTATGGGTACTAGACATTGCTCTGGGGAACTGGACATGCCAAATTTCTATGGGAAAGTCCTGGTGGAAGCATGGGTTCATATGCTGTGCAGTTGGTCTGCCTACATGTTCCAGATGTTCAGCAACCCAATTGAGCTCTTTCTTTTTTTTTCAGGGCACCAGATGTCCAGAAAGCACAAACAAACAGCCAAGTTCTTCTTCAATTAAATAAAATTTCCAGACTGGAAAGGAGGACTTGTCCATAGCATAAAAGAAGTGTGATAGCTGAGTTTACTGTCAATATGTCTACATGCAAACATGTATTAGATGGTGTGGTGACTTGGACTAGGTATTCAGGGATGCAGGTTCTTGCTCATACTAAAAGCTACGAAGGACCCAAAAGCTGCTTGACAAAACCTGGCACTTTGCCACAAAATTTCGGTTTTGAAAAACTTCCATCTTTCTAGTAAAACACAGTTTCACTGGAAATTCCTGACTCACTAGTTTCATCTAAACAGATGCAGACAATATGGTTCAAACATACGGGATACATAGGAAGACAGAACAAATTTCAATTTGTATTTGGACTCAAATCCTACCCTAAGAAATGTGTAGCCTCACTCTTGAACATTGGTGAGGCTTTTATGTGGGACTGGGGTCATGGTCATGGTCAGTTACCATTGAAATTCTTCCCAGAAGAAATTTGTAGGGGCCTTGGCATATTTCTGCCATCACATTCTCACCTCTGTGGCACCAGCAAGGTATTCAGTGTGTGACTTTTTACCATACCTGCCCAGGCTGCAGACATGACAGTGTAGCTGGCAAAGTTGCAGGCCATATGTATGGCTCTTCTGCTTTCCTTTTGGGATATTTGGCAGAGATTCAGTGATGTAACAGTGTGCTGCTTTCTAAACCTTGATGCACATGACAGACCAAGACTAATGGTTTCCTTTAAATCTGGGCCTGAATACCATTGTTGGCTTTGAAAATTCCAAGAAAAGTAATTTCACGTTAGATCACTGTAAATTTATAGGCTGTTGTACAGTGAAGGAGTAATCTCCTGGGAAATGGGCATAAACCTATTATATTTTCATTAACAATCTGTTTCCACCATTGACTTGATCCACATTTACTGTTGTGGAATTTGATTACACATTATAAAGCACTATAAAACAAAATTAGGTATGTATCACAGTATGAAATCATGTTGAATTACTCATTTCCTTGGTTTAAAATCTTGAGTCTTTTCTACCTAATTCAAACAAAGCCAGCCTGTGTGTTTACTGTCACCCACCTGAAAAGCAATATAACATTGTTTTTCATTCTCTTTCCATTAATGTCCCTTTTCTACAAGAAAAGAAAAAAGAAGAAAAGAGAAAGGAAAATGAAGAGAAATATTTTAATAGATGTAGCATTTTGATTCAATTTAAAAGCGATTTTTTACATTTCTTCAATTTTCTTTTTATTTGATTATGTAATAATAATACAGACTTCCCCCCACATCTCAAGCCTGCAAAACACACCAAAAAGCTACACCAACCCATACAGTGTAACCCGCTTCCTTGGGCTTGTTTTAGAGGTGTGCTGTGATCAGGGCCTGCGGGAAGCACAGTTAGGAAAGCTTTAGAGTTGGCATGCGTCTGGTTTTGGAATAAACTCATCTTTCAAAATCACGTGGATTCTTGTGTCACTGTTGTCTGGATGTTTATTCTGAAATCTGGAATTCCTACCTGTCACACAGCAATAGCTTCTCTCCTTTGTGAATTAGACAAAATAGTCTATAGAAATGTCAGGATGCTTATCATGTACTTAATTTTCTAGTGGTCAAATAGCTTTTAAAATTTTTAAACGACTACATCTTTTAACTTATTACTGCTGTTTAGCCATAAACAGGAAAATAAGCTCATTGATCTGCATTAAGTAAACCAAATATGTTAAATTTCACATAGTCCCCTTCATCAGGCTGATATTTTATATCAGCAGCAGTTACAGAGGACTGACAAGAACTTCATGTCAGCATGACAGTTTTACAAATATTGTTTCCAACTCTGTCAGCTGCACCAGTTTTATATCAAAATCCAGGTTTGATGGCATTAATCATTATATTTTAACATTTGCTGCAGAATCTGTGAAAGACATTATGACTTCTTTATTACTGTTCAAAACGGATCCAAAAAGAACAAAAAAGGGAAGCAAAAGGAGTTTCTCTTCATGTTCACAACTTTTCTGTTCAGCAGCTTGCTTTTACCTACTTTGATAATAACTATGTACAAGCACAGAGGAAAAAAGGGGAAAGGTCTTGGAAGTTATATTGATAAACTATGTGTGGATCCCACAGCTAGCATAAAATATCTTGTTTGGGCTGTAAAAATATATTAGTATGTCATGTTATCTTCATAAATTCTTCCAACACATAAGGTGGGTAGTGTCCCCCTGAATCCCAAGGCTCATTACCATTTCTGCCCGCTCTTGCCATCCATCAGCCGCTCTGTCACACGGGGCAGGCGCGCGGTTGGGGCCGGAGCATTACGGTTCTGGAGGGGTAGATACTGAGTGAGTTATTAGCTGTGGCAGACAGCCCTGTTCCCAAACACTCCTGAGAAGGTTCTTCACTTAGGCAAGCAACAATTACAATGGCATTCCCAACCTGGGGAAAGCCAGAAGGTTCTGCATATAGCCTGTGGGTTTTGGTTTTGCTTTTACAATCATTCTGATTAGACATTCATCATGATTTCCAGAGCTTTCCAAAGTTCACCAACGAAGTTCAGGCATTTAGGACATTCAGAAGCACTTGTGTTGCACTAAAGCAATCCAACTCATGTTATCCTTGTTTGTAAGAAAGCTGTATATTTTATTTCTGTGTAAAAAGCTAGAATCTGAGACCCCAGACAACTGAGAATTTTTTTCTCCAGCACAGTGTGAGACAGGAATGAAGCCTGTAAACTAACAGATGAATTAAACTGATTTTCACAGTTGTGTACGTATAGAAGTACCAGAAGATTTTCCTTTTCATTTTTCTTTTTGTTTGTGTATTTCTCAAATTTATACATACAAAACCTGCTATATTTACAAGGTTTCACTGTTTGCTTTAAAGATGAACATTTGATTTGTTTATTTAAAATATTAATTCTTTCTTACTATTTGGAGGCAGTAAGAAAGTAACACTTTTCCAGACATCCACTGCCAGATTAAAAATTGATTAGGTATTATTTAAAAGTGATGCTGATTGATTTTGACAGGTGAAGCCTGAGTGATCCAGGTATGCACCTATCATATTTTCAAGTGAATTAGGAACTAAATAACTTTTAGTGGGAAACTAATTAACTTTGACCTGTTATGTTGTTTAAGATTTTAAAAAGTCCCAATTTATTGCTTAGGATTTCACTGATCAGGTATGAAGTAACCTTTGCTTTCAGTCAAATCAACTTTGCTCTTTTGTTTCACAACAGCACTAAATCTTGAGCAAGTAAAACTGGTGACAACTTTCTGTTTACTGTTTAATACAACATGCATTGTCAACAGCAAGATGAGAACTTGGAGCAGGAACAACCCATAGGAATTTTTAACTGAAAATACGTTTGCTTGAATCTTCTCAGAAAAGTGCTTAAATTATATATTCATTATTACATTCTGTTTCTATAAATTACTTCTTTATTTAAACTACTTAAATCAGTTGGTTGTTTACATTATCATAATAGGATATATATATAGATGGGAAAATACCCAAGATATGTTATGATAAAAATAAGAATAGCAATCTAAAAAGAAAGCATGGATCAGTTTATGAGATTGTATTCTAAAAGGAATTCCCTTTGATAGAAAAAGAAATTTCTGCATCAACTTTGATGCATAGCTCTTGGTAGAGTATATATAAATATTGGTCATTTTCAGAGCACATCATACATCACACAAAAGCAGTTTTCATATCCATTTTTATATATTTCTGTTCTAATTTTGGTCTCATTCCCCTTCTAAACAAAGATAAAAGAATTACCTACATTTGAAACTATTTCCCACATTTCATTCCACTGAACTATGAAGTTTGAGAGTAGAAGTAAAGCCACACTGATGCTTTCACTTAACATGAAGAAATTTTGCATGAGAGCAGCCTGGAAAAAGACAATCTCAGTTTTACCTCAAAAGACAATGTGAGTCTTGTAATTGTGCTCTTCCACTTGGCTTTCCTGCCTTCTCTGGGAAGTGCCCTGGGCACTATGCTATACTTCACCCAGCCTGCTCTGGTGACAAGTGCTTTTGGAGAGAGGGCAAAGTATCTTTGACAATCCCACCTGTTCCTACTCCTGTCCTGACATCAAGGACATAGAAAGCCTTGACACTGGCCTTCCTGCTGATGCCGCGGCCCAGCTCGCTCCTGAGAATTTTATGTTACTGCCTGAATTATGTGATGACCTAAATGTTTAATGATAACTGATGTCCTTATACCCTCAGCACCACAGAGAGAGGATAATGTGGGCTGTCTCTTTTTTGGTGATAACTCTTTGATCACACCAGCTCTGTTACCCTTAGCAATTGGTACGCGTTATTTAATTATTTTTTCCCACGAAAGTACTTTACTGTGACTTAAAAAGTATTTGGAAAAGACTCTTTCAGAGATTTACTCTATAATCACATCGGAAGGAAACAAATCTCTCTCACTCTCTTCATATTGGATTATGTCAAAGATTAACTTCGATTTAAGCAACTTTGTATGAAGTTTTCCAAAGGATTTTCTTTTTAAACTACAACCATATGTTTTACTGCATTGAAACAGCTTACATATTGGGTATATGAGATTGATTGATGACATTTGCTCCAGTCATTTCACTGGTCATTAATTCATTTAAGGTTAGGTTGAGAATGTTTATTAAATGATTGGCAAGGTAACTCACTGACTGTCATTCCATGTTTCTGGCAAATGAAGAGCAATTATTTTAAATAAAGACTATACTAAATTTTTATAACATGAAAACACATCATTGTTCTGCAACTTCTGTATCTTGAATACTTATAACAAACAGGCAACAGTTCCCCCTAAAAGAAGGCTCAAACAAGGCTATAGAATGAATAGTCAGTGGCCCAATGGCAGCCTAATACCATGCCTCCCTCTTTCCTCTGTCTCCCACTCAACAAAACAGATTGTAGTGTGCATCATCCTTAATTTGTTTTCTTCATTGTAACATAACTTGGTATTTAAACTCTTCTGCATTCTATTTCAAACTCATGAGGAAATGGATCCAAGATGCTGAAGAGGCCAGCTTACCTCTCAAAACTGCAACCTCCCTCTGAAAGGAAAGGAAAGGAAAGGAAAGGAAAGAGGAAAGGAAAGGAAAGAGGAAAGGAAAGGAAAAGGAAAGGAAAGGAAAGGAAAGGAAAGGAAAGGAAAGGAAAGGAAAGGAAAGGAAAGGAAAGGAAAGGAAAGGAAAGGAAAGGAAAGGAAAGGAAAGGAAAGGAAAGGCTGATGGTTTTATGAATCCTGGATTCATAAAAAGAAGCAGTAGACATGGACTGACTAGCAGTAAAGATTTTTTCATGGTTTCAAGTGGTGTTCTCTGAAGAAAAGCAGTGAAACATGGAGGAACTGAAACTCTTGTTGGGTGAGTGATCAATGGGTGATCCATCCTGTAAGGTCATCAGACTGGAATCACTGTCAGACTGGAAGAGTCTATCACCCAAGAATCTATTTTGGGGCCCAGACCACTGCTACTGAGAGTTTTTGAGTATGTGTTCTATTCAGTATGGCTCACCAAACAGCTTGGAGAGTCCAGATTAGCACTCCAGGTGGTCTCAACAAATTGAAGAGATTGTCTGGTGTAACTAGGATATAATTCACAAAGTACAGTACAAAGAACTAAGCTGGAGATAAAAGAAATGGATCATGCAACTGCAGGAAAGGAAAGCACAACAATAAGCAGTTCTGCATGGTGAATCAGTGGACTGTATAGAGAATACAAACATGAAGATACCTTGGCATAACTAAATATGCCGTCTAGTAATGCAAACCATTCAAACAGAACTCATTTCAAATTTAAATCAACTCCCATAATTCTTTTTCACAATTTCATTGTAATATGTGTAATTTCTTGAGGAGAGAGAGGGCAGAGAAACAAATTTCTTAGACCCAACTTGGCCAAGCAGTCACTAGTTTCTGGCTCCTGAGTGTAATGTGTAATCCTGGAGCAGAAGAGAGAGATGACTGGTGATAAAGATGCTCAATCATATTTCACTCACCTGCATTTATCTCAGACATAGGTATGACAAATAGATCTTTTCTGGATCATGTGCAGAGCTGGTGACTTCAAAACAGACCCACTCCTGGTTTGTCTGAAGAGCTTTAGAACTGCAGAGTTCTGCTGGACAGGGTTGAAAGGCAGGGACTAGCTTTGAAGTCTACCTTGTTCAGTGATTTGTGTGACTTCTGGATGGTTGTGAACTGACCAGGCAAAGAGTTTGGGAAGTCCCACTCTGTTGCTAGAAGATAACAGCAAAAAATAGCTTGAGAGAGGCCATAACCTTTGTGGGCTGTGCTTGATGGGCCTGCCAAAAAATGTGCTTTTAAGGGAGTCTTTTATATAATGCCCATGTGGGTATATGTGGGGAATGTCATAGGCTTGCAAGGTGAGGCCTCAGGGCACTTCAGCAGGAGATGCATGTGCTCAGGTGGCCATGAGCAGTATACATGGGGCCTACAGCTCAGTCACACCAGAGGACAGACTATTATATATCATGCTTTTCACAGAATGAGCCCCAAAAGTTAAGGAAATAATCCAATGAGAATTATTCCTTTGATTTCATGCGTATCTTATCCATATCATAGTAACATTTCTGTGAAGTACCACATGAAGTGCATAAACATTCCCTGTGAATGTAAAGGCCAGACTAGTTGCCCCAGAGGAATTTCACACTTCTTTTCAGAATAAATGGAGTTTTACTGCAAATGATATTTGAACTCTAAATCGCTCCATACAGGAATTGCTACCACCAGATGAAAAATGGAATTAAAAATTGTTTCATGCATGTTTTCCGTGTAGGAGCTATGTCTGATTCTGATTGCATGTAAGTGCTGAAAATAAGGAGAGCCCAGTGAAAAGCTGCAAAATATTTAGTCTATCTGCTCCAAACAAGTAAATGTAACTGCAGTGTTTAAACACATAACAATGCACATTTCATTGTTTTGAAAAACACACAGTGTTTATAAAACTTGTTATTTTGTCATCAGAAAGAAAGCAAAGGTATAGCAGCTTCTGATGCACTGAAGGGAATATACAAATTTTACATTATAAGTTACTTCTAATAAGTAGTTTGTTTAGTTTATTGAGGAACATTTAGGGATAGAGGAAATGAATAAGCATGAAGTACAGCTGCTGTATTAAAAGGGAACCTACATGACAACTGCCAAATACCCTGCAGCAAAGAGGTTTAATAAAATATATAGAAAAAGCACCAGGATGCTTTCTTTATTGCAGCATTACCAAAGTGCAATAAAGAAACCAAACATACAACAAACAAAGTAAACTAAAATAGTGATCTTACATTATTAGACTGCTAATAAATCATAATGATGGCCCTTTCTTAAATATAAATGGATCTGTGAGCAGTGAGTAACAAGTATGAAAACTCATCTAAAATAGTTGGTGTAGATCCTATTGAAGATAATGCATTCCAGGAAGTAATCACCATAAAATGATGGGGAAAAAATCAAACTAATTTGATGGCCTATTTGATGCAGCTGGTGGGGAACCTAAGCAGCAGACTAGACTTTATGTTTACTACTCTGTGAGGGCTTCACCACCACCAATAAACTGGGTGTGAATTCTGAGTGATGGCTTCTAATCAACCCAGTGTTGCTCCCTGCATCATTAAGGGCTTGACCCAGGTGAAAGTAGCCTCCATGGCTGCCAGCCCACACTAGATTAAACTAGAAAATAAACTCTTGGAGCCACGTGGGACCTGCAGCTACAGAAGCTTCTCATGACTCCAACAGCAGTATTTCCCCTGGTGACCACAGAAAGCTGGATGGAGAATGAACCAAAAAGCCACCAGCACTGCTGAAAAGCCTGAACCTGCTTATGTGATTGCTGGATTGTACCAGGACTTTTCAGGGTACTACTATGGGTCTACACCTGCACAGGAAACCAATCCTTTAACTCTGTGGCTCTGTGCCTTTTGCAGTCACAAACGTATAGCAGAGCTGAGAATAGAATTCTCTAAGTTCTGCTTTCTAATCCCATTCTTCAATCAGTAAAATAAAGTAAAAAACCACCTGTCTTTAGAGGTATGGGCTAAATCCACTTCTGTTATGGTATTACACCAATGTCCCATGGTATCAGGAAATCTTACAATCCTTGGCTACATCGGTAGTTTATAAATTTTAAAATTTTCTTGACGTTCAGTCCTTTCCAGGATTTTAAGTAAATTCAAATACATTTCCACAAATGTCCATGCCTGAGACTTTTACTGAATAATCACAGCTACAGGTTTGGCTTTTAAGAACACATTTCTGTGTTAAACAAAGCCGTCTTCTCTATTAAAATTGAAAGCTAGGTTCATATATTCCATAAAATAATGGAAAGGGTCACAGTGAACAATGCTACAGTGGTTCCCAAAGTTCTCATAACCCTTCAGAGTGTGCTCTCATAGTAAATCATGGGAACCTTTCAAAATATATTGCTTTGCAGCTCAGTCTTACCTCTCACACAGAGCAGAAAAACCAGCCAAAACCAAATTCTGACCACATTTGCTTATACAGATTTTCAAATATGTGCAATAAATTACTTGCCACTTTGAGAAGGAGGAAAACAACTTTTCTTTCAAGGTGGCTTAGGATTTGGTATTCAGTCTGCCTCAGTATTTCCTAGGGTTAGTGGCGCATTCTTGGTTCCCAAGTGTCCCAAATGCCCAGCAGGGCCAACACAAGGGCTGGTTTATCCCTTCCAGTTCCAGGTTACCCACAACCCTCCTGTCTGGATGTAACCAGCCTTTCAACAGTGAATACAGCATCTTTTGAGTTATGCCAGTCTGGCAAGGTGAGGGTTCAGTTGAGCAAATGCCCTGGGATGCATGCCAGCCATGAACTGACCATGTAGCTTCTCACAAAAGATGGCTGCAACCACAGGAGAGTGATAAGATAGATGGCTACCTTGAGTTAAAAGATGGGTTGCCAGAATAAGGAAGACCCATGTTTGTGAGGCTGAAAAGACCCAAACACACTTTTTCCAACATGGTGTGGGCATTTTCTCACTATGAGGCTCAAGGTAAGGTGGGCAGGGTCATTTTCCACTGCTGGAATTCACAATGCTTTACATGATTGTGGAGAAAATAATGTAAAATAACCAGGTCCTGAGATGAATTAATAGTGCAAATATGAAAAAGCATATCTGTTACCTGCAATGGAGAGGGTCACTTCCAGTGTCTTTTCTCACTATCCACAATAATTAGTGACTGGATACAACATGTCAGGGCTTTAAAATGAAAGACTAGTACCAGCTCTATATGTCATGTCTCTCTTTCTTTGCAAAAAATTCTAATGTACAGTGAAAGCCACACATAGATGTAACCATTTATGTACAGCCATATGAGAAGAAGGGCTCACACCTTTCCGGAGAAAAGATTTCTTCTTCATCCTACATTTTGTCTATCAGTCTGGGTTCTGAATTCTACTTTAGAGGCTGGCACCCTAGGGTTTTTTTGATGTATCCCCAAATATCTTAAGAAATTTTATTTCATTTATTGTGCACTTGTGTGGTAGTCCATTCAGTCTTTGCCTTCTACCTGACCCTCCTTTTCTCAGAACCTAAATTCAGATTCTTCCTCCTTCTCATATAATGTGGAAGACTATCTAATGCTCTTAGTAGAAATTTTAAGGAAAGATTGCAGCATTTTGTCTGTGAGGGAAATTTAACTGCTGTCAACCCTACTTATCAGTCTGTCATTCATGCCATTTATTTTTCCTGGACATTATGCATTTGTTGTAAATTGGATAGTCTCAATGTCATCTCACTGTCTTTTCATATACTTAATTAACAGCAGAACATGCCTATGATGTCATGCGTGGATACATTTCATGTCTTAGCCTGAAAGTTATATTATTTCATTTCATCTGAAGATCTAGGAATCGTTATATGGGGCAATGATGTCACAGAGTATGACAAAAAATGATGTTATAAGAACATACACTAATTGAGTAATCAGTTATAGTCTCCTGCATTTTTCCAGATATGATCATATCAGTCCTATACCCAGTCTAAACCTGACAGCTCAATAGTTCATTTGAATATGCACACATCTAGCATAATTAAAATATCTTGGACATTTAATTCTTTGAATAAGAATATTTTTACTACCTGCACTGAAAATTTCATATGCTGTTCTTGTTTTGGCTCTTGCAGACAAGATGAGAGTCCAACATTTTCTGGAACTGCATCTGCTGGAAAAAGTTCATGCCTTTCCTCC
Organism: Florisuga fusca; assembly: GCA_038090715.1. Lineage (NCBI taxonomy): Eukaryota > Metazoa > Chordata > Aves > Apodiformes > Trochilidae > Florisuga > Florisuga fusca. Next base: position 22,071,474 of record JAAWXA010000001.1, on the reverse strand, counting down.
TTTGTCACTTCTAAAGCATGAGCTCCAGGACAATATTAAAAGCAGTATATTTCAATAGAAATCCAATACTTCATGTAAAAGGACAAACATGTTTTGTCTGAAATGCAAATGGAATTATTTCTATGTTGTTCTTTTTTTTTTTTCCTCCTGAACTCTCTCCTTTGATCAATGGTACAGTTTTACTTAGAGTTTCTTGCTAGCCTAACATTCTTTTAAGCCAACTTGTTTCAATGCAGCCCTTCCCCAGGCTTGGCTCTGCAGCTTTGCTAAGAATATCCTTTGTGCTTATTGCTATTTTGAGCAAAGGCTGTCAGGTGTAAAACATGGCATTGCCAGCTACTGCCTCCACCATGCTACTAATTCTCTCCCCTGTGCCACTTGGATCACACTTGAAAAAGCCCTATGATTTCCATATGTTTCTTTTCCTTTTTGAGAAGACAGGTATGGATGATCCTTTTTCTCCCCAGTATGGGAAAAATTCATCCTGTGTTTATCATCTTCTGCTACAAAATGCTTACAAGCTCAGAAATACCTGCAGATCCCCTATCTCAGATCCACTCCTAAGCTGCTGAATTAGCTGCTGTCCAAAATAAAAAGAAACTCAATTACATTTACAATTTATTTTTTATTATAATACATAATTTATCATATGTCTAAATTCACTCTTCTTGGTTTTTGTTGTTATTCTGCCACTGGTTTTTAGATGGTATTTCTCTTTGCTGCTGATACTGAGATGTTTAGGATAATTCTGTTTCCCTCAGCGACAAGTTTTCTTCTCTGTAATGTCTCAGATGAGCTTTTTCTGATATATTTGCTTCCTCACATAAACAGCTGCTAAGTTCCCTGCTCTCTTCTTCCAGCTCTTAGATAATCAAGAGCTTGTTGCAGACCAGACATATTAAAACTTAGCCATTTATTGTAGTCAATACTATGTGATTATAGTATTTTAGCAGCCAGTGCATTTCTTTTGTGCATAAGCTGTTAAATACAACAAAGGCCTATTGTGTTCAATGTGGGAAAGCAAATAATTTTTAAAATGTGATTAATTGTATAAGTATGGACCTTTTAAGTGCATGTGGCAAGCCCTATGCTATGGGAATGGCTCTTACTGCTCTCTCAGCATGAGTCTGACGAAATAAACAAAAAGTTAAATACAGCCGATAGTGTCCCTGGCATTCATTAACATAGCATAGAAAGCAGAAACTAGCCACATTTTATATAAAAAGACTCTAGAAATCTGTGTCTACTTACATTAACATTAGTCAGTTGGTGGGTGCCAACTATGCACATAGCATGTTTTATTTATAGGTCTATATAGTAGTCAAAAACATTCTATCACGGAAATGTGTTATTCATTAATTCATATTTTGCTCAGTCTTTCTTTACTTCTTGAACCCATCCAGGTGTTTTTTAAACGATGAGGGTAATTTAATACCAAACAGCATTCATATTCACCCTATTTTTCAATTCTGTGTGACTAAATATTCCTCCTGATTTTGTCTTTTATTTACGTTTAATTAGCTCACATATATTGCAAACTAGTTTGCCTGTGTTTTTATGACAAAATTCCACACAATGATAAAAAATGAAGGAGGCATGAGCGGTCAACCTACTGAACAGAGTATTTAACATTAACTTTTTCTCAAATATACATTCTTTACATCAACTGGAATGGTAAATAAGCCTATAGATATATGCTCTGGTGCCTAATTTGGTTTTGAAGTGTTCATTTAAAATGTTTAAAATGTTCATTTTAGCCTACTGTTTCAAAGCTCCCTATGAGATCTAGTCACACATTGCAGAACATAGATCATATCAAATGACCTCAACAAATCCAGCAACATGCAATGTATATGTGTTTTCACTAAAGGAGCTTTATAGGTTTCCATGACTTAACCTACAAGGTTTAAGGGGGTTTAAGGAGGAAAAACAAAACCCTTTTCTTGTTGGCTCTTTTTATCGTATACATGAATGTGAACTCTACATAATCTAATTTTAATCACGAGGAAAAATTACAACAAAGTTAAACCAGGAACAATATATCAACACTAAAATGCTGTCAATTAATGCCTATTACCATATTTGTCACGTGAACCAGTCATATAGGTCATTTATGAGTAGTCATAAAGTAACTTCTTCCACTTGCAAAGCACACAACCCTTGCCATTCAGTGATGTATGTAAATACTGGTGTCAAAGCTGCCTCTAAAACACCACCACTGGGGAGACCAAGAGAAATCTTACTGCCAGTAAGACATACAAGCCTTCAGACTCTGAAGAAAAATTAAGTTAAGCTGGTTAAGCCAGAAGTAATTTTTTATAACTAAAGTAGATAAAAGAGAAAATGTCACTATTGTAAATTAATTCTGCTGGGGTGCAGAGTGCTAAATTGGGGTAGAAGGCTTTTGATGAAAATTCACAAATTTTTGCTAACATCCTTGAAAAACAAATATATTTTTAAGCCCTGCTTGCAGGGCAAGACAATTGTTTCCTGTTAGATGTTTTTGTTTAATTGATTTTTGAATTTAATTCAATTTAACTTAATTTAATTTATTTATTTGATTGTTTTCAGAATAATGACCATACTGTCATGTCTTCTGCATGTTTCAGTTCTAAGATATTGATCCACTGAAAAATTATGTTTTTGTCTAAATTATGTTTTTCCTATGCATTCTCAACCACTTAAAAAATTCTTCCTGATGTTCACATTCCCAGATAAAAAATCCCTTTTTTGTTGAATAGTGCAAGGTTTCAAAAGCTGTTCAGATGTAGCCTACAATTCCTGATCAAATTTCTGATGCCTCTGAAGTTTTTCAAGAAGGATTTCACAGGATGTACTCGGACACTTGTAAGGATAACCAGAACAAGTTCAGTTCTGCAAAATTTTGTTTAAAAACTGGAATATTATGTTTTATGGTTTGAGACATCTCCACTAGAGATATCATCTCTTCCTTCTCATTTTTTGTATGATTCTAGAGGCAAAAAACCCTAATAAAATCAGACAGAAGATAGCACTTTATATTTCATGGGGCTGTGGGAAATTTAAGGGCTCATTTCCCCAGACTTACTCAGTTGTAGCAGCATTCATTTTCTAGGGATTCTGTTTCTTAGCTTTGAGAGGAAGATCGGAGCGGCTCCTATTTGGAAGAGTGAAGACAAAATCAGGGTCACGTTCTGCAAAATGAGGCCAGGTTAAATCTGAAAGACCTATCAATCAGACTTGGGGACAGCTGAGAAAAGCCAGAGACTTGAGATACAAACATTGCCTTGGGTGAAACTTTCTTGTTAGAAGCTTTACCCCTGACTTTAGCAGTTGCTTGAAGTCCAGAATGAAGGAGCCTCTGGTACTCCAGTGAAAAGTACCTTTTCTTTAACAATGTTTCCATATAAATAATAACGATTATAATAACTTGCCAAACACTGACTTTAGGAGTCATGAAAAAGATTTGGGTCTAGCACACAATTTAGGCAGAGATTAGGTTTCATGTCTGAAACAAACAACCCTAATCATTTCACATCCTATGTGTTTCTATTATTCATGTCTACATTTATCATAACCTTAGTCGTAGTGAACCTATCTCTAAAACAGTTTAGGACATCTGGAAATCCCTTGAGGACCTGGTGACTTGCACATTGGCAAAGGAATCCCAAAACACTATCAGCAGCTATGACTTCAGCACAAAGCAGAGCACTAGAGCCACCTTCACTAAATAAAATAATTCTTAAAAATACCAACCCTTCAATGCTGGCATGATTAGTAACAGCTACTTAATCATTAAAACACTTTCCCAGGAAGGAGAAAGCTTTGGCTTCCTTACCTAGTCCAAGACACTCAGATTTGCTTGTCCTGGGAGAAAGAGAAAGCCACGCCTGCAGTGTTAAAAAATTGCATAGTCCTTGTCCAGAAGTTGTGCCAAAGAGCCACCAAATTAGAAAACCTACAAGAGCAAATACTTCCCTGTTTGGGCATATTACTGAAATGGGATCTGCTTCCTGACTGTTGTCCCTGTCTATAGACAGTGTAATTTCTCGAGATGATTTTTGAAAGGTAAAATATCTCTGCTTGCTGCCGAGGCTGCTGCTGTTTGAAGATGACAGTGTTTAGTCTTGTCAACACCTGACACTGCTAACAAGGATATATTCAGAATTTGCATCACGGATAACTCTTTCAGTAGGAGTGTGGTCCTAGGCATGCAAAAGGATGAAAAAATCTTTTTGCACAAAAAGATGAGAGAGATATAACATCTTTCCTATCTTTGATTACATGACATGTATAATGTTGAACATGATGGGCCAAGGCAAATGAGCCATATATGTAATCTCCAATCTTTTCTAACAGGTGTTTAATACAGAATTGCCAAGTGAAAGTCATTCAAGATACGTATTTGCTCACTCAGTTTTAGATCAAAGCAGAATTTTTTTTCCCATATTGCCTTGATATATCCTTTACTGGTCAAGCCGTATTAAATAAAGATGATGACGAAGAAGTAGATGGATCTCCTGGAAGACAGTCAAACCCCATCTTCAACACAAGGATGATTCTTGTACACAGCATCCATATAAGCTGGTTACACTGATTTGCATTTTGCTTGATGTACCTTAATAATGTTTACTAGCAATGCTGAATCATCTATACCGTGTCTGTAAATAGTCAAGCTGCAGGTGTTTTTCAGGTTCTACCACACTGAGATGTTGAGGACTCCCCCAATTCAGTTTCTGATTGTTTACAATCTCCTGCTGTGCCTGCAATATGCTTGAATTGTACTTAAAACACATAAATCTGCCTTCAAAGGCAGCTTGGGAGGCAGAAGTGTGGCCGGGGAATTTTAAATGGAAGGGACAAGCAATGGCTACAAAGAGCTCAGTTTTTAGTAGTAGGTGTTGCAGTTTGTTCCAATTACAGCACACACTAGAGTGTGAAATGTTCATGCCAATCTAGTAAAAAGAAAAAGTACATGCAATGCTGAAATTAACACCTTTGTAATTACAGACAAGCTCCTTTACTACTACCTAGCAAGTGCAGCTGAGGCAGGTTTGGAGAAATGCAAGCATAGTGGGTTGTGCAATAGGAAATGTGACATTTTTTTTCAATCTGACTTTATAATTGGAACCTTCTTTGGCAACCACATAAAATAATTTGCATTTCTAAGCAAGAAGAGTTTAAGGGTATACTACGTCTATATTTGGCTAACTGAAAACCAGACAAAAAGGTTTTGTTTTGGTTTGGTTTTCTTTTTTGCAATTAAATGATTCACATTCTCCCTCTTTCCCTCATGTACCATTAACATCACAAAACTATACATTTGGCATTCTTCAACATAATTTATAGCTCTTTTTGCAAATCAAGCCAGTAACAGGCCATCACAGAGGCAAACATGCCTTTCATTTGCATTGAATGAGCTGTCTCAGACTCATGGCAAAATAAATAGCTGGATTTCCCCCAATAAGCACAGTCCCTTACTATTCACACACATTCTCAGTGACTCATCCAGGAAAATATCACTGAGTGTGTCTTTCAGTTTTATTCATGTTTCCGCTATAACCCTGCAGAGGCTTCTTAGTGCTTGTAAGATTATTTTAGTTAGCTTCACTTGCCAAACAGATCTTTCCCCACTTTATTATATCATCATTATTATTTCTACTCTATAGGAAGTATATTGCCACATATCATATATCAAAACAATACTAATAGCATTAAGACAATGCCAAGACAATGTCACATGATATACATGAAAAGGCAGCTCGATTCTTCAGAGAGTCATGAACATAAGCTGACCAGTTTCTATGAAAATAGTGTTGCATGTGGTTGCCAAAGCCAGGAACAGACATCTGTCCAGGACAGAAGGAATCCTCTCTCTCCCTTTTCTGAAAGATAGACTGAGAAGAACAGACGCTACCTTGTAGCTGAGGACCTCTCCAAAAAAAACCCAGCATGCTCTCGTCCAAATGCTTTCTAGATTTTGTTAATGTCAGAATAGATGCTTCTGTGGAAGATATTTGGCAAGATTTAAAAAACTTGCTGCAGAAATTTTTTGATGCAACTGTAACTTTTTATTTGCATAGAAGTTTTTGCATAAAGTGGAGAATAAGAGTATCATTCACTTTTTTTTTTTTTTGAGCAAAAAGATTAATACTAACACAAATAAAATTGTTTAATTTTTATCCTTTTCCCCCTCTACTTTAAAGTTTCTGCTAATCATAATATTTAACAAGAAATGGGTGCATAGGTTTTAGTATTGGCTCTCACTACCTGCAGCAGCCTGACTATATTATCCTAGGAAGAAATAGTGTTTGGTCTTCCATTACTGCAGTCTGTGTTGCTTTTCATTTGTATATCTTAGCAGAAAATATAGTATATCTAGTCTCCATAGGAACACATTCCCCATCTGTTGTATTATCACATTTTTTCCCCTTGACTTCTGTAGATTGCAGTCCTCTTTACTATGTTGGCAAGATATGTAGGGGCCAATTTCCTCCCCATCTAAAAGGAGTTATGACAGACATGAAAGAGGTCCTGTTTCTTAACTCTTGGAATTCCATGGCTTTTCATGTATCCGAAATTTTCAAAAGTACACTTGCAAACCAATTCCTTCCTTTCTGGCCTTTCTAGCAATATTGCTAGAAAGCAATATTGAATAAAGCAGGCTGGGAATTGTGTCAAATGCTTTTTAAGGGAAAAATGCAGGTTTTCTTCACAAAAGTTTGTGCTCCATCATGCATCGTGAGCTCTGTTTTTTCAAGCTATATAGCTCATCATTAGACCCACGTGCCTCAGTGCAATGGGACAGTTTGCCAAGAAGCCTAGGCCATATGAAAGCGTGGGGATCAGGGGGCACCACTAAAACTCCCATGAGGCATAATAGGCCAAAGCAGATTAATGTTGAATTGACTTAAAATGCTGTGTTTGGGCTCAGTTCAAGGAAATAAACCACTTTGATTTAGTAAGTCAAAACTAAACATAGACATTTCTAAATTGAATTATTTTGGAACATTTCATTCCAAGAAAAAAAATTGTGATATTTCAACTTTCTGTTCCTTTTCTGAAGGAAAATCATGCTGAAATACTGTTTTTTTATTGTGGGGTATTTTCTGTTCCCAGTGAGGAAAAAATAGCTTCTACAAAACAACAAAATCATTCAAAGTCAATAATATCTGTGCATTGTTTTCAGTGCATTTGCTGCCAATTTATTTTTCAGTTTCAAATGTAATGAGAATTAGTGTACACACATAAGGAGAAGGACTTTTTTCCAGTTTTCTGAGTTACTGGAAAATGAAAATGACTTATGCTCCATACAAAGAGTTCAATTAGATAATTTGAGTTTAAAAAGGAAAAAGAAAAAAAAATTTATATGGAGACACATCATAAGCGCAGACTGCATTCACTTGTTTTTGGTTTAGACAAGTTCTGGTCTGGTAATTCTAAAGGAAATAAAGACAGTTTTAATAGTTCTTTAGGTTTAGGAATATGAAAATACTAGAATAAATTTTCTGTGATGTAGAATCAGCTGCTGCTACATAGGTAGAATACCGTATCCATATAGCTAACCATACACTGTACTTCTCTGCATCACTTCATCAGACTTGATCTTAAAACAGATTAGTTTTTGCTCCTACTAATCCTAACTGGATATTAATCCTTTCTGATGAAAACCATTTACCAGAAATCCACAATGTATTAATTACTGTAGTGAATGAATGTTGTTGTAATTAAATTCCTTTATCAAAATAATTTTATTTCTCTAGTGTTGCTCTTTCTGATAAGTAAGTGAAGTTTCCAGCACTTGATCTCCCCGAGTTTTTTGCCCATATGTTGTATTCCCATTGAGACATTCTGCTCTTGTCCCCATGTTCAGCATCACTCCTATCAAGAGCCTGAGGGAGCAGTCAGTTGATTGTACACCAAATCTTCATTTCATTTAAGTCCTCTGCTCTGCCTTTTTGCCTCTCCTTTCTTACTGCTGAACAACATTTTGCTATATGCTATCTGGGAGCAGGATGTGGTGAACTGTGGGAATGTTCCTTCTAGCCTTGGGATCCTTAAGCATTCCTCAGTGACCTTTCCAACTTGCTTTTACTACAAGACTACATGGCTGCTTTTTAGACCTGGCATTATGGAAAAGGCTCATGGTAATTTAAACTGAATTAACCTTCAGAATTTCCTCAGGGCTGGCTGCCTCTCAGGTTTGTATCTCAGACTCCCTGAACATGTGCCCATCCAGAGTGAGATAAAGATTAGCTTTATTTACAGAACTGCATGGAAAACCAAATACTGAACACACATAGTAAAAAAGCATTTAAAATGCTATTGAGACATATTTAGTATTTTTATACAGAGAAGTTATTCACTGGTAAATCCATATAGCTGACAAAGCTAACACTTGCAAGACCACTTAAAAACTTGCATAGTTATGTTTTCCTAACTTTTAACAGGATTTAAGAACTTGGGCATGTTAGTCAAAAGTTCCTGTCATCTAGGTTGGATCAGAGGTGCACTTTTGAAGGAACTTTATTCCCATTTCACAAGGCTCCATTTCACACCCTGGAGTGGCCTGGGAGTGCAGAGAACTAGGTCCTGAAACTGAAAGCTAGAAGACATGCCCTAGAAGTGGCCACAACTGATCTTCAGCAGCTAGCGGGGGCTTAGCCCCAGGGTCAGGCTAACATGAGCCAGTGACACGTGCTGTGAACGTCCCATCCTCAGCACCATCTCTCTCTCCCTCCACATATGCTCCTGTCAGGACTTGCTAGTTGGTAATAAAGACATAGCCCCATATTCACGTTGTGTGCTGTGCTATCTTGCACAGTCTTGCGCTATTAAACTTAATTATATTCAAATAAAGTTTTAACACAAGATATAACCATGTCTTTTCCCTGTTGAAACCTTGGGCAGAAGCAAATGCTTTCCTGTTCGCCCAGATTCTACAGCACAAAGCAGAAGTGGCTGTTTAAATTACTTGGTACATAGCCAAAAAAAAGTGGATAAAGTTCTTTCAAGAGCATGAATATTTAACTTATTAATACATATTTTTCATTCGGCATTTAGTTCTAATCATAAGATTTAGATTTTTTTTTTGTATTTTGTGTGCCTGTTAAAATCATGACATAATCGTAATCCTTACTTGGGGATGAGTCAAAAAGTCAGAGCAGAGGGGACGTGAGGAGGCAAAACTATTTGGTTGTCAAGTGTATTGGATCATCTCACCTGTCCAAATTTGTGCTTGTTGAAAGGTTTATCCTAAAAGCTGCTGCTCAGTTTTAACCCTCTTTGAAGTCAATTAAGAGCTGAAGTCAGCAGTATCATCATGCTGAGGCCCTTATTGTTGATTAGCAAATTCCCTACTGCCTATGTATATTGCAATTGTCCCTGCTTCTATAATTACACTATGCAATCATCAGCTGTCCAGGACAAGATCCTTATTAGGTTAATAGCAGAACTTAAAGGGGTCAGAGTGCCCTTTTGGCATGTTTCACATACCCTGAGCTATTGTGGAAAACCAAAATCACTAAAAAAAGATATACATGGATGTAAATTAAAAAGTCACCCCAATGTTTGCCATGTTCAGTTATTTTAGTTTATTTATTTTAAAATCTGTGCTGGTTTTTTTTTTGTTTTGCTTTGTTTTGTTTTTTACTGATATCAGTTTCATTGCTTTTGATCATAATTTTGGAATAAGTTCTTATAGAGCAGATTCAACTCTCATTTCTTTCTATAAGGTTTTAAACAGTTAAATGAAGCAAACATTACTGTCATTCCAGTTGGGGATAATAGTGGAGGTAAACAATGCTCTATACAACGTTTTATACAAGACTCTGGGGTTTTTTTATGCAGCAAAACTTGCCAGTTCTTATATCATGAGATATAAAATTCAGGATTTTTTTCATTTGTGAAGTATAAAATTTTATACAATACTTTTATAAAAGAGCAATCAGAAATATGTAAGGTTGGCAAGAGGAAGTAAGCTGTGATAACTTTTAGTGAATAATATTATATTCTCATTTCTGGGTTTTTTCAATGGATGTGTAAGAAAATTGTCAAGTTAAAATTTCTTGATGCTTACAGAGTGTTTTACCATCAATGCTATAAATACAAATTCAAAAGGTAAATATTTGCATTCCATACACAACACAATAAAGGTGTTTATTCAGTCTAAGTAATTTAATCAATGGAAAAGCATACTATTGTTTTCTTACTTGCTTCTTTTTCTGCAGGTTCATTTTCATTGTTTCAAACTATTTCTCTTCTTCATTATACCACAGTCTCTGGATTGGCTTAGTTCAAGAAATCATCCTGTCTGCAAGTTTTTTAGGTTTCTGACACTGCTGCCTGGCCCAAATCGCTGTCTTGTAATCACTGGGAATTTTTGCAGTTAGATGATGCTGTGGCCACTTTTCCCTCTGGTTGACTAGAGCATTAACTGTCCCAGTAGGACCACATATCCCTGACACCATCATTCTGCTGCTGCCAGACTCTTTGCTATCAGCTCTCATTAGCTCAAGATCAGGTCTGATCTTTGAGCATTATTTCCTTCCACATGCAAAAATCAATACTTTTCATTTTGAAATAAATAATTGATTGGCTGTTTTCTAAGAACGGAAGATAGAAATAGTAATACAAACAAACAAAGAGTAAAAAATAGTGTTTGAAGAAGCTATAGAAGAATCTTAAGAAGGCACTGAGAAACACCTGTAACTTCTGCAACATACACTGTCCCCTTTTATGTTAAAAGTTATTTTGGAATTTGTTGGAATAATTATTGAATATTTGTTGAATAATTGGATAGAAATTGGATAGAAAAAAGAAAATAGAAGTGTTTCCAAAGGAAATCTAAAGGTCTGTTAGAAACATTCCTACTTGCAAAATAAATTCAATAAACCTATTTGAGTAGCTTTCATTTCAAGTAAAATAGTTTGGTCTACTGTAAAAAATCCGTGTTTATTTTTTAAAGTCAGGTCTGCATTAAATTTCACTTACCCAAGGCCTATATTATCTCACAGGACTTATAGAAATGGCAGCATAGGTTTTCCTGTTCCTTCTCTGTGAAATAGATAGGTAGACCAAAAAAACACTCTCATGCTCATGGTATTTGAATGTCTTCCCAAAGGCTTCATAAATCATGATACTTCTCCTCATTCAGGCAGTGCACATTTATACTGCCAAAACTGCCTTCATAGGTCTTAAAAAATCCAGATTGGTTGCTAGTTTTGAAAAAGATAAATAGTTGGTGAGTATTATGACACATGGCTACTTCTGGTGTGTCAGATATTAAACTTTTGGTAAATGTTTAGCACATATGAATCATGGGCACACACATGGGCATGGCTTTGACTCAGTCATCCCAGGTGTGTGACAACAGGTTGTTAGGATATCAGACTGATTTATTTGTGTTAGACTATGTTCATTGCTGAATGCCACATAAGACTCCTGAAGATAACTTCTTTTTCAAAATATATAAAACTTGTTTAGTTCAATGGATTAGCAGTCATGGAATTGTAGAACTTATTAATCCAAAGATCATGAGAAAACTTGCACATTCAAATATACGAATGAAGAAATGAAATGAACTCTTAGTTTTTCGTTTTCAGTTCTCTTCCAAAGGACAGTATCTTAATTACATGAATCAATTCCAGTGACAGGTGAGCTATAAAAAATAATTGCTTCAGTTACCTTTGAAAAGAATTTATTGTTAAAGACAAAAATTCATAACAAGAGCAAGCACCCGACATTTCCAGATGACTGGACTTTGCAGGGTTGGTATAATTAATGTCTTTTCTCTCAAAAAAGTGCAAAATGTCCAGAAAGTCCCAGATAACTGGAAATGGACTCTGAACACTGGTCTGACATCCCCATGCAGGGGAGTTGATACTAGGTGATCTTTAATGTCCCTTCCAAAGCAAATAATGCTATGACTCTATCTAAAAATTGGCACAATCCCTGGAATACCTATGTTTTTTCAAGGCCTCCTGGGAAAAAGTCTACCACTAGAAATGTCAGCAAAACTTGGGTCTTTTTCAAATTTCTAACAGAACTGTATCAGCTGTTAGACTTATCTTTGGTACTTACCAGAAAATAGGTTAAAGTTGCCATTTGCTTTTAAGACTCACAAGAACAGTAGGCAATTTGGGTGAATTACAGTTGCAAAATTGATTTGATGTTTTACATTGAAACTCTTCCACTTTTTCCAAAAGGGCTTTCTAAGTAGAGTATCTTAGAAAATAAAAATCAGAATAAAGTCTATTATTATTATTGAGTCTGCTTAACTCAAATGCATCTGGTCATAAAATATTATCTTAATCATTAGCTTTGAATTTAACTCTGGACATCTTTGTTTTTTAAAATTTTACTCTTAATGGCATTTTTGATCAGTACTCAAAATTTAATCTCTTTACTGCCACGAACGAATCGAAAACCTGACAAGATCCACAATCAAATGCAGTACTATTCAAAGCCTGACAGTAAAAAATCTGACAGAATACGTAGCTGACTGCTATGTCATAATGTCTCATTTTGCAGCAACTATCAAAACATGAATTTGAAGAGTTATTGAAGTTCACTGTCTGGTCAGCAACAGGATTATTATGAAATTAATTATAATAATACACTGTAAATATTATGACTAATAGAAAGGATAGACATTGCACTGTCAGATTTGTGGGTGATGTACACTCTTCCTGAAGATACTTTCTGACAAGAAACCAGAAGTTACTCAGTCTAGTCACAGTCACAGCATGCTCATTCTAGCATCACATGTAAGTGAAAATTTCTTTCTAAGGAAGTAAGTAAAGAACTCTCGAACCAAATTATTGCTGAAATTATTGAATATGACATAAGATAACTTCTGTGCTTCTTAATGAAAATAGTAAGTTCCACACTAATCTGGTGCAGTAACCTTGTGCAAATATTTGTTACTTACCGATTCCACCTGGCTTACTTGAAGATATTTAGATGACTTTTAAAATAACACTTTTAAACCATACACTGGATACAGTGATGAGGCTTGAAGATATTCACTTACATTACCTGCTAGTTGGGTTCTGCAGACAATTTTAACTTGCGTGTACTTAGAAATAGCTAAATCTGTATAGCTACATTTTTTGCAAAAGCAGAGCTCCATGAATCTCTCTGCTTTCAAGTAGTTTGGCATAGTGTGACTGTTTCAATATGTAGGAGTCATGACACTAGCCACGAAGTTTATTAAAACATTCTCAGTGTTTTGTTTTGCATGGTATAATTCAGGGCATTATAGCAGGCTAAGAGAAGTTCTTTATGGGACTGCTGTGCTCACTGGATGCTCGAGGGATACGTTCATGTGTTTTTTTCACCCAAGATGTGTTTGAAAAAGTTATCTGAGTAATTGCACCATTACTCCAGTAAAGGCACTGCTCTGGTTACTGGAGTTTTAAAAATAATTCAGAGTTTTAAATAAGTATTCTCTTTGGCTGCTCTGCATCATCTGGAAAGACATGAATTTTTGGAATGGCTCAGCAACAAACCCAGTCTTAGTCAGCAAGGTCTTTTCCTTGAGATCATTTGTGAAGGTTAGAAAGTTATGTTCACACCCAGAGAACAACATAGTTCAACACACGTAGAAAATAAACAGACCCTCCAGCTTCAGCCGAGTCCCATGACCCCTGCGTTCAGAGCTTAACCTTCCAAAAGGCATTCAACTTCATGGGGTCACTGGAGGAGGGGTAAAGATGTCTTGCTCACTGGAAAATGCCACTGTGACCAAAGAAGTTTTTTGTGAGACAATATCCTGATGCCAGCGTTTACCTTTCTGCCATATACCTATGTTATTTCATGCCAAAGATCAGGAAATAATGCTGCCTTTGGGAAACTATTATCATTCATCAAGTGCTACTTGTTCAATCACTTTTGATGGAGTTGTAGTACTCTACTTCAGGGATTCAAAGTGGAATGAAGTGTGTCAAGAAGCATACTTTGTGATTTTGAAAAAAAACACAAAACATCAATTAGAAATGGCAAAATCATTAAAATTTGGAACGCAAGCACTTTCATTTGTGATGCAAAATGTATTTTTTGTTTAACATGGGAGTGTTACACATACCTGAGGTGAAGCAGAAAGAGCTGATAGATATGAATGTCATTTTTACCCCTGGATACCTGAGCTGAAATTCCCACTAGGGAATACCTTTATAGATCTCATTTTAGTATATTGTGGTCATGCCATTATAAAACCATCAAATGCAATTTGGCACAGCATGATACTTAAATGGTGGCCTGAAATTAACAGACTGAATTACCCTCTACAAGCAGCCAAGGTTATTTATAAATTGGAATTCAGATAAGTAAGTGAAGTGCCTTACTGAAGTCTGTATTTTTATATTCCCAATCTCTGCCTTTGAAATACTTTTTGCAGTCGTCCTTTAGTTGAACTTCCAGGATATTTAGCCACTTAAAGTGGAAGCAAAACTGAAAGAAAGATGCTGTATTAGCTACTTTCAAGAGATAGTGCTTTTACATTTGTAAACTATCTTGCAGAAAGTTTTAATTAAAAGAGCTACATCTTGGCATCTGTGAGGTCTAGTGCAATTAGTTGCTTTAAAGTCCATTTTCTCCTCCCGCTGCCAATTAAGAAAAACTTGTGGGCAAGAGTAATGGTTGCCTCGGTGACAAAATCAGAACATGCTAAATAATGTGATTAAACTTGTTAAAAGCCAAAATAAACACTTATAATTATCTCAAGAAAACCTGCATAGTGCAAGTGAGAGCTCTATAAAGTGAAACTCTGCATCCATAATTTCAGACTTTCCTACACAATAGATCATAGTTAAAGATCTGTTAACAGACCTCTGACTGCCGAACTGGGCAGCTTGTGGTTTTCTTCTGAACCTATTGGCATAATGTGGATTTATGCTAGAGGTGCAAATTGGAAGTTGTCTGCTATTGGAGCTATTGGCAGAACAGAAATCATACTGTAGGGTTAGCAGCATGAAGTACATTGCTTTGAAATTACACAGCAGGGTTTCTGCTTGTTGCTCCGCTTGCCTTTAAGACCAAGGTCTTACACTGTCTGGCCATGATTAAAATCAAAGTGTAGGGCTCTTTGCTGGGTGCCAGTAAACGAAGGTGAAAAACAGAAACAATCTGGGTTCTTAATTATTTTAAAATGCAACATAGGCAAAAAACTAAGATGAAAGCCTTTCTTACTAATCTATCCTAATTATTCCACATAAAATGATTTCCTAGGGAGGCCTGTATCTTGACATAGTTACTTTCTATGACTATGCAAGATCTTTTTTTCCATATTGCATCTTTTAGGTAAACCCTGACAAGTATACAGAGAAGAACTGACAAACAGTTTAAATAGTAGGCTTGTTAAAATCCAGGTTAAAGGTGTACGTCAAAACGTGAAATAAGCTAACGTACCACACTGAATTTACTGAAAATTAAATTACCATTAGCTTCTACAGTGGTCCACTAGTAAAAAACTCCACATTTGGAAATGCTCCATTTTATTGCCCCATGGAGATTGTAGGTGTGTGCATACTGACAAGTTGGATCAGAAAGAATAAAGGATTGTTACCGTGGAAAATAAAGAGATGGTAGCATGATAGGAGTCTTCAGTGCAAATCCAACACCCTTTATTCAGCTTCTCATTCTGGTTTCAGTCAATGTGGTCACTTTTCAAGTAAAATCATAGTAAATTAGTAGTGTGGCAGAAAGTAAATGCTGACAGTGGGTATTGTGAGAACTATCTACACTACTGTTAGTTTTACCATAAGTGAACAAGGGGCTTTTTCTTGACTTGGCAACGTATTCCAAAGTGCTTGCTGTCCAGATATTTTTCCTAATTGGCTCTTGAGAGGCTTGTTAACCTCTTGAGTTAAATGAAGATGTTGCAGGGATATCTGGAGATGGTCAGGGACAGTCATTTAAGTTGATGTGAAAAATACTTTCCCACTTTAATTCCTGACTTATTTAACTTGTAATCTTATGGTTTAGACTACAATGCTTGAAATTCACCTCTGTTGGCCTCATATGAAAAATACATCTTTTTTATTCTCCAAGCTTAGGCTTCCTGTTCATGATGTCTTTTCTCTTAGGCAAATGCATGCCTTCCAGGTTACCAAAAGAAAAAAAATATTAAATATAAAGGAATAAAAGATTCAAGCAGTCACTTTGGAATGTATTTTATTTTGCTTATTCTTTTAATATATTTTTAATTTTATTTAGGTACTTTTTTTTTTTTTTTAATCACAGCTTAGCTGTTGTCATGTAGCTTGCTGAATCCCAGACATGCATTTATGAACAAAATTTCACACATCTAGATCTAGAGCAGAGATGGAAGTCGTTTTTTTATGCACCAGCTCAGAAAAGTCTCTGCTGTTGAATTTATTTCTAACTCACAGCTCCCTGTACATGACCTTCTGAAGCCAGTTCTATTAACTATATTTCTGTCTGGTCCAACACTGGCCAGATATAATCAGGCAATGGTGATGGGAACTGGAAAGGTGGGCTCCTTGCTTACCTCCTCCCTGAGAACAGGGGGGTCATCTGTATTGCTGCCCAGTGTAAGGCAAAAATATATTTAAGACCACTGTGGTTAGAAATTACTGCCTCCAGCTTCTACTTTTTTTTCTGACAGAGCCTTGCCACCTTTTTCTATTTTGCCCTTTTCCCTTTAAATAATCTCATTACTACTAAGAAACCACGCTGTTTGTGGTTTTCCCAGTATCCAAGTATATTGAGAGTATACTGTGGCAAACTTAGCCACATAAAAATTGCCTCTTTGGCTGACTTCTAAAGCATACAATGCAATGTGCTCCACTGGACTGTTTTAAGGTGATTTAAAGAAACACATTCCACTTCTTTGAAATCTGTAAAAATTCCAAATAATTCAATAAAATGCATTAGAACAATTGGTAGAAAAAAATCTCTACTAACCTTACTGATGTTTTTTTTCTGCAAAACTCTCTTTTCTCTTACAGGAAGGATATGCAGTTTTATCCCATTCTGGTGTTAATGGTGGAAATTGTAGTGAAAGCCACACCCTGTCCACTGGTGCTGCCAGTGGTGCAAAGAGCTGGTGTAATGCTAAGTGTAAACAGGTTGTAACCACTGCATGGTACCAACCTCTTTGCACAGCTTCTGCTATGAGAAAAACTGCATGAGGGGGAAAAAAAATGAGCCCAAACAGAAACACCATCAGGACAGACACACTCACTTCATATCACAGTCCTTCAGAAAGGAAGATGAAAGGAAAACAGCTGTAAGGAGAAGGTAAGGAGGCAAGGAGAAGTCTGCAAGTTAAGACTTAGATGTTTCTCCTGCTGTGCCTTCTCTGCAAATAGCTTTCTTAAGCTTTAATTCTCATTCTTCTCACTGTTCTTGGGTGACACTCTCTGTGAGACAGGCATCTTTTCTGTCTCTTCCAACTTTTTCCACAGCCTAAAGATTGCACCCAGTGTGATCATTGGTACTTCAATCCCACAGTATCTTGAAAAGGAACTCCTGAGGAAGGATATTTGCAGCCTCTTAACGCCTTGCAATATTGACTGAATTTGAGGTAGCAGGCAGAAAATACTGGTTTAATAGGTGCATGCATCTCATGAAGACCTTCTTTTGTGTGTGATCTAACAGCTGGAATATTCTGGATGTTTCCCTGGATATTCTCAGCGAAAAGCAAGAGAACATTAGGAAAAGGTATATATTATCTATATAAAACTAAACAAAAGCTAGATGTGTTAAACAACAAAAAAAAATATGGAAAAAACAGGGACACAAACAATGAATTTGGCTCTGGCAGTACAATAGTAGTGATAGGACCTCTGAGTCCTTCTGTCCCTTGCATCACAGTCTTGGCATGTATCCCCTGGCAACTCACTGAATCTCTCCTCGTTCATAAAACAGGATAAAATACTCATCACACCGTGGTATGAAGATTGTTAATACTTGTTTTATTTTTATGCTACAATGGTAAAAAAAAAAGGAAAAACAAACACACACAAAAAAAGAAATTATTCCTAGAGCCATGTGGAATTTGCAATATTGGGTGAATAAAAGTAAATCTTACCAGTACATTTTTCTGGTCTTTAGGAGAACTTCAAAATGAAAGAATGAGATACAGTAGCTTAACATACACTGTCTTAGCTCAAATACTTAGTAAATTATCATTAACAAGAATTTGAAAACATAATTCAGTTGTTTATGCAAATGGGGACACAGAGATTAGAAAACAGTATAATGATAAATGGCAGAATATCTACCAAAGCCAATGGAAGGATCAGCATAAGAGCTGCTTCTAATTAGCATCTTAGTGGTTTGGAAGTTGGAATAGAGATCATATTAAGTATATTTGCTGATGATGTTGCAATGAAGGATCTTGCCAAAAGTAAAGCTAGAAAAAATACAAAGGACCAGAGAAGTTAAAAAAATATGGCAGGGGAAGTAAACCCTTAACCTGGGAAAAAATAAAGTAAGCTGAAGATTTGGGAAAAATGATTAAATATATATGGGAGAGCAAGCAATGTTAGCCACCATTTCCTTTGGTTGATTCCAAAATCAAGTAATGTTTGTGGTTTTAGCAAGATCAGATGTCGAAAGAATTGTTCTGCTTGGACTGTCTCTACCATGGAAGATGCAAAGGAAACTGAGTGTCTGACCACTGTTTTGCACCATTAAAAACTAACAGAATATTTGTAATGGATTTCAGTGAATAAAACATGAAACTCTACATGATGCTGCCAGCCCCAGTTACTGAACACTTATGATTCAGCATCTCTCCTCATCTTCCTTATTGCAAATTTTAAAAAGCTCCACATTTTAAAATCAGGAAGTGCAAGATTTCTTCTGCTTTTGGAAATATTAAGCACTGCATTTTAAGTTGTTTTGGTTTTTTTTTTTTTCAGTGGGAGAAAGTGTTAGGGAAAAATAAATGAATCACACTGTATTTTTATTGGGGTTTTTTTGTTTCCAAGAATAAGCTGAGACTTTGAGGAATAAGTTGAGATGTGCTTTTTCCATAAAATTTCCAGGAGCGGTGAGTTAAAACAAAAATCTACTATGAGATTAATGATAAAATCATCAGGTCTTGCAAGAGTACACAGAAATAACATTTGCTTCTAGACACTAAGACTGAAGGATCGTTCATCCATTAAAATTTTTAAGAAAGTATTGAAATTAAGATGAAAGGAAATCCTGTTCTGAAGGTCTCCTGGTAAAGTGGCTGCTATTGAGCTGTTGCTGTGTAATGATATGGCAGATGCTGACAGAGGTCAGAAACATCACCTGTATCTGGCTGCCTAGCTTGGGGATCACCTAGGGAAGCTGAGCTCTGTGGCTGAATTTTAGAGCAGACTTCATATTTTACATCAGGTATACACATACATGGTTGGTTGGGTTTTTTTTTTTTTCAGTATTAGGCTGAATGTGCTTACATTTAGACCTGTAAATTATCTGTGCCCAATATTCTGTAATGTCTAATTGAACTGATAAAAGTCAGAGGGTTGGGAAATTGGTGATAATTTTGTATAAAATTCTAAGACCATAAGGCATGTTTCTTTGCTGTACTACCTCTAGTTGCAAAACCATACTTTATTTTCTCAGCATACTACATCTCAGAAGAGCTCGGGAAGTCTGTTTAATCCATTTAATACCCGGAGATTATTAAATATTATGATCATAATTAAATTTGATTAGAAAAATGAGGCAGACTGGTATTGATGTCATGAGCAGTAGTAAGGCTGTTAGAATGTGAAATGTGCCTAACACTGGAACAATGTGTCCAAGATAATGCTGTTTTTAATTAAGGCTGAGCTTTGACACATTGCTGTTGAAAATTTAAGACTCTTCCTTGTTTTTCCATGGCTCACTCATTGTACTTATGCAAGTGGACACCTCCTCTTTTTTTCCAAATAACCTAAGCTTCTGATTTGTGCTTTCCTCAACAACCATTGCCACCAAAGATGAAAGGATCTCTGCAAGTACTTGACTCTGTCCAGCTCTCTGAAGTATCTGCGAGTCTTTGTGCAAACAACTGAGATGCTCTTTTTTTTTACTCCAATATGACAGAACTGTTAAAAAATACCCTGTAAAAACCACTTCTGCAATTAACACCTCAGAACAAAACTGATTTAGAAACAACTTTAGTTTCTATACATTAAAATTAAGAAGAAATGTAGACATAACTGTTGGTGATGAAAATGCAATTACTGTTTAGCTTGCTACTTACATACACTAAAGTATATAAGGACACACAAAGGATGGAGGCAAAGGTTAAATTTAAATTCAGCTTATGCTGAGCTTAATAGAGCTGTTGTTGCATGTAATAGTTTTATTCTTTATACAACTAAACAAAGGAGAAATTAATTAGTTTATAGCTTAATCTTTATTTTAACATATACAAAATTAACTAGGAAAAATGTTACAGTGATTTTAAGAGGAAAAGTGTATTCAACAAATTTTTTTTCTTTGAAATAAAGGTAACAGAATTAAATGAACTAATTAAAGACAAGAACAATAAAAGATTCTGTGCTGTAAGGAGTTTTGAAGCAGAATTCAAGATCCTGGATCCTATTTGAGGTATTGAACTATCTAACAGTCTTAGGGAAGTAAAAGAAAATGGACATCAACACATAGGCTGAATTTGTGTGCAGGTTCACAGCAAATGGGAAGGTTGAGGACTGACATAGAGTCTAAGTCCCTGAGGAGCTTCATTCAAGAAGCAGAGCAGCTGCAAAACAGAGGCCTAAACCTTAAGGCTGAGTGAGTTCTGAGAATTGCATCCCAGCTTTCTGTAGCACTTGCCTAAGTGTCTTTACTCTTTTTTGAATAAAACAGCAAACCCACTTATGGTTCTGTAATTTCCAAGTTTTGTATGATGTACTCGACAAGTAAAAACTCTTCCCTTGACACTTCTTACCACCACTTTTTAATTGGATAAATTAATGCTGAAATGATGCAAAAATCCATCTTCCTGACAGGCAATATGTTTAGTTTCAAAATCTTCATGTGACATTATCAGCCTATGATCTCCTTTAAGTTAAATCTGTCTTAAATGTAAAACCACATTTAGAGAGGCCAAAAATTGTTGAGCAACTTGCTGAAATAATAAATGTTAATAATAAAACTCCTTCCAGTGAATCAAAAGGAAAAAAAACCCAACAACTTTCAAAAAGAAGTTGGGAATATTGGATGATCTTGAAATAGCAGGAATTTGTCAAGGAAAATTCAGATCACTGCAAAAAGCAAAGTAAATTCCTTCTAGTGGTTTTCATTACAGACAAGACTGTAGACTCAAATCATGCTTTACTGCAGAATTATTTCCAACCGTTCCATAGTGATAAAATCAGGAGGAAAAAAACCCTTCAAGACCTAGATGTTATTTCCAGGAGTGCCAAGGTTCCCAGATAGAAAAATCCTGTACTGGTCACTGGGATGTGTTAATTATTACTTAAGATGGCTTTGATATTAAGGGAATATGGTACAAATATTTGCTCTCCTCTTACCTACTAATCCAGTATTTTATTTCTAGACTGTCTTTATATAAGCTTAGATAAATTGATGGAGAACACATTAGAACATGATACAAAGATGTGATACCTTAGGGAAGAGTCAGTAAGTTTCTCAGAGGTAGGCATGACTTTCAAACCCTATCAGGTTCTTTGAAAGAATGATTTACCACATGAATCCAGCTTGTATGGTATTGCTGGACTTTCAGTCTCTTGCCAGATGTTCGTACAGAATCTGTGACTCTGCAGACTAAGAGAAGGGCTCGTTGCATAGTAACAACTGAGTGACAGCTACTTAAATGATAAGAAACAAAGGGTAGGAATAAGTGGTCAGCTTTTCCTTGGAGGAATGTTAGGAATATTCTCCCTCCATCACCTGGTAAAATGGTCAGGAAAATGACATAGTACAGATATGACACTTTGCAGGTGATATGAAATTATTTTAGAAAAACAGTAGAATTGATAAGACTGGTGGGAATAAGACCACTTTGTATTGGCCATAATTTAATGAATACATGCTCATAATTTCTGTGATATTCTATTCTTTGAATACAGCATTCTGGTCATCGGTTTGTATCCTGTATTTTTCAGAACTCTGGGACAACAAAAGCATTGAAGGATGATAATTATTGCTTCTGAAATACTAGTATACTACAGTATAAAACCAGGTATCTGGAGCAGTTTACATCGGAGTTACAGGATGTTGGGGTTTTTTTTCTTAGAAAATAGTGAGTCTTTTATTCTTTCACATTGTATTCTATGCAAAGACTACAGTAGGATACGAAGGAGGAAAAAAAGTTATATTAAAAAAGTTATAAGTATTATGAATATTATGAATCTAACAAAAATGTTCAAGTAAACATTTAATAAAGAAGCAAAAATTAACGTGTTCTAAAAGGCATCTTATTTTCTTTAAAGAGGGACTATGTGGATACAGGAAAAAATTAGTTAAATATGTTAGAAATTAACAAGTAATTCTTGACTTTCTTGAAATATTTATCTCATAGATGAATCCTCTACTTGCAAGAGAGATTTGATTAAAAACAGGTTTTCTGAACAAAACTGCAACTGTTTAATCACTTGCAAAAAAGAAAAAGTTATTTTTTCATATTCATCTATTTACTTCTCCAAAGAAGCATATAAGATGGTCTAATGATCTGCATTCTTAAGGAGACAGTTAACTAAATAATTACAAGGAAAAGTATTGGTAATGGATGAAGAACATGATACTACAAGAAAATATTCACTAGCTCTTACTGAGACCAAGGGCATACAATGATATATTAGGCCCTATCTTGGAGAGAGGAGGCTAATAAAAATTCTGCACAATGATAAAGAAAGAGATCAAATATGAAAAGAAAATTCAACCAAAACTGTCAAGCTGCCAAAGCTTTTCCACTGCCTGCCTCCTGCTTAGGGCTGGCATTCTGGACTCCACCCTGAGCGTGTGGTTTCCAGGCCCTTTCTCACAGCCTCCCACCGAGAGCATTCAACCAGTGGAAGGGAGAAATTATGACAGATGGTCCTACAGGGTTTCACTTTTAGCACCAGCATGTTAATATTCAGGGGTTTTACCAAACATGACAAAGAGGACAATATCCTGTTGGTAGCTGAAGCTGGGCAAATAATATTTCTTTTACTCTTCTCATGCAAGCACCAGATAATATACTACATTTGAACACAAAATGCATTGCATTACCTGTTCTTTACCCAATCCTATGAGTACAGGCTTTCATGTGGCTCATCACAGGGGTAAGCCTTATTGATTTTATTGTCCCTACACCAGTTTGAACTGGGTGTAATTTATTTCTTAGATTAGCAAATTATCCTTCCCTTCATCAAAGTTTACAAGTCACGTCCATGAGTGGTGAGTGAGAACTGCAGATGAACCTTATGCAGTTCTACAGCTTCCTGCTGTCCTGGGTGTCATGTCTGAGACACCTGAGGTGCAGCTGAACCCACCTGTCCTTACAGACCTGCCTAGTGTACTACTCACTTCCAGTCCTATTTAGTCTTATATCGGTTTAACATTGTCTTTGCAAAACACTTTCAAAGTCAGAAAAACGTGAAAAAATTATCTGCAGAGAGCAATATGCTCATTTCTACCTGGATTTATGTGAACTCATGCAGTGTTATGTTATGTCTACTTACACCACAGAAATAAGATAAAACTATACTCCAGCTGTCTGATAAATTCAGGGCCAAAGCCTCTCCAATTCAGACACAACTGGCTTCCACAGAGGTTAATGGGAGGAGGGTTCTTGCCCTATGGGGTCCCTAATTGTTTCTTGGCTGGCTAGCTCTTGATATCAATACATATATAGAGTCAGTATTAAAATAGATGTGTCATATCAGTATGATCTCCTAGATGATAAACCATACCCTACCCATTAGCTCTGACAGGAGAAAGGAATTTTAGTGTGCAATCAAGAAAAAGAATTCTTAGAAATGTAATACTTGCACGTAGTTCCTTGATGAATTACTGAACTTCAAGAATGAACATATGTTTTTATGGGCTATAAGCCAGCAATCAGGTAGCAAGGCTGAATACCCTTGTAGAAGTTTTAAGTTGCTTTAAACTGTAAGATGAGGATGAATTATTTGTTATGTTTTCTTCATGCATCTTTTTTATAGTTTTGCTTTTTGGTTCTAAAATTAACAATTGAATTATTAGTATCAAGATGTAACTAGATAAGAATAATCCACAGTTTATCAGGAGAGCGTCATGTTATAATAAACTGGATGACATTCATAGGGTGACTTCCATAAAATCTCCTAGATCATAGGAGGAAGACATCAGATAATGCCACTGCTACAATAAACTGGAAACCTTCTGGACTAAATGTACTTCAATCAAGAAAAAATCCCCAAAACAAATGAAAAGGATCCAGTGAAATACTGCAAGTAACTGATTATAAATATAAATAATACAAAGATCAACTTAGATTTTGCTGGGCACGCATTGTCTTAAATTCATAATCAAGCATGCAGACTTCGGGAATTTTTTATGAGGTCTTATTTTACCTTTGCAGTGAAAAACATAAATGCAGATTGCTTAATTTTGCTTATAACATAAGAGAAATAAAGAAAATATTTCAGGAAACTGAGACTGAGGCACACATGAAAGAAAATAAACACCTGTATTTATTGCAACAATTTGATCAGCTGCAAAACTTTTCAATGCCCAGACATTTTATGGCTTCCTTCTTCCTTCTCTGACAGCAAGATGTCCATCTTATAGATGGAGTAACCTTTTTTCCTTTTTACCTTTTCCCTTTTTTTTAATTTTTTTTTAATTTTTATTTTTAGCTTTCTAACAATGTTTTCATAGCCTTTCTTGAAAGACAGGTGAAGAATACCTATGTCAAGCTATTGCAATATATTTATAACTGATCAGACAGATTTGCTTGAAGTTACCACCAATCTAGAGATTTATATTGGGTTCTTTTACCCCTTATTCCAGATTGTGACCTCATTATGGTATATCATGTGAAATCAGAAGTATCAGAATCTTAAGCAATAACTCTGGCATTCAAATGTATGAAAATCATCTGTTTCTCTTCTGATATCCTTATGCAGATTGCTCAGACTCTAGCAGATGTCATTCTTTACATCAGGATATACACATCAGCTTATATTTTGACTTTATTTTAAAGTCCAGATTTCTCAGATCTCTCATTACATCCTGTTTCAGGGAATGGAAATAGTCTGTCAGCTCAGTGGTCTCAGTTTCTTCCATTTCCTCATTTATCACCAAATGTGAGATGCTGAGCTGGCATCAAGTCTCTAAGTCATGACTGCTCTGCAGCTGCTTCCTTCCTATGGATCTGGGCTGCTGCTGCTCCAGTACCCGGCGTGCCTGATTCCCTTCTCCTTCCCCCAGCAGAGCCTGAAGACAGGCTGCCTCAGAGACAGATGGATTAAGTGGGAAGAGGAGTGTGGCTGAACTCATTAGATCCCATGTAGTTTGTTGATGAGGATTTGAGATTGGATTTGCTCTCCCAGCAGCCACAAATTGCCTGGGCAATGAGCAGACAACACTGGCTAAAAACACTCTGCTGAAAGCTGCCAGTATGGTATTTATCACTCTGACTTAGGGCCAGAGAAGGAACCATTTCTGAAACAAAGGAGTTTTGTTTGGTGCTTTACAAGTGCCAGGATGTTCCTTCATCCAAATTTTTTTTTGAGGTTCAGATGTGCAAATGCTTTTATATGAAAAGAGAGCAAATGAAGTCAGTGAGATTATTCCAGCAGGTCAACAAGCTAAGGCCTGAAACCTATAGGAAATGAACCATTTCCTTTAAAACTCAGTAAGAACTTCTGAGAAAGAGATATTCACCCCTTTAAACTCCACATACACAGACACACTACTGCACGGGCCTACGTGAACTCAAAAGACCAGACGGAAAGGCACCAATCAAAATCAGGTGGTGGGACAAAGTTTGCAGAGTAAATGCAGCCTAATCTGGAAAGGAAAATCCTAGTCCATTCCTACAAAAAAAACCTTCCACTGAATTTACAAGGGAAAAACTTCTTCTGTCCTGAATTGGCCTGCTCCTTTGAATGAAACAGCCTTTATTTATGTGAGCAAAAATGTGTCACTGAACATGTCTTACAGAGCAGGATATACCTAACAGGAATTTAAGTGAGATGATTGAAGTATTTTAACAAAGATACTTTTCATGATACAAAGATACTGTATTTGTGAAGAAAAAAAAAAGATTTTGTGAAGAAAAAAAATTTAAAAATCAAAAGACTACTGGAAAAAGTAATTTTTATGAAGAGGAGATGTTAGCTAGGCTTAACCTGGATATCTGATGTTTGGCTTAGAGAATGCAAAATGACAGGGAATTTCAATTAACATTTAAGTATACTTTTTAATGTGCTGTAGGAGTCTAATGACTACTGTGTGTAAATTACCTCCAGACACTGACCTGTGTAAAAATGAGGGGAATGGATAACCCTGTTTTAATCAGCACCTGTAGCAGATGAAATATCTCCAAAATTATTTTCAAGACCTGTAAATGTATCATTCTTTTTTCATGTGGAGGCTAAGTGTAATAAAGTGTAAAATTTTAATGAATAATTTTCTTGAATTAGTCTTCAATAAGGGTTTTACATCTTAGAGCAATATTTGGTCCAGTTTTTTGGTCACAAAATGGAGTGAAAAAACCTTTTAAGTATAACTCTTCTGAGCTTTGGTTTTCAGTTAACAGAAATAAATGAAGACACTAGTCAATATGCAAATATTCTGTTTCCCCCTTTGTTTCACTTTTCAAATAACTTCTTGCAATGAACCAAACCAGCTAGTGTGAGAGTGCAGGTCTCAATGTGCTGAGCTCATGTGCTGCAGGGCCCATTTGGAAGAACTTACTGTTTCTAATGAAGCTTCTGATCAATGTCCTGAAAACGGACGGGAATGATTTCTTCAGAGACTGTGAATCAGATGTGAGAATGATATGCATAAGAAAAAACCCCAGAAAAACATTGTTTATCATAATCAAAGAATGAAATAACTATTTGAAGGTTGCATCTGTTCCAAGTCCAATAACACTGAGGTGCTAAGGATGCTAGAGAAAAAAGAAAAGGTTAGTTGCTTGTGAAAGGACTTGTTTCTCATTTTTCATATGTGTTTGTAATTGCTGTCTTCTTTGTTTCTTATGCTTTGGATAAAAAAGGTGACTCTTATATTTATTAGAACTGGGTTTCAATAAACATTATGCAATATGGTAGACCCAGGAATGATTTATTGATAATTTGTCACTTATATTTATGGAAGTGCAGACCCTGGAGCCCTAGAGCTGGTAAATCATATTATGAAGCTACAAATGTTTTTTTATTCTTTGCTGCCAAAAGTGCACCATGTAAACTGATTGCCTCACCAAACCCCTGGGGCCTGATAATGATGCACTTGCTAATACAAAGGGAGGAGGGGTGAGGAGAAGACAACTAATTATAAGTTTATTTTTGTTTCAATATGTTTGCCATTTAATCTAGAGTTTCATAAACAATAGATTGATGAAATATAATTAGGAGGAAGATTACAGCTTAATGAGGCAAAAGATTGGGAAAGAATGTTTTTAGCTGTTTATTATTGTACAGCTGTAAGGCACTTTCACACAGTTCCCAGATGGAAGCAGCTGTTAGCTCTTCACAATTAGAAAAAAAAGAGAAGAGGTTCGAGGTTCGTTTTTATCCACTTGTTCCAGCCTAGTTGTGTTCACTACAACACTTCGCCAAGTCAGAAGTTTCAGCTACAGCTGAGACTATCAGGATGGGCACCCTGACTTCATTTGCCACTTTGCCATTCACTTATCTCATCTGGCAACCTCTCAAGCAACAAGCTGTTCCACTCCTTGTAATATGTTTATCTCCCACGGTGATGTCAGCAAAAGTCAGCAAAACTAATATTCATGCTCAAACAGATTTGTTGGTGCTCTTTGTTTATAAGAAAGGGCTCTCTATCACCCTTGCAGCTGCTTCCTCTTCACCAAGCTTTGTTTTTGTATGGTATTCTTCAGATAGGCCTTGGTAGCTGTACAAAGCATATGCCCATCTGACTTAACAGTGGTTTTGTTGTCTTTTTGTAACATAAAAACCCAACCCACTTTTTTTTTTTTTTTCCACAGCATGTTATGAAACTTATATTTTCCCTTGGGTTGTAAAGATCTCATACACAAGAGAGAATAGAAAAGGCAAATAAGAGAGGTGCTTCTTTAAAAACATCACTGTGAAAAAAAAAAAGTAGGCAGACTTTCAAGAACGAATAGTAGAGTAACATTTCTCTTATAGCACTTAAACAATTCCATATTTTGGGCCAAGACATCTACTGCCCTGCACCCTGCACAGACGTTTACATGGGTGCAATGTGAGTGTAAATCTTTAATATTTCTGACAGGTTGTATGTTGTATCTGGTGCCAAGGTATTGCACATGCTACAGGGAATTTTAGAATTTTGTGCTATTTTTGTAACAATTTATACATTTCCAGTTTCTTGTTTCACAGTGCTTTATAAAGCACCTTTTGAATGTGCTTATATCAATTCATTTTTCTAAGGTACTTTATGGATATAGTTCTATCAGTCACAGTGAGGCAGAGTGTTCCAGTTTATCCAAGGCTGGCATTAGGCACGATGTTTCTCAACAAGTTATCAACCTGGGGGAGGAAATTTTTCTTCCTTTTTTTTCTTTGTGTTTTGAGTTTAGACTTGTTTTGTGCTGCTTAACCATTCATACAAATACAGGGCAAGAGTTTTATTGCAATTCCATTATTTACGTATGTCAGCACAGGGGAAATTTGGCATCTGAGATTAACCAGGTAGCAAGTGTGGCACTTCTGTTCCTCCTAACATGCAAAGCAGCCTGGTTCTAAATCTCCTGTTCATTTTTTTCTTTCTTTCTTTTTCTTTCTTTAGTGAGACCAGTGAAGAGACTGGCTTCTATAGGACAATTTATTTCATAGTTTCCAGAACAGCTCTCAACGTTAATATGTATTACACTTTTATAATTTAACATTCATGAGAAACTCAGGACTAGAATTCTGTCATGATCTCTGAAAAAAAGTTACAACCCCAAAAATTCCAGCAGTATAGCCTTTTTTTTTTGTTTTTTTTTTTTTTAAATAAATCTACCACTGTCATTAGGCCACCCACATGCTTAATCTAGAAGAACCACCTCTAGGCTATGAGAAAGGCTGCTCAGTCTCTGTGCCCCTACAAAACCTGGCTATTTTGCTGACAAGGATGCCAGTTAAAGCCAATTATGGTGGGGAGTTTTATGGTCCAAACAGCTGTCCAGTTGGAATTGGATTAAGACCACCAAGTTACTTCATGTGTCACAAACAGTGATCTGATTGGTTAAATAAATCTTCATATGTATTTTTATGAATAGAAGTGAAAGGTTTAATTTGCTTTTGTTTGTGGGGTCTTATTTATTGCTTGAAAGTGTTTGGATGCCTGCTGGGTATTTGTAAAAAAGGTCTGGGAAAGCTGCACATATTTCATTTGCAGCTCTGGAGCAGAAGTATCGTGTTCTGGTTAAGGCTATCCAGAGTAGAAAAGCTGTGTGCCATTGGAGCAAGATATTAATGCTCTTGCCAAGGCTGTAGACCAAACCCAAAAAACCACCATCCCAACTAAGAAACCAGCCTTGCATTTATGTATGCATTTTGTGTGTATGTATTTATTTATTTAATATTAAGAAGCAATTTATGCTCAAAATTTTTACCACCTGTTTAGGTATGTTACTACTTCAAATTACAGCACTTAAAATGACTTCCTTAGCTGCTCTTTAATGACTGTTTTCTCTTGTTTGAGTAGTACGTGCAGCTAGAGCACTTCCCAACATGTAATTTTGCTGTTTCCCCTGTTTAGTGCTTTTTTTTTCATGTGAAACTTCCTTTGCTGCTTTAAATGGGAGAGTCCTATGCAGCAACTTAGAGAGAAAAACATTTTTAAATTTTAAAGTTATGGATTTTACAAAAAAATGAAAGATGCAGTGGAAAATTGGAAACACTAACAAAAAAGACCCAAGATATTTTCAGTGTCCACAACTATGCCCAGTTCCTTGAAAAAACTGTGTTAGTCTCAAAGTAGCTGGCAAAATTTTAATGTATTGACCCCAAAATTCCTGGCTTTAGAGATCACATAAATATTTCTCATTGGACTAATAACATAACCAAAAATTTTTATAATATGGCCAATATTTCTGACTTTGTGTTTTTAAATACACTTCTAAAACAAATTGCTTCTTCATGGCACAGAATTAAAGCTCCCAAAAGATATTTGCTATTTACTTGCAGACTTCATTATACAAGTCTAAAAGACTTTCTGCAGAATATTTGATTGTCTTTAGTATTAATACTTTCTTAATGTTTTTGTTCTTTCACAGGGCATCCTTACTCAGCTTCTTTTCCTGCTGTCTAGTTGTACATTTTGGTCATGTTTTTTCTTCTTTCAGATAGCTTTCTTTTTTCTTTTGCATATTCTCACTTTCCTTCAAATAACTCCTTTGCTGTCATATGACTGATCATTGCCTTGTCTATTTGCAGTTTTCAAATCCAGAAATTTGTTCATCATTTAAAGATTACATTACTGACCTCTTACTGCTCTTATGCCCTTCTTTTTCTCCATGTTTTTTCTCTTTTGTTCTGTTCCAGTTGCTGATGTTATGCCTCCTGCTGTTTATTCTCTCTTGAAAATTTCCTGTTTTATTAAGATTTTTTCCTCTCCTACCTTCAATGAGACTTTCACACTGTTGGTCCTGTGCTTGGTTTCCTGCTCCTCATCCCTCCCAAATCTTGTCCAGGAAACCAGTTTATCTTATGCTTCCCCAGATTCCCCAAATATTCTGGTTTTGTCCTTGATCAGCTGCTTTATCAACCTATTTACGAATGTCTGTCCTTCTCTAAAAAATCTCCACAATTTCATTTTAGCTTTTAATGGACCAGAAAAATGAGTGAGGAATTTTCTAAAAGTACAATTTTTAGTAAAGGCAGCACATTTTAGAGCAAGGAACAGTGTTCCACCATGCTGCTGAGATAATAAAATCTATCATAAACCCTGTGGCTTTCTTCTTTTTGTAGTAAAGATGATCTTCTATATGGAGGCATGCCACCATGTTGAAGGCTTTGAAAATAAATAATTTTGTATGTCTTAAATTCCTCAGCTGTATTTCAATGGTCAAGCATGCTAGATAGTATTTATTTTTTTAATCTTCTATAGGCAGTATCTAAACGAAAATCAGTATATTGAATAAATAATATCTTTATATGTTAATAAAGAATACCTTCCCTTTTTATATTTTATTAGTTCTAACAAAAGACAATTAACAGTATGATTTCTGTGATTTGAAGCAAACATGGTATATGAAATGAATAATTAGGATGATGACTTATTCTTTTAAGGGAGAAGAACTATGATAAAAAACACAGAAAAAAGATTAAGTCTACAAATCTGTTTTTCTCCCAATTAAATTACTGCAATATGGGAATAGTTGCACGGATACTAGTGAAGAATTTCATCTCCAAGATACTTCTTTGCCAGAAATAACTTTTATGACCATCTACTCTGTTCTTTGGGGTAACATACTAGAAAGAACCTACTCAATCATTAGGTTCCTTTCAAGCCTCTTAAATACATTTCAAACTGAATATATCCTTTAGAAGTTTACATAGTTGTAAAGATCACAATTAATGGAGAAGCCAACACCCCACAATTAATCTGGACCTGACCAAAAGGTAACACTCCTGGGCAGGTAGTTTTAACCAGATGAGAAAAGTGTGTGTGTGAAACATTTAGGTTTACAGTAAAGCTGCAAAAAGTTTCCTAAAACTAAGTGGGAGGAAGTTTTCCGCCCTAAAAATTTCACTAGAGTTTTTGAAAGTTTTGTGGGCTTCAACCTATACTGACATATGGTAACTATCAGCTGTAAGGCATGGGTCAGCTTGATGTGTCTTTGATAAGAAAAGAATAAAAGAGAGCCGAGGGAAGAGTTCCAGGGTTTTCCTTGAAGAAAAAACTCCCCTCACCACTCCCCCCCCCCAAAAAAGATAAAAGAAAAAAAAACAATTACGTTTTTAGCTTAACAGCTTAAAGACTTACATGGAAGATCTATTTGTCTTAGCATTTAAAAAATACTCTGGGTAAGTACTTCACCTGCTAGTACATGCTGTAGTATGATAAACAAACTCAGCAAATCATTGTACCATGGCTTTGAATAAGGACATATAGGTTTTAGAACTCACAAAAAGTGGAGATTTTCAAAATACGTGCCTGAATATCTGCCACTTGGCCTCAAGGCCATTTCAAGTTCCCAAGTAAGCTGATATTTAGCACCTCGTAAAAAAGCTGCATACACCTGAGTAGACGAAAAGAAGTGACATTTTTCAGTGGTTTATATAGCGGATCACATTACCTTTCTTAAAAGTAAGAGAAAGAAAGATCTTGATTTCTGTGTTTAAAAGAAGGAGGAGGAAGGACAGTTGGGAAAAAGTCTGTTTTGAAGGTGCTATTAAGAAAAAAAAGTAGTTTTCCACAACAGCAAGCAGGCATACTAATTTATAAAACCACGTAGAGTAACTGTGAATTTTGTCTTGGATTAAAAGATATACCATACATTCCTAAGAAAAGTTATAGCTCCTCTGCCCTTACCCTCCAGGTACCTGGTGGCTTTTGAACTATCATGCTGAGAGAGGATTTTCTGTGAACATGCCCTTATGCATGTAAGGAATATGCTTGCCTTAAGGACAAATGATAAGGCTATGAGCTTCATGGTCTGCCCTGCTTTTTTTTTCAGGAAGTGAAATATGATTTTAAATCTAAATGCAGAAATTGCACCAAACATTTAAAATCTGTTATAGTTGTTGGGTTTTTCCACAGTGCTGGTTTGTTTTCCATTCCCTCCGTGACATCTCACAACTCTAAGTGCTCAATGACAGACTGTAGAGGTTTCTCCATAATCCACCTTTATCCATTAACAGACACTCAATCACTAAAGTGCTTACTAGACTAAACATATTTATCCAACCAAATCAAGCTTTACAATGCAAAACTGCCAATCAGACCCCAGCTATTAACAAGGAACTGCTTTAAGGGGATTTTGGTGTTTGTGCTGTGAAGAGCATGCTTACCTCCAACAAACCACTAAACCAAATTAACATAGCTGTATCCTCATAAAAGAAACCAGATATCCTGTTGTGAAAATAGAAAGCTTGGTAGGACAGGGCTCCTTTGATGGGTAACAGTGTGGTAGACGAAGGCTTCAGACTACAAATCTGGTTACCAAAGGCTCATTACAAAACTCTAGCATTAAGCTTTTGCTAACTTTAAAAGCAAAATAAAAATGTATCATTTGGGTAACTCAGTAAGTCATCAACTTACTAAGTTACTATTATAATTGCAATAAGTGCTGTAATTGTTGGATACGGCTCCTTAATTCTAATTGCCCCTTCATCCAAGATTGTGTTGTAAAAATGCTTGCATTAGCCAAAATAAAATCCAAGAGACACAAATGTGGTAGTAATAATAATTCTTTTTATTAGCCTGGAAAAGAGGAAGAGAACTAAGCTTTAAAAAGACTTCAAAGTTCTTACCAAGAGAAAAAAATCTAAAATCGGAGAAACATGCATACACTCTGCCCTTTTATTAGACTCGTACAAACTAAGTGCCATCACCACAACTTAGAGCTTGACAGCATTTCTTTCCAGGCAGCAGGAAAAGTTACACCATCCATGTTGCACAGCTAATTTAGGTTCTCTGTCAAAAACTACATAAAACAGTCCTGTATATTCTCACTAGGAAGCCCTAACAGTTTTAGGCTTATTGATATTATACCTCCTTTAAATCCCAATATTTTAAAGCAGGATTTGACATTTGCTGAGGCTTGGTGTATTTTCCCTCCATTTAACCACAGCAAAAAGAAAGGTGAAGTTTTAAACTCTGAGGTAAGTGACTCATGAAAACTCGTGATTTTAAGAAATGCTTATCAGTTAAAAAATTCATATGTATGTATATTTATAACCTCCTTCTTTACTTCCAAATATCTTTAGCTTTGTGATTGAAATACGTATTTCCAATTCTTCTCTGCTTATCAAAAATAATGAGCACTTTCTTTTTTACTAGCTTTTATAAACACTTCTGGGGAAAATTTTATGAGCAGCTAGAACAAGTTTTACTTCTTGGAGAGAAGGCTTCATACTGGAATCATATCCAAAATGGGTAAACCACAACATGAACAAATTTTCCAAAAATCACTACCACAGACTTTGTAAGTTAGAGCTGGAAACATGTAAAGTACAAATTAAGTTGTCATATAACACAAGTACTTTAGAGTTTTTTGTAAGCTAAAGTCAGACACCATGTTCCATCAAAATATACATCCATTGCCACTATGTCTTTAGTCTACATGTGTTCTGAACAGTTATAAATAATACAAAATTTTACAACTTAAAGCTGTTCCAGGCTTGTGCATATGTATGTCAACATATGTTTTTATATGAAAGAAACCCATGCAGGTTTTCAATGCATAATTATGCCACTTACAGAAAGGGAAAAACATCATCATGACACTAGTAGTACAAGAATAAAAGAACAAATTACAATACAAATTAAAAAGAGGAATTATTATAGACCACTTTGAATCTTAGTATTTGGGAAATGCTCACTGTAGTTAATAAGAAATAAATGCTTTCATGACTTTGCTACATATCCATGTTAATACATTTTATATTCTGTATTCTGTATATGTGTCATACACAAGAAATGATAATATATACAGAAAGCACTAAGAAGTTACTGATGCCAGGAACAGTTTTTTTCTGATTAACTGAGAAAGCAATATTAATAACTGTAATGCTGTCAGTTTGGTTCTGTACCACAAGTTTGAAACAATTTGTTGTTCCATGTAAAAGGAATTTCTTAATGTTCCACTTTGTTATTTTTAATTGGTGTTTTGTTGACATTTTCCAGCTAGCAGAAAGGGAATAGTGCAAACAGCAGAACAGCAACATTTTTCATTATTTCATAGATTTGCTACTTAAGTAAAAAACATAACCACATCATTGAAGAATTTGACTTGAATCCTCATGTTGTGTTTACATGTTAGAAATGTTAATGAACTCTATGCCAGCTTCACAAATACACAAGGGAGGGAACAGCTAATCTATTGAATTACATGATGCAACTCATACCTGTAATGTGTACAATAACAGAATACTGTCCATAGGCCCACTCTAAGTACCAAGGTTCTGTGTACAAGGTCAGTATTAAGCCTTTTCACTTGTGATGGATGAAAGTGTCAAACTTCCCATTTATTGTCCAGTTGTATCTTTAAATAGGCACAATACCTCCAGCCTGACTGCCTATATTTTCCACCACATGGCCAGCACTTCTTGATTTCTCTTCTGTAATTACATGATTAATTCTTAAAACTTATGCCACTCTGAAGGCTTCCTGTGTTACACAGTATTGATAATCTCTGCAGATTTATATTTGTAGAAGACGGTACACTAAAAAGTGCAAAATTTGTTATCTGTCTCTAATTATCTATGATTGATTCATAAAGAATATGTTTTATCTAAAATAATTTGAAATTAACCAATTTCAGAGCTTTTAAATCCCTAAAACCCACTTGACTTCATTAATATATGATGTATATATTTGTCCAAACAAATATAACATTATATCATATTTTGCAATTCTTTTTTTCAGATTTAAGTTAGAATCTGAAGACTTCGATTAGAAAAATACATTAGCAGTAACAAGATAGATCTGACAAATTCAAGCCTTTTTAACAGTTCCTGTTTTATTCACATACACAATGATGTTGTCATCATGGCATGTTGTCCAACATCCCAGTAGGTCAAGCTTACATGCTTTTTATATTTATTTACTAGATGAAGCCTTTTTAGCATATGTTAAAGCAGCTACACACTCTACTGAAAATCTTCAAAGTTATTACACCTACTCTTTGTATGCTTGGCAATGATACTACCATCAAGCCTTTTTGTCTGTATTTGACATCATGTGGACTGCTGTAACTGATCATGTGGAGTCAGGTCCCTTGGGGCTGTCAGGTTCTGCTCAGTACTATTTCTGCTGGATCACAGCTCTCCATGGCAGAGCCATCCAGGTATACCTGTGGTTTGTTCCTATCTCTCCCACTTGATATCTAGAACTGAGTAGAGTATGTATGTGATGACAGATGGACTCTCAGGACTGCCTTCTATACAAGCTCATAAGGCCTATACTTCCCTGCATGGATGGATCTGAATACCTGTAATCAACTTGCTAGCCCAAACTGGGCAGGCCAAAAGGATGAAGCACTTGCTGACTGGCCAAATGGTCAGCCAAGACACCTTCCTCTTGGCTACCCCAGACCTGTGTCTTCCTCTCCTCTTGCTCAAGCAAATTGCTCACCAAACCCTGTTATGTGACCCTATTTCAGGGTAACTAAAGGTTTAGCTTACCCCCCTTTGTGCAGAAACCCAAGGGTCTCCAGTAGTCCTTCTCTAATCTGCATGATTCATAAAAAAGTTTTTAAAATAAGGTGTTTTCTTATTAATCAGAAAATAGTGTCCTTCTTTATTATCATAATAAAGATCTGGTAAATAATTCAACAGCTTTACCAAAATTTTTGTTAATTATTTAGCCAAAGTACTGAATTTATCTTAAAAGAGAATTCAGAAAGTAATATTTCCAAAATGGCATCTCTCCTGTTTGTGTGGTAGGAATATTTCATGTAAAAATACTTCAAATTCTATTTTTTCTTTTTGCTTTTTTCTTTTGCTAAAACACTAAAAACAGATGATAAACAATTTGTTATCACATGCTTTTCACAGTCTAAAACTGAATCTAAAAATGTACTTCATTCCCTCCACAGTTCAATTGGAAATGAATCTTAAAATAGACACTACCTCAAGTGGATGTCCCAGGCACATATGGATGGAACATACTGTTCCTTTATGCTTTTGCTAACCTTTATACAAAAGTACTTAAAGAGGAAAATCCATAGCAAAAATGAAATGTTTTCCAACTAGAGTACACATAAACAGGGCCTTTTAAAATTTCTTTAGCCTGACTTTTGAAATTCTGACAGCATTTAATGCATTTAAAGTTTTATAAGCCCAGTATATCCACACCATACAAAAAGGGAAAAAAGTTGTAAGACACAAGTTGGAAGCCAAGATGTAAGCCATCTAAAAATACTCTAAACTCATTTTAGTATTGCAACCATAGGTTGCTGAACATTTTGATATTGCCTTTTTTTTTCATTGTGTTTTTTTTATATATAATTTTTTTGTACATATACAAATATAGGTAGCTTTGGTTTAGATATATTCTAATTCAGTAGCGCCAGAAAGCAGAGTTGTTCATCCAATTTACAATGACAGGGTAAGGGAAGAAATGGTTGTTTGGCCGTGCAGTTATGGCATGGATTTCATAAGCATTTGTTCTAACACCTGGTGCCCAAGAGAGGGGCTGTTGCCATCTTACTGTGCTAATGAACTTGAGTCTGAACATTTTACTCTGAAACATGTTTTAATAGTTCCTGGGCTTTTCTTTTCCCCCATAATTATCCATGATATCCAACTTGCTGGACCATTCTGATGACTCAAATAGAAAATAGATCAAAGGTAGCAAAAATATCTCATATTTCTGGAAGGGGGTAGAAACTAGTTCTGTCTCAGGAAAAAAGAACTTTTTAATCTTTCTGTCACCTCACACGCCAGGAAATCTATTTCTAATGCGGAGGTGTGCTAACTGCACATACACATCTTTATTAAAACCATATATATGTAGGTTGATAAACCAGCCTGTCTCAGTACTTCAATCTGAATTCATGGGAAGCCACAGAAAGATCTAGCTAGTCAGGCCAGGCTTTATCAGCCTCATAAATTTTGCTCAAGTATCTGTGGGACAAGATCATGCACACCTTTATTAAAAATATTTGACTAGTCATTAATGTTGAAAACTGTGTTCCTTAACAGTTTCACACCACTGTGGCAGCAATTACATGCAGGGTGCCTCAGATTATGCTCTCAGGAAAAAGGCCCTAGACAACTCATAAACCCCCACTTTGACTTCAACAGCCATTGCACTTTTATGTAGTGATGCACTGCTCTTTTACCCCAAACTCTGTCTTATAATATTAATCTTCATCAATTGCCTACTCCTTTCCTCCTCCATATTTATTTTAGAAATTGACAGGATTAAAAAAAAAAAGTCTTTCCCTTTCTAAATGTCATGTTCCTGTAATCTTGCATGAAGTTTTAAGTCTCAGTTTTGCTGCTGTGAAACTACATGAACTTATAATTTGCATATATTCAAGTATGAACATTTCTTTACTGAACCTAATATTTTTCCCAGTTTGTTTATTCCAGGAAAATATTTATCTGGTTGCCTGTTTCAAAATCCTGTACTGAAAGGTCAGAGATTAAGACTGAGCAACCTCCTCCTGTGCCCTGAAACCAAACACAGCAGGCAACCTCTGTTGTCTTGGTTCCCCGCTACTCAGTATTTGTCTGACACTGATTACGAATAACACCCTGAGAAGTTATCTCTATATGGTATGTTTCTAACTCAAATGTCATAACCAATGAGTCACCATGAGTAAGAGAAATAAGATTATCTTTTAAAATAAGTTCACACTAATCCTCTTCTTAAATGTCATAGCTAACAACTCATTCTTTTGCATGACACGCAACTTTGAAGTAAAACCCACTTGTGAATGTACAGTGACTTGGTATTTCCATGATGGAGAGAGGAGTGGATTACTTTTTCCATACATCTTCACTTCTATTTTGGAGCTCAGATCTTTTTACCACACAGACTTAAATTCTCTAAAAAGACGTTACAATTTCTTTCATACATTTCTCTTTTTTTTGAATTCACAGCTCTTCAGAGGAGGAGAGGAAATAAGTCAGACTACTGAAAATCAGAAAGCTTTAAAATAAAATAATGAGCAAAGAATTTTCCAGTAGGTGGGGCAATAAAAATGAAAGGCGGGTCCCCCAAGAGTCACAAACATGGAAGATTATAGCAGAGGAAATGGCCAAGATTGGATAAGCTGGCTGCACAGAGAAAAAACAATACCAGGAGCACAGGATAAATGGTTCCACAAAGGAGAATGGAAAGGGAATTTTGACCTGGTGATAAAGAACGTATTATCTATGTTTCTTTAATTGACTGATGTTAGAGTGGATATATATGTATGTATAAACAAATCCTGTGGAACCATTAGCTCTTTAAAAAATTGTTTATGGTGAAAGGCTCAAAGACACAGGAATCCACTTAGCATGGTAGAGTTTGGGCAGGGTACGATCCTATTTCCAAGAATGGTGGTATTGTAGACACTTAACAACTGCTACAAATTTTTCAATGCTCATGAATAAAATATACATTTATTTCTCCATTAGGCTGCTGATACTGCTGCTGTATTGCAGACCTGAGTGGCATGTGTTTCCTAGCATCCAGGTTCAGATCCAGATGCAAATGCAAGAGGTACAGTGATTTTCTTTCTGTGTTTCACTGTCAGTGCAAGCAACACGTCCACCTGGCCCCAGAACAGCTCAAGAGCCCACCACAGCCATGCTTCCTGGCAGATTCCTGGTTGCTCCAACCCTGAAACCCCCAGCCTGGAAACTCTTATGCAACTTGTGAACCTTATGTTTCTTATCTTGGAAACAGACATATTTAAAACTTAAAAGGGGCTGAAAACTTTGTCTGCTGTTTTCACCATGAGTGGTGATCCTGGAGGAGCAAACATCTTTTAGCTCCCTGCTTTACTAAATCATAAACACAGATTTGTGAAATGAATGTGGGTCCTGGAGCTAGAAAGTCCTTCAACCTAATCCCACCTACAGACAGGCTTTATCATTTTATGCTCAGATAGCTCTGAAAAGATTACTTCAATGGACAAATATTTTTTCCAGTTATCAGACATCCTCAAGGAGTTTTCTGTGAGTTACTAAACTTTCAAGCTAAAGTTGAACCAAAACTGGAGTGGAAAGGCAAATCTTCTGACCAGCGTCCTCCACTGATAAGATGATACCACCAGATCAGAAGGTGTTTGGTTTTTTTAATCATCAGGCTGCAAAGCCCATATTTAGGTCTGAGAAATGGGTCTGTCTTCCAAGACATTATATACCAATAACTATTTCAAAGAAAGGATAATTTAGCAGCTATACAACTAATTGTGGACATAGGAGCATAACTTCTGATGGAGTGGGAAGATAAGTCAAATTGCCTAACCTTTCTTTACTGCTGCCTGTAACCTTTGTCTTGTTTTCTTGAGAAAAACACTACTTAGAGGTATCAGTGCACTTTTCTTGAAAGCTTGGTCCATTCTTTGAAGATG
This sequence comes from Florisuga fusca, assembly GCA_038090715.1. Classification (NCBI taxonomy): domain Eukaryota; kingdom Metazoa; phylum Chordata; class Aves; order Apodiformes; family Trochilidae; genus Florisuga; species Florisuga fusca. The sequence goes on along the minus strand of JAAWXA010000001.1, from coordinate 22,031,150 downwards.
TACATGTGTAAAAATTATACAAAACTTGGTAAGTAACAGATTTAATGTATAATCTATGAGACTATCAACTATACCATCTTTTTTAAAAGAAGCTATACTTAAACAGTGGATTTTTCTGATCAAGCTATGCCACCTGATCAGCACAAGTTTCAATCACAGGTACTCTGCATACAGGAATTTCAGTGCTCCATTATTCCGTCATCTATCTTCCCTTCACTTTTTTGCAACTGGCACAGGAATAAAAGTTAATTTTCAAACAGATTTTACCTAATCTTCTTCTCACATCTCTTTTAAAAATAATTCTGGTACAAGGCAGAGAAACTTGTACTTTTTAGATTGGAAATGGTCTCTTAAACACTAGATTTTTGTGAAGTTCTCTTAGAAAAATACTTCCCCACATACCTACTACAGGTTCAATGAAAACTGATATTTTGCCAATGCTATGCAATTAGCAAATTTTGGGGGAAGAGATAAAAAAACAACAACTCATGAATCACTTTAAGTAGTTTTTTAAAATGAGTAAGAAAAGAGGAAAACAATACTATCATGTGGAATTTAAAAACAAACATTTCTAACCAAATATACTTGAAACTTAAAGCACTCTAATTGATCAAGAATGAAAATGAAATATCATGTAATGCATACAGTGTTTGTCTCAACATCATGAATTTTCCATTACTTCTTAGTAGCAGGTAAGATCCAGATTTTAAGCAATTTTGAACGTTGCCTCACAAGAATTTTATGTGTCTGGTTGTTATAAGAGAATCCACCTAAATTTCCCCATATAGAGATGTCATTAGCTATGAAAATGAACACATTGAGATCTAGTCCAGTTCGGCTAAAAATTTTAATCTTCTCTTCTCATTGATAATCCCATGGAAAAGGCATATTGTTAGAACCTTTTCCTTTCCCTGGATATATACAGGATTTTAGATGACTGACGGTCTAAACTAAAATGGCAACAGACCTGCAGATCTTAGACAATGGGCTATGATGGCAACTCCATTCTAAGAAGGACATTCATCCACCCTTTTGACACAAACTAGACAAAATTCAAAGACATACTGAAAGCAAAAACCAGAACCTCAGGACTCTTTGCTGCTTTTCTGCTTTTCATCTGGCCTTACACATCCCTTTCAGATCCAGTTCCTCAATGGCTTTGGTTACAGGTATGCAGCTATAAGCTCTCTAACCAACAGGATATTTATTATGCAACTGATGAGTGCTGGTGTCACTACCACACTTTCTTCTTCTGGACTTCTAATGTAGGACTCTCATGAGCATCTGTCTAAATACAGATCGTGACAGCCTGTTCAGATAGGAACTTGTCTACCAGAAGAGGTGCAGCTGACAGCTAAGTGACAAGCTGATCACTCCAAGAACCTCAAGGCTAGCTAGAGATGTCACTATGGGGAAAGCAGTTCCAGAACATTGGTCCACTATCATTGTTGGAAATAGCTATTTTACCATTACTTATAAAACTGCACTACTTTTCTCTTTCAGCTACATTTTAAAGTACTTGTACCACCAGTTTCCCCCTTTCAGTCATGCCCAAAGACCACTGAATATAAGAACTGCCGTACTGGATTGGGCTAATGGTCTATCTAGCCTTTTATTCTGTCTCAAAATCTGGCAAATGGTGTGTTTAAAGAGAGGGTGTGAGCCTGCCCACTTCATGCAATCCCTTCATCTTATGCATTTAGGAAACTAGAGAGAACGTCTTTCTCAGTCATTTTAGAATCCATTTATGGACCTGTTTTCCTCTAACTAGTTTGTGGAACATCCTTCTGCTGTCTGCCTCCACAACCTCCTTTGAAAATAGGTTCAAAAATTTACCTACCTGCTGAGAAAAGAAGTATTTTAAACCTCTTTAAAATCAAACTTTATACTAGTTTCATGGAGTGCCCTAGGTCTTTCACAGAGAGACCAGATGAACAACAGTTCTCTGCCTAGCTTACAACAAAGTCATGACTTTGTGAACCCAAGTAATATTGGGTTCAGACTTTTTCCTCTAAATTGGAGATTCCTAGACTTTTGAAAGTCTTGACTCTTAAGGGTCCCATCTTCTTAAACATTTTTGTTGCCCTTCTGTCTAGTATCTTTAGTTACCATTCACACTTACTGAGTTTTGAAGATCAGTAACAAACAAAACTGACACTAATGGATGTCTTTTTGGTGACTTTGATTCTGAAAAGTCTGGGTTTGAGTTGTAGATAAAAAACAAAGACGACCTGCTCTTTTCCCATCTGGTGCTCATCAGCAGGAGAGTAGGTGGGTATACAGCAAGTGACAATCCTCAACATCTGATTCACAAAAGCTCCTCCAGAGGAATCACAAAGTTTCAATGGGTAAGGCCTCTCCATGTCCATGGACAAACTTTTCCAATTATTTATAAGAAAATAATTTTATTACTTCTTTCTCCCTCTGTATGTCTAAAAAGCATACAGTAACTCAATCAGACAAATAAATTTCTTTAAAAGTTCTTCAAGGCAGTAAAACAACTCTGACTTCTTGTTGCACTGGCACAATTAAGACCAGGCCCAATTATTTCAAACCTTAAAGAAATGCAAAACACATTTAGAGCTGGGAAGCCTGTAATATCAATGAGCTCTACAAAAATTATAGCTAAATGTTTCTGATTATATTAGCTTAGTATTTTAGTGAAGTTATTCAATAGGTGAGTCTACACACAACATTTCCTTTTAGGAAACTAACAGATTCTGTTTCCAATTCAAATCGGACGGCTTCCAGACTCTGCAGCAGTGATTCCTACCACCTCTTGTAGGAACTGTGTGTGCTTTATCTTTGTGTGAATTATTGTATGACAGAGCAACTGCTGACATTGAGACCCCAATACCACAAACCATTCCTCAGGGTCACACACATTTATGCAGAGATTCAGAGAATAAAACTGTCCCTTCAAAAGGAAGTTTTTGTAGCTGTGCGTGTAAGTCAACCTAAAAATCAGCTGTGACCTTGTAATTCACTAATATATCTTCAGGGAGTGATAAATTTGAGCTAGATGGTTCCTATACTTTCAAAATCTGGGACTCCAGTTTATCCCCACTTTGTACTACAGCCTCTCACAGTAGCAAGGGTTCAATTTCTCCTCTAGTTTCTATTATAACTTTCATTCAATTGCTAATGCTCATCTATTGCCTCTTAACTGTCAGACTATCAAAGTTCTTGTTTACTGATGAGCAAACTTTTTCCAAAGCAGCATCCTGGTGTCAGCATTGCTCAGCCTCCTTACTCAGTCAGAAACCTGTGAACTACGACTTCCAAAGAGGAAGAAAAGGTTATCCTAACCCAGACTAAGATAACTCATGAATATTAGCCCCCATTAAAGTCATACTGGAAAGAAGATTTTTGCAGGCTAAACCATTTCAACTTCAGTCAAGAAAAAGCTAAGATTTTAATCTTTAAAATTAATCACATGAAACTAAGTGTAGTTACTTAAGGTACCTGAAATAAACTAAGCTTACAGAGGAAAGTGAAGTTTTACTTTTTTCATTAAGAGGCCTAGTGAAATAGTAAGTTAAATAAAGGCCAGATGATTGTCTTACTTAGCATTTTGCATAGTCTTTTGTTCACAGTTTTGCAATGCAGGGAAGATAAGATTGTGAGAAAAACTTGAATTTTTCATATCCTTACTTAAGACTGGAAACAGTAACGCAGGTTCCAGAAATAGTGAGGACTCATTTAATTCAGGTGGTTGAAAATTGATTTGATTCTTTACATTCACTTTCATTTTGACAATGCAATTCTTCCCATACATTGAAATGCACTTTCCATAAGAACTTGATGGCTGCTGGAAGGAGAAATGTCTTCCTACAGTCTGCTTGAGTTGAAGGAATTCTGATAAATCCCTAGCAAGTTATGAAAGTTACTTTCTACCTGCTTCTCTGCCTGAATCCTAGCCCATGTAATTTGGTGAGAGGAGCCTGGAAGGCCAGCTGCCTGTCACCAAACATAGAATCATAAATTCGAAGACCAAGCATTGCCACAGGAAGTCTCTAAGGACTTTTCAATCTCCTGCCCTGGACTAGCCAGAGAACTGTTTCCCTTAAACTTGAAGATGCTAGATCCACCTGTACTCCATCCTCTAGAGCAGCTTTCAGGGAAAGTGGAAAAAAGGTGACTGTGAATTCAACAAAGCCAATTGTGAGGAGATCAGGGTGTTACAGAATTAAGTTTCTCCACCAAGCACTACAATGGAATTATAATTACCCTGGATAAAAAGATTTGTTTACTTGTTGCATGCTGATGCCATGAAATCCCTTTCATCTGTATGACCAAATGGCTGGCATAAGTAGTTCTCAGAACAGCTCTCAGAGGACATTAGAGAACAGGGTCTTTCTTTTATGTTATTGATTATCTGTGTTGGCTGATCTTCAATATTTTCATCATCTTCATAGGGATTGTGTTTCCTTCCAATGTCTTCCACCATCCTTGGGGACTCTTAAACATTTATGTCTGCACTCAACAGGAGAAATAGAAGATATTGTACGTGACTTCCAGCTAAATCCTAGAGTAATATATTACTAATGAAATTATGAAATTCTGGCAGAACTGCCAATTTTACTTGCAAGGAAAACTATGGAAAACTTATACTTGCAGCAGTCAACAGGCAGAAATGTGCAGTAACACAATAAAGTGTAAGGCAAGTATTTTAAAAAATCATATGGTTATTTGCATTTCTGTGTAGATTGCCAATCTGTGTAGATTGTGATTGGCATATCAACATTTGGACCCTTGAATGAAAGGGGAGACTGGTAGTCAGCTCATAGATATCACACTTATTTTCCCTCCATCACTGTAAAATTTCAAAAGAGAAATGATAAGGGCAAAAAAGAATTGTCAGAGAAATTTGATTTCTATTATGTAGGTACTTAACACTTTTTCAAGGCAATCAGATTGTTTTGAGGGTAAGGATTTGAGTTATCCATGAGTTATGTTTCTAAAAATATTTGACATTCTGTATTACCTTATGCATAAGCAACCCTGAAGGAGGCATATCAGCATTTTTGGTTTTTTTTGTTTTGGTTTGTTTTTTATATATATATATATATATTTTATTTTTTTTTTTTTTTTTTAAAGATGCCTTTAAAAATAGATGGTTAACTCAGAACTGTTACCAGTCTATTAAGAAATATAGCATGGTATTATGCCATTTATCACCAGTGAAATATGATTATTATCCAAATATGATGTGTTTTTTATCATGCTTATTCACCTATGAAACACACTAACTTATCACAGTTGAACTTCAGGTTGTAACTTCTTGTGTTGTGCAACTGAATATAGTGTCCCATTCAAATACTTAATGACAAAAAGTTGACATTTTCTTTCAGTCAAACTCTTTACAGAACTAGTATAACTGATTCCCTTATATCATCTAGTGAAACCAGCCACTGCAAACAGAGTTTGAAAACACAGTTTATTTTTAGCTGATAACGAGCAGTCCAAAAACTCCACTGTAAGTGCCACATTAGTTCTAAATATTTAACTTTATTGCAAATTGATATCAAGCAATTAAACAAAAAGGATTTTACTTTGACCTTTGGCTACCCTCTATGGTCTAATGTGCAAAAACCTGTTCTACTCACAGACTGCACTGACTTCAGTCAAGTGCAGGGTAGTTTGAGAACTTTAGGGTCACTTCCATCTCCCCCTCTTTTCTCCCATGCTGAGTGGGAGCAAATGCCTCCAAATATTTAGCCCTGATACACTGAATTCAGTGCAAATTTTGGTATTAACTTCACTGAGACCACATTACAACTTTGAAGTTAAAGGAAAACAGTTCCATGTTTCTTTTGAAAAATCATAATTTAATTAAAAAATATTAACTCTAGTTTTGTACAAAATGGGAAATACTGGAAATCAACCAAAAATTCACTTTTAAAAAAAGTTTTTTGGCAGCATTTCTACCACAGAAAAGGTATTTTTCCCTCTAAGCTACCTGCAGCTTAGTAAGGATGTTTTGCTCTAGCTCTTCTCTGAAGGTTAAATAACGTTTTAAAAGGAGTTCAAGTGTTTCAAGAGTTCAAGGATCATGAGAAGTTAAATAGGTGCTTGTAAATCTGTGCAAAAACTCATTAGTGCTTATTCCAGATACTTAACATAACAAAACCAAACCAAAACAAAAACCATTTCTGTGTACTACAAAAATAATTGTCACTGATGTGGTCACTGCAAGGGAGAAAAAAAAAGAAGAGTTTCAGGTGACAACTTTCACATAGTATTTTAAATCTAAATATGTGTGTTCCAGTAGGCTAAATTTTTCAGGTAATTAATGCACATTCCTCACAGAAAGAAGGTAGCTTGAAGTACCTTCTATTTTTGCCCTTTAACACCTTTGCTTTCTGGAGTCTACTGAAAGGCAATCCCAAACAATTTGGATGAACAATCATTTAATATTTTTATTACCTCGTTTTAATGAGAAATTCTTTTAAATGCATTTGCTCAGATATTGTACTATTCTCCTCCCCCCCAGCTCTTCCTCTCCATTCTCAGGAGGGTGCAACACTTCAACCTGTTTCAAAAGCTGTCTGTTCATGTTTCTGAAAATACATTGAAAAGACTTCAAAAAAGCCTCAAAAAAAGCCTCAAAAGGCTTTTGGTTTTATTATTTTGTTATTTTAATTTCAAATATGGTCTACTTCATGGACATAGATTTAGAAGGTTTATTAAGCAAGTTCTTTTTTCTATTACCTGGTGACAAAACATGTTTTGGTGTAAGATCAGTGTCCTACATTACCCACATGTGAGAATATTTCATGGACTACTGGTGAAAAATTTATTTTAAATTTTATGCCATTTACAGCAAATAATTTAAGAATAGTTGTCTCAAAGAGCACCTCTAGACAACAAAGAAATCTTAAGTAAGCTGCTATATCTCTTGTCTAATCCAGGTTTATACTGGGTCTTCAGTGTAGAAGTAATGTTCTACTTTTCCACAGGCTTGTCTCACTACAGAAACAATACAAATTACTAAAATAAACTGTACTTTATGATAAGATAAAGACCTTTTCCTGAAGTTTTGTTCTTGGGAGGAAAATATTTTGCAGTAGTGATAACTTATTGTGATTTGTTTTGTTATTTTCCTTCATCTGAATGCAGCTGTAGGGATTTATTTAGATTTATTATAGAACCTAATTAACTTTCAACGTCTTTGAAATAAGAAACTTGTGCTCACACTTGTATCAGTTGCACCAGCAAGATGTAGGAAACTAGGAGTTTTCCTGCTTTTAGCCTATGAACCACTTTTTTACAAGTCAATTGACATTTGACATGGAGAACAGAGAGACAGCTAATAAAATTACTTTCATACCTGCTGATCCTGTGTGTACATTGGGATCTGCCCTGGTGCTGTACTCAACACAGAACACTAAGAACACAATGTTAATATACTATTTTCCTCATGCATAAAATACATTTCTTTTCCTCTAAATGCTTCCCTGGGTAGGTGTGCTTTCTAAAATGATCTGAGTACTCTTCTTGAAAACTAATGCACAAAGTCTGGAATCTCTAACTTTGTGATGGTTAGAAGTAATTTCCATTAAGAAAATCTGCTGTGGACACTTAAGATAAAAAACAACAACAAAAAAACCTCAGAAAAAGTTTTGCGGTTTCTCGAAAACCAAAGAACCTAAATAGATATGATACACTTTTTTTGTTGTTTATTTTTTGTTTTCATTCAGCTGTAATATGGTATGCACTCAACATATTTTTCTAACATGACATATTAGAAAAGTCTAACTTGTTATTTTCTATCCAGACTGAGAGGCTGCTTAAACAGGATTTGCTCTGATTTCTCTCCAATTAAAAGAGAATGAAAATAGCTGAAAGTTCTTAAACAATGTAAACAACAACAGTAAGGGTACTATTAAAAAGGATCCGGCTGTAATTTTAGCTTTTAAAACTCTGCTTTTAATTTTTTCCTACATACCACTGGCAAAAAGGAAAGTTTCTTTGTAGGGGCAAATGAACAGTAGTGTAATGGAAATATGAAAATATGTCTTTCCATACCTTTTGACTTACATTTTTATCTTTGTTCTCTACATTATCAAGAAAACTGCTGCCTAGTAATTAACCACCTCAGCCCTCCCTTTAGTTACTTCATGTAATAACTTTCTTTCTTTGAAAACTAACAATCAATGACACTTTTAGTAACTTTTTTAGCAGTGCAAATGGCCACATGATGTGTTTTACTTTTGCAGACTCTCCAGCTCTGCCTTTGGTGATCCCATTGTTCCACAGCTGACAGCACCTACTGCAGAGTAGTGCAAGTACCTGTCTGTAGTATGCCAGTGCCACGGAATGATTTCAGTTATATGTAATACTTTCCATTTCTGTCACCATCTTTATTTTGTTGGAAAACAGGATCAAATATTCTCACTTCATAGACCTTCAGTTTCTCAATTGACATGGGTAAGGAAGAGGTTTTGGGAGTGGTAGAAGGTGAGCACTCACTTGAATGGTCTGTTTTTTTCCTCCCTAGAGGTTATGCAGGGGGTTGCCTGGGTGTTTAGAAGTACCTGTAGAGTGGAAAGGTGCATCCTGAATTTAGAGCAAATAAAACCAAATTTAGAATATTCCCTTGTTGTGTACAATTGTAGTTTTGTCAAAAGTACTATTAGCTGTCTGCAGTCTCAAAACTGTAAATTTAGATCTATTCACAGATTCACAGAATTGTCATTGTTGGAAGAGACCTGTAAGATCACTGAGCCCAATATTCAGGTCAGACTTGAGGAAGAAAAAATGGTAAGATTGATAGTAGAACAAATTAATCAGTTACAAGTAGTTTTATTCTGTCCTTTTATAGAGACCTACAAAAATGCTACAAATTATGAGATAACAATTGATTCTAAAGTAATATTTTGGTAAATTCAGGTTTTGTCACTAATTTATGTAAGTAAAGGAACAAGAAATTTCAAAATTAGTGTGAGTGTTGATTTAAAATTAGTAAAGCAGGAAAGAATATACTTCTACATTGTGGATATAAATGCCACTTAATAACATAGGCCTGTGTGCCTGAGTTCTTATGGGAAAAGACATTAATATTTATTGCTGGAGCTATTTTTCAAATATACTTGGCAAAAATTTTCTATAATGTATGTTGAGATCTGACTGGTGGAGACTCAAGCTCAGAAAAACATTCAACCCTTAGTAAATATTTCATGGATGTGTTTTTTCAGTCATCTGACCTGCAGTGTACAGATAGTGCCAGATGGAAGATGAAACTGTAGTGGAAAAATAGGATACTAGAATATTCTGTCTTTTTATGCTATGTTTAAATTACGAACATTGTATACCATGAAGGAAATCTTCAGTGTTCAGAAATATATGATTAATATAATGATTTTTCATTTATAGTTTTCAATTGTGATTCAGATTACTGACACTTTGAGCAACTATATGAAGTTATTTCTAAGTATTTTGCCCTAAGGAATTATGGGGGAAAATTTCAGTCAGAATAAGGAAAATTTTAAAATAAGAAATTGGAATACCTGCACCCAGGTATACATGAACTTTTCATTATAACTCTGATAATGTTTGAAGACAACTTAGAAACTTTTCTGAACAATAAAGATGGTTATGCCCTGCTTGAATCTTTCAGGTCAGTCAATAGAATAGGAACTGAGCAGCTCTTTAAAGTCGTTATTCTCACAGCGTTCAGGCTGAGCTCTCCTGCTGCTTGAGTGGCACATGATTGCCAATAAAACTATCAAATGTTTGAAGGGCATTTAACTAATAATAGGTAAGGTTAAAACCAAGGGTTTCTTTTAAGGGTCATTCCATTTTATGATCTCTATTTTTACTGACTTACAGATAGTCTGGTCTTGGAAAATATGGTCCTTGCAGCAGAGATGAAAATTTTCAGTGTGTTCAACGAAACACTTAGGATGAGAATCACACAGCTACGAATGCCATGTTACATTCTTCCTTCCATGTTCTGGACTGTAATCCCACTAAGTGGCCACATGCACCAATTTTATAAGTTCAGTGTTATGTTTAAATCCCGGTGAGATTGCTTGAGTTATTTAAACATAAATCTTTCTAGGTCTGGGGCCTAAGGTTATGTAGTCCTGGGGCAGGGAAACTTTTTAGTTTGTCTTCTCCAGGGCCAAGTACACTGTCAGACATAACAAATAAATAATATTGTGGAAATATAATTATCTGAATCACAAGTCTATTTCTGCAAAAATATAATGTTCCCTAGTGGTTGAAATATTATTCCAGGCTAGATCAATCAAGTTTTAGTTTCAACATTATATATCGTTGCATAACCAATGTAATTCATGCAGTGGATTCCTATTTACCATTAACAGCATAGTTTTCTTTCAAGAAAACAGTAAGGGTTTTACCATTTTCTTTCCTGGAACATAGTAAATATAACATTAGAACATAAAATCTCTACTTAATATCAAATTTTTCCTTTCATTTTTATAAGGACTCTGCTGTGCTTTGACCTTGTAATTTTCCATTGGTAGTACCTACTCCACTGCATTCAGATGCAAGTAGTGCCTGGGGTTAATTACCGTGAATATTCTTGACTGATGTTTACAGGCCTGGGTTATCCCTATAGTAACATCTGAGATCAGCCCAGTTGCGACACTGTCCACATAAGTGAGACCTGCAAAAACCTGTCTTTTTAGTGTTTCTCTTCCTGGACTCTAAGAAAGTCTGCAAATCTCCTGTAGCTCACCTGTCTCATTCTCTTGTCCACTGCCTGAACTGTGTGCTTGCAGTCCAGCATTGCTGTCTCTCACACCATCCAATTTTTCAGGTGAAAGTGGCCATCTGTGCCCAGCTGATGTGGAGGCACTGGGGTATCATGAAAGAAAACATCACTACAGCATTTGGGGATTGCTCAGGTACATAGTTGGATTCATTCTCTCTTTCAGGACTAGTCTACTACTGATTACAGTTCTGATGCAAATATTCCTGCAGGTCGTCACCCACTTCCATCTATTACATCCTTCCCTCTCTTCACTTTCCATCACCTTTATTGTAGCTGGAACAGACTGTTTAATTGCTCCTTCTGGGACCTGCTTGTTGTTGATTTTTTTCCTTGTTTACTGATGGTCCAAGCAATGAAACTAGTGGTCAGACCAAAATCATACAATTATTTTAATTGGAAAAGACTTTGAAGATTATCAAGTCCAACCATTAACTGAACTCTACCAAGTGAGGTGCTAAAGCATATCCCAGAGCACCACATCTACAAATCTCTGCAGCACTGCCAGTGATGGGGATGTTAGGGCAGAACACGTTTCATACACCACTTGGATGGAAGTGATTGCTCAGTGAATGGAACAGGAGTGAACTGAGCTCACCAAACATTCCTGCTCTCAGGTACATCCTGCCCCCTTCTTGCTGAAGCTGCATCCCATTCCTTGTGAACTCGTGAATTTCCTGGATTCTGTTTTTAATTATGCTTGTTAATGGAACCATGATTATTTAAACTGTAAAACAAATACAAAATACATCCCTGTTGAATGTGCAATGGAAAAGGACGGGGAAAAAACAAAGTATAATGGAGGCTTCAGGAAAGTGACTTGTTTAGTTAATGGAACTGAGACAGCACCACCTAAGACAATGCTGCCATTAGCAGCTAGAAAGTTTCTACATGCTTTGAACCAGTTTGGATGGGAAAGTTATACCAGCTTCCATTTCATAACAATGTTTTGCTGTGAATTTGCAATCAACAACAACAAAAAAATCTAGTTTAAGGATCTAGTAAGACTTAGCAAGCAGAGGGTCTCTTAGCAACAAAACCCCATAACTAATGTGAAGCAGCTGTGGTAATTTTAGAAAATGGCTCAAACTGTTGAAAAGCCATTAGGAAGCTGATATATAGAGAATAAAAAGAACCACTCAACTTTAGAAAGATTTCCCAATATGGAGTGTTATGTTCTTTTATAACCAAATCTTAGTCATCCAAAGTTTACATGCCACAAAATACTATTTATGACCATGTGGCTGGACTTTCTACAAGTAGCTGGAATTCCATCACTTTTTTTTTTTTTTTTTTTTTTTTTTTTTTTTTTTTTTTTTTTTTTTTTTTTTGTGGTAAAGGTGTGATTGCTATATTTCAGTGAGGCTGATGCCACTTATGGTTTGATTTATTATATGCACTTGGAGTGGGATCTTAAATAATTGGAATCAATTTCTTTAATCCTGTAACTTTCAGTCTCTACTGGAAATAATGAAAGCCACTTGTTCTTAGTAGGCTTTCTGTATGGCTGATGGTCAGGCATTAGCTAACAGTCTCTGTAGCTTATTTGACTGCTTCTTTAACTGGAAATAGCTAGTAGGTTGAAAAATGGTATGTTTTAAAAAAGGTATTCAGAGTCAAAAATCAGAGTCAGGAGCTCTTCATGCTGCTATTGACTGGTGCTTTACTAATTGTTTTTACTACTTGCATTTATTATTATACCATAGTCTCAAAATGTCCTAGCACCTTTGGCAGTCAAAAAATTGGTCTCAGTTAGTAAGCATGTGAGGTGATTTCAATTACATTCAAGGAGCCTTAAATGCTTTTTTGAATAAAGACCAAAGATTGGAAAAATAAAAAATAGTAATTGGACAGTCTTCATTATACAGAAACAATTATGCAACCTACGTTGGATGGGTTTTCAGGTATTCAGCAGTTCTAGATAAATGTGGACAGAGCTACATAATTGATCTCTGCATGCAATGTGAAAAACTGCTCTGTGCAGTCTGGGCACATCAGACTTGCTGGTTTTGAACCTATGCTACCCACCAGGTCTGACTGCACATGAGGAAAAAATATTCAGTCCCACTCTTGTGTTGAACACTTCAAATACCTTTTTTTTTTTACATTAAAAATAATTGTATTTGGAGGTTTGATCACAGCTAAACTTACTCAAAGGAATGTTGGCAAAGTTTATTTGTCAAGCCTTATCTTCCTAGCAGAGACAAGTAAAGGGATGTTTTTTGGACAAGTTGCCTTATAGGAGAAAAGAGGCAAGATATATACTGTGGTATTAAATGATAGTTATTAGGAAAGCCTATATCTAGTCAGCTAGAGTTCCCTCAAATTTTGAGGGAAATAACTGAAAAAGCAACAACACAATTTTATGATGATCTTATGATTGATAGCCACCAAGTAAATAATACAAAGATTGGTGTTACTTATAAAAAATGCAAAAGTAAGCAAGGTTTCACAAATAAGTGAATTCCTGAAAGCTCAGTAAGTTGGTTTTAATGCTCTCCAACAAACAACAGGGAACTATCCACTTTTTCAGTATTATGTTCAGCCTGCCTTTCTAAATCCCCTGTTTTATAGCAACGGTTGTTAAACTGAGGATGGCTTGTTTGTTGTAAAACAAGTGATAAAACAGAGCACAGAAAATACCGTGTCAAGATTTCAAAATCTGTTGTTTCAGGCCAGTTCTAATAGGACTCGCTTCTATAGTCTCTTTCATCTGTTGTATTGGATAATAATAAGATCACTATTAGATATATTTTTATTAATGTAAAACAAATGTACCAAGAATACTGGACAAATAAAACTAAATCTAGCAAAAGTTATAAGATTGAGCAGAAATTATTATATTTAGTGGCTTTGACTCAAAGTCAGAAGAAAATTGATAACACTGGCAAAGCTTCAATTTTTGCCATAAGTCATTTAAGAAGCCAAATAAAAGTCAAATAAAGAAACAAGATAATTTTTTTTTAGGAGTGTCCATGAATCTCAAGCTATCAGAATTCACATATCTGAAATAAGAAATGTCTTTAAGTCCATTTATTTATGCAGTTAATTTCTTCTTTAAAAAATATCATAAAATACTTATTTTATAACATGAGTGATGTAAAATATGCAGAAAAAATTACCAGGACTAAATCACTATCATAAAACCTAATTGATTATATAAAGAATACAGAATCTAGGATAAAGTTTTTCTGCAAATGCAAGTTCAGTTATTCAATTAAAGAAATACAGGGAATGTCACTTGTGATGAGAAATGAGGAAAGAGTGTAATTTTTATTCAACTTATCTTTTTAAAAAAAGTTAATTCAATTTTCGAAATTTAATATGAAGTGAAACATGATAATTGATATTAAACTCAATAGTAACTCAGTGTTGTTATTTGTTGTCCTTGATAAGATTTTATTACCAGTAAGTCAGTTGATTTATTTTTAGTGACCTGCTATATCTGGCAGTGATGGGCATATAAGTAGAGGGGTTTTTTTTCACATTATTGCTCAATACCAAATGTCAGTGCAGTCATCTTTCCAACCAATCTCTACTACTACTGGGAAGCTTTCTGAAATACGTTCCTTCACTTATCACTACCTTTTCTAAGCTGTATTTCTTGCCACCTAATTTCCATTTCTCTCATTGAGCTTCTACTTTCTTTAAAATAATCCAATCTAATTTTTCTGTGTACTTCCTCAAAATCTTCTTTCATTGTGCCATCTTTTACTCTTTCTGCTTCATTGCCTCATGCATAGAGCTTCCAGTCTAAAATAGTATACTAGTTTGGATTTTGCTTGTGCTTTGTGCTTGTGTCAGCTTTTGTTTTACACTGAGTTTAGTAATACTTCTTTTCTCTTCCTAATATAAATAGTTACCATGAAGCTACAAAAACTGCCACATGTGTTAAAGCCAAGCCAGTATCCACTTTTTTTGAAGTCAGGCTCTTTGGAACATATTCAACAAAACACTTAAGAGTTCTCAAGAAGACAATCTGCAAGTGCCTTGAAGCCCACTTCTGTGATATACAATACTAAATCATAGCAACCAGTACTTAAACTGATATCCTTTCACAGACAGGAAACCATCACAGGATGGAACTGTCATACTTGGCTGCTAATTAGCTAACTTTTGGTGTAGTGTAATTTGAGAGTAATAATAGAATAAGAGGTCCCTTTCAGTATTCCTGAGTGATGTATTGACTTGAAGTTGTGCCACTGTCCTCAACAAATGCTTTGGAAATGTATCCAGAACAGTCTTATTCATAACTAATACTGTGTTCATATCATACAAATGAATTATTTATTAATAGTAAGTGCACAAGATCCCCAGCCCAACAACCAGAGACCTTATTCATCCACGGGTTCAGACTTCATAGGATTTTTATGCGTCAATACTCTTACCCGGTATCAGGGATCTTATAGTTCATAATGTGGTTTAGTATATCATATAATAGGTAAATTCTGTCCTTAGATGTCTATTCTGAGAGGCCAGTCTGTCTTGTAGTCAGTGGACAGACTTAGGCTCTTGCTAAATTTAACTATGGGCCAATAAATTAGGCTCCTGCTTTGATTGACTCTCTGGAAAAAAACTACACCCACCTGCAAATAAAAGGGTGGCCATTGCCATTGCTAGCTAGTGCTGTGAATATCAACTTTAATCTTGACTCTGGTCCTATAACTGTATGTTATGCAAAATATTCAGAAGATATAAATGGCATTTATGTTCCACTAATGTGTCTGGAAGACCATATTACATGCCTGACTTGCCTTTATGGACAGAAGATCTTGGGCTTTTGCCTTAATACCAGTGATGGAATACCTGGGTGGAGTATGGACTGAACACCCTCAATGCCATCTTAATTTTTAAACCATTTTCTCAGTTTCGACCTCTCAGAGTGAGACTATCAAGATGGCTTTTCTTCAAACAAAATTACAAAATATATCATGACAAGGAGTACTGTAATGAATGTATCCAGTTGACTTCCAACTCAGTTTTAATTCGCTACTGATGTGTCTTAATTTGTAGATGGAGAAAATTATGAGACCTATAAGTCAAATGGGAGAGAGGATAAGCACTCCAATCTGACAATTTGATTAATACAAATTAGTATAAGTCTAGTTTAGTACTTCATTATTTCTTGTCAACAATGATAAAAAGCAACATTAATGATGATGCTGAAATGCTGAACTTTTAAACTTCTAAAACAAGTATTCTTGTATATGCTGCAAAACAGCCTTGTTGACCCTCAGACACTAATTGTAGTGTTACACAAAGAGGGAATAAAAAAGAATAAAATTTGAAAGAATGAAGACAGTTTAGCTGGTTTGGATACCTATAAGTTGTGTAAGGTTTTCAGAAACCTTGATGATATTATCATTCTTAGATTTAAATGTAAAATTCATCAGTTTTGGGAAGCGAGTGCCAGATACATGTGATATAAACATATAATGAGGTACCTGAAAAAGAGTGAACTCCTTCAATACCTGGTGTGGGAATTATCCCAAGGATTGAAAGAAACAACACAATTCTATAGTTCCTGTGAAAATTCCTATCACCAGATCCTGGTGGCATCACATTTAGGGAGAAACATAAGGGGCACTCAGTCAAATAATTAGAGGTTGGATTATAAAGTGGTCTATGTGTCAAAAGTAACACTCTAAAACGTATCTGTTGGCAGAGTGGCAACAATTACAGAACAATGTGTAGGAGAGAAGAGTTTCTTTATTGCTATCACACATTAAGATACAAAAGGTGATATTTTGAGAATCCAAGCCGATGTATAAAGACATTCAAGTCTAGACTGTTAGTCTAGCAGGATGATAGGAGTGTGGAAGACAATGGCAAATTTTGTATGTGAGAGATATACGTGTGAGGATTACTATGGTAGGATCTGGATTTCCATGTTGACAGCATCAGTGTTTATCTTTTCATCATGACTGTGCCGGGTCTGAATGTTGGGCAGTCATTCAAATGCAGACATTGGTCAAAGAGACAGCTCACAAAGAAGTAAATGAGAAGAAAAAGAAATGGGTGTCATAAAAATTGAATTGGAAAAAAGCTAAGCTTGCCATGTTCCTTTGGGGAAGAAAGCTCTCAATACCACACAAGTATAATTTATTTATTTCCATCTTCTAGAACCCTTGTAAGGACACCTCATCAACCTCCCCACAGTCCTACCACTGAAGCTGGAGATCAATGATAAGAATGACCAAAGGTGAGCCTTTATTTCCCAAGGACATATAGTAATAATGATCCATCTTTTTTCCCCAGAACTCAGTTCCTGCAGATGAGTCTAGAGTGGGTGACTTCTTGCATCTTTACAGAATTCTGCTGAAGCCACTGGTTCTTTGTGGGGTCACAGGAATGTCTCCTGAAGGATTGTCCTACTAAGGACTGGTACAGTACTGCACATATCTCTAAAGCTTGAGTGAAAAGTGTGCACATGCTTTTAGCTTTAAATTTATCTGATAAAGCTGAAATTTTGTGGGTTTATCTCAAAATTCTTGTATCACTGCTTTTCAGACTGTTAAAGGGCTGTAAATTGAATGTGAAGAGCAGAACAGTTGATTCATAAAAATTCAAATCCTGTTGACATCAAAGCTATAGCCCCTTGATTCTAGTTCAATCTAGGCTGATCCTAAGTTTCAATTCGATTATTAGGTAGTAATACCCTGTTCTTGGGAAGAACTTTGGCTCAAAATCTGAAGAGCTAAACTTCTGAGTTTATTGCAAATTTTTCTGCTTCTTGCACTTTTGTTTTATAAAGAAGACATTTTTTGTTTTTTTGCAAAATAATTTTACTTGTGTGTTACTCTACTATTTAAAGTAAATCCTTCTTATATATGGAGCCAATTTAGAGTGCTGGTTTTTTGTTTGGTTTTGGGTTTTTTTGTTTTGATTTTTTTTTTGTTTTTTTGGTTTTTTGTTTTGTTTTGATTTTTTTTTTTTTTTTAAATCAGGGCACTATTACATTACTTGGTATAGCAGAAATAAAACACAGGGTTTTCTTCCAGGAAACAACTTCACTGGACTTAGAGATATATAAAGAGGTTGCCTCAGGCTTTTATGATGTAGAAGTAAAAATTAATAGCTAAGAGGTATGGTATAGTTTGTTGAAAAAAGCTCATTTAATTTTATGGCATAGGGTTTGCATCTGTTTTCTTTTTTCAAATGATATTTTACAAAGGTTTGCGCCACAGCTTTCAAAGTCACTTATGTAACACAAAAAAGGCTTTAAAAACACGTACAAAGCTATTGTGGAAAAAGAATAATGAATTTCCTCATGTTCTCCAGTAAGTATCCTGTATGTTATTGGGAGATCCTTCATCATAGAGGGTGGTCCTGCTGGTAATGTACAAAAAAAGGATAGTGTAGAAAAATTAAATTATTATTTGACCCCAAATCATTATATGCCACACAACTAATTAAAGCACACTTTAACAATGTACTCTTAATGTGCTGTCTGTTACTTGCATGACTCACTCATCTTTCACAAAGAATAAGTGATTTGTATTAGATGAGAATTGCTAAGGATGTTTTTGGGGCTAGCAATTGCTGTCATTGCTATGTTAAAACACAGGCCTGAGCCTGGGATAGAAAGAGACAGGCTTATCATGAGCCAGGAAAAACAGCACCATAGGACTGATAGCTCTGACTTAGGGCCTTGTTTAAAAAATTATGACTCAGTGCAAGCAGCCAAGGATCCTAAGCCTTCCTCATTTCACTCCAAAGCAGCCATTAAGAGCCTTAATGTTCAGGTTGCGTGCCTCACTCTGATTATTTTTGGGAAGCTGATCACAGCAAGCCTTTTTTTCCTAATAAGCATTCATCTTCATTTACTGGATGAAGGGAGCTCTCAGTGAAAGCTCTATACATGGGACAGGAAAATGGTGATTTCTGCCAAGCTAACTGTATGGGCGCATGGATTGTGAACTTCTCTTTTTTTTCTCGGGGTTATAAAGTAAAAAGCACACATCATGGTAGTTCATCCCAACAAAAGTACAAGCAAATTATACATCTGGCTAATAATTGT
Source organism: Florisuga fusca (assembly GCA_038090715.1). Classification (NCBI taxonomy): domain Eukaryota; kingdom Metazoa; phylum Chordata; class Aves; order Apodiformes; family Trochilidae; genus Florisuga; species Florisuga fusca. Next base: position 22,012,386 of record JAAWXA010000001.1, on the reverse strand, counting down.
GAGAGGAAGTAGCTCTTTGGTCTCAATCTGAAATTAGTACTGCTAAATCACTATCATATAAGTACATAGAATAAGTAAGAGAGAGTTATGCAGTAGTATCAAAGCTTTCAAAACTACAGAAGAAATTTAATTTTTTAATATTTGCACCGTTTTCCATACTACATCATTCTCACAGCCAGACTTTTTTACCAGCATGCATTTGATTTGGCAAAGGCAGAACATATAGTATGTTTAGCATACTGCAAAAGTGACCTTAGGTAATTCATATATCTTTAAGAATGTTATGAAATAAGACTCTCGGAGTGCTAGTACTCTCTGGAAATTGTGAGAATGAGTTTTATTTTCCCTATTTGCCATGAAGTCTTGATTTGCAATTCAACAGTACTGTGAGAGATCTGAATTTGAGCAGGTGGCATGTACAACAGTCAGAGAGACACAAGGCCAGCACTGAGTAGACTGATGAGCACCTGTCATATAAACTGAAAGCTATTTATTTACATGTGACAGTATGTAGCTATTCTTAAGCAAAAGCAAATGGATTGTGATGATGATTATAGTTTTAAACACACAGAAAATGCTGAATCCACCACTAAAATTGTAAACATTTCACAAACTCTGTCCCTCGAGAGTATGAGCCACTATAATATGTCAAAGAAGATTTTACTCTTAGAAGGAAAAAAATCTGAGGCACTAGGCACACATCATGAAAATATTAAAAAAGGTCAATAGGAATGAGGACCCAATTGACACTGAAGTCCTGCAGAATCTATAATTAACAATTTCTATCAAAGGACAATTTCCAGTAAATTATTTACTAAAACAAAATGCTTCCTATTCAATAGAAAATAATCTCTCTTAAAAATATACTGACATGCACAAGAATGTCTATAATGTAACTTTTCTCTTTCTCATCACCCAGCTGCAAACAAAACCAATATTTCTAGAAATTTGAGGAGTCCACACTGGTTAAAAGATGAAAAAAGTTCTTGCAACATATAGACAGACAGGATTTACCATTTTAACAGCAAACTTTTTTTTTTCATTCTGCAGAAATTTGCAAATTTTGCTTAATTTTTTTTTTAACCCAGAAGCCACTTTTTGTTTTTATTTTCTGTTTTCTGTTTTCTTCTCCCTCTTTTGCATTTTTCCATGTTTGCCATAGAAAACTGGATCAAAAGAGAAAATAAAGGTTCTAATGAAAGTGGAAAATACTACAGCCAAAAAAGATCTTTCCCTTGTATATCTCTTGCACAGTTAATATATGATATTACAAAAACAGGAGGGGTTGCAAAACTTTCAAAAGCTCTCTAATTGTATGAAGGATGTGACTTTCTATTTAAGACAACTCAAACCAAAATAAAAACAGCAAAAAGAAAATTAAAAACATACTTTTGAATTTTTTTTACTAGCTGCAATACTTGAATTCTTAGGCCCATAGAAATATCACATGATTTCTGCTATTTGATGAGTTTCTTGACACCTGTCAGTGGTTATCAGATGAGTCCATATTCACTAACTGCAAAACCTGAGCAAAAAACTCAGCTGAGTACCAGTGTTGGAAGGACTATGGCCCTGTACTCTTTTGTACCCAACTGCTGCTGGCATTTTTTCTTTTAGCCACACAGATTGATTCTGTGCATTAGTACACTAGTGCACTTCTATTTCTGCTAGTGCAGGTGATAGCAGAGGCTATGTTAATAGGAAGTTACCATAAAGAAGCAAGTCCAAAAGAAATTTGTAGGATTTTCTGCTTGCAGTTCTCTATAGTATGTTTTGTCTTATTCAGTGTGTTTCCCACTTCATCTTTCAGAAAGTTACAAGGTTGAAAGACTAACCTGATAAGAACTTCTTAGAAAAATGCATGTGAATTTTTTGCCACAATCCAGAATTTTATACTTCAGCAAAAAGTGAAAGGAGGAAAAAGAAGAAAGAAAAGAGGACTGAAAGTTGTTCTCATTAATTTTACAAAGATTCCTTTAGGGGAAGATTATGAGGGATCATAAAAAATCATACAGCAATAATACTCAGAGAACAACAACTTTTTTAAAAATCTATGGTGTTACAAAAGCTGATGGAAATTAACCAAAGGCTTCAGGTTATTGTTTGGTAGGAAACAAGAAGGCATGGAATTATGGTCACTTTTCAACACATTCTTAAACTGGATACTAAGTAGGTTAGATGGACTTGAAGACATGACTCTGTATGATGTAGAGTTGAACTCCTTAGCCCACAGTGATAACACTGTTGAAGTGTCAGACATGCTTGAATAAATGATGGTGCTCTCCATTACATTGGACATCAGTCAATTCAGACTCATAAATGCCAAGATGACAAAGCAGCTGAATCTCAGTAAAACAATAAACAGTTACCGTGTTGAAATGCAGCCATGCTGAGGCTGTGAGCAAATCCTCACATATATTTAGCAGCATCAAGTGCCAATGAGTGTTCATGAACTATGAGCAGCTGCACGAGAGAAGGCTGGAGGAAGAAGTGAATGAAGTTTGATGAAAGATGGAAGCTGTAAAATGGAATGATTCAGGATGGTACAATGGGAACAGGATTTAAAAGTCAATGTACAGGACTGATTGCACCTGAAAAGAATATTATAGTGAGATACTGCTGAAAACAGAGAGGATAGAAGGCAAAACATAAGAAGCCAAGAAGAGGTTGAAGCAAGAACCAACCACTACTTGTATTGGAGTCTACTAGTTAGACTGGGGTTTATTATACAGCTCTTTATCCAAGTTGGACCTAATGGAAGAAATTGTCCTCAATGAGAATGATGAGCAACACTGTACTTCAAAGATCTGGCACAGTGCCCTAAGATTAACAGACATCATTAGTTTAGAAGATAATCTTGATTCTTGCTTTTTTTTGCTTTGTTTTTTTTTTTCCATTTTGGGGAAGTGACAGGTGCAGGACACTAAATACACAGATTCTAGCACATGCCAAATGTAAGCAATTGGTAAACTACACAGAGAATTACTTGATGTGATATTACTCAGTGAAACATTGATGGGCAGACTTGTTCCAGGCCCTTTGGTTTCCAGTTATTATGGAGATGCATTCTAGACTAATGTGTGTCATCACACGTTAGGCTTCAGCCTGCTAACCTTCCCTTTTCTGTTCCTGAATTTGCTACATGCCTGGTTTCCTTCCCTGCTTTTCTGATGAAAATATTGTTGTTCACATCAACCACTTTATGAACTGCTCTGGCACCCTTCAAAATGTGGCACAAGTGGTGTGCTGCACAGACTGCTAAATAACTCTAAGCAGGTTCTGGAATAAGACATCTGAAGAGCTTACTGATGAACTTCCTGGATATGGTATTAGATTGTTTAGCAAAGTGAGATTGTCTTTAACTCCAGCAAAGGAGAGATGGGCGAATACATACAAGTTTTAAGGAATTCCCTGGGGGCTTCTCTTTTAAGTTGTTCTGATAGTGATACAGGAAAAAAATTGAGCTACACAGGGTATATATCAGATTTTTTATTGTATCTGGGGAAACATTCATTATGAATATCTTTCACACCATACTTTACCTGTTCCTCTGGTGTACACCTGTGTGTTAGTAGTGCACGTGGTGGTAATGTGAGAAACTCTCACTACCAGCCTTTTAAATTTTACTATGCTCTCATTTTTAAAATGTGCTAAATTAGATACAGAAACAAAGAAACACACCTAAATAAACAAAGAACCATAAGGAACATGTGAAATGCCACACTGACAGAAAGAGCAGGTGGAAATGCAAGTTTAAGGGCCATTAAGCACCATGAAATTTTTTTAGTATGTCACAATTACGGGAACACCTGGGTCAAATAAATTAGGACTAACCCATTGGGGGGGGTTCTTTACAGTCTATTCTGGACCCAGATTGGCTTTACCCTAACCTGTAATTCCAAACCAAAAACAGAAAAAATTACAAGGAAAAGCTTACTAGTTCAGGTGGCTGCTGTCAGGGTAATCCGTTGCTTTGTCACAGACTACAAAGGAGGCAGGGAAAGAGTCTCTGTGGGTCTTAAAGAGGAAGCCTAATGTGCCTATGTGTTTAGCTAGCATGTGAAATTAAACAAAGGGTCTATCTGTGATTCCCACTCTATTTCAATCATGAGAGCAGCACTGATGTACCACTGAAGAAATGTGAGTAGAGAACCTAATTTCAACAAATTGTGTAAATACTAAATCAAGTTTCCTGATGTCTGAAGACTAACAAGACATTCTGGTCAATAAATATGTCTGTAGCTTTAAGGCAAAATCCACAGGAACAATCTTTTCCCTTTGCTACTCCGAAGGGAAAGGAACCAGTAAATATAAATTATCTCAGAAAGCAGTAAAGGATGAGGGTTTTCTATTGAGATACCTCATGTATTAGTCCCACCAACAGGAAAATTGTAACCTCCGATTTTCTTGAGAATTCCTAGCTTGCATTTCTGTTTTCAGTTTCTTACTGTCATTTTATCCATTGGAGCAGATTCTCTGTGGGCCTAAAATAGTGACAGATAAAGGTAAGAAACTATTTGCCACTCCTCACAACTCTGCTAAAGGTACTGTGTTTTTCTCTTTAGAAAAGCAATGATGTGTTAAGAGAACAATAAGCCAGGTACATTTGTTCCCACATCTTTCTCTGTTAAGAAATTTCCATAATTGCGGGGATAATTTTTCAAGGGCACAAAGTTTGATATAATTAATGGATTATTGAAGGTTTAAAATTAAAATACAAAACTCACAGTAGCTAGATGCATCTTAACTATGCTTAACTATCCTACTCTACTAGGCAGTGGCAGCTTCAGCAACTGTAGGATGAAACAATAGCTACCATTCAAGTGCACGCATACAAGAAAAACAATTTAATCTTACCTGAAATATGAAAAAAATACAAAGCAGACCACTTCCAAATCTTCTGTGAATTCAGAAAGCAGAACAATATTGATAAATAAGCATGAAACTGTGCTTTTTTTGCTGAATTGTATGCAATTACCATGTTATTAAAAACATGTGAATTCCTAGAAACATGTTGAACCTCATTCACAAAGTTTTAATATGTCTAAGGAAACTCAATTCAACCTTTTTAATAACTAAGCCAGCATTTAAAATAAAGGAGCTTTTAAAACAAGAGTTCCTCCTTTTAGAAGTGTTCTCCTCCCTGTTAGATTTAGGCAGTAATATCTCTGCTTCTGAAAACAGATCATCTAAGATTTATTTTCCTAATCTACATAGAAAGAATACTAATACTACAAATAAACTGAATTGGAGTACTTTGAGGACATGATGAATGGTAGTTGAAATGAAAGGAAGAGAAGACTGTACCAAGTGGAACAGTATCAACATGTTCTTTAAGGAAAAAAGAGCAGTTCTTAGCAGAATGTGATTATTATCTTTTTAGAAAGACCAGAATGTGAGTTTCACTAAAATGTGGACAAGGTTATAGGATGGCCCATACCCTTGAACAGGAGCAAAACATAATGTCAAATAATCCTTATTTCAAAACAAAGTCCTTTGAAGACCAGTGTCTGTGAAGGGTGAACACTTAGGGATCACGAACATGAAGGGTCTCAATGGAAGGTAAACCCTGCATTTATCTAATGTGAAGTCTCTCAGAAGTTCATACAGTTGTGAGCAAAAACCCATCAGTTTTCACTGGGAATACAAAGAAACAACAAAGTCCTGATTTGGAAAGCTGCACATACCCTATCTCTGGTAGCTGTCTTAAATGTGGTGCTCTTAGGTTTGTTGTGCCAGTAGCAGACAAATCTATTTTGATTTCTTCAGAATATTTTTTTAGATAATAATTTACATGCTTTTTCTTCAGTTTAAATTTTCATGAGGTTTTATCGTTGCCAAAATTTGGAAAATTAATATATCTGCATATGTTCAGTACCTGCAACAAATGAATTTGAAGCAAAATATAAACACTTGTAGAAGACAGAAGACTGCATTAGCTTTATGCTCTTTCTTTCCAAGTTAAAAGAAAATGCTTTTGAGACATAGAATTTCAATGAGACCCATAAGTAGAAAGTCTTGCAACATTAGAAATTAAAACAAAGTTAGAATAAGGTGTGAGACATAAAAGGACAATTTTACATGCTACTGTAAATTAGAAAGAATTTTTTATTTTAACTTGGATGAATAAATAAATTTATGTGTGCTTCTACATCTTCCTAAGAAAACAGAGAAATTCTGTTAGGTGGAATCCAACACAAACTCAGCTGTGAATCCTTCTAAAGTGGGCACACTTAAGCTGAAAGAGATTCCTAGAAAAAACCTCCAAATATTTGGCATAGCATTCCAGGAATAAACCCAAAAAGATAAATTAATTTGCATAAAATTTAGTACAGATAACAGGAATATGGCTCATCTTTTGCATAGTTGTAGTCCCTGCTACTGTTGTTTCAAGTAGCTTTCCTTCTAGGGACTGAATCTAGAAAGAAAAGCAAATTCTGACACAAATTACTCAGCACCAGTGACATTGTCTACAAGTCCCAGTGTTAGTAAACAGCAATCAAGACCCTCTTGTTCCAAACATACCTTTTGTTTCAGCCATGAACAGAGATGCTAGGCTATCTATGAGAGCTCTGACACATGCCAGTTGTTTTCATTATTTTAAATAGAAACTTAGGCTTCTTGGAAGGCATTAAAAGTTTTAGCCACCTAGAGCTGGAACTGTAGAGCAAAATATCTCAATATTTTTCTAACAAGCAGCTTTTAGCAACATAACATCCTTTGATCTGTGTTTGCAGCTGGGAGGTTACTCACAATGATGTGGAATAATCAGATGGCAGCAAAAAGAGTAAGGCGAGAACAGAAAACATATTGCAGAGTTTTAAAGCCAGAGGATTTAACTTGAAAAGTAACTTTCAAATGCAGAGAAGACCAACTCGTTATCTGCTATTGATATCACCTTAATGAGGATCTAATGCCCCTGACCATGCTGACACTTGTCAGCTGACAGAATAGACCATCACTTTTAATTTTGCAAATTGTGCATATGCAGTAAGTTTATGGTTTTTGTTTTATTTGTTGAGTGTTTAGTTCTTGTGGGGATAGGGAGGGAATTTTGAGAGGTTTTGGTGAGGAGAAAATTAAATTATTCTTTTTCTGAGCAGTCTGATGTCTATTGTGCTGGTCAGAGCAGATGAGATACTTACTAAAAGAAGCAGACCTCTATTGGATTATCAGCTCTAAAAATTACCAAATATGAAAACCCAAGCAAGTGAAGAAAATCCATGTTAAATGTTGGTGCAAGTCCCACCAAGATGAAATTTTCAACAAATATAAACAGAAAGTTTATTATGAATTGAAACAATTTAATGTTTTAACATCTTTTCAGTTATTTCAGCAAAGAGGACTAGTAATGAAATTGTAGGACACAAATTTCAGGGAATATGTGCCCCCATGCAGAACTGAAATATTTCTAATGAATACGAAAACTTTGTTCAAGGGCAAAGGGCAAATTTAACTACGTAGATAAATGGGAGGGACAGAGAGGGGAAACAGGGGCTGAGTGGCAGTTTCTGAAATTAGTGAGGATGAAGGGAGTTAGAAGGAATTTGAAACTAGGATATAGTAATACAAGAAATTAATGTTCCTGAAAAAAAAATCTGGTAGTAGGAAAAAAAAAAAACAGTAACAAAACTATGGTAGTTAAAAATAGTTAGCCACAATAAGAAAATAGTTATGTTTTGTCACAAACACCAAAAAGCAGGCCAAACACACGGAAGATTATGGCATAGGAGTTGGCATGGAATTTGTGCCAACTGGAAAAAAGGTATTCTTGCCTAACATTTTAAAATAAAGCCTTTCTAGGACTCTTCTAGAGCAAGGCATGCAGTCTTTTCTTTTGATATAATGTTAATGATAGTGACTGAGAGTGGGCCACAGTTTAATGAGTGTAAGGTTAAATGTGAAATGCAGACTTATGTGGTTCCAAGTTGCCAATATATTCAAAGCAATGGATCAAAAAAATCAGGTGGCTGCTGGTAAATGCTGTGAAACTTCCTATGAAGTCTGTCAAGTTATAACTGTTAAATTATAAGTGCACCAACGGAATATGATTGTTAACACATTGTTTAATGGATAATAAAAACGTTGATACTCCGAGAAACTATTGTGAGAATTAATGGAGACTTGCAGGTATCTACAGTGTCTAGAAAAAACAAAGCGCTGGTAAAAACAGCCTCATGTTTTAAATGCATACACCTGTGAATTTATTTATTGTTTTGGCTGCTGAGTTTAATATTTGTAAAGGCTGCAGTTTTAGTTTAAATGAGAGTTAAGTATTCTTGCAGCTCTTGTATCCAGATGTTTTGGTACAAAGGCATCTACAGGAACAAGTCACTGTAACTTGAAAGGGACAGAATGAGATGAATGAAAGGACTTGAAGGACCAAGTTAAGTCAATAAGAATATTTATCCTCCCTCCACTCCATCATGGCCACCCCTAAGCTATGTTTCCTAAACTGCAGGGTAGTCCCTTACATCCAGTTGCATGTGCTAAGAGGAAAGGGTTCACCCTGTTTTCCAAAGAAAGGAATTATGTGGCCCCTGTGTCTGGATGGATGGCTGGAAATAGGTAAATAATTATGTGACCTGCCTGATGGATCTGACAACAAGAATAGACCTGACAGTCACTGAGAAAGATTCATTTGACTTGCCAGTGTGAGGTTAGTAGTTGGATTTGATGATCTTAAAGGTCTTTTCCATAAAAACCAATTGTTAGGTAGTGAGTTTAGGGTGGTTAATCACTGAAAAACTTTCTTTGGGGAAGTTTGGGGTATGCCAGCTCTGAAGGGTCTTTAGGTAGAAGAACATTTCCAGGAATAACACAGATAGCTAGTCATATCTTGAGGCAAGGCATAGACCATGTGACTGCTTAAATCTCCTTTCCAGTCAATTCTTCTTTGGCTGTAACTGCTCTGTCTCATCCCTTGTATAGACAGTATCTGCTGTAGTACTGGCAATAAAGCAATAGCACCCAATATTCCACCCAATTTCCTTCACTGAAGAAGCTAATAATTCCTTTTTCCAGACGATGTAACAAGACCAGAACCCATTTTTTTGTTTCATCTCTATGTGAGTCCAAAGAACATCAGTAACTTCCATCAGAATGTCAAGTGCGTGCCAAGGGACAAGAGCGAGTCTCTAAGTATTTTTTTACATTAATGTATTTTCTAACAGTTTTTCCCACTCACACTGAGACAGTAAAAAACCCAATAGATACAAATAATAATGTTTGTTCAGAAAAGCAGGCAATAAACCTTTAACAAACAATGTCACTGTAACCCTTAAATAGTAATTGTACTGCCTAAGGCATCTGATAAAAGATTCTAGTGTTCTTCCTATATTGTGTCAGGCAGATGCATCAATCAAACTCCATAATGGACTAAATTGGGAAAAAGGGTGCTGGAAATAAACAGTCCTAAAAAGAGGTGAAACTTTGTGACAAGCAGCCTTAACAGACCAATCTTGATTCTAAACATAGAAGCAATTTTAGGGCTTCTCTGGAGGCAAAGGACAATTATTGCCTAAACAAATAAACTAGTGTCTCAGGACCTCAGGCATTCACTAAAGTTAGTTTGAAACACAGTTTTGAGATCTGACTAGTAGAGTTTCAGTGACACTGTAGCTTGACCCATTAACTTTCACTGAACTGTATATGGATATCCTTTTAGATAATCCATAAACTAAACTGGAATAGAATGAGAAAACTGGAATGTGTTATGATTTTAGCACCAATTCCGCTGCCAACAAAAATAACTAGGTCTTAACTAAGATTGAATGTGTGTCAGGCTCTAAATTTGACTCTGCATGAACACTGCACACTTAAGGTTAAGTTCAGTAAAAGACCTGAATTTCAGCTTCTATTTGGAGCATTTGTTTAAATCGGTATGGCAAGCTGGCAGTGAATTTTACTTTTTTCTTTTTAATTTTTTTTAATAAAAGAAAAAGGACTTATTTTACTTTTATTTCCTATTGTACTGAGTGCCTCAGTGTCTTGTAGGTGAGCATAGTATCCAAACTACAACAGAGGCAAAAAAGAGTTTTCCAAGGGCTTTTCCTGCATGACTGATTATTCAGACTGAGAAAAGTTTTAAATGTCATAAGATTTAGATACCTCTGAAACAGCTCAGTCTGTGTTATAGCATGTGGTTGAATTTTACCCACTCTCTCGCCTAAGATGAGCTGAAGTGATTTTCTATAAGTCACAGTTTAGCATCCTGTTTAAATATTTGCATCTGCCTGCAGATGTTGTGCCCAGTTTCACTGTTACACTCATATACATGGCACCAAGTTTTATGGGCTAAAGTGTGCAATAGAAGATTGAGAAGCAGGACCATGTTTTCCCTCTCTGAAAATTGAATTGTGAATAGATTACCTCTAGTAATTGAATTTTATTAGCTTTTGGATTTTTGTTTACTACTCCAAGCATAGTGGTGTTTTACTGGACATTTTCTTCTTCCTTCTTTATGTTTGTTCTTGCATATGTACCATGAACTCTATTTAGTTTTCTTAGCTATAACTTTTGTCCTGCTATTGAATAGAGATGGTTGTATTCCTTTGCTGACCTTACTGTCACTGAAATATTTTGTGTAATTCAATAAATGCACGTTTCCTTTTACTTCATTTGCTTTCTTTTTATTTTTTTGCTTTGGTTGTTTTTATTTTCTTACTAACATTGCTCTGACACTTCAGGGCTACATCTCCCTGTTGCTCACACTTGTATATCTGATCATATTTTCTCTGTCATTATTTTGATGGCAAAAAATATGTGATAGTTCGAAGTGTTTCCTGAGTCATTTGTGGTTTACCAAGCAGCGCAGTTCAAAAGATTTAGAATTTGTAAGAGAGGAAATTCAAATTTTCACACTAAAATTATTCAGTATTCCATGTGTGTTTTCCATATCGTTATAAAATATTTTTAAAAATACACTTCTGATGTAATCTCCAATAAGTATTTTTGCTATAAACACAAAAAGAGAAAAGTTAGCAAGTCAAGGTAATTTATCTGTAGACTAGAACACTGTTTACTTTAATAGTCTATATACAGGATATTTTCTAAACTCCATCACTTATAGATGAGCAAAGATTTTCTAAGATATAGTTTTGTTTTATTAGATTGGATTAGACTAGATTAGATTAGATTAGATGGTGGATTTGAACATTATGAAGCTATTTCAAAAGTAAGTTTTGACCTTTTGATTTGACACTTCTTTTCAGAGTCTGAAGGTACAAAGGCACGTGGCAACTGGAATTTACCTTGTGTAACCTCATATGTCTTTTTGAAGGTAGGCTGAGTCTAATTTTATGCTTTATACTCTGCTCAGCCCTAACATTACTTACCTGGCTCCAGTGCAGAGATCTGTTAAACATCTAAATGAAGAGGTAGCAGCCTTATTTTACTCTCCTACATACAGCTATTCCTTCCTTCCATGTAGCTAGAACTTAGTACTGCACAATTATCCTGTGCAGTGTTATTGCAGCATGACAAAGAGGCTCCTATTACTTAAAACGGGTAGAGCTAAGGAACGTATTCTGACTATAAAATTTATTTTTGTGTGTGTGAATTTTGCTAAAGCGTGCATCTGTTGTGTGCTGATTCTTCTGATTGATGATTTAGTTGATCTAGCATGAAGAAGGTTGGCATCTCCAGCTAATCCATGATCACTTAAGTCATTAATGCAGCTATGCCAAGCAAACAGTCTGAGAAATCCTGTGGCAAAACTGTCATCAGTGCCAGACTGATAAAGCATTAAACATTTGCCAACTGCTGGAGAAAAGCTGTGTAATGTTATATAAATCAAGCATCCTATTTTGTCCTGAAAGTACTCAACAAGATTAAGTTACATTACTTTCTTTGTCCTATTTTTTAGAAACCAACACAATTAAAGGGATTTTGACAAAGATTAACAGAAAAACAAAAATCATCTCAGGCATTGTAATGTGTCTTTACTCTTCATTTCAGAAATATGAGGACTAGGCAAAGTACATATTTATTTTTTTTTACAGTGGAATCTTATCCTTTCTCTTATGCTCTTCTGTTCTTGAAAATATTGCAGTGGCCACTAAATGAAATAACAGATTACATACAAGCATTCCATGCATTTCTTTGAAGCTTCTTCATCTCCTATTTTTCTTTAAATCTCCGTTGTAATTGTAATGCTGAAATGCTTCCAAACAACTCCTGGCGAGTCCTGAATATCATCAGGTTATAGTTCTAGTGTTTTACCAATTTTTTAAAACTGATTTTCTGAGGATCAGTCTCACACATTAGTGTGCATCTTTTCATTATATGCAATCAATTGTGTATTATTTGTGTAGTTGACCTGAGGGCCCACATGGCTGATGATGCACTGTGGGCATGTATGTTATGCACAAAACCTCTATTCCAGTCCCAGAAACTTTGCCTATACTCCCCTCAGGCAATGTCTGTACAGCTGGACAGACATGCCTCTCCACTCATTTCGCCTTTAGAGACTTCAGGAAGGTTTTCTTCTTTTGCAAACATTACTGGTTTAATTGGTCTACCAAAGGCTGTGCATTCTGGGGAAGCCTTCCACCTGTACCTACAACCACCACATTAGCTACAGGATGGAAGAGACCCCATGTTCCCTTGGTAGGTACATTCTTGCCACGGTTACATACTGGGTGACTGGGGACAACACATCACAAAGAGCAAGCTGGATTCTTCAGCAGGAAGAACTAAAAAGAAGGGACTGCTAAAAGTTGGGAGTTTTCATCACCTTGTCTACAAAATGTTTTTTCCTTTGTAGTCTACACATTCCCTCCCACCCTCAGTTTCTGCAGTAAAGAAGCAGAAGTCTTATGGATAAGAGAGGAGAGCTCAGAAAAATGTGGAAAAAGAGAGAACCTAACTACCCAGACCACCACATTTCATGCCATATTCAGTGATTAACCTGGATGTGGGGAGGATTATTGTCAGGACACTGCATGTGCTGGGGCTCCATGGGACATCAGGGAAGGGTCTGGCAGCCAGGGCCAGTTCCACATCCCCAGCCAGGAGCAGGGCAGCCAGAGGACACCAGGGAAGCTGCATCCCTGAGCATTTTGAACTTCCCTGGGGATGGGGCTGAGCCAAGGCTGAGCTGGCCCATTGGCTGTGAGGAGATGGAGACTGACATCACTGCAGTGCTGTCACAAAAGGGACTAAGGGCCCTGGGGGATTAAAGGGAGCCCTGGGCAGCTAGGAGCAGGTCCCAAGAATGCTGGGAAATTAGGGATGTTGGTCCTTCAGGAACACAACAATTACGTTGCCCCTTACCCCTGTTGGGTAGTTGCTTTTCACTTCACACACCCTGGGCCTTCCCATCAAATCCTGCTGCTGTTCAATTTCTTCCTCTTCTCTGATACCCTTGTCTTGATGCCTTCTTAACTACACTCTATTTCTAGCTTCTGTACTTCTTTTCCCTGCTTTTCTTGCTCCTTTCTTCTCCATTTGTCTCCAGCAACCTCTTTAACTTGCTCTTCTGCCCTGGGGTCACCATAAACAGTGTTAGAGGACACTAACACAGGATTTGGAAAACCAAGGTATGAATGGTAACAACACATGATCACTTGATCTTGGTGATCTTCAGCCTTTTTTGACCCCTAAATATTTTCCGTTGGTTGTACAGAAAGACTTGGCTAAAAACTTCAGTCCTGTTGTCAAACAGCTGGCTTTTCTTAGTTCACTATCTCTTATAAATTACTCAAGGCACAGTTATTCCTCTGCAAACTTTCATGGATAGACTTGGCCCTGTCCCATCAAGCTCATGTTAACAAGCAGTAGGATCAAACAGGAATGGATCAAGATGCATACACTGTTTATGTGAATTTACTTCATACCAAATCTAACCTAGGAAGTGAGGGAAGCCCTAGGAGAGTAGGGAACCCCTTGTCCAAAAAAGAACAGACACTTTATTATAATGGTTAGTGCCACACTCAAGCTTTCTATCTTCATTATAAGGAGGACAAAAAGCTTGAAACATTTGCTGTAGTTGAACACCAGGAGAAGGAAGCCCCCCCATTAATGTGTCCTTCCATTCATCTGACTATTAAAAAACCTAAAATATTTCCTGAACCCTGGGAGCTGAAAGCACTACCTTTATGTCCTTAAGGGACAGAAGATTGGGAACGGGGGTGTTAATTGAAGGCAGGCAGAGTGGGAAGTAGTGGGAAGCACTTTAGGAGCTCTCTGAAGGGCTGTGCGCTGTGGTGAGAAAGTGGTTCCTTACCTCTGCCTGATCCCAGCTTTCACCATATGCACTCACTTTCTAGACACCTGACTTGAGTCTCAGAGGTCCTCTTTGCTGAAGTGGTAAGTGCTCACGCTGCTCCTGAAGGTGATGGGACCTTCTCTTTGAAGGTGCAAGCTGCAGTCAATGTTACTTTCCTTGCCTCAGGAAAGAAGGTTATTACATGCAGCAGCTGTCTATATAGTTTTCTTAAAATCAAATACCTGTGAGCAAAATATTTTAGTTTAGGTAGACAGTTCCTTAAATGAACTGTAATTTGCTTTTCATTCCCTTGTTTAACACCTTTTCGCAGGCTGAACTCTCCAGTCAGGCTATGTGTTCTTCAACACGGTAAAATCAGGGACAGCAACCTAAAATCATAAAGCAGCCTCTTCTTACATCTGTTTTGCTCAGAAAGACTGTGCTACAGGAGAGGATGGGAATATTAAGATTATGAACTACAGCTGCCTGAGGTAGTACAGTAGTATTTCATTACTGAAGTATTTTAATTATGAGCCAAAATATTTCAGATTTTGTTTACTTCTGAAGTTGAAATTTTCCACTGTTTAACTTCCCTAAATAGCTTTAAGGTTATGCAGTCTGAAAATGGTCCTAGCTATCTCACACTGGATATCCAAAGTTAATGGGGATATTTTTCCTTAGTCTCCCCTTGTTACTGGTCTTAACAATTGAGATAATAATAGAACATCACTATAAAGAAGAGTTGTGAAACTAAACCAATTTTAGAACTAATTTCACAATTTTAAAGCTTGTGATTTAGAGTATTAAAGCTTGTGATTAGAGTATTAACTCTTTGAAAAAATGATGTAAAAATAGGCATGTCTACATGTGTGTAGGATTGCTGGAGGGTCATAATTCTGAAACTAAATGGGGTTTTCGTTGGAATTTATGTATTCATTTAATTTACTAAAACTTTGAGTTTATGCTACAGACATATTAGGACTTTGTGAAGCTGCTGTAATAGTATTGGAAATTGAATATGAGCACTATATGAGTTCTGAAAACTTTGTACAACATCTTTATCCAGGAGTTCTCTTTTTAGTAACCATAAATAAAGTTTCCAGCATGGTTCTTGTACAAAGGTACAGTTCTTCTTCACATATACATTACTACAATATTGGCTTACAGTAAGTATGACCTTTAGCAAACTATACTTTGCTTTCACTGTTTCCAAGGTGGTGATGGGGAAGAAGAAGTATTCTTACCAGCTACAGTCTTCAGCCCCTTTTAATGATGTTGAGTCAGAAATATTTGCACATTGCTTTCTTTAGTATACTAACCCATACCAGATCTGCATTGCACAAGTGACCACATTGTGTTTGTATGAATTCATGGGCAATGTCATACTTGCTCATGTACAAGCAACATAACCCATTCAAGATACCTCTAATGATTCAGGAACATTGAATTCTGATGATGACATAACCCTCAGCTTCAGAAACATTACTGTTTTTAGTAGTGTCACATGCTTGTCTGTTACCATGGTATATTAAAAACATGTATTTCTTTGTCAGAATTGCCTTAAAGATGTCTGTAAGGGATCTTTACTGTACATGTTTACAGTGCTTGCTCCTTGTCAATTGGAGGAGACACTATGGCTTAGTAGGCTCATGCACAGATTTTATAGGATGTCAGAACAACATGATTTTTTATTGAGGAAGGGTCAAACAAGTTGTGCTTTTTGTTGTGTCACACTAAACAATATAAGAAACACGTTAAAAAAGCTCAGGGCTCTCACTAGAAGGCAAAGGCTATGAGAAATGATTTAAGGCTACATTATCCTGTTTCTAATTCCTTTTCTTTCTTCCTGCGGAAATGTAATTGCAAGAGGCTAGGAGAAAGGACTGGAGCATTGGCTTCTATGTCAGCCTTGAAGAGAGTCATAAAGCCTCTTTTATGAGTTTCTCTCTAGCCTAGTTCTGCTTTCCCAAATTAAAGGAGACAACATGACAATCTTAGCTACCTATGATCTTACATCTTAATTTGCAAACTCAGCAGCAATATCAGGGTCCAGCTTCAGTGGATATGAGGAAATATTTTTGAATTTAAACAATTTTCCATTGACCTGCAGTAAAGTCCCTTTTTACAATTGTCTGCACATTTCTTTAAAGACCTCTTCACCTCAAATTTAATAGGTTTTGATAATAAATGTTCCAGATATATAATGTCTGCCTCAGTTAAGCTGTCAGCTAGATCATAGATATACAAGTCAAATATGCAGCTGGAAGAGTCAAAAAATAAATTAATCGTGTTGATTTTTTTCTGAATAAAATACATCAAACATAGATATTAGAAACATACAGTTCTGTGAAACATTTGAAGATATATTTTTTTGTTTCATACTAAGTTGCTGAGGTCTGACCTAGATTGTTTTATGCATTTGAAATAATATTTCACTAATGTCATTATGTATGAAAACCCAACAACCTTACAGAAGCCTGTATAATCTATTCCTTCACATTTCTGGTGTCACTTAATAAAATACTTGGAGCTCCAGCATTCTGCTGCTGTTGGAATATCTTGATCATGACCTGGAAAGACCACCCAGCCCTGTAAAAGAGAGGGTAAGTCTGTCTCTATGCTAATTTGATTTTAGACCTCCTTTGAAGAAAAAGTACGTGTATCCCTCAGTCAGCTTCAGTCTGGGCTGAGCTGCTTCTGTGATGAGATTTTTGGTCTGCAGGAGCCCTTTATCACTTTGTGCATAAGGTACAGGGTATTTTGTGTGTGTATGTGTAACAGAGCAGGGAAACTTGTATTGGTACTTCTGTTTCTTTTGCACTTCAAGGATATCCAGGTATTTTGCTACTTAAATTTGAAAAAATGTCCAAGAAAAATAAAAGCATTAAGATTGGCCAAAATGAATCTTTAGTAATGAGATGTGATTGATCATTTGAAAGGCAAAAAGCAATATCCTATGACATATAAATCTCAAGATACTGGTTAAGGATCTGAATCATTTTTTTTGCCACAGAAGCAGCATTGTAATTAGGAATGAAAAATGCATCAAGACAATGAAGAGAAAATAAATTTGTTGAAGGGAATTTGCAAATCATAGTTAATTGAACCACAAAAAAGCAGCAAATAAAGGAAATAATGTGGTAATTGGAACCCTCATCCCTTGTTGGCATACATTATGGGTTGCTATCTTTTAGCAGTATTAAATCATTGCATGTGAATGTTGCCAAAAAAACTCTTCATTTCCTTTTAGTGACTTCTTACTGCCCTCAGTTGAAGTTTAATAGAAAAGGAAGGACATGATGTAGTTTTAATGACAGGAAACCCATGGCTTCCAAATGAATAAATTCCATCACTGGCTGCCACAAAGTGTGCTAATTATTTCCTTTGATAAATTAAAAGCCGTAAAAGTCCAAAGTATATAGCATGTGGTTTACAGTTATAGTCTGCCTGTCTGCATTATTGAAAGTTCATATAAACCTCATTATTTTAATTTAATAAACATTATAATTATTTTTTTACACCAGTAGGCAGTATAGAAAGCATATGTTGAAGACAAACTTGTCTGAGACAGGGATAAATAGCCAACAAACTGAATAAGCAGGGAACATGATGTGTCATGTTGTGATGGTTCAGTTTGTTAATAATACTTTCAAATGAGCAGATGATTATTTTTGAATGTTTATAAATGAGGACAATGAATACCTTTGCCCTGAAAATAAGTATTTTTCAAAATATGCTGTGATTAATGACACAGTCTCTTGTATTTTAGTACAGTGACTGAGGAAACTTGGGAAATATTTAGAGAAATGTGGAGAGAAAAATGAAAATTTTATAACAGGCATTGCAAGGAAAAAAAAATCCTATTCTCTATGAAGCAAGGAAACAGATATCCAACCAGGGCTGGTTTTTTTCATTTTGTGGGGTGGTTTTTGTTTTTTGGATAAATAATAATAATTAAAAAAGACCATATCTAATGAGGTTCTACATGTCTTTCATGACTATTGTACTAATCACATTCAGGCCTGCTCAGCACCTCATGGGATTAGGCCCTAACTGTAATACAAACAAACAAACAAGCCAAACTGAAGAATAAGCATAAAACAGCTTTGTGTAGGGTATGGAAGTTCATCTTTCATTACTATTCTAAAACATTTGACGTTCAGGTCAGCCAGACACACCAGATCTTTTGCTGTGTCATGCTCTAATGCACCTGACTCCAGCTATAAACTGACTCAAAGGCAATTTGAAAATAACAACAACAAAAAAAGAATTTAGTTGTGCTGCATGACTTATTTTGTTAAATGTATTTATTTGGTGATGAGACTATGAGTTTCTGGAGACATGAGACATCAATGACATGCCAGAACAGAGGGCATAGAATCACCCAGCAGATATCTGGATCCAGCAGAAAGATGAACAAAGGTAGGTCTGGCAGGACCATGAAAAGGCAAGAGACATGAAAGGCATTTTGCCCTCTTTAATTTAAAATGTGTGTTACAGAAAGCAATCACAGATACTGATTAAAATACGGGACTGGAGAGGAGGACTGTGCATCCAACCGAATGTGTTGCAGAGATGGGTATACAAGGAGATCTGGGTCTTACTGCTGGGAAGCTGCAGGTGCCAAAAGACTGAATCAACGTGTCTCATAAAATGAGTAATGCTGCAGCTCCCACCAGAGAGCTCCTTTGTGCTGCTTATTGGACTAAGTTGTCTCCCCAGCACAAATCAAACACTATTGGGTAATACAAATTACAAGCCATGTGGTCTGGCTTTCTTGTGCTGGAGACCAGCTTTCCTGCAAGTATCAGAGAATTCTGAGACCATTTGCTTTGTATGCCTATGACCATTTAATTTAGTATTGCAGTATAAAACTAAGGATATATTTCCCTTTTTTTTTTTTTTTTTTTTTTTTAAGAAGTATATGTCTAAACTTTATGAAGCAAATTCAGATTTGTAAGTGCTATAGAGCTGAAGTCAGTGGAATTGACTCTACTTACAATGATGCTGACTTGGTGCAATAATGATTTGATCTATCATCAAGAATTTATCAGTTTTAGAGTGACTGACACTGCACTGTGGTATGGGAAAATGTGCCATTTTTTGGAAGAAGAGGGAAAAAAAGGCAAAAAGTATCAGACTTGATGAAATAATTCCTGAGTAGTCTTCTGAAAGACATTAGTCTGTGTTTTGGTGAACTGAAGGGGAAATATATTTCACTTTTTGTTTCAGTGCCATACATGCACTTTTCTGTCATTTCATTGTTATACAGTAACAGCAGAAATGCTTTTCAGGGAAATGGATCTGGTGAGATGTGTTTTGAATCTTATTAGCTGAAAGGGGTATTGAAAGAGAACTGGGGGAGGTGTTTTAATATTCTTTCAGAAGTGACTGGTGTTGCAATAAAATGTAGGAGGGTGAATTCTTCCACATTGCACCATGCTGCAGCCTCAGGAGTACTGAATGTGCCACACATTCTGGCTGAAGTAGACTTATTTGCAAAAAGTTAAATAACGTAAAGCAAAAATGCCAAACTTATGGTAGTGCTTGCAATAATATCACCCTGAAGAAGGGCACACTCTCTTTACTTTTAGGTGTCACTACTCACCTTCAACAATAAACCCATGAAAAACAGAATAAAGGGACATATTAGGGTCAACTCAACTACAAAATAAAAATATCATTTCAAACTGCACCAAGATTTCAGCATACAAATTACTGTTGGCTAACAACTCAGGCACCCATCACAGACTTGTTTTGTCTGTTCCATGGAGCTTGAGAGAGTTGTATCAGTAATTCTTTATGTTTTCATTGTAAAGGAATAATAACGTCAGCTTGGAAAATGCAAACACACTTTATGTACTTCTGTTCCTTTGCTGCTCCTTCTGCCTTTTTCAGCTTTTTGTAATTATTGGGAGGAAGATAAGATTACTGCTAATGTAGACATTATTTTCTTCATTGATTTTTCCTTCTGTAGTCATAACAAATCTGCTTCTGCTTCTCACTGTACTTAGTCACATAGCATTTTACTTGGAAGAATAATCAAGTTTTTATTAACACTGTTGTCAAATTAGTTATATATATCAAAATATATTGTAAGAGTTTTCTATAAAATACTAGTGGGACTTGAACACCAGATCAATATTAGTAGCACAAAATAGAAATATTTTGTTTTAAGGAGTTGCATTATCTCTGTAGCATTTCTTCCCATAGTTCTTCATATATTTTGTCTCTTTGGTGTCTGAAATTTCATAGGCATTGATTTTTCACTTTGATAATAATCTATCATATTTAGGGAGGGCTGTGTGAACAGAATTTGCACCACGTGCTGAAAAAGCATTGTGTGTTGTGTGAGAATTTAAGACAAATCCAATCTTCTACAACTCTAATGGGCATGATATTTAAGGAGTGGATGGGGGAAGAAAATCCTTCCATCCTACCCTTTGTCAGAGGTTGAAGAAGGAGCTGAACAGGACTGTGAGCAAATGGATAGTTTGTCTCTTGCCAGCATTTCTGTCAAAAGCAAATAGGAGTTACCTCTCTGTGAAAAGTTATTTCAGTCGGCTATGAGAACCAGAAGGAGGAGGGGCTGTGGTTTCTTTCTATACCTGCAGGAGGTCAATGTAAGTGACGGTGATGAAATTCTCTCCTTGATTTTTCTGGGCTGTTTACAGCTCATGTAGTGCAACACTACAGCATATGTGAATGAGGATATGACACAAGATCTCTCTGATGTTCTGGGGTAGTATAAATGCATGTTCAAATGTTTTATTTTGTTTAGGCACTGGAAGAGTTCTTGATTTAACAGCTATAAATCAAACACTCTTCCATACTCTAAATATGCCTCTGGAATTCCTTGGAGAGCAGGTTGGGGCTTCTTGGCTTCAGGTTAGAAGGAAGCCGGTTTTTTTTCTGGGGAATGTAAGTACTACAATGTGAGATGTTGAAGCTCTGGTGTATTTTGTGACATGGGACATGACCTTCAAATTACAAAACATTTACTTTCCTATTAACTCATACTGAGTATCTTATTTTCTTGTGATCTGTAATTTTGGGGAAAGTGAGGTTAAATTTCAATGGGACCATGCTGTTCCCGCTGCATACTAACAATGGTCAGCTGGAACCACTAGCATGTGAGTAACCTGAATTTGACTTACCTAAATCCTGTATCACACCAGTAGTGGGGTTGTTCTAATGCAGGAGCTCTGCAGTCCTTCTGACACCCAGTTTAAGCAAACCGAGCCTTACACCTGCCTGCATGCCTAGTCAAGCCCCATGGGTGGCAGTGTTCCTGGGGAGACCCTTCAGCTGCTTTGGCTTCCCTCCCTGAGGATTTCTGAGGGAAGCAGTGCATGGACCCCAGGTAACTTTCTGTGTACATTTCATAAAGACTAACCAGTTTTATGCAGTAAATATTTTTTTTGTTGGTTCCTTGGTTGGGTTTTGTTTTTGTTTTCTTTGTCTGGGGTTCTTTACCAGTTGTTTTTTGAGAATTTGCTTGGTGGTCTACTTATAAAGGAAATCTAATCCACCATCTGATTTGGCCTATGCAAAATTGCTGAAGTTCAGGATAAGAGGATTATTTTAAAGTTGGTCTTCGCACACCATTGCTGACTGGCAGATAGGGGGTATAGTTAACACACTATTTTCTAATTTCCAGATGCCACAGCCAACACAGGCTGGTGTAAAGCTGTAGCTGTAATTACCAGCAGAAAAATGTTCGATGGCTGCATTTGTTGAAACATGGGATTTTTATTGTCACAAACATTTTATCTGCTTTTATCTGGTTTCTGCCCCTATCAAGTGAGCAAGCTACAATAATATTATGCTGTGATATATAATGTTTCCGTTTCCATGAGGTGGAAACGCAAGAAAGTTAAATATCAAATGGTTTGCTTGAAGCTCTAATTTGAAATCCCATCAGGTTCACTTGTTTACTAGCACTAATAGTTAACTAGTGCACAGCCTTTAAATTACTGCTTATTACAGCTCTGCTGTTCACACCACTGTGCTTAAGGACCTGTCAGCATTTCCAGTGGAAAAGTCTGTTTTCAAAGGCTTATGACTTTGTCATGAATATTTGCTCTGAAACTTGCCAAATGTCATCTCAGGCTAGAAACAGATTATTTCCTTGACTGGAGACTGCTTGACTTGAGTGGGATATAAATCAGCTTTCAAATTATTTTGAACACAAGAAGAGCTGACTAAAGTATTTCTCCACCACCAGAGCCTACTATATTTAAAATAATGTAAATGAGGAGGATTTGGGGACTGTGGGCTAATGAAAGGGCAATAAAGTGAAAGGAATGAGTGTAAAAGTACATTAATTTGTTGCAGCTTCTCAGTAAGTTCTGTTGTGGTAAAAATGCACATTGGCAAGTTTCTCCAGCTTTTGCAAAATATTGCTGAGGCTTTGGCCATTAAAACTAAATTTTTCTTCAGTAGTTTGATGCTTCAGTTTAGTCCTTTATATTGACTTTTTTTTATTCCCATCTATCAGATTTATCTACATTTGGACTGAGGTGACTTTAGACATTTTTATAGGCTCAGGCATATAATACAGACAAAGTTGTGTCTCATTGCCCCATCAGAAATGCTACCCCACAGCTACCTTCCAACCCTTAGGGTCTAGTCAGATGCTAAGGAGAAAAGAATGGCTTGAAGATCTCAGGTTCAGTGCTGTGAATGGCACTCAGAATCCTCAAATTGGAGCAGTGGTGTGGGGTTTTTTGTGGTTGATTTTTTTATTTTTTTTTTAATTTCTGTTGCTTTTCAGAAAACAGATACTTTATGCTTTTCTTTGCTACTGATAAGTATTCAAGGAATATTTTTTTTCTCCAGAACAGAACTTAGAGCTTTCAGTGGCAAATTTATGAAGTAAAAACTTTCATCTTTTCTGCTGACACTTATTATTTTTTTCTCTTCTTTCTTCTCCCCCTTTTTCCTTTTCTTTTTACCCTTTTTTCATTTTCTTTTTTCTTTTAGTTTTTTTTCTTTCCTTTTCCTTCTTTTTTTTTTTCCTTCCTTATTTTTGGTTTTGTTTCTCAATTTGCAACAATAAATATTCCTAGACTGCAATGTTTTAAACTTTGCTAACTTTTGTTAACTTTTTTTCAGTTTAAGTTACCTGATTACTTTATGAATTAAATTTGTATCTTCCTTGATGCCAGGTGTTACACTGGACTAAAACTAAGCAGTTGACAGCTTCAGATATTCAGAGCTCTTTAGGTTTTTTGCTAGTTTATTTTTTTGTTTTGTTTTTTAAAGTACTGTTGTGATAAGACTGATGTTTTCAAATCTCACACATTGTGCTGAATCACAGGTACAAAGATTAGTGTTTTGAAGAGTTCATTGCACATTTTTGAGAAGTCTGTGAATCTCTAGGTCAGGAAATACCTAACAGCCCTGTATGGTTACCTTCAGCTCCATAATTTGGGGTGTACTTTCTACTGGCCAGACTTCAAGTGTAGAGATGCAGTATTCCCATAGCAATATTGCTCATACTTCCTTGTTCACAGCTACCCTGTGACCTATTCAGCAGCACACTTATGTCTCTCGCTGTCTACCGGTTGTTAGCCAAAGATGAATATGCTAACAGAGTATTTTCCTTGGGGAAAAAAAATACAGATATAAATTTCACCAAATTGTGTTTTACTTATAAATGGAGAACCAGCACCTAATGAAATTTCGTATCATTTTATATATGTCTTTTGCAAAGGATTTTTGCAAAAGTTAATGGAATAAATATCCATGCAACTGCATTAAATAATCACCCAGAAAGTTGGGTGAAAACATATAATGGAGTGAGGGCTGCAGGAAAGCAAACATGACAGCTTTAAACTTAGTTTTAAGATCTGATAGGAACTTCTAGATAAGCTAGGGAAAGGCTAGGTTATATTCAAAATAGGGAGTAAGAAAAGGCTAAGCTGGCAGACTCCTGTTTTGCCCACAGTCCCCGAGTGTGCTGGGGTTTTTTTGGCACTAGGGTCATTGCAGGAGCAGCAAGGTAAGTAAGCAGATTTCAAGGGCCATTTATTGTTTCTCATGCAAACAGATATTCAAGAAATAGAAAGCAAGTGGGAAATGAATAATTGTTCTTCCAGGCTATCCATGCAATCTTTAAACAGAACGAAGATACTCCACACTTTTAGTAAATGGGGTCTTTCATCCACCAGATTCTAAAGTACGGTGATTAAAGCTGTAACACTGAAAAAAAAACCAACCCCACCCCAAATTGCAGTGATGTTGCAATAGAAGCTTAAAAGGAGAGGATGAAATAGCATTCTGAGATAAGATGCTCTGAAGTGTCAGGGCTAGTGATGAAAAACTATTGTTCATCAGGAGTATAAACTAGGATTACAGGAATATTATTTTAACCCCTTGACTTCACCATGAACATCTGTGTAGAATTCATCCACTGGGCTTCTGAACACATCATGCACACTCATGTCTCCACTGATCTGAGTGCAACTTTAACAATGTTGATTCATTATTGTGGTGATTATGCTCAATGCAGAAAAAAATTAACCTTGAAAACCAGTAAATTTACTTTCCTTCAAAATCTTTGCACCACATGCAGATGTTAATTATTTCCTATAGTATTTCTGTCACTTGGGTGAAGGATCCATGTGCCTTCCCTGACCCCAACTAGGTTGTTAGCTGCAGCAGAGAAACAGGACTTCAGAAGGAGTTGCTAACCTTCACTGAATAGCCTGTCAGCCCGAGAATGATACAGAGCACCTTCAAAAGGTCCCCTAAATAATGAGCACTAAGGAGGGTTATAATGGGCCCATCATTAGCTCCAGCTAATATTTTGACCTAATGCCCACATATACTACAGGTGTCATGCAGGGCCACCATAGCATTAATCTGCAGGATGTTTTGTGGCTATATGATGACAACACATTTCTTCAGCATGTTGCCCAACTTGTAAGCTGTTACATGTATTTTTGAGAATGCAAGTAAATTATGACCTCTTGCACTATATTTTAATTTTTTTTTTCCCAAGTTCAGTCACCCACAGGGGCCAATGGATCACATACAGAAGCATGAAAAAGAGAAAAATAACAGCAAGGAATTAAAACAATTAGAAAAAATGTACAACAAATGTATATCCAGTTGCTAGAAAAACTTATCCTCCCTCAGCTTTTGTCCTTCTTCCTTTCCTTCAACTGCTGGGTTTTTTTGTTATCTTTTTTTTCTCTTTCTTTTGTTTTGTTTCATTAATTTGTTTGTTTTTGTTTTGTTTGTTTGTTTCCAGATTATCGTACTGCTTATAATTTTGAAAAGGATGAAGACTTGTGCACTCCAGTTCTGCATACATTTTTATAGGTCTCTTGTAAATTCCGACCTTCTTTTCCATATATATCTTGCTTTCCTGATAAATGAGGTTTTTTTCTTTCCATATGTGTTTCTGTTTTCAGCTTTATCAAAATTGTTCTCTTGTTCACTCAGGATGTTGGACATTCTTGGCTTACTTCATGGTTAGGGATCCTAATCATTGTGGCTGTTAAAGATTCACCTTTTCAGAAGTTACAGCTTTCCATGCTGTTGTGTTGGCAGTTTCTTTATATCACTTCTTAAAGACTGGTAATCACTTTGTAAGCTGAACTGAGTGAATGCTGATATTATTCATATTTCTCAACCAGATTTAGGGACAAACTCATCTGACTCTATTTGTCTGCACTTCTCTCAGCATGGTGTAGAGAGTTATATTTTATCAACCTTTGCAATTATACCATTGAGTGAATTTCATGTGACTTCATTTGGGCATGAGACCTTGAAATTCTCATACAGGCTTACTGAGTACAAATTAATGTTTTGTTAGTGTGCTCTTTTTTTTTCCTTTTCTTTCCTTTCCTCTTTTTTTTTTTTTTTTTTTTTTTTTTTTTTTTTTTTTTTTTTTTTTTTTTTTTTTTGAGACCAAGCTTAATTCAAGATGATTAAAATTATAAAATCTGGTCAATCCATGTTTGTTGTGTCTTTCTCTATAGCCACCAAAAAAATAAATCCTTCAGGAGAACATTTCTTTAGCTCACTTTTTCATTATTTCCAGAGGCAAAAGCTGGCAAGGCAATTTATAATTCAATTTTTGCTAAATCCACAACACCTAATATATATGTCAGGCATTTCAACGGCAGGGTACTTTGGGGATAGGTGATAAATTGTGCTGATTATAAATGCAAGCTGTTCTTCCAAAACATCATATCAAAAAGAAGGCAAGTATTATTAGGAGAATGTAATGTATCTTTAGACTGTCAAAAAACATAAGAGATAATCACTTCATGTGAATATATTCTCCCTTGAGTTTTAAAGCTCAATATTAAGGTCTTACCATGTTTTTGATAGCACTCATCTGGAGGGAGGGACCATCATGGGCTGGTAGTCTTTCAGCGGCCACATAGTTCTTAGGCCTGCAATAACTCATTTCTCCTGAAAAAGGGGCTTACTGTGAAACCTGAAGCATGGGCATAATAATTTTCTAGCTATGTTGGGGTATGTGAAAGTATAAACATTACTTTATAATATAATCTTCTTCTGATCTTTTAAACATCCTTTCAATGTTTCCATGTATTTTCCTGTGAGATGCACATGACTCCAGCTGTTTATCAAGATTCCTGAGCAAAACCAAAGGATTTATTCAGATTCAACTTGAATGTCATGATAATGGGAAAACAGGGAAAAAGGCAATACGTCTTGAGGTTATTCTTAGTTTCTGCTCTCTAAAAGTAAAATCTCAGGGGAAAGAAATCTCTTCATCTTGCATAGATGAGATTGATATATAAGCTACGAATGGTTAGAAACAAAAAAATCAGGTGAATGATACTACATAATTGAGATTAGCTAGACTGATGCAAACATTTTTGCCTCTGTGTAACTGATCTGAATTTAGCTTAGTTGGTTTTAATTTGGCTAATAGGCAGATGCTCCTTGTTTGTCTTGTCTGTATCCTGCTCAGACTCTCTGAGGATCTGACTGGTTTTGTGACCATGGTATTGATTTAGGATCCATCCTATATTACCATCATCCTGGTTTAAACATATTTCCTTCTCTTTAGCATCTCAGGAAATTACTTTCTTGCTTTAAGGATGGGAAACTTTTTTTTTTTTTTTTTTTTTTTTTTTTTTAACAAATTAATCTTAAAGGCAAGAAGATAAAAATACAAAATTTATGTGTATCTAATATTGTGTCAGTAATAAAAGCAATAAGGCTTAGAGTAGAAAAAGACAATTCCAACAACTCTGGTCCTATCCAGTTTCTATTTGTTTGCTACTTCTTAGCTTATTCCAAATGGTGTCCTACACCATCTCAGAAGTTCTCATTGTGGATATAATCTGAAATGTGTTGTACATTCGAGTCAGTATTCCAGGTGGTAAAAAACCATTCTCCACCAAATTTTCAATCAGATTTTTCTACCTGAATTTTTTTTTTCTTTCCACCTACAATTTAATCCACTCCTTGTGGAAGGGGGATTTTCACTGTAAAATAAATGCCCCCTATCACTTGCTACCACCTGGGAAAAACAAAACAAAACAAAACAAAACAAAGTTGTTAAACTTCTCAGCAACATTTTTCAAAAATTTGAAAACATCTATTTTCTTTCACACTTCTAATGAAAACACAGAATATCTTTTTTTTATATTTTAGTCAGTATTACCTGACTAGTCCATTTTAAATCTGAGCCTTGCATGAAAGAATACAGAAGTGAAAATGAGGACTGACAGTGAAGGAAGGAAAAACTATTGCCCTACTTTTGAAAGAAACTTTTAGCAATTTAACAGAGAGAAGTGTAAAGATTTTTTTAAAATTTTCTCTTTTTCAGTAATCACCCTTGCCTTCAAACTCTTAGATTTGTCCCTGTCACATCACCTAAACTCATTTAATGAAGAAGATGAACAAAAGTGGAAAACAAATTAACATTTATGAACCAGACTAGTTTAGTGTGCACGCTTGTTTGAAAGACTGATGAGATAATACCTGCAAAAGAATGGTCTGCTCTGACAGGAAAAGGAGAACCAATGTATCCAGAACACCCAATAGCTCATCTGGCAGTAAATGAGGGGTCAAAATGTCAGTCTTCCAGTCCTGCCCCTTGCAGTGTTAGAAATCTATTTAAAAAGTCCTAACATCTATTCAATAGTATTGTAGGCATTCTTATAGTGTGGATGGGAAAATAAAAATAAGTGGATGTATGGATAGCAAAGATGTTCTCTCAAAGGCAAAATTTAGCCAAGTTGGAGAAAGACTGAAAAAGACACTACAAGCATGTTAATGAGTAATAAAGAATCTCTGGCAAGAAATGCTGGAAAATAATTGAAGAAAAAGAAAGAACAAAAGAAAGAAGAAATGTGAAGGTGTTTGCCTCTTATTTCAATCTTTCCCTTTGAGATTCAAAAACAATGCCTTAAAAAATGTGGGTAATTGTAGTTGAGAATTGCCTGCTCATGACTGGTGGTACCATGCAGGCATGGTTTCTGTTTGGATACATTTCTTGGGCACAGTAGGACCCTGTGTTAGAATACCCTGCTAGATAAAGACCTGATGAAATTTCTGAAGCTGTTAGTTGAACGTAATCTCACACAGTAAAAGCTGTTACTACAGCAAGCCAGACTGAATCAGCTATTAACAATGCAAAGATGTCATTGCTTCCCTAAAGAGATTCTTAGCACAGCTTGTAGGAGAGATTAATATTATTCATTAGAAGCAGACCTAAAAAGGGACATAGTCTACTGTATGAGTAGAAAGGTTTTTGTTTTTCCTGAAGAGCCTCTTGAAGAGCAAATCCTAGAGGAGTTAAACCATCCTGTATTTTCTTGTAAGTTTCCCTTAGAAAGAATAAAATTTGGGCTTCCATTTAGACAGAACTCTTATTATGAATACAGTCTTGGCCTTGAACAACATCATGGAGAAGAAGGTAATTTTTTTAGAGTGAATGCTTACCTTTGGACATATTCACTTATGCCCTGATGACACAATGGGCTTGTTAGAGACCCTATGACTTTAATGGAACATGATTGAGGCTGGTCTGTAAATATCCTCAAGTCAGTGTAAAAAGCATAGTTCTCAATATTCTGGAAAGGGGAAGATTTTTGGTGCAGATACAAATGTTATGACTTTTAAATGTTTTTTCTTATTTGTGATTTTTCTCTTTCCTTAATTGGGAGCTTATTAAACAGCTGGGGGCTTTTCAGGTTTCTTCTGTGTGAATTTCAGCACAAAAATCTAGAAGGGATGGTTGTATGTTTTCATGAATCTTGAAATCAGGCAAAGCAGGAACTTGATATTCAAATATAAACAACCATTTTCAAAATAAATATAAATATATCCCTCTTGAATATGATAACTGTTAAGCGGAGTGTTAAAGATGTCACAAGCTTTTTATGTGAGAGATTAAGAAAGACAATTTCAGCCCCCACATAGAAGCCAGGCTTCAGCCTATCCCCTTCAGACAAGATTTTTTTTCTGTACACTCCCTAAAATAAGAAGAAACAAACAAAGATCTTGGTCGTTTCTCTCCTCTTCATAGAGATAATAAGAGCATAACACTGACTTCCAAAGGTTTTACAGGAAGGTTCTGAAGGGTGCATGTATTCATTTGAGAGTGCTGATGCAGTTTAAGAAGTGGTGGGTGAATAAGACAAGAACAATCCTGAGCAGCATCTGAGCATTATGATGTAAATGCTGAGATGCAGCAAAAGTGGCCCTCTGGGTTCTAAATATTTTTCAGGTAAAAAAGAAGGGACGTAGAGTCTGGATCAGCCTCATGACCTCTAAATCTGAGCACAGATAAATCTCATCTCAACAAGTTTGATGAGATTTTTAATGAATGAAAGCTCTTAGCTCTTCAAGCAATACCATAGGCCTGAAAATATATGGTAGGGTCAAGAGTACAATAGAAGCTTTCCTTAAATTGCTTCAAAGTAGATTATTTTTTTTTTTCGTTAGTTAGTTCAAAGGCTTCTGTGAGAAACATTGTTTCTGGCTTTACTGCTGAATTTTGGGTAAGAGTTAGGCACATGTCCATTTGAATATGGAACAGTAGGTAGTTCCCACGGCTTCATTGTCCTTGTAAAAAACAGGTATTTAGGGTTAAGCTTTTTGTAAGACATATTTCAGAGACTGCTGGCATTGAGGGGGTGCAATCAGGGAAAGATAACAGGACTGCAATTAATTTTATAATGCTGAGGAAATTTTAGTGAAGTTAAAATAAATAAATAGAGTCCTTGGGCAAATGGAAGTCAAACTTTCAATTACTCTAAAATAGATTCTGGCTCATTCGTTCTAGCTGACACTTTGATGTGTTTAAATCTTTGCAGACGCTATGTAAGAACTGAATCAAGGCCAACTACACCCCCTCTGCTCTTGTAAATGCAGAAGCAGTGGTATCTAAACAGTAAAAGGACCAGCTCTTTCAAGAAGGAAATTTGTAGAGATAACTTGAACAGTGGCTGTCATTAAAAGTCAAATGACTACTTTTAGATGTTGTTGGCGAGGGTTATCAGAAGGCAAATATGGCACATTAGATTATGCAACCTGCTTTCAGGGTTTTGCTTTGTTTTGCTGTCTTAAGAAAAGCATCTTGTTCTTTCTGATAAAACAAAAACCATTTTGCAAAAGACCTGATTCAGCAAAAGACAAACAGCAACAACCACAGTATCCATTTTATTGTACTTCAATATAATTGCACACCCAGCAATATCTTTTAAAGTAAAAACATTTCCCATTCCTACAATTAATATCCTAGAACTTCACATCTAATTGCTTTTACAGTAAGCAACAAAAAATTATTTGTTTATCATGTTACTTACAAGATACCACTAAAGCAAAGTCTGTGCTCTCAACAACTTTTTCTGTTGTGAGCCAGACACAAAAAAATTCCGGAAACATGAGGAAACCCAAAGACAGTATAATTCTGACACTTGGTTTTAATTAAATCTATTTCTAGGCCTTATGCCACATGTTACTTTTATATATTACCAGAATAAAGGACTGCACAGGAATTTTACTAAGGCTTGTTAACCCAATATTCAAGGCAGTCAACAGAGAGAAGGTGACCAAACAGACAATAGATAAGGAGGGCTGTGAAGCACAGGTGAGGTTCTTTCAGTGAAGTTAGAATGATGGCACTTCATAGCACAAAATTCCAGAAAGTGATCAAAGGCTCTGAAAGGATAATTAAACCTTTATTTAACTTCGTAACATATTCGTATGAATGTATAAAACATCAGGAACAACTGCTTACTAGATCTAAAAAGTTTTGTCCATTAAATGACAAAAAATTAAATTTTTCCCCCAATGAAGTTCCTATGTGCAAGGGTTTTTTGTTTTGGTTTGGTTTTTGTTTGTTTTTGTTTATTTGTTTTTTGCCTTTGCATTTCACCAGAGTCAGTGAAGTTCTGTGTTAGTATCCTAAACTGAAATTCCTTATTTCAAAGAAGCTGATCAGAAAACAGTACTGTGATTCACCTCAGGATGGTGAATATCATGGCATTGTAACTCATTCTATAAATATTCCAGTGTATGATGCAGGACTGTAGCCAAATAAAGCACTCTGTGATGGAATTGTAAGTAGATAGGAAGGTGGATCAGCTGAAGAGAGTTATCTGAAAAAAGATTGACTTCCAAGGGTGCCTGTGAAACAGCTTTATCCATGAAATATGTGCTAGAACAAGAAAAGAAAACCACCAGATGACAAAATAGGATGGATAAAGTGCATGACACAACAAAACAAAAGGCTTTCCTTAAAACTCCATTGTCATAACATATTCCTCCGCTGGGTCGGTGAACAAAACACTTCCCAGGAAGTGCAGAGCAAGAGCAGGAGGTCGGCAAACGTTATAGATGAGGAAGCAAATGCAGCTGCTGTAGATAGAAAATGAGAGGTTCAGAATGGGGTATATAGTGCAGAGCTGTGAGCAGGAGCAGGTCTGAACAGTGTGCTGAGCACAGGAGAGCAAAGGGCAAAGGAACAGGCATATTCTGGGGCTGAGCTGAGCTGGGTATAATTGAAATGTTCTTACAGTCAAGCTACTTTAAGAAAAAAATGATGTCACTCTTTTTACATTGCAAAAATGTAGTCTAGCATACCCTCGTGATGGGGAGTGCAGATACAGCGATAGGGCCAGCGGAGCTATGCTTGAGGTTAACTGAATGCCTAACATGTGT
The DNA here is from genome assembly GCA_038090715.1 of Florisuga fusca. Lineage (NCBI taxonomy): Eukaryota > Metazoa > Chordata > Aves > Apodiformes > Trochilidae > Florisuga > Florisuga fusca. Next base: position 21,980,012 of record JAAWXA010000001.1, on the reverse strand, counting down.
GTCCAAGTGGGAGGAAGCTGTGGTGAGACAAGAAATGAGAGAAATAATTCATTTAGTGTCTGGCATGACGACTGAATTTCTTTAAAGATGATTTCTGTGTATTGTATAGGTTTGTGGGCTTTCACGTCTTTCTTTGTTGCTGCTACAAAGAAGTACATCTCTTTGCTTGGGCTGACTTATGATCACTTCAGTTTTGTGACTATTAATCAAGAGAAGGCATTTGCAAGCCTTTCCCAGCCACATATCCTTTGAGGGTTTTGAAAGCTCCAGAATGCAGTTTGTTATCTGTCATTGCGAGGCCGTGCCAAGTTCCATGATGCAGTGAAAGCAAAGTCATACGCTGCAGCTGACACTTTCCCACTGACCTCAGCTTGTTGCACTGCATAAACAGAAGCTATTACAAGCCAATATGGTTCTTGGAGTGGGGTTATGCTGAAAGGAGCACAAGAAAGCTTTCCACGTTTCTGCAAGGTTCAAAGCAAACGATGTGCTTTTTCTACCACATCAGCAGACAGGGCTGTCATATCCTCAGTTCACCTCATAAATAACAGGCACAGAGGATGGCTGTATGAGGCTGCAGTTCAAAAGGGTTGAAATCTGACAGCAGACACTGCCTTTCCTGGACATGCTCACCTTTAGGCATGCCTAACGGTTGGTATGTTTCGATTTAATATGTGCCCATCTGCTTGGTGAACTGGCACCCAGACTTGTAGGCGAAGTCCTGGAGCACAGGATAAAGAAATAATTGTTGGGCAAAACCTGGCAGAACTGTGACAGCTTCTGAGAGAAGACACAGACCTGAGAGAGAGTGGCTGGGCCTGGGGACCTGTTGCAAACCTTGCCTAGGATGGTGGCAGTGGCTGGGGAAGGGGATTGAAATGAATTGGCTGTGGGCTCCAGAGAGCCACCAGCAGTCTGGAGGTGGTGGTGGACGGGGAGATTGTTTTGTTTCTCCCCCCATCCATGAAGATAAATGTGAAAGAGTGGAGAAAAAAGCAAGGATTTATTGGGAGGGAGCAGATTTACTAGGAAGTGGTGGGCAGGGGAGCACTAACCTTCTGCTCCCTTTCCAAGCTGATCTGGTCATGGGGCATGCAGCTCCTCTCCCTGCCTGTCTTTCTCTCAAAGTATACAAAAAAGCCAACAGAGCCGTGGCATTCTGTACTGGGACATTTAATTTCCTCCCTTCCCCCATGATCTGACAACGTAAACAACTACCTACTTGTAGGTAAACGGAAAGCCAGATCTGCCTCTAATCATGTTGGGTGACTATTGACATGTGTAGAGTTTAATATTTTGTTATTATATGTCCATGATAATACTTCATAACAGTTATGTCTTTGGCTATAATCCTTTCAAAACATCCACTTTTCTACAGTCCTTTCAATTTCAGGAAAACACTATAAAACCAAGTTTTGCTATGATGGTCACATTGTAATTCAGAAGATTTGGAATTAATTGGCATTTGATATACCTCCAAGAAAAAGCAAGCAATGCATTTATTTCTCTTGCGTTTTATTCAGAAGAAATTCTGTGTGTGTTTGGGAGAAAGGGTAGAAGACTTTTATTTCTGTTTCTTGTCCAGATTTGCTTGTAATTTGAAACCATTACTGCTGTGTTGTCATATAATATTATATTCCTCCATTTTACAGACTCTGTTATTTTCCTGATCACTAACCTACGCAGAGGAGATCGTTAAACTGTGCCTTACAAATTACTGTGATGATCAGCATTTTATATTATGAATCTGTGGGGGTTTATTCTCTGTATATAGTAAAAAGTATACTATATTGTGTTTTTGTTAAGTATCTACAAAGTAATCTCTCTTGTGATTTGAACAACAGAAGCTTGTTCTTATATTCTTCTGAATGATCAAAACTGGGGGCTTATCACATCCTTCACAAAAAGTAAATTCTCTGCCTGTGTCCCGTCTACAGTTTGCAAATTCACAAATGCTTTAGAGGAGATAATATAACATTTTATCATCTGCCAAAACAAAAATTAGGCTTATTTTTGAAATGTATTTCATGATCTGTAAGAATATTTCTAACACTTTCTTGAAGTAAAATTTTCCTGTGTATCAATCAAGCAATGAAAACTTTTCATTTAGATACATGTGAAAAGTATTGTGTTGATGTTCATGAGTTTTTAACAATCATATTAAGAAAATTTAAGGTGGCTTTAGATAAAGAGCATTCTGACACTAGAAAATATTTTTACTTATTTTGATACCAAGACAGTAATTGCATGCAAAGTTGCCCAATGTTTTCTACGATTTCTTCTGAGTATCACAGGGCAAACTGCTAACAGTACCTTTGCTTTTAAATACCAAACTATACCAATAAAAAAACCCTTTCTGTTTTGCAAGGAAGGTAGGGAATGAATGTTTCTTCAGAAGACCCTATGCCCAGACTAAAATACAGTTTCCATAATTTAATCTAATTTTTAGAAAACCTTCAAGAAGAAGTGCCTGACATATTTCCAGTGTCCAGTATTTTCAAAAGATGAACATTTTGTGTGAATGCTAAAGTATACATCTGATGCACCTCCATGTCTGTAATCATGACCCCTAAATAATACTAACTTGCTTCTTTTCCTGTTGCTCATAACAGGAGATGGAGGTGAACAAATCTATGAAGAAGCAACTGGCAGTGTGGTGACTTAATCCTTTATGAGAATTGTAAGAATGTTTTTCTTATGCAATCTTATCTTTAGACTGTCATCAGTAGTCAAGACACCACTATAATCCTTTTAGGGGTAGTCAGGATTATGGTCTTTCTTGGTTCACTTAGATTCATTTTACTATTGATGCTTGGCCTCAAGGCAGGGTTATTTCAATGGCTCCGATGGCACAGAGCCTGCAAACTCAAAGAGCATACAAATTCAACTATCTCCTTGTGCACAGAGTTCAGCTTCAATCTTCATCATGTGAACAGAATGAACAGCATGCATGTCTATGTTTTTATTTTCCAGTGGGATGGTGGGAGGTCTTCCCTGAGCAGATATTTGTCTCTTCAGGGGGTGAGATATTTGCATGTAAATTCCCACTGTGGTTGATATGGAGGTATTTATCTCACATCTGAAGAAGGTCTGAGGATGCGTACCCAAACATTATCAGTTTCTCTACAGTATCTCTACACCAAAATCCGTGTAAATACCTAAATTCAAATGAGGTGAATGCCTCCTCTCTCTACAGCACTACTACAGTTTGCACTGTCAAAAATTATCTGCAAGTTTCAGATAAAGCTGCAGGCTTCTCGTTTCTCATATTATCTTGCTCTATCTCACTTTTTAATTTTTTTTTTTAATTTTTATTTTCTTCTTGGTTATGGAGCAGGACAGAGTTGTAAAGATGGGCACCGGCTCTGCAGGTGTAGGAGCTTGGATACACGTTTTAGACTGAAAATTAAATCTGAGAACAGATTGTGTTCTCCCTGCTGGCCCAGTTAGTGTTTAATCACAGAGGAAAAGAACTGACATAAGATACAGGCAAGGAACTAGGCACAACTGCTGTCTGTCTTTCCCATGAGTACCTAAACCACTGCACTTTTTATGAAATTCTCCCTTCCACATTGATTTTATCCACCTTGGGCATGATTTTTTTTTTTTTTTCCCAGAAGATGTTAAAACAAAACCAACCTTTTGCTTGCAAGAAATTTTGTTTTGGTGATTCAGCATAGCCTGGAGTGTGTGAAGCAAAATGTTCCCCATTAGCTTAGATAAACAAAGAATAAAGCAGATTTAGGAGAATATAAGAACAGAAGACAGAAGAGTAACCTGGTTGATTACAATGCCAGCTGCCTACTAAATTAAATATTCATGATCTTTTTTTCATATAGGTGTTCAAATTACAGATGAAATTTCTCTTTCCCTTCATCCTTTTACTGACATTTCTTCTTTTTCATTCAATTAAAATAGAAAGAAAGCTTGTGGCAAGGCGAGTCAGTTGTTGTCTGTGGAAAAGAGACACACAAATCTTGTCACATAGCTTTTATTTTTATGGTCAGGAGCCCTCAGGCCTCCTATTAAGGCAGCTTAGGCTTGTATGGAACTTTCCTGTCTCCTGCACACTCTGAAATAAGATTACATGATGGAGAAGATCAATTTACTGAGGACATTTAAGCTCAGCATATTAAGCTTTTTGTGCAATCACATGTCCTCTCTAGCTGTGTGGCAGAAAAGCTAGCCACAATATCCTTGACAAATTAGATATTACCACATCTAACTGTGTATATTTAAGCTTATCAAACTGAATCGTTGCATTGTAACTGTGCTCCTACACAGACAAGGACTCCATTTAATAAATGCAGTGCCATTTAATAGTAATTAATCACCCAACTAAAATGTCACATTAAGGTCAAAGAGACCAGAAGACAAAAAGAAGTGAACATTAAATTCAGCTGACAAACATAGGAAAGGGGAATATAGAGCCAAAGAAAGTTCTGGGACATTGGCACTGGTAAAATATTTAATCCAAATTTCTTAACTTTCTGTTCAGTTCAGAAGTAATCACATTCACTTTGTTCAAAACAAGGACATTTTTGTAACTTTTAAATGAAATTTCCTCTTTGCGTGTACAATGACAGCATACTGCAGGCTTGGAATTGTTGGTGCATTTTACAGATGTTGTGTTCTCAGTCTTTGCTGTTTCCTTCCTTCCTGCTTCTATCTTCTCTTTTCTTTGCTACTATGATATTATTCATTTGGGTGGAATTTTCCTCAACAAGCTCTGAAATAGAAACACACTGAAAGTGTAGCTTTCATGAGGTAGGTTGAAATAAGGATGTACAAAGAAAATATCTTCAGTCATGTACTTTGTTAATTTGAGAAGTAATTTAGGAATAAACTCTTCCTAATAACTGCAAATCATAGCAAAGTTCAAAAGCACACTGCAGAAGTTTTTGATACAGCTCTCATTGGTCCTAGAGATAATGACCACAACTCAAGCACCCTGGAAACTTTCAGGTTTATGGAGTACATGATACAGAATTTGATTTCATCTTGACAGTGTGTAATGCTTTAACATTCAATAGAAAACCAAAAATAAAATATTGATTTGAATATGAAGATTGTAGCTAATATTCTTGGGATACACAGAATCTCTACATAGGGGCTCTGTTTCAGAGGAAGCACATTTACCACCTGGAGGAGTAAAAATGTATGGAGTTCCTTATGCTACATGTGGAAGTTTGCAGAAAAGGTAAATCTCCATTGTTAATTCCACTTCTTCAAAACAGTGTTTATCAATTTTAGTATAAGTGTATCAATAGGTTTAAAAATGTGGCATCATGTACATATGTTCACATTCTCTGTCCCATAGTGTCATTCTCCTTTTCCTTTCTTTTGTAAAATGTAGAAGTCAGCAAATGTTATCTGCTTTTAAAGGTGTTTTGACATGCCATGGCCTAAATACACTACTTTCTGTGCATGAAGAAATGAACCAGTAAAATACAGTCAAGCATGAAAATGTATTATTGTCAGCATATGTTATAGAATTCAGACAAACTGTTCCTAAATAGACTTGTTCTCTAAAGCATCCATCATTTCTCCTTCCTGTTGCAGAGTTCTCAGTTTCATGTCCAAGAATTTTGTATTAGGATTGTGAAAAAGCGTAATTCTTCAAAAATTACTTTACATTTGGCAAGATCTATCTTTATAAGTTCTGCATCAGTCCAAAGAATTTTGGCCTTTCCAAAGGTTAAATATTGTCTTTCAAAATTGTGTAACTCTGTCAGGAAATGTGTCCATTTTCTAAAACCTCCTTTTTTCTCATTACCTTTTACATGGAAAAAAAAATTTATAATGGGCCATGTAGTTACAAATTATTATTTCACATATGAGATCTCAAAATCATGATATTTAATTATTTGGCATTAATTTAGCTGAATGGTAAATATTAACTTAGTACTGGTTATGGCTGTGACACATCTAGGAAAATATATTCATGCATGGAGTATAACCACATCTTACAGTGCTGGTTATCATGTACAGGTGTGCATTTCAGTTTTAAATGAAGGTTTTGATGATGCAAAATTTCAGAGTTCTGATATTAACAGCTAAATGGCTTTTACAGGCTTTTTAATTGAAAAAATACTGCTGTCTTTAAGTTATCCATGTTTGTGCTAATTTCTGGAAAATATATTTCTCCTTCACGATATTCTCTGTATTTCTACCCATCTTTGTGGCAATCCTATAGGTAAGAGTCTCTCTCTTACTCGGCCCTGCCAGTCCTCCAAGAAAAGCCCTACTTTTCATGTTTGTCAGTATAGATTTAAAAATTACTGTGTTTATTTTGTAATCTGGTGGTTTCTAAAGTGTGGTCTGCCTTCCAATCTAAGAGGCCATCTCTAGAGGTGCTTGCCTGGCCCATGGACTGGTGCAGATACTGTACTCTGGATTGGCTTCTCTGGCTGCAGTGCAGCACCACAACCTCTTCCAAACTGTGTGACCCATAGCACCTGAAACACCACAAGGTCCTATACTAGACCTTGCCCAAGCATGAATGAGCTGCACAGAAAAATGTCAATAGGGAGCCATTCTCATGAAATATGTGGATAAGAGAGAGGAATTAGTCACCTGGACAATCCAAATGCTAAATATTCATAACACTGGGAGGTCACTTCTGAAATGTATTTCCAGTTTTTGTGCTGTTTTTACTAAAAAAAACTTGTAAACCTCATCTGAGAGTAATTTGTGTCATGCGGAATGGTGTAGACACCAATAGATATCAGAGATTTTTGTTTGATCTCAAAACCTAGTTTGCACTTCGGTTGAATAAATGCACATTTGGCTACGTGGCTGTAGGAATTTTTCAACAACTAGAGGAAAGCCAGTAGTTTTAGTAACTGCATTTCACAGCTTAGAGCAGAGGTAGTTCAGAAACTTCAAACTAAAGTGGAACATGGAGCAGCATTTACAACTTTTCTGCTCTCAACATTCCTGTAGTGACTCTCTGTTTTCCTCTGCTTGCTTCTTGCATTCATCCTTTCACACACCCTGGCTCTGCCCCTTCTGTTTTTCTCTGACTATGGCCTTTGGTTTCTGCCTTTGGTTTCATTCTGGCACTATTTCCTGCCTTCTCTCATCTTCCCAGCTCCTATAAACTTGCTGCACATGCAAGTATGTCTTCTGCTTATCCTTCTTCCGTGGGCCAGTCCTTTTCCTCCATTGTCCCTTTGTCTGGAACACATCAAGAGTGGCAGGACTTTGCTCTCCCCTTTCTCTTTTCCAGAAGCCATTCTCTTGCTATCTGTTCCCTCAAGAAAAACTTGGTTCAGCTCCATGTAGCTGTAAATTGAAATATGTTCTTCTGACAGACTTCTTTGGGAGTAACTTATTCTTCTAAGTACACTCCATGAATGTACGGTATGAGCTTCTGTGGAGACTTTTGGTTAAATATGGGTGCAAGTATGCTGCTATTGCTTGAGTAACTTTTGCCAAAGTACACTGCTCAATAAACCAGTACACAGAAAGAGAGAGAGAGATGGAAGGGGATACTGACCATAGAAAACATTTTAGCTCAGTGGTAAAAGTTCACCTAGACCCTGCTGGAAAAATAAGTGAAGGCTGTGATGGGAAGATTTTGCCCTTGTTCTATTGGTTCTAGCAATTTACTCTGTCATATACATTTGTCTACAGGAAAGATGAGCTTTTTGCACCTGTGATTTACTATGAATGGCTTCATAAAACATGCAAGTCTGAACATGTGTCAGAGAATAGATGTTTCTTTCCTTATATCCCATATATTTGGAACACTTTTAGAAAACTTTTTTTTTGTGAAGAAGACTCATTAAACAAAAATCTCATTACAAAATGCATCTTCCTTTGCCAGAAGGTTTGTCTCTGATGTGTGTCATCTGTACATTTTTCATTTTCTTGCACAACAGTATGGATAAGACAAAATGTCTTCCCTTTCTATGTCTTGACTGAGTTTTGCACATCTTTTCCATGGAGTTGCTGCCAGAAGCTGGGGCTTTCTAAACTCAAAGAGATACAGTGTAGTATGCTGCTTAAATAAAATATTGTAGCTTGGAGTCAACTTCCCTTCAACCAAAAGTAACTGTGACAAGCAAAAAAAAGATCACTTTTAAATTAATTCTAGTTAAAAAAAAAGAAATGTTGAGCTAGTGTCTGTCAGACCTGCTTGCATATAACTCTTCTTTTGATGATGACGTAAGCCCACTGCTAATGTTGCCTCACTTGAATTCCCAAGAAATTTTTTGCTGCAGTGGAACTCAGGAAAGAAATAAACCACTGATCCAAATCATCCTCACTGAGTGTTTGCACAAGGCTGATGATGTTAGTACCATCCCGTAACCAGTGAAAACTGGGGCACTCTCCTATCTGAACTCCCGCCATCCTCATGAGGAAGGCCCAATTTAATTAGGTTTTTTCAGAGCAGGACATAATGCAAAAAGTCTATCTGTGGTGTCACAAATTGAAACAAACTGTTTTTAAACCCCTGCACATTCAGCAACCTCTATGTAACGTGGGGAAAGAAGTCCACTTGCTTTCAATGCGGGACAAATATGCCCTTGATATAGTCCTCTCCTGAGCATCAGGTGACATTGGAGCCTTTGAAAGATATGCACCCATGATGGAGCTTGCAGGGAGTCAGAGCAAATGGTGTACACATAAATATATGTGTATTACAGCCTGGTCAGGGTATGGAGGAAACAGGCAGTGCTGCCCAGGTTCCTCTCCTTCTGAGGTGGTTGTCTACCTCTCCAGCCCTGCTGTAAGGAGCTTTCCTTGCTGAAGGTTCCTCACCTTGTTGTTGAGGGGATGGCATCCCCCAGCCTGTGCCTGTGCTGGGACATGCTGGGTGTCTTTTATTTGTTTTCTTTCCCAGTGATACTGTCCCTCTCAGGGCAGGCGCTTTAGTGAGATGGATCACACTCAGGTAACTGGCAGTTCAAGGAAGTCCTTCCCCGGGTTGTTTACACCAAGGCATTTTAGAGCAGCCATTTAGCTCCCACCCCGCCCCACCCCGCTGACCAGCTGTAAGTGTAAAGGCCGCCAGTGGGCCCGCAGGTCGCTGATAAACTAAACCCCCATTTGGCAGGCAAGGAAGCCAGGATGATAAGGATGTTGATTTATGTTTTATCTGTCACTACATTTTCAGTAAAGCTGGGCAGCCAGCCTTAACGGAGGGAAGGCTGTTATCACCTCTCCTTAGCCCTTTAAGTGCTGCAGGCCCTTTGGTGTCTCTTGCTGAAGTCGCTTCGGTAATTGCGAGGGTAAACAGGAGGCGCAGGGCCAGCACTCACCCCGCTTCACTCAGGTGGCACTTAGCACAAAACCGGCGGATTTGGGGAAGGGATCGAGGTCCAGGGGGGGGACCATGTGGCACAGATGAAAGAGTTCGTAGAAGTACTTGGCGTTTCCTAGACTTGTTTCTATCATTCTAAATGTATTGCATACCTGGAAGCGAATGTAATGGCTGCAGCTTAATTGAAGATAACTTCACCCAAGTGGCCGCGGTTACTGTTTGTGTCAGCAACAAATATGCCCTTCAGTGCTGTGCTCCTCAGGTATGACAGTTCAACCTAGGAAAAGCCTGACAAAGTTCATTACTGGGGAAATAAATGTTGTGAATTATATGTGTGATTATGTACCATTTTCCCCTCAGTTTGGAAGAGTGCTATTTTTCTGAAAGCATTGTAAGATTTTACACATCATATTTAATGGCAAACACATTTTTAGTTTTGAGAATCACTGCATGCCCTTTGGGGGTCATAGAAGTGCCCTCAAAGTGGAGGGGGGAAAGAGCTGAGAGAGAAATGTGAGTATTAAAATACTGAAGTATTCCAGCAAAAACAGAATATGGACAATCTGAAATGCAGCCCTCAAAACAATTCTTGTAACATCCTATACAACATGTGAAAAATACAGCTCTTTCTTTTCCCTCATTCCGGTCTGATTTCTTTTTTCTTTTATTTCTGTCCCTCTTCCTGAATATTTCTTCTTACCTTTCAACTCTGTCATTATGTCTCTTTTTAAACAAAGCTAGAAAGAGAAAAAGAAACTAGTTCCTGCTTGAGGTCAGTGGGAACTTTGCCACTGACTTTAAATAGGTCCAGAAGCGGGCCCAACAGAGCATTTTATAGCTTCCTTTATTTATCTTAGGTTTTATTTTGAGCAGTGTATCTTTCATATGACTGCATTATTTCCACAGCGAACACTGTAATAGTCATCTCATATACATTATTATATACACATGTACTGAACAAAGCATTATTGATAGTTATACTTTTTTAAACAAGACTAAGAGAGAGTTACAAACTATTGCTCAAGGATGCTCATGTATTGTTGGTTCAACACAGGATTAGTGTTCGCTGTAAATCTGTGCCTGGTGTTACTCCATAAGGATTTTCAAGCATAAGTAGGAATACTGTGGATTACTGAGAGCCAGGTGATTAAGAGAAAGACAGTAATGAACACTTTCATCAAGGAATCCCAGGTCACAGTTTATTTGGTACTGTTAATGATACCCATAGCCAATCTATTCTTCCTGACAAGAAATGGGGGGAAAAGCAAACATTTTCCAGACTGGAATACAGTAGTAAACATATTGAAATGTTTGAGCTTAGTACTGCTAGGCTGTTGGGCCAAGGATAACAATGAGAAATTTGGCAGAAGCTTGTGTGATACCCATGGATATCAGCTGGGGAGTGTGCTGGCCATTTGTTACAGAGCCACAAATAATGGCAGGGACTCTTTCCGTTTGTTCTTGATGACAGTTATGAATCTTGAGTTCTTCAGAAAACTGTGTCCAAGGAATCCCCAAAGAGCTATCTCACACACAGAGATAATTCATCACAATTACAAGTGCTGTGTATTACAATCATCAGTAGAATAATAGCACAAATAAATGAAAGAGATGAAGGTGGTTTGCTGCAAAAGTGGCCATGAATCAGACCAACTAGCCTCCCTCTGTCTTTTCAAAAAATAAAGTTGAACCTTAGCTGGATGAAAGCTTCAGTTCACCAAATATCTGGCAATGAGGATGGATCAAAAGAATGTTTTTCTCTCCCAGTCCTACTGAGGGATACTCTGGATCAGCTGTACTCAGGATACACCAGTCTGAAAGAGGTGCAACTCTTCTTTAACCCGAGCCAAAACAGCCAGCTGAACCGGCTATGTGTGGGTATGTTGTAGGACCAAGACAAAGTCACTGTTGTGTCCATTCCCTTTACTTAGCTGAAGTTAAAAATCAATTTTCCTTCCAGTTAGTATGGTTGCACTACTTATAGGGCAGATTTAATACTGCTGGGTTGGTCTTCCACAGTAAATCACAGCAGCTGCCTAGAGAACATATAACCCATTTACTTCTGGTTGTCAAGGAAAGAAATCTACTGATTGGCAAAACAGAAGCATTCATGGAAACTCATTGGTAGAGGCTATGGAGCCTGGGGCTTACAGCAGCTGTAGTCCTTCCCTCTGAGCAGGGGCACACAGACACCATCCAGCACCAGGGTGAATACCAACATGTCACAACGTACACAGTGGGATTGGTGACACTGCTTTGCACCCGAAAAATGTTTCTGGCGAATGAAAACAAAATGTAGTCATTAGTTACCACACAAATATACTGTTGGCAAAGAAATGTCACTCTAGCAACCTCAAGGGAAGGAAAAACTGTGTGTTGGGAGAGTAGACCTAACTGCAGCATGACAGCCTAGTATATCTGTTAGATTGGAGCTGAGTAAGAAATTTTACAAATATCTGATTTTTTTAATTGATAAACATCCTACAAGCCAGTATGCCCACTCACCAGTATATTTGTTTTCCCAGGTATCTGCTAAAAGCTTTCTGCAAATGTAACTTCAGTATTAATAAATAAATTTGTTTGAATGAATAGTTTTCATTATTTATTCGTGTCAGAACAAATGCATCTCTTTGAATCTGGATTTTACAACAAATATATAGTCTGGAAATGCCATATATTCTTTCACAGGCTTTAGTTTCTGTTTTTCCAAGCTTTCCTAGGAGTAAATGGGATATTCATAGAAAATGGACTGAGAAAGGCTGTCAATAACTGAAATCCAGTATTTCATTTAAGTGATTATCCAGGGGCATTTTTGGGCCACTTTCCCAATTTCTATTAAAAATACAAAAAAGAGAAATAAATCCTCCCATCCGTTTATGAGTTAAGCCATTTTAAAAGTCACCATATTCCATGACACAGTCCCATACCCACTTGTTTGCCCAAATGTAGTTTGCTGCTAGCTAGATCCAGAGCAGCCGCCTTGCCCCAGAACAGCTGCTGGTGATCTATATTTGCAGCTTCCTCTTGCTCTCTGATACTCCATAAAAACGTTTATATTCACTGTAAAAGTATTTTCACTCTGTTTGCTTAGTGACTGTGCACCACAAATATTCTCTTTACCACTAACAATCATGAAATGAAAATGTTTACAAAACTTCACTTAGTGCCAGTACCTAATAAACTATAGAAATGTTCTGAAGGGAACATGTGTACGTGTGTGTGCACTTGCAGATGAACAAAGTATTTGCTTAATTTTTCTGTGCAGCAGAGAGGCAGTGATGTACTTTTACTAGAACTACTCTGAGATCGCATGCATTTGGTGCCTGCTGTTTCATTTTATAACTCTTTGAAGCTTATTTATGGCCTGTGGAAGAACTGACATTTGAACTAGGCTAACCATTTTTTGAAGCTTTTTTTTTTTTTTTTGAGCCTTGGCTCTATCTATTCGAGATCACATGTTTATGTTGCATCAAAGTGAACTGGTTTCTCCTACCTCAGATCAGGTATTTGAACTCGTTTGTCCTGCAGTGCTTCAATGCTCCCCATCATAAACAGTTTACACATTTCTCCCTGCATTGTTGCAACCCAACATGTGTTCTGAGAGAGGAATTAGCCCCCAGCTTTTATTATGGTGACACATTTGAAAATATTTGCTTAAATATTTGGAGGGTGAGTATTTGCCTTTAAAGGAACTCTGTTCCACAAGAGGAAATCATATAGCACATTTTAGTTCATTGAGTTAATTTCTACTACCCAAGAGTCTGAGACAGATTTGTTTGCCATTCTCCTGGCAGCTGCCTGTTCCTTCTCACATGATACACAGGATGGCTGAGGAACACTTGGTAGCTTTCTTTGCTACTTTCATTTGGTCTCTCACACACAGTCTGTATTTCAATGCTAAATCCTCCTTATCATATTAAAAAAAACGCAGGCTGTGATGTGTTGCCAGAGGGAATAATGTGCAAAGGGCTAAACTCTTAGAAAGAAAATCTTTGCTGCTGTGCAAAAGCTATTCAGCTCTCATATCCACAGGATTTGCTCTCTAGCTGATCTTCTTTTGAGGCAGGAAGAATCTCTGTATCTCACTTCTCTGAACTTGAGGGATTTGGATATTTTAAAAAACATGTACTTTGGCTAAGAATGTTTATTCTTTATTGTGTGTCCCTGAAATGCATGACTGCTGTCAGTACAGTAGTTGGATTTCTTTTATGTCTTGACCTTCTTTCCAAGAAGCACGTGACAGAGATTTGTTGGTTTGATGCTTTTTAATAATACTTTAAAAATTATTTGATATTTGTATTATTTATTTTAGTACTTTTTGATAATTTTGCAAATTAACTACGTTGGGGATTTTAAGAAATTATTTTGTCTAGTTCATAATTTCTCTATCACTGCTAACCAAAGACATAACTCGGTAACCTTCAGCTGCGGTTCAATGATTCAATTCATTTTCCTGCTCTAACCAAGTGCAGGAACCAAAACCACAAAGAGACAGACTGGGAAATTTTTATTTCATAAACACACCTTCATTGCTTTCTGCATTACAAGAGTCTAACACTCCGAAAGTTAGTCTTTCACTTTGTACAGCAAATAGCTGCCAGTCTACAGAGGAACCACAGATGGTGTGTGTGACCTGCCAGTGGCACTGCCAGACATTCTGCTCTCCTGAGTGGATCTTAAAACAGCGTTTAATAAACTATCTGGACCGACAGAGAAGTTTGGGCTAAAAGAATTTATAACACACCAATGCATGATTTTTATTTTTTTCCCTAGAATCTCAGGAGCAGAACTGTCCTGAAAATTGAGAATTCTATGGCATGAAGACTTTTCAGTTTTTGGAACAAATCTTTCAAAATTGTCTCTGCATCTTTTTGTCTGTGTGGTCACAGATACCTTCGGTTAAAAAAACAATATTGTGATTTCAGTATTTCTTGACAGTAGAAAGGTTGGTTTTCTTCAAAACATTAAAAGCATTGCACCTGTTCCTGTTCCTCCTTTTACAGTGCACAAATAGATAATATGTGATGCTTCTAGCTGTTATTATTCTACAACATTCACATTAAGGCAAGTACCTCTCCAGTACAATCAAGGTACCACATATTGGCTCTTGTGCACTGAGGAACAGAGTTTGTGTTTTTCCCAGTTTCTCTTCTTCCTTGGGAAGGTAGCCAGAGCTACCTCATGCACCCTAAATTTAGAGGGGCCTCTGCTTGTCCAAAGCAGTTCATAATAGCTGATACTATAAAATGTGTGGGAGAAATGGTTTTATCTCTTAAGCATCCCCATCTATAGCCTCAGGAATAACTAACTTTTCCTTTAAACCTGTAGACTGCATATGTTTTAGATTAGTTTCATTTGTGTTTTTGTAGGTTTTATGAGTTTTTTTAAATAATTTTCCTGTTTTCTGAGTAAATTATATGAAACATCTGCCCTAAATTTAATCTATCAAGCTCATAAAGGGAAAAGGCAGACGTTTTATGAGTGATATTATAAAATTTAGATAATTATCTTGTTTGTTTTAGCAGTTTCTATTTTGGTCTCTGTATATTATTCTTCCATTAAAAGACAATTTTTATATAGAGTACTGATCAAGGAGAACAACCAGTGACCACATAAAACATATGTATAATAATGCTTATGTTAATCAGTAATATTTTATACATTTTTAACTGAAATATAGTTACTGTATAAGCATAAACCTAATTTCAAGCCTGTTATAGGCTTCTCACATTAAAAAGGCAACAAAAGCCTCTGCTTAGCACATAATGCCACTAACCTTCATTAGCGATGCCACGTGCATAACTGCAAGCAGAATATGTAAAAGTGCATACTGAAGTTCTGTCATCCTGTATCTACTGTATGTACAAATCTTTTCAGTGGAAGGTGGAAAAATATTCTAGGGAGACATCATCATGTTCATGCCCATTATTATGTTCTTTACTAGACATCTGCCACTGTCTGCTGTCAAAAAGAGTATATTGTGCTAATTTAAACCTCTGCTATGCTCTGTTGTGGTCATCCTTGTTTTCTTGACTTTTTTTGGTCAAATATAGCTTCTTCTGTTAACATTGCAGGATAGAACCAAATATTGGAGCTGACATCCAAAACAGATGATAAAATCATTTTATTCAGGAGAAGATGCTGATGGTTTAGCTTCAAGCAAAAAAGCCAGTGGCATTCTTTTGCTTTTAGGCATCTGTGATGATACTTGCCAAACAAAGCTTATTAGAGTTCTAAGTGATCTTCCTTCTCTTAGAACAACCTTGCGAAGTTTGTATGGATGAACGATAATGTTTTGACTGCCTTGATCTCTGCTACTAACTGCTGTCTCTCTGCTAGTTCACATATCTTTTCCTGATTTTCACAATAATTAAAAAAAAATAAAATTACAAATTGACTTGGACTCCTGTTCTCTTGGACCGCGTGCTCGTCTTGCATCCACGCTGGTCAGGAGGCCCAACACAAATCTAGATTAAGTAGTTTCTGCACTGGCTTAATGGGAAAAATTGGTCATTTCTGGATTCAAAGCCTTCTGTTTCAAAGGAGCTGAGGAAGGTAAGAGAAGCACACATGATGTTTTTCAGTGCAGAGAATCTGCATTCTTCCCCCCTGCCCCCCCCCAGTATATATCTATGAATAGAGAATAAATCCATTTGAACTTGCTAAGTGGTGCCAGCAGGCAACAGAAAATAATAGCAGTGCTAAAGGCTTAGCTGTATGAATGATATGCACTTTGTGCCCAGAATCTGTTATAGCTAGTTGGAACTTCAGCATTTATAAGACAGATTTTTTTGACTTTTGTGCTAATCCAAAGACTATGCCAACACCCCTCTAGGATCAATTCTGCTCTTTCTTCATTACAGGTAGAATATACTATAATATGCATTTATAGTTTATGTTCTTATAATAGTAGTTTGGAATGACTGAATAGTTCTCAGTACCTCTGAATATTTTTCCTTGCTTTCTTTTTGAGGATTCTTCATTTTCACATATTTGTTCATGATACAGTATTGATGAAATTTTTTTTTTTTTTTTTTGACCTCTCAGTACTTTAGGTTCAGGATTTTGTTATTTAGCTTCTTTTTGTTATCTTTGCCATTTTTTCTGCTCCCTGGTTGAATAAACACAATAATTTTTAACCACTTTCCTGATGATTAAGTTGAAATGAAAGAAGCACTACAGACCAAACATAGAGGTCTGTGACCCTGTTGGGATTTCAGACTCTTGCTACAAGCAGATACCATCACTTTGTGATGAATTTAAACTGCACAAACCTCAGTGAGAGGCATTCCTGCTCTCCCTGCTCCTCCAGCAGCTCCCATCCACCATCCCAGTACCCACACCTTGTCTGCTGGCACGAGCACTGACAAAACCATCCCACCCTGCACCAGCTTGTCCTGCAGCCATACCCATCACCTGCTCCTGGGGTCCTGAGAAGGAGTAGCCAGAGACTGGTGTGGGGATTTTGCTTTTCAACAGCAGTGGCAGACTGTTAGCTTAAGCTGATCATGAGACTGTAGGCAGAGTAACAGAAAAACATAGATATGTGCCTTGAGATGTGGCTACTTTACATTTTCCCTATTACAGTAATATCTGGTAGTTGACTTTAATATTTATCTTCTCCAGACACTTTGATTTGCAAAGCTGCACTGCTGTGTCACCACTGCCTACTTCTAAGCAGTGTCTGGATCCCTGACAAGTCAGTGGGCTTTCTGTACTTTGCTCTGAAAAAGCCAGGCTTTCCTGTAATCCTGAGCTGGGAGTAGGAGTGCTAGCTATGCATGTGAGAAATAAGAAGGAGCATTTTAACCTCAGAAGCCAGGGATGGAGAGTTTGAATAAAATGCTGTGAAAGTCTTAGGCTTCTGTTTTGTCACAGTGTGAGTGGAGCCAGAGGGCAAATGTTTCCCTCCTGCTCAGCCTGGATATTCCGTCCTCTGTATTTATACAGTCAGAGTATGTAGAACGATTAGGGTTGGAAGGGACCTTAAAGATCATCTAGGTTTAGCCCCCCTACATGGGCAGGCTCACCAACCCGCTGAAGTCCTGACATGGAAAGGGAAAAGTGTGCATTTGAGACCTAGCAGGAGAGCAGGCTGAGTGTCCCTATTTTCCTGTATGTGTAAACCTGGTATAAGCCACATCAGAGTTCATAATTAAAATATTTTCTCCTTTATATGTTTTCCATAATACCATTTCTTTGAGGATTTGAAATGCCAGAAAGGATTGCCAGGCTTTCACCTGGTTAGCTTATACACTGATTGATGAGTTTGATAATACGTGTAGCTTAATGATATTTACACTGTTTGTCCAGCTAGGTATATTAAAAGAACACTGAGAAAGTAGTAGACGTGCTAAAATCCTGTGGTAACAGCTCATACATTATTGGTGTTTCGTTGTGAAAAAAGTAATTTTTCAGCCGAGTCATAAAGTAGCCTAAAAACAAGTGTGGCACTGTTTGCTTCAAATGAGACTGTTGCCACGTGACCACCATTCATCTGACATCATTAGTGACATAGCTTTCATTAGTATGATATCTGATTAAGGCTCCCAGCCCTGGTGGAGCCAGGCTAAGTAGGCTGAGCAAGGTGGCTGAGGAAAGTTAATGTGTCAATGTTGCTATTGTGTGAGAGTGTCTGCTCCAAATTTCCTTTGGAGAACAAGGATAGAAAAGGTTGATGATATTTCTAATGGGAGTCTTCTGAAAAGACTTGGAGATCTGGTAGTAATTAAAGATGTGCTGAACACCAGAGGCAGATGCAATCAGTTCAGCAGGACATAAAGACAATAAATCTGTGTGAGGGAACATGTGAATATGACTGGGAAATGAAATAATAAAAATGAAAAAAGAAAAAAACATGAGCAAGATAAATGCAATTGATCATGTATCTGCAGAAACCAATTAATTAAATGTTTGTCTTGTGTGTGAATAATACCTAGCTTGTGTATGTAAATTAAAAAATCACCATTGTTTACATCTAAATTTCTATTTAATAAAAAAATGTATAAAGCTTGATGAATTCCTGTAACCTGAGGAAAAAGTAATTTTCAACAGGTGCTGTAAGATATACTTGAAGCATTCATCTGAGATGGGATGAGCTCCACTATTTCTGCTTTGATTTTAAAATCCACAATGATTATATTATTCACAGTGTATCCACAATGATATAATAATCCCTATATTTAGTGATTTAGAAAATGCACACTGACTAGCCTGCTAAATTAAAAACCAAAACAAACCATTTATCTTTAATGGAATGACAAAAAATTTGTTTCACAATTCTATTTCTTAAGTCTGATATTAATCTGTGCTTCATTTTGGTTTTTGACAAGGAACTTCTGCTATTGTTGTTCACTTTTTCCTTTTTAAACAAGAATATGGTAGCTTATTTTCCTTGCACCAATTCCATAACATATGATGTATCTATTATGCTTTGAACTATTAGGGAACTAAGACCCATTTTAGATTGTTATGGGACTAAGATTCCATAATTAATACACCCCTTGAGTGCTAGAAGCATTAACTTCTCATGCCTGATACTAAGTGAATGCTCAAGTGAGTTGGGAGTTCACTTTACAATGTCAAGTGTGATGGAGAAGCATAAACCCTGGTAATATCCAGTGGGAAATGTGATCCCAGGTGCCTAGATTCTTTTGGAAAAAGAATTTAGGGAATTTAAAATATAATTTTTAGTGTCAAAGAGAGGAGTTAAGGATTTGGCATGAAAAAGAAGTGAAACTCTCCAAAGAATAAGTTATATATACTTTAACAAGCATGTTTTGGTCAAGGATATTTTCAATTCTGATGATAAATGATGGTCTGACCCATACTGTCTAACCACTAACTTTGTCTAGGTGACCACAAATCAGCAGTTCAGGAGGCATCCTGCATGTGCATGGCACTTTTTCTTAAAAGCACAGCTGTTGGCACCATCAAGTTATACAGCCCATTACAAATCCAAATTATGGACCCAGATGAGCCCTTCATTTTCCTATAAACATATACCTGAAGAATAGATTCTGCTTCAAAGAACTACCAAAATCTTCATGGTATGGATTACTCACCCATATTAAAAATGTTTAATGGGTTAGACCCAAATTAAGATGGCCTAAATTCTGTACAATTTGGCCTATGCCCAGCCAGTGTGAAATACTCAGGTTTTATGGAGGATTAAGTTGGTGCAATTTGGACAGTAGTCTCTAATAGAACCAGTAAAATGAGTGAATAGTCTTAAACACTGAGCTGCAGCTTATTTTTGAAACAAATATTAGTCTGTCCTATCTTCATAAACCTTGTAAAAAATTAATAAAATGTATTTGTTTCAGCTCAAAGGAATAATGCTGAAGACACTTTGAAATTGTTAGAAAATTCTGAGTATTAATTTAATATAGCCCTGAAATTACTGTTCATATATATTCAATTTTTATTTCCTTTAATTAGGAACAGTTTCTAGTGATATTCATTTGTTGTTGTACTCAGCAACACATTACTTAGATGAAATCACACTTAAGAGTGCTGTGGACTGGACCTGGGTAGCTTAACTGATAAGGCACTGGTTTGTCATCTACAAGACAACAGTTCAAGACTTCTCTGATTTCTTAAGTCAAATTAATTTAGTTATGTCAGCTATGCTGCCATAAGGTGATAATCCAAGCTGCATGGATGCCAGACATACTTTTACCTTCTTTGGCTAGATCGAAACTGTGTTAGAAACACTGGGGGGTAGCGAGAATTCATTTCAGGTGTGATCAGGAAAACAAAACTTTTGAACTGAATGAATTATAAAATGTCTCAATATATGTTGGCTCCCCTGATTCTACCGGTCTGTTTTGGGTTTTTTTTTTCTGTAAGACCTGATAAGGCCCAGAGTGCAACTCTGGTTGGATCTATTGATTAAATTTATTTAAAAACAAAAAAGCAAAGAAACCAACAAAAAAGCCCACCTCACTGCCTTTTCTGTGCAGGGTTCTAGCATGTGTTCCTATCATGACTAAGCAGAATAATTGTTCATTTTGTGTGTTTCTGGGATCATCCAGCATCTTGCCAACCAGTCCTCTGACATAGTCCCCACTGCAAAACTCTCTCCTAGGGTGCCTATTTCCTCTATGAATTTCCACTGTGACAGTAAATGTTTTCAGGAGAGATACGAGGATTACAGAGCCTGGATGCTTACAGAGAAAACACAAACATTCTTGTGCAAAACTTGCTCACTCAGTGAAAGATAAAGGGGCTGGAATTTTCCTAAGGAAACTTCTTATTAACTTATGTTTTCTGTCTGGATCTCTGACAGAAAAAGCTGTCATTCCCTCTACTTCCTCAATAACTTCCATTTCCGTCAAAATGATGCAAGAGGAGAAAGGTCTCAGAGAAGTAAAATACCTCCCAGTTTTGTCAAAGTCTGTCTGGGTAGGGAAACAAAGTCTTCTAACAGATCCACAAGTAAAAATGGTTCTCGGCATGAGCAGTTAGAATATCTACTTACACAAGAATTGTTATGAAGATTCAAACTACGGTGTGTATACTGACTGTAATGCTAGCACTGTGCATAGATTGCCATCCCAGAGAAAACATGCTGTGTTGTAACAGAAATCAGCATTTACTGAGAATGAAATAGTTCTGATTTGGGAATAAACTGCCCAAATCTGTGTAACATTGAGAGAGATCTAGAAATGCTGGTACCATTCAGCAATATAAAATCTGGAAATAGGAAAGCTAAGATAACATGCCTCCATATTTTAATGGCAAGGGAAGGTATTTAAGCCTGTTACAAAATATTAAGATATCAGGGACTGAAAGAGAGGTGCAAAAAAAACTGGAAGTAATGTTGACTGTAGGGACGGTGTCAGTGTAGCCTTCTTCCAGCATGGCAACTGATAGCTCAGCTTGAAAAGTAACTATCCTGAAAATGTGCCACAGTCATGTTTTTTTCCAAGAGGCCTTGATCACTGTGGAGGCATATAAGTAAAATGCTTATTCAGTGTTAAAATAAGTGTCTTCTCATGCACCTTCTACATTGATATCTCAATTACATGGTTTGCTTAGCTGGTAGCATTGCTTCAATTTTTGCAACAGCCTCAGTGATGATCAAATTTCTTAGGAATGATTGTCCCCAGTCCATCAGAGCTTGTAAAACTGTTACGTTTATCAAAGAGCAAATAATCTGGTAAACAGCCAAGCCTTCATTTTCCACCAAAGAATACTAAAAAGAATCCAGTTCCTGGAATCATGCAAATGTGTTTTCGGTGAACAGCTTCATATCCATGCACAGTTCAGAAGGAGACATCAGAGAAGTTATTTAATGAATAAAATATTGTTGTTTCTCCCCCTCCCTCCACTATAATTCCACATATCAACTTTTCCAACACATTTGCTCTTTTTAATGACTTGAAATTCTTTCCCAATGATTGAATTCTGCTTAGCTGTAGTAAGCTTCTCCAGACCTTTTAGAAGCCAATATAATATAAGCAACTGGTGTTGGGCTGTAAACGTTCATTTTAGGCTATTAAAACCAATGCTTGGAAAAGTAACTGATTTGTCCATACCAGCTCTGTTTAACAGCTTGTGGGATAATCATTCCTAAAACATATGTTGTGGCACAATAAAGACGTTTGATGGTGCAGTAGTGCTGTCCAGCTTCTCATGCTGTCCAGCTACATAAAATTGCAATGTCTTTCATTCAGTTGCATTTCTGAAACACTTCTGAGACATGTAGAATATTTTCCACCTTGAAATTCAGTAGCTTGCTTGACATTTAAAAGGCATGTCTTCAACATTTGTAGCACAGAAAACCATTGCTCTATATAATGTGAAAGTAGTTCTTTCATTTTGGTAGTGATTTCTGTTTCCTGTATTTTTTCATGGTTCAATAACTTCCAGCTTCAAAATCTGGAGTAATTTTTTAGTGTACAGCAGAAAGCTACTGTCTGGCACTTTACATGTCAAAAGTTTCAGGTGGTAACCGGTATGTGCCCTTCCCAGTGATCTGATAAAGGACAGCTTTGCCAAAGACAAGTGATGCTGTGACAAGGTACTATGTCCAGTGCAGCTTCTCCAGTGAGGTGATTTTTCTCAAGCACTCATGTTCTCAGGCACGCAATGTTCATTAATGTTCAAAGTTACCAACTCTGCTGCAAGTGGAAAGTGGCCTGGGCTGTTGTGCCAGTGAGCATCTTCTGTGCTCTCTGGTGGCTCAGCTGTAGTAGGTACTGAGAAATTGGGCATGGCTGTAAAATCAGGCTTCTGTGCTGTACCCACAGGCTGACAGGGCTACTGTCTTTCTAAGTCATCTTTTCACAGCTGCTGACAAGGAATACAAATAAGTATGTTATGAAGGAGTTTCTTTTCTACTAATCCACCACCATATTTAATAAATCAAGGCATTTATTATAAAATTACCCTGGTTTTCAATTTGTTCCAAGCTTTGTGAAGAGGCAGTTGTTGCATACTGAGAGGAGAGAAGGATGTCTCATAGGGATGTTGGTGGGCTGCAAATCACCTTCCATCCCTATCAAAACAACTTGTCTCCTGTGCCTATTTGTTGCTGAAGGAATTAAGAGAACCTTTCAGAACTTTGCCAGACTGGGATAGCACAGGAAGTGCATGGTGATTCTTGGCCTGAACAACCAAACTTGCCCAGGTTCCTGGCAATTCCTGTGAGTTCATACCTCTATGCCCACTACCTGCCCTTTGCCATCTTCCTTTTAGTAATTCCTTTATCCTGTAGATCAGTCACACTCCAGTATTCACCTTTGGCAGGAATAGGGCATTCTGTTATCATAGATATTGCTCTTCCTGCACAGCAAATTTTCTAGTTCTTCTGATGCCTTGACTCTGGATCTCTGCTTTGAAACTTGTATAATGTTTTCCATTAAGTTTTCCTGCTCTGTACTCTGGGTTCTATCCTCTTGCTCATGTTTCCCAGTTCACTTTTCATTACTTCCTCTTCACCCCACATCTGCTGTTTCTCTGGTGCCTGCTGTTTCTGTCTTCCTGCACTGGAGTTTTTGCTTCTTCCCACAGGCTGCTCTGGAAAGCTCTTTTTTTAGTAGACTCTCAGCCATTATCTGCTCACACATAAGATTAATTTGCTGCCTTTGAGATATGCAGGCAGTAGAAAGGAGAAGCAGTAGTATTAAATGGTCTGGAGAGTCTGGCTGTTCTCTAAGCAATGATTTTCTTGTTTTTTCTAAGTTGCATGAAAATCAAAGCATTTGTATCTGTAGGTTCCTGGAACATTTTGACACATCAGCTGAAGCACTCCCAAGGTATCATCTTATAACAAGAGCAACTGAGCCTGGTGTTGGATTTGATTTACTCTGCCATTCAAAAGCTGGTGGCATGACATAAAATAGATCTAAGTGCTGCAAAAGTTTTATGATGTATAATTCTCTCATGCAATCAAACTAGTTTTTTTCCAGACTTGTTTTGAGCACCATTCAAGTATGCAATTTATCAAACTACAAACCAGAATGGTTCACAGTCACTTTCTACTATTTCAGAGTTGTTTCTTTAAATTTGGTACTTTGTAAGTCCAAAGGAAATAACTATAGATATTAAGGTTTAAAAAACCACAACACAAACCTCAAGTTAAAACCTGCACCTGTTGTTTTGTTTGCAGTATCAGTACTGTAGCTCTTTGGAGTATCTTGGCATTGTGCTGTAGTTTTCCCCCATTCCAGAGGACACTAAGAAAAAAGAGCTCTGAGCAGATCAATTCATCCTCTACTTCACTATGCCACTGTATGAATTCTGACGCCTTGTATCATAGGGTAGATCTGGAAAATATTCAGAGAGAGGTGACAGTGTTGACTCAAAACAAGGACAGAACTTCTTAGAAAGAAACAAAAAATACATTTTGGGAAATAAACAGAATGGAGGAGGCAGAACATGACAGAGCCCAATACAATCCTAACTATCATGCAGAATTTAAAAACATATCAGTTGTTTGCTATTTCTTTGAATACTGGAACAAAGGTGCACCAGAGGAAACAGAAGAGGTTCTATATGCAGTTGGCTAGCTCAGTTGGGCAATTCTTTGCAAAGAATGTTGTAAATGTTAAATAAGCTCGTGATTCTTGATCTGTGGTTTGATGTGCTCATGAAGGAACAAACTACTTGGTGTGACTATACCTACAGAAATTACTTCTGGTTCAGGAAACCCCATAACTAGAAAATAAGCAGATTCTGAAGCTACTGTAATTTTCATAATCCTTTGTAGATATGCCACTCTTGGAGAACAGGCAATGTGGTATGTGAACTGCAGGTAGTGTACCCAGTGGTACTGGTTTTTGTACTTCATCACTTCACAGAATTGTCTGATAGGTGGATTTGGGTTGTTCTAATAACCATATATCTAACCACCAATATGAAAGTTTTATTTTATTGCAAATATTGTAATGTGGAGACAGAAAGCAAGAAAAAAAAAGAAGACAACTGCAAGAGTTTGTGTGGACTTATTTTTATGTGGGAATTGATACTTCAAAAGATCTTCATTCCTACTGACTGTCCTTTCTTGGTCACTGCATTTCAACAGCTTGGTGGGAATTATGTGCATTATAGGCTCTGCTTAGTGATAGGTATATAACATCTATTACCAAACTTACACATTTGATAACTTTTTGAATCGAGGTAAAACTGCCAGGAATGGTTGGACCAGATGATCCTTGAGGTCAGTTCCAACTTGATATTCTAGAATTCTATAAAAACTTGTCCCAGAAATGCTGAATGCTGATTATGAGTAAAAGCCCCAGTTAAGGAAAACACAGATACAGTCACTGGGAGGGTGTTCCCTGTTCTAGTTCTCAAGACAGACTTGGCAGGGTGCATTAGCAAGACTCTGGAAAGAAAAAAAAATCTTTTCCTGCAGGCCTTTAATCTGCAAGCTCTTGAAGAACTTGATCACTCAGAAAACTTGGCCTTAGAACGTAGTGTGTACTTATTATCTGTTTTACTGCTCTGTTAATTTTGCTTTAATGAGCACTGTTAGATAATGTGAAGTCTAGTAGTAATGCTGGATTTCTGATGAAGCAAGTTTTATTTTCATTTTGATCATTTAGATCTTGCTTACTCTTAGATTTATCACATATAGCCAAAATCGGTTTTTTTTCTGAGTGCTCTTTCTTGGAAGGTTTTCTTAAGATGAAAGAAAATTTAAAAGAAAGCTACTGTGAAACATGAACAGAGCTTAATATAAAAAGGTTCATTGGGATCGAGGGAGAAAATGCAATCCTTATATAAGTAAAAAACTCCATCTGGTCTTACTTTTCCTCTACTCAAAGTTATGTACATGTAGACTTTTAACCAATTACCCATTCATTTTACTTTAGTTTTCAATAGCAAGATAACATAGAACAGAAAACCAAAGGAGTTCAAGAGCTGTAGAAATAAGAATTAACAGTTTTATTGCTTGTAATACTTTCCCTTATCCTTGGGGGGAAAGAAACCACCAAACTACACGTCCTTTCCTCTTTTGCAATTGATTTTGAATTTTGGCCAGTGTGAGTGTGGAATTTGGGTGTCAGTTCAAAGTCTTAATTCACTCTAGACCCCATTATTAATGTTCCATGTATAATTTGACACAGTCCTCATCCAGGTCTGTCTGTATGTTAGGAAAGCAAAGCTGGCAGAAATTTAGGTCAAGAGATGGGAAAAAAGCATGTGGAATAGTCTCCAGTGCTCCCAATTAATTCTCAGAACAACACTGAGGAGAAAGTTGCAATGATAAAGCCAGGCAGGCCCTCATGGGGTGAACAAAGTCTCAAAGTGCCTGCTAGTTTTGGGAGGTGAAGGTCATAGGAGCAATATTGGGCCACTGCAAGTCTGTCATAAACTGTCAATAAAGAGCTCTTGTGTGGAGCAGACCTTGTGTTGCTTTGCCTATGTTTGTTTTTCACCAGCACCCCATCAATTCACAGTGCAAGCTTAATAAAAATCCACACAAGTCTCAAGGTGTTTCCTTTAAACTTCTTTGGAGGTTGTGTAGATGGACAATACTCTGCAGCTGACCGACTGACTGCTCAGACCCCTACTGGTCTGGGCGCTTTATTGCGGTACGCTTCAGCCTACGCTGAGTCAAACTGGCATGATTAAACTCTAAGGCTGGGTTTTTAATGCAGTTTATCTGAATGAAAGTTTTGTGTGTAACATAAATCCCACGAATCTGTCACAAAAGGAAGACTTGAATCATCTTGGCCACACTGCCAGCATATCTAATCCATTTTATCACTACTTGACAAGAACTAAC
Source organism: Florisuga fusca (assembly GCA_038090715.1). Taxonomy (NCBI): domain Eukaryota; kingdom Metazoa; phylum Chordata; class Aves; order Apodiformes; family Trochilidae; genus Florisuga; species Florisuga fusca. The sequence continues at coordinate 21,953,499 of JAAWXA010000001.1, read as the reverse complement.
CCCCAATTCTGGTTAAAGAGAAGATGAAGCTCTTCTGTCTGATCTTCCTGGCCCTCGATTCATTTTTATTCAGCTTTTTAAAAGGATATCTACGACCTTTACTCTCATTTTGTCTTCTTTAACATCTACTGGCTGTCTTCAGATCCTGTGACATTTTACAACATTGTGTATGGGCTGAAAATTCATATTAATAGGAAGGTCGAAAGAAGCAAAGCCTAATACCTTGGAATCGCAGCAGCTATCCATCAAGTTTAATTGCCATCAGGTCTACCTAGAAGATAGCAGATTTACCTATTCTGCATTACACAGGAGTAAAGGAGTACTGTACAGAAAATACCAGGAAGAGGCAATTATTTTAGCAGGTGGACACTGATGTATATTTAGCTAATTTCTAAGCTAATGAGTTAATTTCCTACGTTGTTTGTGTTTCAGTTCTGATTTTTCCTTTTTTCATAACATTCTGAAAAAACATCAAGGTTTTCCATGATTTTTATCATATTTTAAAGGTCAAAATCCGAAGCAAAAAAAAAATAAATCATTTTTGCAAGTCAGGTATTCTACCAATAATTTCTGTGAACATGATAATTTTTTTTCTTTAAGTGACAGAAAGACAGACTTATGCTGTTCAAATGTGGCCTGTTTGCACATCTCTCTATGTCAAGATAAAGATAGAATGGCTGAAAATTATTTGATCAGTTGTCTGTCAGCTCCACAGGGTTCCGTGATGTTTTTTTATCTCCAATTCTAGTCATTCTAGTCATTTAAAAGGTCAAATGATTTTTTAAAAGAAAAGACAGTTAAAACAAAGTGTCAGGAAGTCAGATAAGGAAAACCCTTTTATGTCTGAAAATATAACCTTATCTTACAGTTCACTTTTCATTTAAAAATAAAGTCCAGCTCTGAAAAAAACAAACAATAATTTATTATGAAAGGGAAGAAAACACAATTGGTGCTTTTTTTTTTTCGGTAGAAGAATGCAAGCATGTTGTTTTCTGCATCTGTCAGTCCATCACTTATCACAACAACAGTGGGTTTATTTATTATTTATTTATTTATTTATGTATTTATTTTCCATTAATGGATTTACTTTTGTGGCAAAACATACTTAATGAAAGGAGTTCTAGGAAAGACTGCTGTGGACAAACTATTTCACCACTGGATCCAGAAATTATACTCTGGAAGAGGAAGTTTTAATAAATCAGAACCAGGACTGAGAAAATTATCTAAACCTCTTTATGGATTAGTTTCCACTTCTCACAACTGATCATAACATTTATTCTACATGAAAGTATAACCCTTTTTTAATCTTCTGAACAATAGTATGAGAACCTGACCTTAAAAAATTTGTAGTGTCTCACCAGCCCAAACACTGGAGTTCAGTAGTGATGCATCTAGGAAAAACAGAAAAAGAAAAGCAACTCCAGTATTAGAAGAGAAATATCTGAATCATGTGCAGGTTATTCTCACATTCTGATTAATCAGAAAATACCACAACTGCACACAGTGCTGGCAAAAAAACATAAAAGCATCTGATACTCTGAAAGTTCCTGATTTGGAACTTAATAATTTGCGATGCAGACCTGGTCAACTGAAAGTTTTTCTACTATTTACAAACTGTTGAACATAAGCTTAGTGTAGATGAAAAATTTTAGAGCAATTTAGTTCATTTAGTAAGAAAATCTTAATAAATAATTTTCTGGACAATAGGGATTTCTTCAGAAATTGACTCAGGATTGTTCTTACATGTTTCATTATAATAGTTGCTGAAACAGTGTCTTCAGACCCTTGCTGTCTTTCTTGCTCACAGCTTTAGCAAGAAAGGAAGAATGCTTGCAGAGCGACTAGAAGTGTGACATTCAGACCTGGATGAGGCATTAGTAGTAATTGCCTTTGAAATTCTTGCAGAGATCTATCTAGGATGCTTTATTCAGAAGTCTAATGTTAGGATAGACAATACACGAATTAATGTAAACCAACTAATATATGAATGGAACCTATAAAAGAATTTTGCTAGCTAAAGACTGACCAGTGCAAGACTTTACTACATTAATTACATTATCTGCTTTTGGTCGTATAATCTCATCTGAAAACAAAATGGTTGATGGGATTTAACTACTTTTTTCACAAGCTTTCAGTCTTTTCTGATTTAGCCATATACATACTTATTTCCGTCCTAATGTACTGAATGACAAATACATAATCCGGTATAAATGTCAGATGAGAACTGGCGACAGAGTTCTTGGTCATTTATATATATTGATTTCCCAGATCCCAATTCCCAGATAATTGGGAAAATAGAGATTAATGGAAGTTAGGTAGTAACACAGATATCTTTGAGAAATTGTGTAACAAAATAGAGGTTTTCCTACAAAGTCTATTTACGACCTACTGTAACACTTTGTGTATGTAGCCAAAAATACATAGAAATTGGCAATTTCTTGTATTTTCAATCATCCTGATCAAGCCATTTCTGGTTCTGTATTGTGGTTCCAGCTGGTTTGTTTCAGTTCTACAAAAATATTCTGCAAATATTTGCTGGTATATTACAATAAATAATTCTGGCAATTAGAAAATTTTTGTGCAAAATTCTCATACATTTTTGAGGAATATCTCTGCTTGCAGACACAGTTTTCTTTATTTACAGGGGAAAAAATCACAGAAACAATACTGGACTTATTTTAAAAGTTCTTGAATGATTAACCATGAAGAAATAGCGTCAGATATTTCCAATACAGAATCATAAATAAGTGATAATTGGAGAGAATTATTTTGAGTCATTCCATTGACTTGAAAGTATTTTTCTATTAACCTTGATAGAAAAGTCTATCACCTCTTTTTGTTTCCTCTGAGGGGATATTTTTAGTTGAAGAAACAAGACATACCTATTTAATGAATTATCCATTACAGACTGTTCTCTCAATTGCAGTCATCAGGTCAAACCTTTACTATTGCCTAGGAAGAAGAACTTACAAGCTTTTAAGTACTCTAAAAAGTTTACTACGTGAAACAGGAAATATTGCATTTGTTTTGTTGTTTAAAAGCAAAAAGAAATATTTCTGCATCATACCTCTAGTCTTATGAATGGCTCAAGTGAAAGTTGTGGTCCATCAAAAGCTTACCTGCCTCTCTGTTTTGATTAATGTTTTACAGCAGAAAAGTCAATCATTTTATTAGGCTCCCCTCAATGACAAATTTAGTGGTCTGTCACAAAAGAATGAAAAAGTGACTTTTTAACCAGTGGTATTATGAACGCTGTCCTATTTCTCCTCTTGAAATACATGGGCAAGTAAAAGCTTTATGTCTAAACAGAGTTTCTTCTTTTTGCATTAGACATATTTTGTAAGATGCATAGTTCAGAGTTTTCTTTTTTATTCAAATAATGGTGATTTTCCACCTGCTGCAAATAATGCATATGGTCCACAAGGTTATAAACTAGGCAAATGATTTGGCTAAAATGAAGCTGACCTTAAGTTTTTTGCAAACATGAAACATTGCAGATGGCAAAAATCTAATTTAAAATAATCTGCAAATCTAATGTTATTGTTGGGAGGCAAAAAAATACCATTTTGTCCTACTTACAGGAAAGCTTGCAAAAAAGTCCATTCTATAAGGCCTATAATCTTGGGAGGAGAGGGGGCAGGGGGTGTTTGAGTTGGTTCAGATAAGCATCCAGACTTTTAGATGCTTATTTAATTGAACCTCCAAACCTTTTGAGGCTTACCCATCTCCAATTTAATAATCCTCTCTGGAGGGAAGTTATCCAGCTGTAAGCTCTACAAAAGCACACCTGGCAAAACAACATCTGCCTGACAATGACTTAGTGAGTCTCAGTAAGGGCTGACATATGTGCACACACAATTGGACCTTATAGCAACAAAGCTTTTTACGTATTAGTGTACACTGGGGAGTCCTGACTCCTAACAGAAAAATATGATGGCTTTTACACTTTAAATTACAATGTAGCTGCATCCACAGATGGTGCAGGTACAACATGTGCTCTTATACAGATGGCAGGTAGACGAGGTGCACTCCATAACCACCTCCTTCTGATTTCCAGCATATACTTCAATGCAGTTTTTGCAATTTGTGCTCAGTGCTCGTGGTTCCAGCAGCTGATGTGGTGCTGACTGGAAGGCTCTGAGCTCCAGTACCAATGCAGAGGTTTCTGTTGACACCTCCAGATGATGAAAGTACCACTGATTCTCCTCTACTACTGCTTTTCTTTCGTAAGGTATGGGGCACAGTTTGTTGTGGTTCATTCAGTTAGGAGAAACAGACACTAAGTTAACAGAGTTGCTTTGAGATTAGTCAGCTGGAGAGCTCACAGTGCCATTATACTTGTGCCAAATGGCTGTGCTTTGAAGATAGGGAAAGTAAATCTTACATGGTCAGGTTCTTGCAAAACTAACAAAGTACCTTTAATTTTGGGGGCGAAAGGACTGAAACAGGCTGTTTTCTTAAAACAACCTTTGTTTTAAGATTATTACAAAAATTCCAGGAAATACTAATCCTTGGCTAAATTCTGAAAGTAAGACATGGTCCAGCTGATGACCAGAATCCAAGTGAGGGAAAGATAGAAGGAAATATACTTCCTTCTAGGAAGCATGCTTTCTTATTTTCTTATTTATTTCTTTCCAAGCAATGCATTCATCTGGGTACCCAGCTTCATTCTCAGTCCTTCTCTTTCTCAATGTGCCTGAGATCTTTACACTCATGGGAGGGAGTGACCTGTGCATCACGGAGTCATGGAAACATTCCTCCATTTCCAGATAAGGAGGGCTGGTTGTGGCATAGTATGAGGTTAACAAGGAATTAAAAGTTTTGTGATGGTTCCAGAAGCAAAGTTGAATAGCTTAGTGATAAGGAGAAAAGAGTTAGAAAGGTAACCTCACAGTATGCAGAAGAAGGGACAGAAGGTCCTGCTTGGGGGACATAATCAAAATCACTGCCCTGTTTCCAGGTTGGTCTTTTTATGTTGTCTTTAATCAATTTTACTTTGGGGCACAAAACTGTGTCTGAGGCCTGCACTGAACCATATGTAAAACCTGAGCTCCCTCCTCCAAACCATTTCCTGTGAAACCTTCTGTTGTGGCACCTCACTGCCTCTCAGCCCACTTCTATACTCCAGACCTTTCCAAAAGCATAGGTTGGTTGGTGGGATGTATGATGAAGTGTGATCAGGTGTGATTCAAGTTAGGCTGTTGGACAACACTGTTGGCAGAAGTGTGGGTCAGCAAGGGGTCTTCTTTGCAAAGGTGCTGCTCCTTAGGCTGTGCACTACACTTTCTCCACTCTTATCTGTGTCCACTGCTACAGGTTTTTAGTTGTCTAAAATTCTGAAATCAGATTTCTTTTCCTGGAAATTGTTGTAAGCATTGAACAGATGCAGGCTTGACTCTGCATCTGGAATCAAATAGCCTCTTGGGATCTAACCTTAAAGACCGAGGCCAAATCTTTTAATGAGAACTTATGCAGTGTCTTATAGCAACAGAACTGACTTGTTGGGTGGTTTGTATAACACCTACCAAACTGAATTTCCATCAGGTTATGGCGTTTACACACTTCAGCAGTGTATCTTTTATTCTATTTAACTATATTTCATTTAACTCTTTATCTGCTGAACAATTAACTGTTTCTATTATTTCTTTTTCTTCTCTTTTTTCTTCTTTTTTTTTTCTGTTACATTGATCAGTAAATGATCATCTGCTACATAAAAAATCTGTTACATTGATTGTTAAAAGCTACTGGGATAAAATACAGAGATGGTCACAAGAGTTAAAAGCAAATTATTATAATTGTTATTATCATAATTATGTAAGGATACAAACATGCAAAAGACAGGTAATCAATCAATTTCTCCACTACTATGAATCTAAAAAGCATACTAAATACAGCATATTAGCGTGCATCATTCTCATCCCTAAAGAAAAAAGACAAAAACAGAAACAAAAAGTGACACTGATAAAGGGTTTATTTTCCTATGCAATTCACAGGCATATTCCTTTTGCAAGATGATGTAGCCAGGTGTTCACAAAGATTTTTTTTTTCCTTAAGAGGTTTTTTGGCTATCTAGAACATCCTGTGTAGTCAAGGATAAAATAACAAGATCTCAGGGTGAGTTGCAACTATTTGTGTGAAGATCATTAGCCTACCTCTGAATAATAACAGGTTTAAAAAATACTTTTCTTCTAGATGTTATATTTTATAGCAGTCTTTACACCAAATTTATTTCCTCTTTTTCCAGAACATCAGTGCTGACCTTTGAACAGAAATTATTACAAAACTATCTGGTCTAGAGGAATAAATATCCAGCATGGCAAGCTGCTTACAGTATAATCAGTAGCTTTGTGTACAGAGAGGAAAGACTGTATAAGTGAAGACAAGGATAAGGAATAACATTATTGGAAGGATTTCTGAAGTTATCATGATAACTGATCATATTCAGAGATGTCATTTTGCTGCTTTTTTTGATGGAATTAATCTTTATCCAAAGAGCTTAACAAATGATAGTGGGGCAAGTAAAAGACAAGCAGGTAGAGCTATGTGAGTGATTAAAGTTACTTGCAGAAAAACTGTCTGTGCTTTGATTTAAGTTTTATTTGCTGCAACTGTGTTTTTCTTAATTTCCATGGCAATAGAAAATAAAACAATATCTAAAAAAAAAATGCTTTAAACCTATGCATTACTTTTTCTTGGCCTGTACTCAATAGACAATGTCAAAGAGTAGCAGTTATTTTCCATGAGTATAATCCAAGATTAGAAGAAATGTGGGAATACTGACCTATTGTTCATTCATTTCAAAGGAGTGAACTTTTCTGTGTAATTCCTGGTCTGTGAGTTTAAGGTGGGTGGGAGAAAATGCCTTTGACAGTGTCTCAATAATGCATACTTAGAGAAGCATGAACACAGCTCCAGTATGTGTGGGTGTGGGGGAGGCTGTGTGTTCATGACTAAGTCATGCAAAAGGGTGAGCTGAATTAAATAGCACTAACAGGGAAAAAACTCTCTTAATAAGCCTGGGAAAGCAGTGCTTAATTTATACCAGAATAAATGGAAGTGGAATGTATGGCTTGTAGAGGTTGATAGGGAACTGCACTAAGAGATCTTTCTCCACATACTCTCCCCATCTTTCTTTCTCACTTTTACCCTATGATTTGCTATCATGTAACCCAGCCTGGATGTTGCAGTAATGTCTGCAGGCTTTGGAGTAAGAGAACCTTTTGATTTGTCCCCCAGGTTGGCCTTTATAAAAAACGGTTCCTGCAAGGTTATTAAATACTTAGGATGGGAGGCTTTAAAATGATTGCCAAAATTACAGTAGGGTCAGTTAAACTAAAGAATCTGCTCTAAGCTGGTTCCTGGGTATTCAGGAACACTGCCACACTTTCATGCCTGCTAATGGCATTAGGTGGGCACTCCTGAAAGAAGATGGCACGGACTGCAGAATCATGTATTGCTTTTGTCAGCCCTCAGCCTTCAATGAACATTTTTTCTAAGTCTGGCCCTTAGGTAACAGAAAATAGTAGAATGTACTTAATTTTGGAAGCATTCCATATTTACTTGCAATAACTGCCCTGGGAGACTCATTAATGTTTTAAAGCTTCCCATTAAATGGAAACCTCACAGTACTTTCTTTTTAATAAAATAAACTGAAAGGTGAAAATATTTTCTGTTTGTTTTTTAATTATGAATGCCTGTCTCAAGAAATTACTCTTAATTTGTCGGATTATTTTAGTTTTATGTTCTTCCACAGGCATGTAAATGAATAATGAAAAAAAGTTTAATAAAAGCAAACTAATTATTCATGTTGACCCAAGGCATTTAATGAAACAGAAGAGAGTCTAAAGAAACAGATTTCCTATAGCACTACTTTCTTAAGTATACTAAGGTAATTAGCTTTAAGAGGAGATAATTTCAGTTCACTGAGGTTGCTCTTTTAAGTCTTTCTGGGAAATTTGGATTTTCCATTGGTAGTAGTTTTAACATGTCACACTGGAGCCAGAGTGAATTAAAGTGAAGAGCTACACAGTCTAAACAAACAATCCTTCCCATTATCAGAAGCCCGACAACATAACAGTATAAACTATAGTCACATGTCCACAAGTAATGCAGGAACAATAAAAAAAAAACAAAAACAAAACCTTGATCCAATCCATAAACAATAACTGATAGCTTTTATTGAGCTAACATTCTAAGCTGGCTTATTTTCCACTTTAACATATTGCTCTCCTACTGTTAAGAAAATAAACAAGAAATATTCCCTCTGTTCTGCAATCTTTCATCTGATTAAATGGTGACATAGCATTCTCTAGCAATTCCTCATGAAAATTGACTAAATCCTCAAAAGAATTAAAAAGTAACACAAAAACTACCATTCTTATCCCATTTGAAGAATTGTAAGGATATATACATTTGTTTATGAGTAGGGATCTTTTAGTAATTTATTTGACATACTGAAAATTTCTAATTTAATCTGTGATTTACATGTCCATATTACTTCTTGTACAGACTTGTGTTTTCCTTGTCCCTACTAATCTTTACCTAGATACATCATCCATTCTCTATTTTTTTTAATTTTTGATGTGTCTGATATAATTATCTTTTCTTGTTCTGAGTGGGTACTCCAACAATTTTGTGAAACCTTTTCTGTGCTTTCTTTGCACATATTCTCTACAACTTCCATTTTGTTTTCTCTTACGCTTGCTAACTAAACAAGGACTTGAAGGGTCCAACACACCACAGCTCAGAGCCCTGCTGCCTCCTTGAGGGAGCTGCAGACGTGATTGCATTGATTTGGCCATCATGCCATGATGAGCAAGATGACACCATCTCAGCAGAGGATGACATGCTTGTCAGTGTCCAAACAAGAGTTATAGCCACTGAACTGAAGCCTCTGTCATGAGTACTCATGCCATGAGTAAATGCCATGCTTCAGTCTTTCCACTCTGCAGTGGTCAGTCTTCCAGCAGTGCCTTCACCTCAACATCACTTGCAATATGAACGGGAAAAAGCTCTTTTTCCTTTTGTTTTTCAAGTGTTTTGTTACTGCAGACCTTTATGTGTTTAAGATATATTATTTCCTCTGAGCAAGTGTAAGTTAAATGGAAAAGTTGATGGCAATGCCTCTCATGCATTGTCTGGTTCTTTGTACCTACAGACAAGAGGCACTTGATAAAGGCAGTGCCTCAAGTAGTTCCTTAACTGGATGGTAAGCAGAAGGAGAAGTTTTTTCTTACCTTGGTAGTGTGTAAAGATGACTCTGTAGCACAGAGGGTGAGCATATGCTTCTCAACACGAAGTCATCCAGCCTGACACTTTTAGATAAGAAAGGATATTAGATCCCTCACATATCACCTTGTCCTCTCCTGGTCTTGGTGTTAAGATGTGTTTCATTAAGATTAAGATTTCAAAGATGAGATTTGATGATCATGTATGTGAGGTCAACTACAGCTCTGGAACATGCCTTAAGAATTCAGACAAAATGCTGCAGAACCGTCACCAGGAAGTATGTAGAGAAAGAGAAATCACAGTAGATTAACTTCTAGTTCAGGGTGTGGATGCTGTTCTTAAAAATGCCTGGCCTGATACAGAGCCTAAAAACATTTGTGCCTACAGTTTTTCCAAGTGTCAGCATTATAAATACAGAATTTAGTCTTCCATTAATCTATTAATAATTATTTTTCATTTATAAAGGTTAACTATATATCTCAGTATTTTTCTGATTTGGATTCCTTTTATTTTTCACATTGTATTAGTCAACCACCCACACCTGCAAGAAATTATTATGTATGTCTGCAAATGAAAAATATTATTTTGAAATGATAAATGAAAGATGAAGTCTCTATTATAATGCCTATTAAACAGTAAGCTCTTTGGGAGTTTCATGTTGTCTTCCCTCTCTATAAAAAATATAGTGAGTAACATTAAGCTTGACATTAGTTGTATATTGATATGCTTCCAAAAGAATCATGGCAGCCATTTTTAAAAGAGACAATATATTAAAAGCCTAAGTGAAGTAGGTGCCCATCCCATTTTAGAATGACCTAAATACTAGGTGCAAACATTTTACCCAGACTTCTAAAATCAAGACCAGATGCTTCTCTAAATACTATACGGTAATTCAACCATATTCTCATTTCATACACTATAGAAATTATAGGGTGAAATTCCATGGTTTCTGTTATGCAATATGTCAGACTACATGATGGTAGAATGCTTATGTGACTAAAATCACTGATTAACTGAAGATGTCATTCTGTCTCATTTGCTCAAATTTAACTTCCTTGTTTCCTACAGTGTTAAAATCCCACTTGATCTCCAGCCATCAATGTAGGTTCTTTAAAGAAAAAAAACCTAAAAAAACCCCTAAAACTTACTTTCTTGAGAAAAAGAACCTAAAGTTGGAAGATTGAAAGAATTGTGGCATTTTAGCCTTGAGAAAAGAAGGCTGAGTGTATCTTATTAATGTCTGTAAATATTAGAGGGGTCAAAAGGATGAGACCAATCTCTTTTCAGTGGTGCCCAGTAATAGGACAAGGAATAATGGGCTTACATTAGAACATGGGAAGTTCCACCTCATCATGAGAAGAAACTTCTTTACCATGAGGGTAACGGCACACTGGCACAGGCTGCCCAGAGTGGTTGTGGAGTTTCCTTCTTTGGAGACTTTCAAAACCCACCTGGATGTGTTCCTGTGTGGCCTGCCCTGGGTTATCCTGCTTTGACAGGAGAGTTGGACTGGATGATGTCTAGAGGTCCCTTCCATCCCTTCTGCCCAGTGATGGAGTCACCATCTCTGGAGGTATTTAAGAGTCATATAAGCACAGTACTTAGAGATATGGTTTAGTTAAGGACTTGTCAGTGTTAACAGTTGGACTCAATGATCTTGAAGGTCTTTTCCAGCCAAGGTAATTCTGTGATTCAACCATGTCTTATATGCTTATTTCACTTTAGGAGCAAGCTGGAGAAAATGCATATCTGTGGTTTTGCATTCACTTTAATGCTGTTATCACCAGACCATAAATCAAGGAATTTATGCTGGGTTCATACCTGAAACATTAGCTTTATCATCAAAATCAAAATACTGGTAAAAGAAATAGAATTTATTTCTGAAATAGAGCTTCCACTGAATGTACAAATTAAAATGTATGCTGAAAACCTGTTGTTTCTCATATCCTCAGGTTCACTTCTTTTGGGAAGTGAATGGGATTCACAAGTTTTCTTTTGAGCTTTAAAAATCTCTTCTCCTTTTCATTGGTTAGCATTCTACAAGCATATTGTTTAAAAGAACCTACGTAGTGACGAAACTCTTGAAAAAATGCTAATGCCAGTAAAACCTCTGCATGTTTAAACCACATTCAACTGTAAAATGAGTTTAAATGGCTTTTCCTTTTTACTAGGTAAGATCATTTGAAGGGAAGAAAACTTGAGCTCGGTCCTATCTAATGCAACACTCAAAAACCAGAAAACCCCTCCCCACCCTACCGAAAAAAACAACCCGTAGCAATCCCTCTTACTGGGAAATGGAACAAAACAATGGGTATCCTTTGACCTCTCGGTCGTTTTCCTTAGGGTCTGTGAAGTCCTCAGCAAACTCGAGTGCCCTCTCCTGGCCGCGCCGCCACCGCTCTGGCCGGGAGCCCCGCAGACATTCCCACGGATCCCGCCCTGCAGGCCAGGGAGTTGTTTGGAAGCAAGAGCCGCCTTGACATGCATGCTGTTAAAAAAGCACAATAATAGTAAAATAAAAACAAAACGCCACCCCTCCCACCCC
>JAAWXA010000001.1:21220403-21260425 GCA_038090715.1 Florisuga fusca | reverse complement strand
TACTTACAACACAGACTTCATGAAGTAGTAATATGCTATCATAGAATCATAGAATCATAGAATCATAGAATCATAGAATCATAGAATTGGCTGGGTTGGAAGGGACCTCAGAGATCATCAAGTCCAACCCTTGATCCACTACCGCTGCGGTTCCCAGCCCATGGCACTGAGTGCCACATCCAGTCTCTTTTTAAATGTCTCCAGGGACGGAGAATCCACTACTTCCCTGGGCAGCCCATTCCAATGTCTGATCACCCTCTCCATAAAGAAATTCTTTCTAATATCCAACCTAAACCTTCCCTGGCACAACTTAAGTCTGTGTCCTCTTGTCTTGTTGAAAGTCATCTGGGAAAAGAGACCAACCCCCACCTGGCTACAGCCTCCTTTCAGGGAGTTGTAGAGAGTGATGAGGTCTCCCCGGAGCCTCCTCTTCTCCAGGCTGAACAGCCCCAGCTCCCTCAGCCTCTCCTCATAGGATCTGTGCTCAAGTCCCTTCACCAGCCTGGTTGCCCTCCTTTGGACCTGCTCCAGGACCTCAATCTCCTTCCTGAACTGAGGGACCCAGAACTGGACACAGTACTTGAGGTGTGGCCTCACCAGGCCACTGAGTAATGTTCAGTACTATGGCAAATGCCAATGATTAAACAAATAAACAGACTAACACATATAAGGATAACTTAAAAATAAACTATTCCCTGTAAAACAAGAGATGTTTCTCAACCTTGCATAGTGTCCTTTCAATAATTGATATACACATATTTCATTGATTCTGTCAACTATAATGATGAAGAACAATTATAATCTACTAGGAAGTCTATTTAAGCTTTCTTGAGATCTATAAAGGGCATGAAACAACTTTCAGAGCCACAGAAACTCAGCAATAAGAAGAAATGTTGAGGCCAGACACAGCTGGAAAAACATCAGGACTGAAGAGCTGTTCAAATGTTATTTAAACAAAATTGAAGTGTTTAGATTTTGATGTCTAGCAGTTGCACTCAGTGGTGGGATTTTCACCCTTTTGAGGGCATACATATCTTTCCGAGGCTGCACAAAGTAGATTATATGAATTTGTTGACAAAGTATGCCATATTGGCAACTGGTCACTCAAATTCACCTAAGTACTGCCCGACATGGATGCATTTCCTTCAAAATTCCTTGCCAGCATAAAACATCACATGGTTGAACATAATCTAATGATCTACCTTTTATTAAGGCAAAGAGAACTTCTCATTATATTCTCTGTCGAAATGTTACTAATATTTAGGATTATTACATTTAATAAAGTAATGTCATGAAATCCGACTTTAAGTAAGCCACCAACCCATTAACTTAAATGGTAACGATGGAATTGAAATTCAGTGTACTATTACTCATGTTGCAGTGAATAATATATATATATATTATATATCCAGAGATGAGAATATGTGAGTAAAACACTCAGCAAATGTAGACAAAATCCAAAGTACTCCTTACTGTCATTTTGCATTATATCAGGTATAATAATAGTTTTGGACAGAAAAAATAGGATTTTCATTCATATTGGAAAAGGAGATTGTCCTGGTTTGGGCCAGGATAAAGGTAATTTTCCGTCTTGTACTTTTGCTTTCAGCTAGGTCTCTTGTAAGTAGTTGCACTTGCTGAAATTAACAGCAAGTTTCTCAGACAGTGTCTGCTTCTAGGACTGATAACACTGGATGTTTATAGTTACTGCCAGAGACTGGTGTGCAGAGCCAAGGACCCTCCAGAAGGAGAAAAGGAGTAAAGAGGTCACACCTGCAGCTCTCCCTTAGGGAGGAATGGACAAGATAAACGACCCAAATTAACCAAAGAGAGTATTGAACCCATACACCTCATACTCGGTATAAATTTGAGGGATCACGAGGGCTAAACTCCTTTTTCCTTCTTCCTTCTTCTCCTGTCCCTGTTTCCTGTGAGGATTCTGTTCGTTCATCTGCCTGTGGTCCTGATCCGTGCCAGCCTGAATCTGTGTGTTCCTGCCTCCAGCTCCCGACTGCTGCTGACCCCAGGAGTCCAGCCTGGACTTTCCCAGGGCTGCCCTGCAGCCTCTATTTAGCAATTTTTTTCCTTTTTATCATTACTGTTTCATTAAAGCTGTGCAGTTTAGTTTCCAACCCATAAGTCTCTCTCCCTTATTCTCTCTCCTTCCTTTACCAGGGATTGGAGGGGGATCAATAGAGAGCATTTGTTATTCGGTTTCATTGCCGGGCCAGCATTAAACTGTGACAGAGATGAACCACTAGATCATCAATGACACCAAATTAACATGCATTAGAATAGGATCCAAGCTCTCTTTCTGCTAGAATGTAGCTTAAAAGTAATGTACTTCAATGTATTAACAAACATAACAGTGTAATGTTCAGAGTTTTGCCTCTTCATCATCTTCTCTCACTTAAACCTTCACTTTGATATTCATACAAGAAGAAATTAAATTAATAGTTTCTGTCTTTGGTTTTAAAGAAAATTGAAATTGCACTTCAATGGTAAATTGAATCACCCTTCTCACAAGTGCACTAAACTCCATAAGATACGTAATTAGATGTCCAAACTTTTTTTTTTAATTTCAGCACTTGGATCTGATAAGTTTTATTGACTAGATAAAATAGCTTTCCAGTGTCAAATACTTGCTTATCATATCATACTTCAGTATGTGACTTCAGAATCCCAGAGCTTGTTCATCTTAGCTAAATAATGCACTGCATTCTCTGAGTGTTTCATTATAACCATTGACTTAATATTTTACTTCAGATCTCTAAAAATATGTCAAACAAACTGTTTATACTCAATCACTTCAGGGTCCCAAATAAAATAGAACACACACATGCCTATTCTGGCTTTAGAATTAATCTGGGACTTATCAGGCAACTTCTACTCTAAAGTGTACCACATTATGCCGGTATCACATCTATTTTTAATGAAAAAGTCAATTATTAAAAAAAAAAAAAGATCTGCAAAAACTGCTATCCATCAGCCCCACCTGACATATTTCTTCAGTTTCTGATTAACCAAGTCTCACAAGAAACATTTAATCTCTTGCCTAGTATCCATATCAAACTGGTAAGAATTCATATACTTACTTCTTTCACCCCATCTCATTATTGGAACTGTTATGCCACTTTTCAGGAGCTACGACTTCTGTTTTACAAACTATGTTGTTTTTTTATGAAACCTGATGAAGCTGGTTATTGAAACTGAAAGGCTTTTGCAGACTGCTGTTTTATATTTTCAGGATAAGAGAGAAATGACAAAAGGCACATAAATAGAATGTGTGATTTGACAGTTAGGAAGGCCTCTAAGCATTATTTCTTCCAAACATGGAGAATAAGAAAAGAATCATAGAATGAATCCATAAAAGCTGAAATTGACTAATAGAAATTGACAAAAGTACATCTTTTGCTGAGTTTTCTCAAACATCAACAAAAATATATGAAACAGGATAACAGAAAAATGTTGGGCTTTCAGAAATGTCTGTGTACATAATGTATGGCATCATCTGTGACATCAACCCCACTACTGAGCAAAATTCACAATCTCTTAAGACTCAATCCACCATTCAGAAGTTGCATTATGTTTCACGATGAGTTCACTCAGTGCAAATACATAGCTTTCCTAACAGCTTAAGTTAAATATGTACAAATCAGTTTTGAAATAACAAGGTATCTAAAGCATGTCTGTATGCTCATGTGTATGGTCTGGCCAATTGCTTTTGGTGGAACCATTCAATGTATACAATCACATTATCTTTCAGAGTTGGAGACACAATGGAGAGAAAACCAGACTTTTCCTGACCATTCTGCTGAATCAATAACACAGCAAATGTTGGTCTTGATAATGCTTATTGGTTTGGGTTTTTTTTAAATCACATACTTCCAGTACTATCTGCAATAATAAACTCTAGCCAAACAATACAGACATTAGAAATAAGATAATTACACTGCCTCAAAAAAGAGAGACTGAAAGTAATACTAAAATTATTAATATTAAATTTCCATCACTGATGCCACATATTTGACTCAATAAGATTGCTCGATTATGATACCTGCTGATAATTCTGAAAATTCAGATCCTAAGAACAGAATAACTATGGAAGTTCCATTTATTGAAGTGCTACTGTGTTATTTTATCCCAATAAATTAGCATGTTATTAAAAGAGGCCATATAATTAACATGTAGTGTTCTGCTAACTGAGTGCTTAATTAGGCTAGCAATTTACAAGACACAGAAAATAAAGGACTTCATTTAGAAAGTTTGCACATGAAAAGTATTGAGTCAATGCAAATCATACAGTGAATAGAAGTAAAACCAGATGACATAACCTGGGAAAAAAGAGACTCAAAATTTTTGTTCTCATGGAATTGTAATGTGAGCAGCATCTTGTCTACTTATTAACAGAACCTGATGATCCCACTTACATGTGTACATATGTTACATATAGGGAAACATATGTATTTGAGCATATGTGCAACTTTCTGTAATAGAAATTGATAGGAATACCATGCTAAGTATTTGATCTCTTTCCTGAAAGTCCTTACACAGTATTTGAAGAACTATACAATGCTGTTAAAATCCAGTTCAACCAGGAACATTAATTACATAGAAAGTGGAAGCAAACCACAATGTTTTTCTACTAATACTGTGGTACTGCCTAGAAATTCAATAAAATAACATAGATGTACAGTGTCATGCAATGTGAAAACAGAAAATCAGAGACATAAGTAATGCCTCAAAGAACTCTTGTTTTAACAATTAAAATCCTCTGTCACAAAAAGATGCAGAACAGCAACCCATGTACATATCTTCTGAAATAGTCCTAAAAATAAAAGGCTGGGGCTTCAGTCCAAGAGAGGAGTAAGAAGGGCAGAAGGATTAGAAAAATGTCTGAGGATCAGCAGCAGAGGTTTGATATTCATAATTTTATTATTATATTTAGACACTTAGTGAGCTCTTAGACTTTAAAACACCTTGGCTCTATAACACAAAACTCAGTGTAAGACTCAAAGCTGTTATTTTTGTTACTTTATTTGCATCTCTGTTTTCAAGTTAAATTACTGCACCTAATCACTTAAGAACTACTGCCTGTCCAAATCCTCACTTCTCATCTTCCACACCTTCTGTAAGTAGTAAATTATTTGGACTTAAAGACCTGCTGTGGTGTTAATTGAAGTTGTTACACCTCGAATCACACTCATTTCTAAGTTGGTGACTAGCTAGGCTAGCTAGTACAAAAATAATACTAAAATTAGATGCTATCGATCATTATCTCTTTACATATATCTGTGTTAAGTAGAACCATATGAGGAATTTTGTCCTCATAAATCATGACAGGAATGATATGTCACCTAAGCAGATATTTTTCATTCTATTTTGGTATGTCCATAATACTAGTTATAATATTACTTGTAATTTTTTTGTGTTAATGTTGTGATGAACATAAGCCCTTAGTGTTAATACAGAAAATCTACAGATATTCATATTTTTGGACATTTTGCTCATCCTCTTAACCCTAAAATTTCTGTAAGCTGTAACATCACCTAAGTTTTAAAAAATGGGTATCATTAGATTTCAGCATCACCATTTCTAAAAATTACAACTATTATGCAATAAGAATTCTCATGTGTTGAACTTTCTTCTTCAGTGACAAAAAATTTTCCACAAACCTGAGAAGGCCGTCTATTTGACGTGACATTACAAAGACAAAGAATCAAAGAAGTCAAAATTAAATCTAGAGATTTAATTAGTGAAACCAAATTTCAGATTGAAAAAAAATCTTTATGTTTAAATCAGCGTGCCACATTGTAGGAGGCAGATTAGTCTACATCATCTTTATAATGCAGATTTCTATCTGACTTACTCTTCCTACAGGATTCTGCAAATTCTGACTTACAGAGACTGTAAAGCAATGCATCACAACAAATTATGCCTGCTATGTGAATTGCAGCTTTTTGCATCTTGCTAAGATTCTTTTTCACTTCATGCCTTTTGGTAAGCTTAAATATAAAAAAACCTTTTGCAAGAGTCAAAGAAAACTGTAATACAAACCAAAATTTTGTTATAGTTCCAACAACCAAACCCCAAGTAGCCACAACTTTGCTTAGTTATTATTTCAGCAATCAATTGTCCTTACCAATTCAGTGTGGGCTATTGTGTTAGCTCCATCAAAGATGAGGAAGTTATCACTGAATCTGTATATTTTATTTGACACATCTGTTTTGCAACATTACTTGTGTTTACATTGTTATTTTAATTCACCTATTATTTGGACAGTTTATTAGATGATTAATCTAGTTTCGGTGAATATCTGAAAATAGCATTCTCATGTTAATTCCAAAATTAGATGCTTTAACTCAACTGTCTACCAAGTGAAACAATTCCAGTCCCGTTTATGAGTACTGAGAGAATCAATCAGCTCACATTCCAATCTCAATATTATTCCCACATTCTGAAATCCAAAGGAAGGAATTGCTGTTAATCCACAGTCACAGTCTTGCTGTGCTTTAAGATGGCAATATTAATGACTGTCATTTGCCAGTCCAGAAGTTACCAGATGCAACTTTCTGGCAAATCTATGGCAATTTCTGGGATCTTAATGCATACTCATTTTTAAAACATTCAGTGTTCTTAACATATGTAAGATAATTAGTTATATGAGACAAAGAGTTTAAACTATGATGTCAGTTAGAACTGCTACCTGGAATTATGACACAGTTAATACATACATCTTCAAGTCTTCAGTTTCCAACTGTGTAGTCATCCCAGTTTCTAGGGTTCTTCTGAAAGTGATCAGGAGTTAACAAAATTACTGATTCACTAATACCAAAATCTTATTTACTAGGTAATAGTGAAAAGCTATAATGCCTGTGTCTATATCCATGCAACTTAACTGAAGGTTATCAGCAGACATCAGTACATTAAGGACATCACACTCTAGGGACCAAAATAATTGTGTTATTGAATTACCCAGAAGCTAAGATACAGTAATAGGAAAAATTGAGAGGAATTGAGGGAATACATTAAAAGTGGGAAGCAGAATAAAGATTAGATGTAGCAAGCAAAATGACAAGTATTAAAATAAAATCATGAAAAATAGATCAATAACTTATTCACATACATATAATTAGTTTTATCTATATCCTTATTAAACACATCCATAGGCACATGTACATATATAATCCAGATAGGCACATGTGCATATATTCCAGATAGGCATGAACACAGCTCTTTCTAATTTTGGTGCTTTTAATAGAAATATCACAAATAAGCCCAGTAATACAATAACGAGCAAACAATAAAGCAGTTCTAGGAAACACAAAGGAATTGCATAAGAACAGAAGTATACCCTTTATGATTGTAATTTTCATTAGACATTCGCTGCCAAAGAAAATAGCTGAATAGTTCCAAAAGGCAGAAATGTTTTCAAGACCTATTAATGACTAGATTGATGTTATTCATCTAACTAATGTTATTCTACCAATTTTCATTCAACTTGTCACCTGACTCAGTGTAAAAACAAAAAAAACAAAACAAAAAAAAGCAAAAATTGCATGCAACAGTTACTCAGATGCATGAATCTATAGCAAAGTATTGTATCTTACACAATAGGGTGTGCCTTAAATATTGATAAAATTGATTCATATTCTGAAAGCAAAATCAATAATAGTGTGTTACAGGATGCTATATACAGCACGACAGATTTCATTGGCAAAAGAAATCTTTGATTTTTAAAATTTGTGTTAGGGTTGAACTAAGCCACAGTAACAAACAGCGACACTTTTTTTATATAACGTAAACCACTTTGGCTAGGGACAGTGTTAGAAAGACAGGAGTATTTTATTTCTTCAAATGTACGACATTTACTTTTATATCTGGCACATACTGTGCAGATCTGAGCAATCTTTTGCTCAGGATTCAACTTCTGTGACGTTCTCAGAGGCCATGAAAGAGCAACAGAACACAGAACTACATATTGCCTTCTGCATTACTACAAGTAAAGGCCATGAAAAGCACTGTCCTTTGGGGTCATCCCCTGTACATTGAAAGTCACCCCAACACTCACAATGAAGAAATCTCATGAAGTCCATGGGAACAAAAAAAAAAAAAAGTATTAAAAATTAACCAGGTCAGTGCAGAGTGCCTTTGAAACTCCTAGTTCAGTTAAATCTTTAAAATGCAAACCTCAGTCTCTCTCATCAAAAGACTGTACTGGCTTTAACCCTTATTGTCATGCAAGGATTAAGGTCTAATCCTTATTTCACAGTTAGGCTAAGTAACAGATGCTTTATCTTCCTCTCTAACCAAAATGGACAGAATCCACTGCAGAGGCAGGTATGTGATAAGAAGCCACCAGGAAAGAAAGAAACCAGCAGTGACAGTGGCTGCACGACCCAGACTAGCTGAGAAAGGGAATACATTGAGCAAGAAACGCCACAAAATAAGTAAAACATTCTCCTCTGAAATAGCTTTAGGCAACCTCTTCTGTAACGCCCTGCTCTGTAAAAGAAGAACTCAAAGAAAATCATGAAAAGAATAAATGAATCGGAGAAGCAAATGAGAGGAGAAATAGCAGAAAAACAAACTCGAAAGGAAACTTAGAGAAGACAGCTTTTATAAACAAAAATTCCCCATGCATATTACCCTTCTAACACCAGGGGGTAAGATTTCTGGTCTGATGCTTTTATTACATAACCAGATGTAGCTAGAATAGCCATTCACATTACTTCAGTTTGAGATCAGCTTACGTCATAAAAGTTTAAACAATTATTTTGGTTTCATTATAGCTAAAAGGGTTTTCATGTCACTTGTTTTATTATGCTACAATAAGTCCCTAAGGCACTGAAGCAGAAGGTTGCTATTCTGTTAACTGACATAATTCATATAATGGCAATTTAAAAACAATGAAATTAAAAGAATATGTATGTATGTAGCAGATAGTGGTTTATTGGTTTGTTCTGCATTTATTATGTGCCTTTAGCAGATTTTTTAGCTCAGGTAAGAGCTAATAAAAAAAAGGGAATGAATAGCAGGAGAAGACTGCTCTTTCCCCAAGGCACAGCTGAGCGTGCTTGCAGTGGAGGCACTTTACAGGGGAAGCAGGCAAAGGAGGCAGTACGAGTAGTGCCAAAGAGCTTCAAGATGCAGTTTAATCAAAGAAAGTAAGATTACTGCTGAGGAGAATGTGAAACAGACAACCGAGTCTCAGAGGAAAAACATCTCACATGCAAGAGAGGAGTCCACAGAATTTCCTGCAGGGCCTGAAAGTCACTGAACTGGCTTAAGTAAGACTCCACATGACAGGGTGCTGTAGCCAGATGTATATAACTCCCCTTTATTCTCTCCCAATATAACACTTTGATTTTTCTATATTTAAGAAGGTAATTATTTCAATTTCATTCTTTTAAAGCCTGGCTTTTGTGCATTAGGGAAGAAAAAATCAAAACAAACTTTACTTTCTGGAGAACCACTACAGAAGAATATTTAGACAAATGCACTTGATCATTCTGGAAAGCTCAGGATCCTATCACAACAGCACACCCAAGATAAGGTATCATGACACATCTACATAGTACTAAACAAGTATTATAGGTAAGATCTGCAATTTTTAAACAAGCAATTTGAAAACTTGTGAGTGTTTTAAGAAAAAAACCAAATAACACAAAAAAACCCCACCAAAAAAACCCAGCTATTCAAACATTTCTAAAAAGGCACTGCCACAAAGAAATAAGTCTGATTCCCTGTTAATTATCCACATTGAAAACAAGCCAGATAATAAATTATTCTTACACTTCACCCTGCACTTCTTATGCAAGTTTTCTTTCAACCAAATATAAAATTTATTCAATTAAGTGCAAACAGGATTGCATAAAAGAAGTTGTATTCTTTCTGTCCACAATGAAGTGTATGAAAAGATATTTTTAAGTAATAACAGATTTTTATTTGTGATGCCTAGTCTTCTAAAAAGAAAAATTCTTCACACTGAAAACATTCTTATATTACCCTGAATTATGATTTTTCTGGAAGAGACACCTTCAATTAAAGTGGTAAATAAATACATACAATTCACAGAATCACAGAATCACCCAGGTTGGAAAGAACCTCTGAGATCATCAAGTCCAAACCCTGATCCACTGCCACTGTGGTTACCAGACCATGGCACTGAGTGCCACATCAGTCTCTTCTTAAAAACCTCCAGGGACAGAGAATCCACCACCTCCCTGGGCAGCCCATTCCAGTTCCTGATCACCTTCTCTGTAAATAATTTCTTCCTAATATACAACCTAAACCTCCCTTAAGCTGGCAGAGCTTAAGTCCATGCCCTCTTGCCTTTTCTTACTGGTAGCTACTTGGGAGAAAAGACTGACCCCCCCCCGGCTCCAACCTCCTTTCAGGGAGTTGTGCTGGAGTCCCTTCACAGACTCCTTGCTCTTCTCTGGACCTGCGCCAACAATTCATTGTAAAGTACTTCTATATTCTGAAATAATGTGTATTTTCACCTAATTTCACCTAACTTTGCACTGGGCATCTTCATTAAATGTAAAATATAGCTACATGTTAAATCAATTTTATAGTGAAAACAGTCTTTCAAATGATCAGATTAAATGATAAATTTTCAAAGGGCAAATGGTTAAAGAAATGTGATCAAAAATGTAGAAATCCTTTCTGATACAAATTGATAGTACAACTGAGGTAAAATACGTACAACTTTACTTTGAAGAGATATGACTGTTAATGTAGCTTATTTCCTGATTTTATAATTCATGAAATTTTCTGCATATTGTTCTTACCTCCTGGAACTTAATGTCTTATCATACTGGTAGGGAGTGGATTTGTAGAAAATTTTATCACTATCATTTTTGTAATTAACTATATTTTATTTCTCTACCATTCTCCTTTTTATCCCTTATGAAAGGAACAGAGATACAAGTTTTTCAAATCTTTCTATCCAACCCTCTTATTATTACTTTTACCTTCCTTCTAAACTCAATATTTTGTGTAAGTCATTCCAGTAGAGTAATGGCCAAAACTGGACAGAAGCCATCTCGTACAATGCCTAGAACATTAAACCCACATAATCCTATTCAGGATCTTATGCAATTCTTTCTTTAGTGTCTTCCAGCATTACAGGTGCTTTTGCTTTGATAGTTCTGTTTGTTCTGATATTGTCCTTTGCATTTGTATTCTCAAAAGCAGTATCTCATACATAATGATATTTTATTTTATCTGATTGGTTTCTGATATCATTTCCAGTTAATCAGATCACTCTGTATACTAATTCTACCTATTGTGAATAAAAATTTTCAAATATTAGTGCATTGATCTTATGGCTAGATGGAACTACTTTTTTTTTCCTCTCTACTTTGCTGATATGAGACAGTACAAAAGTGTTAATAAAGATTTTAGATGAACTTCATCTGTGTGCACTAGCCAGCTTACCCTAACAAATAATATAAAATCTGTTCAACATAGAAAGAATTAGATTGGCTGACCTGATATTTCAAAAATTCATACTGTATTTCCTCTTGTGGGACTTCAATCATCCTCAAAGAGTCCACATGTTTGGAGAATGCATCCATTTCCACAGCTATACTATTGACCTGAAAAGTTGAATGCCTCCAAACTGTGGCTCCCCTGTACTAGTCTTTTTTTGCCAGCTGCTTTTTAAAAATAAGCAACTAAGAAATAACCTTGATTTCCAGGTTGAAGGCCAAAGCTTTAAATGCCTCCTTCACAGCAGGCATTTACTGTTATAGGAATTTACGTTTTGAATTAACATTTTCTGTACCTCAATTGTTGTAATTCATTTGGTATATTGGCCCTTTCAGCCCTAATCTTTTCCTGGTTTCCCGGAAGTTTCATACTCTTTGAATATTTCGTCCTTTTTCCAAAAGATCTTTTGGGGTGTCAGAAGCAGTTTCACTTATCCGTCACTATTTTCCTGGCACTTCTTCACATCAGGATATTGTATTTTGCAATTTCTGTTATTAGTAGACAGATATTCTGCATTATTTTCCTGTAGATGGCCTTCCCTAGGTTCCTCAAGTTTGCTTAACTCTACTTTTTGGCTTGTATTCAGACTCTTTTATTTTTAAGAATCTTGAATTTTCTTTCTGTTCATTTTAACCTAAATTAACACTTATTTTTTCTATTCAAAATAGTGCTCCTTTCTACTCAGAGTCAAACCTAAGCTATTCTCATTGAAAATTTGTCAATTAGAAACGACAGACATCCTACAGATATACTAGGTACATTCCTGATAAACCTCAAGTGAATCCTGTGGAACCTTCCATTATTTGAGTAAAATTTTACCAAAAGATATATATATGTTCTTGCCACCTTTGCCATTAGGTCTGGGATTTTGGTTCCAGTCAAACAGCCCATCTCCCAGCATGGAAAATCAAAGAATCTTAAAATCAAACTAAAACTTGTTTTTTTTATTTGGGGTGGAGGAGAGTGGGTGGAGATGCTTGCCAGTTTTCACTACTTGTGGCCCTTTCTTCTCCAGTCTCTCACCTGGTTACAAACTCTTGTAATATGCCACACACTTGCCAGATAGAGCAGCTGGGAGGAGGTAGGATGCTCTGCTATGGCAGAAGCCATCCTTCTTGTTACTCAGTTTTCCTTTATTCCATTCAAGCCCTAAATTCTTTCCAGACTAGGTAGAAACCTCCCAGTGACAACGAAAACTGCCTTGTGTTTCCTTCTCTTTTATACCCAAACCTGCTCCTATCACAACTAAACAGTTTCTACTAATTTCAGTCTAATTAGGATCAACATCCTTGTTCAGTCAAAACTTGCACAGACTTATGCAGTAAGATTTTTCCCATCTGCATTTTTTTCCTATCTGTAATACATACATTGTCAGGTATAACACAATTCTTTCTCCTTCGTAATGAAAATTAAGTCAGTTTAACTTACACTTTATGATGTCATTATTTATGATTAAAAGATCTGATGCCACAAGAGATGTTTTTAAAAAATCAAAGAAACAAAGGTAAAATAATAAACCATATAATAATATCAAATGAGAAATTACAGAGTTTCAATAAACACCCTTTAACTGAAAATTCTTATATCTCTATTATATCTCAAAATAATGAGACTCAAAGTAGAAGTTCTAGTTGTGTGGAAGAGGAAATACTGAGTCTCTGGAAATTTTATGCAGACTAAATCTGCAACTTATACACACTTATAGTCTAAAGGCCTAGATGCTGGTGAAAAGATAAGACAGATTTCAGTCTGACTGATATGTAACATTGCTTGTAGAAAAAGGAGAAGAAAAAAAAAAAAAAAAAAACACAGAATCTTTTGAAGCTACTGAGTTTCCGGTCACAGTTGGACATCAATAAGACTGAGAAGAAGGGAATATGGTGTTCATCCTAATATGAAGCTGTAGAGAAATGTGTTTTTTTAACAAAAGAAATATTTTGGTGCATTTCACTTCTACGTTTTCACGGTGGTTTTCTAAAGCTTGTTAAATTCTCAGTTCATTAAGTCTATCATTACCCACATCATTCACTGATACAGACTTCTATTTTGTCTATTTTTTCCTCTGCTTTAAACACGTAAATCTGTCATTCCAAATCACCCTCTTGATGACTGTTTCAGCATTCCTCAGTACCAGCCCTTATGCCTGAATATCAGGAACACGATTTGAACACCAGCAACTAGATTCAGCACTGCCATTTATTTCTCAGTTAATGTAAGCAAAGGAAACGTTCCTTAACTTTGGAAACACACTGTGGTCTGACACCATCTTCCACCGGAATGTTAAGTTAAAAGGCTATTATACTTAAAGTAGAATTTGGTACAGTCAATTCCCAGAACTGTTATTTGAATTCTTCTGCAAATTGCATGTGTGTTTAGGGATTTTCACAGGCAGACTTCTAACATATGCAAAGGAAAACTGAGCTCCATTTTTAAGCTTTCTACTTATTGTTGTGAATGAGAACATTCTTTCTATCCCCTGCAGAGTAGCACTTCATCTTCTTTCAGCACTCAGTTTATTGTACTCAGCATTTATTGGCAAAGCATAAATAAAATTAATTTTTAGAAGAAACCTATATAGCATATGGAATAATAATAATGAACTATAGTCCAGATGGCATCAAGATGTGAGGCATTAAAGGACATCTCATTCATCAGCAAGTACTGTACATTAGGTTCCCAGTTTATTCTCTACTTAAATTTAAAATCACGTTCCTATAGCAACTCTGTGAATATACAGATACGCCTGAAAGAGTTATCTATAAGTAAGGATTCTTGCCTAAAAAAATACACATTGCAATTTAAAATATCTTTGGACAGCAGCTTCTGTTTAAGCATTGCCAGAAAATTCCCTTTTCTTTCCCTTGAGTGGAAGTGCAGTCCCTATCTTCTCCTAAAACGCCAGGAGCTTTACTAATGTGCACAAACATCTCTATCTCTGCCTCACTAGGAGCAGTTTTGTTATTTAAAACCCAACCTCATCAATTTCAGCTGGAAACAACAGCAGATACTTGATCACAGTATAGAAAACGAAAGTCTGGACTACATTTCCCAAGATCCTTAGGAACAATTTTCACTTCATGAAACATCTAAAAGACATTTCATCATGAAAATATTGTGATGACAAGTCAGAAATTGAATGATTTTGTTGTCTGTAAGAGTAATCTTCCCAATAAACTGAACTAGTCTCCCTTCCTTCATCACACTTCCTCAAAGCACTAGGACATTGGTATTAGGAAGGATTTAGATATAATATGTAAGGAAATTAAAGATTTCTGGAAGTGAAAAGCAATGGCACACATACCAAGACTCGAGAGTACAAGAGACTCTGGAGCTATCATGTGTTCCATGAGTTAACCTTGAGCTCTTTCAGAATAGGCACACATGCCAACCCACAATATCAGCTGTTACACAAAAATTAAGTCAGAATGAGTTGATCTTTTGAGTTTTTATAAATGTCAGAGATATCTTGACAGATTTTAAAATCTTCAAACTATTTTTTCCAGAGCATGAAGAAGATTTTAAAGTGGAATAAATATTTTGTCACTGAAAAATTAACGACCAGCCCTGAGAAAGTGACTTTATTTTTCTCTGTTAACAGGACAGTCGTACTCTAGAGTAGTATTAGATCAATGAAACTATAAATTCAAACAGTAGTCTTGGAAGCGTGTAGGACATTCTTTGATCCATTTTTTGAGATTCCTTGGAAAACATTTCCTAATTTGTCATTTAATCTACCAATCCAGGTGCTCAAAGAGCTCTCTGTAAATGCTGCTTTGTAATTTCTAGGATCACAAGAAAATATAGTATTAAAACATGATCTTGAACAAGCCTCAAGCACATTTTAGTGTCTCTTGTGGGGATCTTGCTGGCAACACCACAGTTCTTGTCTTAGAAATATTTATTTCTACACAAAGCAAATTATTTTGAAGCACAACCACTTACTTGCTGTTTAAGAGAAATTTTATCAAATTTACACTATTATGGAGATCTGAAACAACTAAATTTTTAACTAACAACACAGCTTTTTAATAAAATTTAATATTTTTGTCTTCATTCTCCACACTAGATGCAAGAAATTGTGCTTGTTAAGAAAAAGAAAGTCTGCTTCTTCAAACATTGCAGCAGGCAAAGAGAATAGGCAGGTCACTTATAGCACACTGGGACAGGGGTTATGAACAAAGTTTTCTGTCAACTACTTCTCAGAATTAATTAGTATTTAGCCAGGCATAGAGCTCCTACAGAGGGCTTCACAGAGACTGCTCCAGGTGATGGTAAAAAATGAAATACTAGGCTACAGCAATAACACCAATAATGTTCATTTCTACATAGTGTTGAACTTTGCTCTGATGTACACTCAGCACTGGTTTTATACTACTCTAGCCTCACTGATTTCAATATGGCCAGTCATGACTGACCTGGAGCAAGTCAGATAAGACCCAACCATTTCACTGTATTCCCTTGACAACAAATCAAAATATCAGTATTCATTATCTTCAGTCTCAATTTAGAATTAAAATTTGAGAGCCGGCTGACCCTCAAACCCAAGCAAAATCCACCACAATGAAAATTCCTCATTTTGCCTAATTTTACATTTCCCATGGAACAGTAGAAGTCTGCCTAATATACACTGCTAATGAAAGCAAAGTCTTTAAAAAAAAAGTAACCAATATTGTGAAATGCCAGAGACTGCAAAGTATCCTCAGGTGAATATATCAGGAGATGCAAAAATCTTTGCGATGCTAGGCAAACTAACTGATAATTAGGAATGAGTATTACTACATAGGAAATATCTTTTACTATATTCAGTGCAGCAGTGGGTTCATCAGTCTTCCACTGACTCAGCTGTTGAACGGATATTCTACCACGTAAATAATCCATCAGAATAAAAATTTAAAGAAGCCCCAGGAATAAAACAGAAGATGATAATTAGAGGAAAAGTGAAAAAATAAAATGTTATCACACTACAAAGTTTTGCATCCCTCATGGTTATACTGGAAAACAATCTGGACCAAACACAGAAATAACCTCTCAAGAGCAGCAAATCATGCACTACTACTTTAAAAATCTACCTAATAAATTAAGCATAAAGATCTTCAAGCTCATTAAAAGAAGTCTATCCCTTGAGGATCAACAAAGCTGGGTCACCCCAAACTACTAAACATCTTCCTGGGATGATAAACCTCTATGCTAAATATTGACTTGCATCAGACACATGCTACATGAACTGTGTAGCACAGATTTGATTTGAAATCCACTGATTTGAACTCACCCACTAAGTCAAGACAGAATTACAACAACATGGCATTTAATCAGAAGTTGTTGATCTTTCTTTTTTAGGCTTTACTAGTTTCTTTCCGCCTCTGTGGACTTCATGTTAATGTTCTAACTTGCATAAGGATTATTCAGCCTTTCACCAGGCCATTATGGGTGGGGAATTAAGAGTTTTACAACTCACAGCACATTTTCATTTTCAGCAAGGATTTGGATAAGGAAATCACAAAAAGATTTTGTATTAAACAAGACCAGAAGCAGCAGAACATTTAGAACATTTCTATGCATTTTTGTATTCTCTTTTGGAACCAGAGGTTTGTTTCATCCTAATCCAGCCACATAAAGCAAGTATACTCTGAAGACTGTTCCTGAAATGGGTAAAGCATTCAGGCTAATGGTACATACGCTGGAACTTCAGTCAAGCATTGAAGACAAAAGGTAACCTGCCATGCTTCTTAGCAAAAGGGGTTTGGAGAGAGTCAGGCTTTTGATTATGATTTTTAAACAATATTCATACGCAGAAGATATCTCAAATACAAAATTGCTCTCTTGTTCTGGTAGCTATTTGTATCCCTGATTTATGAGAAAGTTAAAGAGATAGATATGGAGTCGTCTTAGGGATGTTATGATAATGTAGCATACAGTCAGAATTTAAGAAATTTAATAGAAACTAAAGGCAAACTATTAATGCAAGGCAGGAAGAAGGAGGAAAGAAACCAAATTCAGTGATCTGGCTGACAGTCTGCTAAAATCATCATTAGACACCCAGTTTGAAGCAAGGACAGGTTTGAACAATACTGTTAAAACTCATGAGAGTGTCTGTATTGAGAAGCCCCAGCAGACCATGTTGCTTTACCTGCTCCCCTTTGGTTAAAGCCACCACCAGTACTGAGTGCCTGTCAGCACTCAGCAGCTTCTCCATACCACTCTTGCACAAAGATTTATGTGATTCAATTCATCTAGTACCTTTTGTAAGCTGCCCTTATCACCTACAGCCAGGAACAACAGTGAACAGGGAATAGCCTGAAAGTGGCACCTTCTAACAACAGGCTGCCAGGCTTGCATATTCCATCAAAATATGAAATCTGGGTATTTG
Organism: Florisuga fusca; assembly: GCA_038090715.1. Taxonomy (NCBI): domain Eukaryota; kingdom Metazoa; phylum Chordata; class Aves; order Apodiformes; family Trochilidae; genus Florisuga; species Florisuga fusca. Next base: position 21,242,559 of record JAAWXA010000001.1, on the reverse strand, counting down.
ACACTCAGGCCACATTTCCAGTTCAACTCCTGTCTTGATAAAGATTTCCAGTTCTCAGACCATCCAGGTGGAAATGCAAACATATATATAGTAGGGAGATTAAGTAAACAAGAACAGAATTTATAGTTCTACATAAGTACTATACCCATAAAAAGATCTCCATCAAGGGCAAAAAAGTGTCCTGGTTTGGGCCAGGGTAAAGGTGATTTTCTGGTTTGTACTTTTCCTTTCATCTAAGTCTCTTGTAAGTAGCTGCACTTGCTGAAATTAACAGCAAGTTTCTCAGACAGTGTCTGCTTCTAGGACTGATAACACTGGATGTTTATAGTTACTGCCAGAGACTGGTGTGCAGAGCCAAGGACACTGCTCAGCTCCGAGGAACATTTTACCCTCCAGAAGGAGTAAAGAGGTCCCACCTGAACCCCTCCTCTGGGGAGGGCTGGACAAGATAGATGCCAGAACTGACCAGAGTATTCCATCCCATGCACCTCATACCCAGTCTAAATTTGAGGGGTTTTCCTGCCCTTCCTGTCTTTCCTGCTTCCCCTTCTTCACCTGTTCCCTCTTTTGCTTCAGCATCCTGGGAGGATTCCATCCGTTTGTCTCCCTGTGGTCCTGATCCGTGCCAGCCTGAATGTGAATCTGTGTGTTCCTGCCTCCGGATGCTGCTGACTCCAGAAGTCCAGCCTGGACTTTCCCAGGGCTGCCCTGCAGCCTCGGTGGTGATGTGAGAGTTACTGGGGGGAGAGGGGGGAAGGAATGAGATATTAATTTTTTCCTGTATATTTGTATATATTTAGTAATTTTTCCTATTTATCATTACTGTTTCATTAAAGCTGTATAGTTTAGTTTCCAACCCATAAGCCTCTCTCCCTTCCTTATCAGAGAGGAGAGGGGGATTAATAGAGCATCTGTTATTTGGTTTAATTGCCGGGCCAGCGTTAAACCGTGACAACACGTTACTAGAACAAACAAATACTTGAAACTTAGACTACAGTTTTTTTAAAGATATAGAACATACCATCATGTGCTACTGATCAATGGGAAAGTTAAAGAAAATTCCAGATGTCCACATATCTGATACTCTGTCCTCATTAAGGTACAGAAGAAATCACAATTTAAATGGAATCAGCATATCTAGTTCTTAGTATTTAAAATAATTTAAAAGAAAACCCAAAACAACTTGGAGAAGCACTGCAACATGTAATTTAAAATGTTTCTATGAATGATATGTACTGTTCAAGGGGGAATGAAGAAAAAACGCTTTTTTAGTCTCCAGAGTAGTAAAGTGTTAAGAGTAACCACATTTTTACCTTAATTGGAGTCACCACATAAGCATCTGTGATAAGATGAATGTTGAAATTCTTTTTTCATTCACATATCCATGGAAGAGTGGATTGAAAATACCAGAATATAGAGCACTCTGATGCTAACAGTTGTACAGGCAATGTAAAGATGAAAGGTACCGCTTTAACAAGTTTTACATTTAAACAAAATAGCTTTGCCAGTGTGGACCAGACATAAATATCAAACATAGCAATCTTGCTATTCACATACACATACAAAAGGCAAATACATATTTGCTACTATTCATGTCAACCTGCTTCTCCAAAGAATTTTGCTAACTATATGTTTAAAAAGTAAACCATAACTTTTGAATATTTTCAATCAAATATATCTATGAATATTTTCATTCAATTCAAATGAAGCTATAACATGCGTACATACAGGCACCATACAATGAACCACTGCATGATAAAACGATTTCACCCTCCTTCCATAAAATAGCATAAATATGTATCAGTATTTTCAAAAAGTGACTGAATTAGTCTCAGTGTAATTCTCTTTGTAGACATTCCTAGGATTCAGTATGCAACGATAGTGGTAATTGCAAAATAGATGTACTAGGAAGGAACACCGTTATTTAATTTTGCCTGGAAGGCAGTAGATAGCACATTAATAAAGCACATAAATAAAGTTTCTATTTAATTTTGGAATAAACTTAGCTGACTGTGACTAGTTAAAATTAGCATGCTCATTCTTTCCAGGCAAGTAGTTTCTGAAATAGATTTTCTACTATAAACACAATTCCAATTCAACACTTACAGAATTTTACTGCAGAAAAAAAAAAGAGTCTGCACTCTGGGCCATACAAAGTAAAATCTACAAGTAAACATACTACTTATTTTAAAGCTGCTAATAAGCTGCTAATATTAAGCTAATATTTTTACATATTCTTATTGCCATTTATATAGTGTGGAAAAGTATGTAACATCTAAAACCATGGTACTAAGTACACCAAAAGAACTCCATTCAGTTTCAAAAGCAACTCTTGCACTCCCTGTCAGTTGGCAGTATGATTATTTCCTGTTTACAGTATTGTTCTAGTGACAGGAATATTAATTTTCAGAAACCTATATTTAAAGAACAAACGCTTAGGATTCTAAAAACCATTTAAATCTTTAAAGAAAAAAACAGGAACTTTCTATACAAAAAGATTTTAAAATACACCTGAAAGCTGCTTTTACAGACTTTGTTCTAATTGTTATATATTTATAGTAATGACTACAGACTATTCTCCCTTCTAAAGTACCTAAGCTCCTTTCCTAAAGCATGGTAAAGCTAGACACTCTAGACTGTATCCCTGTTTACCCAGGAAAAAATAATAATAAGTCTCTGTAACTCAGGGGAGGCTTAGTACAGTCAGACTGTAAAGATTTTGCCTCTTTTATAACTCAGACTCACAGATTACCTAATACATAAGCAGTATCTGGATTATGCAGTCAGAAGCACAGACACAGCTAGCAAAGAAAATGTGTGTGAAAGAATCACAGAGCCTAAGTTGTCCAACAGGAAAGGGAATAGAGTCTAAATTTCCTGGTACAAGCTAGGATAAGCTTTAACTTTTCTACTCTCTTAAATACCTTACTGCACTACCTGTCTCAGCAGTATTTAGAAAACCAAGAAGGTTTGCTATGCTCTTACCTGTTGGTTGCTCCAGAAAAATAGCAAGGTATGATTATATCAGATATGTATAATCATATATCAGACTTCTTAGCCACATGGCTGGTGTGTGCTCAGCCTGATAGTCTCTATGTGCTCTGTCCAGACATTACTCAGAAGCAAGTTCCCCATTTGTCAGTCCAAGCAAGGGATATAACAGCAGTGAGCATCTCCAACAGTTGGTTAAGGATCAAATAGATCACCTGCATCTATGTTCAATAGATGTAACAGATGAGGACTAATTTTCTAGGACTTATTCAACATTATTATATAATGTCTAAATACACATTTTTTAAAAGTCAGCCTAATTAACCAAGGAATCATCATAGTTGAAAAGAACCTTCAAGATCACCAAGTCCATCTGTCAGTCCTACACCAGTTCAACCACTGAATCATCTCCAGAAGCACCACATCTACCTGTTTTATTAATACCTCCAGGGATGATGAATCCACCACATCCCCAGGCATCTGTTACAGTGCTTCACTGCTCTCTTGGTAAATAAATTTTTCCTAATACCCAATCTGAACCTTCCCTGCTGCAACTCAAACCCATTTTCTCTGGGGAGAAGAAGCCAACACCCACCTCACTAAGTTAGTTCATGGAAGTGTGAGTGCTCATTGGCAGCTGCAGCTAAAGGATTTTTATTCAATAGTTCTTTGAGACCTGAATAGATTCACAGAGAACAACTCTACAATAATAAAACCTATTTACACAACTGCTATTTCTCCTACTTGGTCATCTACAAGCTACCTTTCATTTTTGCCTATAGCTGCCTGAAAGATCCTATGAAAATATGATCCAGGGACAAAGCTAGATTTTTTAAACTTATGAAAAACATCCTGCACATCAATCAGGAATTTCCCTAGGCATAACCAACAGAAAGACTAAGAAAAGCAAAATATATAAAAATCTATCCTTTTCCAGGCATACCTTCAATGAATCAGGTATTAAAATGAGGGAAGTGCCAACTAGCTTTCAATAATTAGGAGATAAAGATTCTATTGTAAAATACAGATGGAGAAGAAAGAAGAAGTGTTTTATATTAAAGTACAATGTAAGAACACTCACCTGTGAAATGGAAGATGCAAAATCACTTGCCTTTCCCTCATGAGGTAATTCAAATCCAGCTTTAATGACACATCCTCATCATCAAATTGTAGCATTCTTTGGGTAGGGCAGTCTTTATTCCTCCCACCTAATATTAAGAAAATAACCAAGTGCCCCACCCACACACCAAAACAGTCAAAGCTAATTCTGGTCTCTCTCCTCTGACTTCTTCCCAAGCAGTTCAGTGATCCAGTTGTGATGCTTTTGACACCCTGTACTCGGTGATCCCCTCTTGTGCTCTCCTTGGCCAAGTCAATTACTTGATTATTTTCTGTTACATATTATCTGCCCAAGTTATTTTCTGTTTTCTTTCTCTTACATCTTTACATTCTCTTGTACTTTCTACTGGATTGTAAAATTACAGTTTTGAACATCAATGCTTTCTTTATGCGTCAAATATTCAAGAACCAAAACTAGCAATTAGTTTTCCTCTCACTGATTTTAATATCCTTTCACAACTGCTCCTAAGCATATTGTACAGACCATAATGGACCTCCTGAGGTACTATAAACACGCACATGCTGGAAAAAATACAACATGAATTCATCATCAGTTAGTGGACACATCTTCTGAAAAATTAGGCATATCCCTTTCTAGCCTAATTTTTGATAGGTTCCTTCAATTTTTAAAATATCTTTTCACCCATGAATGGAAAAGCTTAGTCTAAATTTTACCAGTGTAATAAAACACAAAGCCACTTGAAGCAGCCTTCATAGATCAGAAAAAAATCTCACTAGCCCAACACAACTTTCAAAAAAATGTTCATTAATAGACACTTCTAGAAGTAAGTTCATACCTTTTTATATAATGTAGTCACATTATTCAAACAAACTCAGCCTATACCACCCTAGGAAATTCCTGGGAGCCCCCTTGCCTGCTTTTAAAGGGGGGAAGTGCCATCTGCCTCTTACCAAGCAACAAGTTTGTAGATTAAACACTATAGTTACTAATTATGCAATTTCACATTGCTTTCAGTAGTCTCAGATGAGGTCTATTTGATTCTGCAAATTGATTACTACATTCCTGAGTAACTACCTCTTCTACTGCAGATCATTTGAGGCTATCATTAGGTGAAATCTAGCTGCTACACATTAACAATGCATTGAGTAACAACCACAATGATTTAGCTTTGTGTGTTATGGCTGTACCTTTCTTGAGTTCTAATTTTATACATAAGTGGTCTATCAGTTTTCCTCTGGTGGCATCTCTATAACTTAAAGAAGTTTTGGGAGGTGGGAGGATCATGAGAATAGTAAACTGCTGCTCAAACCTCTTTTCATTTGACTTAAATACAGTACCACAATCTTAGCCTGACCTTTTGCTGTTTTCTGTGTTTAGACAAAATTTTCACTTTCAAATATATGGTATTTTTCTCACAACAGGAACCTGCTTAATGATGCTGGAATTTTTTCTCTTCACACTCTAAAAAGTTTCCTGTTATCTGTGAGCATTTGCATTATTTGCCCCTTCTAATTCTGTCCTAAAAAATAGTTATCTGTACATATCCCCTACTGAACAGAACAGCTGTATTATTCGTACAAAGTTTTTGAATTTAACTCTATTATCATTGCCATTTATAAAACTTCTCACAGAACTACTCTTTTCATACTGCATCTAAAACTAGGTCTTGTGCACTGCTGAAGGCTAAAATGAAGACACACCGCTATTTTCTGTTCCATTACCAGCAACTATGAAAAGCAACATTTATGAAAGCTGAATGTCTGCACCATCGCCCATTGGAACACTCATCCAGTCAAAATAAGCACTTCACATAATACTAAACATTTGCATTTCATGCTTTTTAAATAGTACAACTTTCTTTGCTTATATGAACTGTATTTCAAAGCCAATAGATACAACAAAAATCACAGTACTGTAGGTTACACTGGGAACAAAAGAACAAACCCTAAATGTCACATGTATATTTAAGCCTTCTAGAATGAAGTAAGATTTTTAACCAGTGTTTCACATTAAAGCTCTAGTATGACATGATCTAAAATTTTATGAACAATCCTGATGTTATCAAAAACTAATCCCACAATTGACTGCCTGTTTCCTCCAAGAAGCAACAGCAATACCACACGCATTTTAAATAAAATAATATGAATAATTTTCTAGATTAGAGGAAACAAATGGCACTGCTTTACCAAAAAGAGAGAGCAAAGTGTTATTATAATACAGCTCATAGTGTAGATGGAAGCACTGCCACTTTTACAGCCATTTTCAGATAAAAGGTATTTCCAAATCAAATCTACTTTTAGATATTTTCAACAGTGACTTCAATCTCTACACATACAACTAGCCTAGTCTGTCCTAACACCGAAGCCACCTAAATCCTGCAGAAGTACAAACCTCATTATAATAGACTAGAAAGTATTCTAAGTTTTAAAAACTATCTTTGACTTCACTGAAAGTAAGACAGCTGGTATCCTGTGACAGAAGAAATTACCTAAATTATAATAAATATGTTGTCTTTTCCAAAACATAAGCGTGCTGCAAGCCTCAAAAATGCCTCCTAGAAAAGAGCTATAGAAAAGTATAGATGGACAGGGAGTCTTCATAGGAGCTTTGATATGCTTTTAGTAACCATTTTGTATAAGATGAACAACAAGCAGCATCTCCTAAATTTTTAGAGCACAACACCTCATCGTTTGCTTTCATTGCTGTTGCTGATGATAACAGTAACCTAAACAATGAGAATTTGAACATTAGCACTTGGAATAAAAATAAATAAATAAATAAACACCCCACAAAAATACTTTAAATCTCAAAAAATTTAGAGTTTATTTGAAAATCATACCAACCTAATGGCAGACCACATACCAACGAGAGTCACAATCAAATTGATTCCATCTTCTGTTCAAGAAGACCTTATTTAACCCCAGTAGGATCATATTTTCAGAGACAGAGAGGAGCAAAGCTGTAACATCTATGTCACTTTACCAGGCCACTCTTTCCTTAAGAATTTTTTTTTTAATTTCAGAAGGTATCTTGAATGGACAGCATAGCTGCTAGGTAATAACCCTTAGCTGCTCAGCACCTACAATTTCCTGCAAATCTAATAAGCACATGGCCACATTAAGTACAGCTTTGGAATCTTTCTTTATGCAGACACAATTCTTATACACCTGTACTTTGTACATGAAGGTTTTTTTTCTTTTTAAGAATCTGGATCCCATCACATGGGTACAGAAGTGTTGAGAAGTTTTTTAAAAAAACAAGCAAACAAAAAAACAAAACACTCTGCAAAGCCAGGCAAGCCTCAGGAGAGCCTGAGGCCTCTCCACTGCCTCAGGAGAAAAAAGGCCTAAGCCAGGAAGTTGGCCACAGTAAATAGGACACTATATTGAACTGGCTGTGGAAAAAATATGTTGCAGTATTTCAGAAAAAGATGATGTTTGTTAGAGTGTTTGCTTGAGTGCTTGTTCTGTGTTTGAGTTGTTAAGGCATGGGTTTAGGTGCCTGAACACAAAAAATATGAGAAATTGCTGGACATATTAAATAACAGAGTGAGAATATGACAAAAGTTCCAAATTGCACTGACAGCAATGTATGGATTTCACAGGTGGTTAAGGGAGAGCCAGGACAGAAATGACCAAATCTGCTATAACTACAGGGGAACAGTGGAGACCTTCCAGGGAGTGTACTTTTGCAAAGTCAGTGGTAGCGAGGTACAGCTGGGCCCCATGGGACAAGATGCTAATTTTGGGAAGACAAGGGTGGAGAGAAGATGTTCAACAAGGAACAAGCCCAGCAAAATTGTGAGAACCTGGGGAACAAAAGAGACCTGACACATGTAAGCAAGCTACTGGGCAGTGTGCTTGTCTGGCTTATGTTCAGCTGGAGCTGAAACTGGCCAGAACCATGGGGGAAAATAAAGTGTTTTTTCAAATACATTAATGGCAAAAGGCAGTGTAGAAACAACATCAGTCCTTCACAGGATAAGGATTGTCACCTGAGTAGCAGGGATATAAACAAAGCAGAGGTATTTAATGCACTCCTTGCCTCTGTCTTCAGCACTGATGGAATAAGGGGACATCAACACCCGGAACTGGAGGACCAGGACCAGCCCTTAGATGATTCTGAACTTGTACAGGATCTGCTGCTACAGTTAGATCCCTAAAAGTACACAAGGCCTGATGGGATTTATCCAAGAGTCAAACAAATTCCACTGATGTAGATTTTTCCATATCAGAAGCAGAACTTCACCCCTAATAGAAACCTATTCTTTTCTATTAATTCAAAGACACTCCTAAGATCTACATTAGTCTCAAGTCAGAAACAAGAGTAAAATATATGCATCTATTAGCAACCTGAACACCACTTTTGAACAATAATTACCTTCATAATTTTAGAATTATTTAAATTAGCTCTTTGTATGCACCATATTTCCTAATGCATACTAATCCAGTGTTCAGGTGAGTCAATGAAAAAACAGCAAACTGCCAAAACATTTATGACATAGCAAACAGGAAACCTGTATTTCACACTTCACTCCAGGCTTGATAAATAAATTACTTCTACAGCAACTGTTGCAAAATAGTTTTGTTTACATATATTTATTTTTTATTATTTTAAAAAACTTAAATTTTAACTAACAACAGTTCAAATCTCTATAAATCTCTACCTTTATCCTAAACATTTAGGAAAAGGCTATTCTGGATTCCTGATTTCATAAGTTACTAACAGTCAAAAAGATGGAGAACTTCATTTAGGCATGCTAATTTTCTCAGACAACAATCACAATGCAAAAAGTTATGGTTCCATTTTTTCTACTTTACACTGCAGAAAAATATTTGGGAAGATAATGTGTTAGTTCAGCCAGGGCTTCATAGGTGGAAAACAGCTCAGTAAGGGAATAAATATAAATATTATTTGACAAAACACAAGATTGTACACTAATAAGATGAAATAAAAAGATAAATTACTTTTATTTACAAAACAAATATCAAGTCTTGACACAGTTTTGGACAGCACTGATCCTCAACTGCCTTTATTTTGTAAGGAAAAACATGTATTTGGCTAAGGAGAATTAAAAGAAATCACAGCATTCACATTGATAAAAACTAAAGAACAAACCTGGATTGCATTGGATGCTCAGTATGACAAGCCTTTTCTATAATGCCCACTGAGCATTTACAAATGCTATGTCATCATCTGAAATTAACACATTAACCCTGGGTACAATACATTCGTTCTTTAATGTGTTCCTTGACATGGATCTAAGCAGGTATATATTTAAACACCTATTTTCTTTTTAATAAAACTGAACAGATTAAGCATGATGTGCTAATGTGCTACTTCAGGATTTATGGTAACAAAATGCAAGAAAAAAAAAAGCTGCAAGATGTTTGTTACTTGAGATACTCAAAGAATTAATTTTATGCTGGCATATACTGTAATTAGAAATAGCTCTGTGCATCATGATTAAACTAGTAGCTATGGAAACCAAAGCAGACTAAAATAAGTGTAGAAGGAGAATACTGAATAAACCAACCATAAAAGTCCTCTAATCTGTTTATTTTTAATCTTTTTCATAATGCAGATTGGAATACTAAGAGTGGATACTACTTTATTTTTCTTAACCTTCATATGTTTGGAAAGAACAGTATTCTTTCCAAACTACTTGCTAGCAAAGGCATCAAATCTTGTTTTCACATCAGAACTTCTCAGCCCACACAATCTCAGGTATTAAAAGCACACAATTTCTAACAACCCATTTTTTATTAAATATATATATATTTCTCCCTTTATAAAATGAGAACTCTGTGGTTTCAAGAGCATAGCATCTCCAGTGTGCTCCATCCCCTTAGCCCTCCTGATAGCTTCAGCTGAACATGTTCCTGTTTAGTGATCTTCTTATGAGTGTGGGGAGAAGGAAGCATCTCCACACAGTGCTCACCTGATACAATCTCAAGTGCTGAATGAGAGGGAAGAATCACTTCCCTCCCTATCCATACTGCAGTCACCAAGCATGCAGTTAGCTTCCATCAAAGAGTGCTGACTCATATTTAAATTCTTGTTCACCGTCAGGTCCCTTACTAAAGAGCTGCTTCATGGCTTGTCACTGACCAGCTTATTTTCCTGCATGGGTTTATGCCAGCCCGGGATTCTTATCAAATTCCACCCATCATCTTTTGGTCCACTCCTGTTGAGGTCTCCTGAAATGCATATGTAGAGCCCGACGTATTGCCTGCCTCCCTACCCCACCCATTTCACTCTCATTCAAAAACATACGGGCACCTTCCATCCCATTGTCCAGAGAAACCATGAAAATGTTAAGCAATATTTGCACCAGTATCAGCTTCTAAACAGCATCACTTGTAAGCAGCCACTAATTAGTCTTCAAGCTGCTGACTTCTGCTCTTTGCGACATACGGTGCAGCTGCTTTCCCACCCACATTGTGGCCACCAGGCTACAACGCTGCAAAAGCCAATGTAAAATACTTGATTAAGTCAAGGTAAACGTCATTGTTTACCTGTACTCCCCTTGTGCACAGAACCAGCTCCTCATGACAGGATGTAAGCAAGTTAGTCAGATATGAGTTGTCCTTGGTAAGCCATGCTGGCTGTTCTCAGCTACCTTATTTATTTTCCTGTGCAATGGCTTCCAAGAAATTTAATTCAATAATATTCCCAGGAATTGAGAGAAGACTGTCCTGTGCACAGTTCCCTGGATAACCTTCTTTTCCCTGTTGAAAGTGGGCATGTTATTTACCTTTGCCCTGCCAATGAGGACTTCTTGTAATCACAAGCTTTAAAAAAAGATGGAGAATTGTACCCTCACAACAACAGTAACATTGGATGCACATCCAGCAGTCTCAATTTGCTTGCTTGAACTCTTAACTCCACCTTCCTCTAACACAGGTGGCATTTCTCTCCCCTAGACACTTCCAGTAGAGTGGTCTTGGAGGCTAGTGAACAGAGGCATTCTGAGATGAAATCCTGAAATGGAAAAAACATGAGATATATTAGCTATATTGCAGGTGCAAAAACAGTACTTGCCTTCACAAAGGGACAATTTATGCCACTCAGTGCTAATATTTGGTACATTATTCGGCCATTAATGTAAGACAACTCTTCAGAAAGCCCCCTTTTCTTAGAAGGCTGTCACAGGGGGTCTGATCCACATATATGCCCTTCTCTGGGCAAAAAATGATGAATGGCCATTTCAGAAATGATGTTTAATATCAGTAATGTACCTTCAGATGGACATAAGCAGTTTTCTGGTATGAATTATCTGACATTGACATTGTTAGAAAAGATTTCATTGCTGACTGGGATTAAGTTTTGAGATTAAAAAATCACAAAGAACAAACTAAAATCTTTTTTCCTGACTGCCAAAATAATGAATAAAAAAGGGAGTAAATTTTACACTTCCAAGTCTTTTTTCAAGAAAGCACTCCATCCAAAAAGCTTGATTCCATCATTCTCAGTTAAGTGTTTTCTTGGGCTACTCCCTTCTGCTACTTCCTATCACCACTACAAATATTCATAAAAGAATATTACACAGATTAACACTTAGAGGGGCAGAGGCTTTTTATTTTTCCTGCTACTTCTGCCTGAGGCTTTTTCTTCAAAAAGTATTCACTACTATTGCATCTCCTCTTCATGGGAGCTAGTATCTGTGCTAAAGGAAGGAAATCTAGTAGAATCAGTGTTTTTGACAGAACCTCATCAACAGCCATCTTATCAGCATCACATGAATAAGAAAAACCTGTCATATACATCTTTAAATTAAAAACTGGTGACCTGCACAGTGACTACATTCAACATTTTATTCTGTATTTGAGGTCATACCTTCATCAGTAGAAGTAATAATTTCTCCCAACTTTGGAAAAAAAGGTTACAAACATAAAAATGGGTTGGGTTTGCAACTGTGTTTTTATAGCTGAAAGAGAACATAATGTAAAAGTCTCTATCTATAAAACATTCTCATTAGCCACGTTAATTTATCACAACCTATACAACTTTTGCAATAAAAGATGAGGAAAAATATCCAATAATATCTTTTTTATGCTATTGGAATGATTACTGTTTCAGAAGTCAGTTGAAAAATTTTAGTTCTCTGAGTAAAGTGATGTTACCAATAAATTGAAGTGGTTTAGGGGGAAAAGGAAACAAAATGCTTCAGTGAAATTAATTAGTATTGAGGATAAAGAAATCAAGTCTAGATAGGGTACCTGTGAAATTTTACCTATTCTCTTAATAAAAGTCCTAACCATACAGGTCAACAGCAAAATATTACTTATTTTATTCCTACACCAGTATCAATCCCTTCATTCATTTCTGCTGCTATCATCCTCTCTTTACCCATGTTAATAACCTCACAAACTCCAGCTTGCCACACAGCATTTCCAAAATAAACTGAAATCAGCAATACCTTGATTAGAAATGAAGTTGCAGCATTATAACCAATCCTCATTTATTTATCAAAATCTTGTCTCTTTACCCAGGTCGATTACCAGATCACAATCTGCATCACAACCTCATGCTGTACCACAGTGAACGACCTTAGAATAAAAATTCTCTACACTTCCCTACCTTTTCTCATGACAGGCATGATACCATAAAGGTCTCTTAAGCCTGTATCTAAGTGTCCTGACCTGAAGACTGAGGGAAAACAAATTCCCTCTTTGAGGATTTCAGAGGGACTGAGACTGAGAATCAGAGATGCTTCAAAAGATTTGCTGGGAAACAAGGGAAGCTGAACAGAAGGACATAAGAACTTCTGTAAAGTCTAACAAGGGATAATACTCCATTGACTTTGTTATCCACATGTATCTGAATAACAAAGCTATAATTCGTGTCAGCAAACACCTTAACACAATGTTTCCATTTGCAGACATTTTTGGTCTTTTTGGTTTTGCAAAATCTTTTGGAAAGGGCAGAAAACTATACAGGCAATCTCCCTTTCATGGCACAGATTTTACCATAAGCTCTCCAGACCTTTTTCCCCTAAAAGCAAAAGTTAGTACAGAACAACGTGTAAAAACAACCAGCACAGTCTAAACTGTGCTAAGTGGTAGAGCCTTGGAAACTTGAATTGGAGCTGAACAGGAAAAAGGGCAACAGTGCTAAGCAGTTCCAACCCCCCATTCTTGGAGAGGCTGAAACTAGATGACTTTTAAATTCCCTTCTAACCCAAATAATTCTAAAATAAAGTGATGACATGCTCTTTTTACTCTCCTCTCCCCAACTTTCTCCCTCCTCCTCCCCCTCCCTGAAAAATATAATTTGGTTCTCTACTTTTAAGCAGAGACAGAACTGTATATAGTGCCCAGAGGATTGTATTTAGTTTCTCTGATTTTTTAAGAAATGCTGCGAGTCAATTCTCTTAGTGTTTTAATAAAAAGCTCCCTGATTTTTAACTCAGTCTGTTGCAATTAACAAAGACCTGCCAGGCTGTTTAAAAAAGCTTGGGCACAACTTCTTTTCTTTTCAGAGATGCTGAGATTGTTTTTTTCCAGGATGCAGTTCCATGAAAACCAGGTCAGTCCACACAGTGCTCCTACTTCTCACATGCCTTCCCGGTCCTTGCTTTACATTGCCTTTACTTAGCACTGGCTGCATATGCATTGCCTTCAATGCAAACTGTATTTCTCTGCAAACTACATAAATGCTAATCAAGCCGATTAGACATGAAAGGACTTCAAGAAATTCCTATCGAAGATTAGCAACTGTGTCGTCCTCTAGATCCTCCCCCATGTTGTCCCTTTTTTTCAGCCTTTAATTTATCCTCCACCTGCAGGCAGGCAGATGCACCTACATTCAGCATGTCCTGCTGGAAGAAATACGTAATCAACCAGCCTGGCTTCACTCTCTTCAGAGACAAGAGATTTCCACTCACTTTAAAAAGACATGACGTAGTAATTTATGTATTTTTTAACAGAACAGAGGTAACTACCACAGGCTACTGCAAAGGGAGAGATATAGTAAAGAGAATGCAGGATGCTGAGACAAAATTATAGCAGATCACATTCTCGCTTTCATTCTGTTCTGCTGTTTTTAAATGCTCTCAGCTAAAAACTGTGCCCTGGTCTTCATGAATTCTCAGTGAAACGGCAGCTAAAAGGAGACAAAGTGATGGGATACAGCTTAACCGAGCGTTTATTAAACCTGATCTGACAGCATCTTTCCTCCCTCCTTCCCCCACCCCCTTTCCTTCCTTCCTTCCTTCCTTCCTTCCTTCCTTCCTTCCTTCCTTCCTTCCTTCCTTCCTTCCCTTCCTTCCTTCCCTCCCTTCCTCCCTCCCTCCCTTCTTGCCAGCATCCCCCCTTTGCTGTTCCGGAGGGGCCTCCCCCGGCGGACTGAGCATGGGGCGGAGCAGCGCCTGCGCTGTTATTGATGAGCGCTTGCAAGAGGACGTCAGGTGCTGCAGAGCAAACGCAGGGGGTTTGTATGAGGACTGAGCAGCCGGGAGCCGCTGGTCTTTGGGCGGCTCTCCCGGGGAGAGGGGCACTGGCCAGCGCTGGGGGATGGCGGCATTGCAGGGCGGCCCTGGCAGCAGGCTGAGGTCACTGGGGGAGCAGGAGAGGCGGCAGGTGAGGGCGTTTGCCACATCCCCGTGCAGGCAGGGAGAGCTTTTGGCCTCAGCTTGGCACAGCCGTGACAGCAGAGCAGCAGCTCCTGTATACTGTCATAGAGAACAAATATTTCTACAGGTTTTCACTCCGCTCCCTTTTTGTTTGTTTGTTTTGAAGGGCTTTGAAGCAGCTGCTCTGATAAATAGACTCAATTTTATGCTCCAGAACATTACAAGATTACAAAGAGGGCCTTAAAGAAACACTCCTCATTGGAGAACCATCAACTCCCCTTATTCAGCCGTGCCAAATGGGAGGTGGCACTAGCATACACTGCAATCCAAATACAAATTACCTCTATGTTGTACAATAAATAGCAAGGAATTAAAAAATATCTTTACCTAATTCAAGAGAAACAGGAAAATTAGAACATTGTCCTGATTTACCTCTTTGGCTTCAGTTAAGCAGGAAAGGGGACATTATAACGATCTTAGGGTTGATCAACCATCTGGTACAGAATAAGTAAATAAGTACTAGATTTGGCTCCTGTTGAAATTAATGGGCTGCGACTGGATTATGAAATGTTCAACATTATGAAACGTAAAAGTAGTTTTTTGTTGGAGTAGTTTACTCATTTATGCAAGTTGAACACATATGTCATAAGTGTAGCAGAACAAAAAGAAATGGTTTAACCCTTTTTCAGTGTTTCATTACATTTTAGCAATCATCAGAAACTGATTTTTTTAAAAAATATTGTTTCCTTTCAGATTCTTTTCTTGTATTTACACAAACACATTTTCTTGCCTATAAATTCCAGAATTTATGCAGGTCAACATGATTTTTTAAAACACTTCAATAATTTAAGCAAGACCAGGCTACAGAATATAAAACACATCTTCAGAGCTACTACACTGCCAACTCAAATGCCCAGCAATCTGTTTACAGCATACCAATTCAAATCTATATAGTACAGACTATAGAAAACCATTGCATTCCTTCATATGAAACACAGCTTTTTCAATTGCACATAAAAGCAGATTTTCGTTGTTGCACTAACATGTTTTTGATGGAAGATAATATAAGTAGCATTCACCAGCAGATTAAATTAATTAAAATCCCTAGCCCAAAAACTGATCAGCTGTTCAAAAACCACATGACACCAACAAGAGCAAAATTAAGATTCTTTTACCAAACGGCAGCAATTGGTAGGTGTTATTCTTCAAACATTCCCAGTAAATTATCAAGATTTTACAATACAAATTCCACTAGTGAAAAAAACAGGAGATTGCTTCTATAGAAAAGTGGTTCTAGGGGCTGTCAGAGATGTGCAATTTCATACATTTCAGCAAAAACAGATGCTTGCTTTTGTTAGTGCAGAACTGATTAAAATCTGGTATTTTTTACAAGGGACATCTACTTGGAAGGCATCTGATGAGAAGTTACTGCTCAAGGTCACTTTTTCTGTTAATCCCCTTGACAGAAGTCAGCATTAAAGCCCAGAACACATTGAACACGTTTTGTCCTCCCCAAAAATTCTTAAAGCTACTGATGTTTTAAACTACAAAAATTATACATCATCAAGTGCAGGCTCTGAAACACTGATATATAACAGCATCAGCTGCTAGTAGAATGTCAAGTGAAGATGTTATTAGAAAACAGAATATCAAGAAATTTAATAAATTATGAAATTATGTGCTTTTCAGATATAATAAATGTGTGTTAACTCTAATGCTCATTGTTAACTAAGAGTCATTAAATAATCACATGCATTCTGGTTTGCTCCCATTTATTTCAAAAAGGAATAAGACCAGGATGAACATCAACAGGCCTATAGTTAGGACAATATCTACTGCAGCTTTCCCATGAGTAAGAGGGACAAAAGATTATTTCTCCTTGTCCCAGTTAAGAGAGGAAGTTAACTGTAAACCAGTGCAATCCTTTCATTTCCCTTCTACTCCCCATTTTATATTGAAACTAGCCACATAGTTTGAAACTTTCATATCTTTCTGAGGTTTGATTTTACAAGTCATTAAGAAAAATTCAGTCTATGTTTTATTTTCTAATTTGTTAATTTTTCCTGGAAACATCATTTTACTTGAAGCTATAAGTATTAGAAATTATTACTAGAAACATAGATATAAGTGAGGTTAGGAGACGACTCACCTACCTCTCCAGGAAGGGACCTGTTTCCATTCCCCCCATCTCTCAGGTCCTCTTCCCCTAGGATGCAAGAGAGTGGGGGATCCCCTGCTGAGCTGACAGTTCACCTGTTCACACCTAACCCAAGTATTGCCTCCATTACAAGTGCCAGGCTCAGGCACTCTGCCACCAGGGGTCTAGGCACCTTTTTCCGGGTTTCTCCCGGAGCTGGCCCCACACGTGAGTAACCCCACAGTGCCAGGAGAGGCCCGGGTGCCTCACCAGGAGCCCTGTGGAGCTCAGCGCTGCTGCGCCTCCCGCCCGCTCACCCGTCCCGCCCTGCTCTGCCCAAGCCGCGTTTGAATTCCCCGCGGTGCCCGGCACGGCCCCAGACACCTCCGCCTCTCGGATCCCTCCCCAAAGCTGCCGATTCCCGACTCGCTTCGGGTCTGGATGCTCTCCCTCGGGCTTCACTGGAGCCGGGAACCCCCGCTCCCGTCCCAATCTATCGCATTTTTTAAAAGACACAGCACTCACCGCTGCCTCTCCCCCCGTGGTCTGAGTGAGACATGCTGTGAGGCAGCCCCTCCGAGGCAACGGACACCGAAGGATTTGAGTGACACCAAGGGGAGTTGGGGGGTACGGAAGAAGGTGGAAAGGAATTTGATTTAAGTGGAATTGGTTTTTGATCTTCCATCTCTGCATGTAGAGGGTTAATATGCATAACATCTTACGACAGATGAATGTGTGAACTCTGGCTTTTTTTAATTCTTCAACAAAACTGTCACAGCCCGACATAATTTTACTCAGGAATGACTTAAGTTACTATTCCTTACTTAAAAGCTGTCAGATCTCAACTTGTAATCAAGAAATAATGATAGGAGAAGGTGAAAGAAAAGCAGAGAGAACTGCCAAGGAGAAACCACAAAAAGGTAGATTCAAACACTTGCAAAAATCTAGAAGCAAATCATTAGCAATGCACCTGGTCTCTGAAAGGCTACTCAGAGGTAAAAGGAGCAGATGAGGGACTGAAAGAAGTAAGAAGCAGGTAGAGCAGGAGAGGAGGACAGAAGTTCATGGAGAAAACAGTAGAAGCAATAAAGATGATTTCATGGATCAACTAGAGAAGAGATCAGACAATCCAATGCACCAATGGTAAGTAGAGCTACCTCAAAAAAGTTCCAGCACAAAAGGAAAACCTTGACTTCACTCAATTTCCAGTTGCATGTATAGCTTCTGGCTCAAAACAATTTTTTAATATCTTTATCTATTAGTTCAATTTAGTGGCAAGGTATTCAGGAAAAAAAAACAACAAAGCCTATTTTACAAGATTTAATTTCATGCTAAATGTCAGATGAGAATAATTGATTCAAGTTTAATTAGAAATGTATGAAATAAACCACTGGACAGAAAATATGATAGCTACCTGTGAAATAAGAAATATTACTGGGGTTGAATGATAGAAGTGAAAATACAATGTATTTTTAAATCAACAGATTCCATTGAGGATGTCTTCTGCAACATCCAGGAGAGTTAGAAATGTTCGTTCTCAGGTTTATAATCTTAGGGGTTTGCATTTTATATTTAATCACACAAGGTGCTGCAGAAGACATTGTAACAGGGAGATAATTATTTCAAGCAGAATCTCAGTAGTTTATTGTAGGCCTTGATTGTAGAGACCCATACATGGATGTGAGTTACTGCTGTAAGACCTGAGCACCTATGATGACATCAGTATGCACTGCATTTAACAAAACCACTTGCATGTACTGTTTGTAAGAGCTCATTTCTGTACAGATGTGTAAAGCATAATGCTCCCAGTGATCCTCTATTCCAGTCTATATTATCTATTCTGGTCTACAATAAAAGGAGTAACACAACTACATTTGCCAGCTCTATGCTTTTTCCACTTTGAAGGAATTGTGCCAAGCCAGTGTGAAGTTCCATTTAGTGGAATTTTGAATTTTCCTTGCCTCAAATGGCAATGTGGCAAATGGAATATTGGGGCATAGATTCACATTGACTGAACATGTCAGGTGGAGGTTCTCACCCAGGTGGAACTGGCAAATTGATCCCAGTCATGATCCCAGCATTTAAAATGCTATTTATTAGAGCTAACACTGTGAAGAAAGGGAGAATAATACATATAATCTTACCTCCATTTAGATGCTAGAAGCCAAAAAGCACAGCATTGAAGGGGCCTCTGATCAGCCTGCGGCACACTATGCAGACCCTTCCTGTAGAATGAGTTAGCCCATGTTGGTCATTTCAACTATTAAAAGTTTTTCTTACAAGAAGGCAACTCTATTTATTATTTCTACCATCATTCAGGAGGGTTGGTCTCAGGAGAACTTTGTGCTGCACTTTTAGGTAACGGCAAGGACACACAGGTGGCACAACAGTTGGTACCAAGTGGGAGCAGCCTTGCAGCTTCCTCAATTAAAATAAGCTGGCTGAGGCTGTCCCATTGCCAGGACACATTTTGTCTACCACAGGCCTGAGAGGCAGGCAGGACATGCAGGGCAGGCCTGTGCCTACTCAGGTTCAGTGTTAGCTGGGCCAGTAGCTCTGTGACATACAACAGGCTAGTGGTCAGGATCACTGCAGGAAGGTGGCATTGCCTAGGCAAAAAGTCTGTTGCTGGTAAATATCTCAGATGGGATTCAGATGATCTAAATTTAAGTGTCTAAAATTCCTGCCATAGTCAACAATGATTGAATAAATACAGACAAGAAATCCCAGAAAAAAATTCATTTTAATCTAAATACCTAGTATCTAATAAACCAAGCTGCTCTGTGAAAGATCTGGGATTCCTATGAGAAATTAACCATAACAGCAGTTTATATGCCTGCTGGTCCCGTGCTTCAATATCAGTGCCCCAGTTTCAAAATTAATCTCTCCCCAGTGCTAGATTCTGTAATCAGAGCCTGTCTGCCAGCCAGTTCAGAGTAGTGAGCATCCTATGACACTAAAAAAGATGCTTTTTGACAACTATGGGTAACCATTGCCAGACATAACACCTTGCACTTCCTGAGGTCCTGCAGAATGGCTGTGTTCAAGATCTTCCCCATAAGAGTGACTTACAGAAAGTGGGACTTTCTGATTGGTCTAATTTTCAGATTTTGGACTCTGATAGATTTTTCATTTCCTGAAGTGAAATCTAGGCAATCCTAGTGCTGTATCTACTGACAGCCAACACCAACAGCATTGCGACGGTGGCAGTTCCTCCACTTAAAACAGCTTACTAAAAGCTATTGATTTTAGCCACAGCTGAGACCATATGCATTTAATAAAAGAGCTGCATAAACTAAGAATAACAAACTAAACTTCTTTCCAGTTATTTCTTCTTTCGACACCTTTCAGTAAAGCAAAAATGGAGAAAAATAATCATCAGCTTAAGTCCTAGATGAACTTCGCTAGAAATAATTTGACAATTAACATGAGGTAGGAAAGCACATGATCCCTGGCAGGCAGCAGGTTAATAGTATTATAGGATCACTCGTGGAAAAAAACCCAACACTCTAAGTGAGAAATTAAAATATTTGCTGACTCCCACCAGAGGTCAGTCACGTCACAGGAATAAAATGGAACTCACCAAAATTCTAAGTACTAATTAATCCTACAAATGATGGAAACTGAAACTACATTTTTTTTACCCAATTTAAAGTTCTAATATCTACATGTTTTATTGTATCTTTCACAAATAGGATAAATGTATCCTGCTTTAATAACATGCCTGCAAGAGAAAATTTAGAGATCTGATAAGAAAACGAAACAACTATCTGAATAATCTTCATTTTGCCTTTCAGCAACTGAGAAAGAACAAGAAACAATTCTACAAAAACCTACAGTGCTGGCAACTATAATTAATGCCCTGCATACGACTGTGTATGATAGACATGGATGGCAATATGCTAGCACATTTCACCAAGATACATTTCTGGACCTGAAAGTCACAGAGAAGTCAGAAGTAGGATTTGTTCTTACTAGTGTGGTAGTGCTGGACACTTTGCATAAAGGAGCTATTATGCGTGCCTAGATTGATCAAGACTCCTTGTAGTTATTAAAAAATGTATTGCTGTTCTGGCTAACTAAACCAAAACAGACTACATGGCTAAATATGATCTCAGAATCCAGAGAAAACAGCTAATTTATGCATTCAAATGTGAGTAGTTCTATTTAAATAAAAGGTTTCTATCCTTAACATGGGAAAGATTGTGAAAACATTTCTTTATTATACTTATTCAACTTTTTTTTTCTTTATTCAGCGCTTCTGAGACCACATCTGTAATACTGCATGCAGTTGGGGGTGCCCAACACCAGAACTTACTAAAGCTGTATGTTTTCCACCCAATAAATTATATACCAAGTTATATTCTTACCCACCTCTTTTCAGTTCCTTCTGCTAAAGAAGACTCTATTGGCAGGGTCAGGAATTACATTGTAGGACAGATCTCCTCAAATTACAGATTTATTTTTTTGTGTGTCTAGAGAACAGAGTAAGGAAACATGAGTGTGCAGAGATACCTGCTACAGAGGGGGGAGTCAGCTTCATGAAAGAAACCAAAAATTATCTTTGGAGTTGCAGTTCCACAATTCATGGGTTACCTGCCCACTGTTTGCATTGCATTAAGAGAAAACAGTAATGGCAATGTGGTGAGGCAAATTAGGCAACCGTTCTGTCTGAAAAATAATTGAAGGAAAAATAGTTGTTCAGTAAACAAGTCATTTCCGTGTCGCAAGTCAGCACGCACCTGCACGGGCAAATAGAGGAAGGAAAAAGTTGAAGATAAAATGTAGAAGAGAAAACCAAACAAGTACTGTCCAATAAACGTCTGTGGACTAAAAGCCCACATGTGTACCTGGTGACTCCAGGCTGATGTGGAGTTGGATCCAGAGGGATGTGTTTTGTCACTCGTGTTTGATGGGAGTGGGCACGCACCACAGTACTCTGAAGGTCTTTTCAGTCCTTCAGCATGGAGCAACGGCCTCTACAATCGAGGCGCAGCGACAGGTTAATGGTTCAAAATTTATGCCACGTTAAAATGCTGAGCCTAACAACAGCGTCGTCTGCTGGGGGGCGAGGCCGGCACTCCGCGGAGAGCGTAAAACCCGCCCTTCCCTCCTGGCGCTGGGTTCTGACCCCCGCAGGGTGAAGGGGAAGGCAGCTTGCCGGCCATGGAAACCCACCCTTCTCACCACTACCGACCGCCTCGAAACCCGCACGGCAGAGCGGAGCTGGGGCCAAGGGTCGCCCCCTCAGCGCCTGCCGCTTATAGCGGGAGCTGGAGCCGCCGCTGGGCTCCGCTGGGCTCCCCACCGCCCCCCGGGCCCTTAGGTAGGGCCCGCACCGGCCCCCCCGTTGCTAAGCAACGCGGTCCCC
>JAAWXA010000001.1:21168712-21220383 GCA_038090715.1 Florisuga fusca | reverse complement strand
AAAAAAAAAAAAAAAAAAAGTATCCAGGTACAACGGCAAACGAAACACATGAAAACAAATTTAAGACAGCAGACTCTGTAAATGAAGAAATTAGTAAAGTTTTCTGTTAAATAAACTCTTTTACTATTCTAAAAGGTGTTGCTTTACCTAGAAATGGCCACACATCAATTTGAGAAACTATTTTTCAAGATGAAAGTGGCAGGCATGAAATCAAAGTATGAGTGAGATCTTTTATTACTTAGAAAGTAGTTAGTGTTATAACCCTGAATTTTAAAATCAGTGAAGACCACAGTGTTCTCTGATAATTGGTTTAATCACTGCATGATCTGCAGTGTAAATACTTTGAAATTTCTATTTCAAGCCCCAAAAGTACTTGCTTTAAGAATACATTTCTGGTGACTATGCACTCAGCCTTTCAAAAATATCATAGACTAGGAAGTTCACTGTGTCTCCTCCTAACTGATTCTAGAGCTAAAGCCTCTTCTGTGTTGAGTTTAAAACTTTCAGGTTTCATGCCTCATTTAAAAATTTTGTCACAACATTCTACAATTTCCCACTAGTCTTAAGAGCACTTGGAGAGAAGAATAATTCAGATAATATACGTAGTAAACAATCAGAAATTCTTCAAACTTTAGAAAAGTATTATTTTGTTGAACGTATTCATAGTAGAGCATATTTCCCATTGTTTTAAATTAAGTTTCTAACCTTTGCAGTTCTGCAATGGGGAAATTCACTTGTGCCATTTGCAAATAATTGTTTCCTGGTTAAAGGCACAACTTTACAGGCTGCTGATATATATTGAGGTTTCTGTTAGCATTCATGTGCCTTGCATAAATCACTCGAGCTCACTTTGTTATCGTTATTTATATTTTGCATATCAGAACTGTTCAAAGCTTCAGTTAAGACTAGTAAACTTTGGCTAATTGTTAACTCATATGGATACACAGTGGTCTAAAGAGCTTGTAAAGTAGAAATATGTATGTAGGAGTATTTATGGAGTAATAGAGATAATGCAAACATTTAAACGTATCTTGGGATTACTGCTTTTCTTACTGATTTTTTTGAAACTTACTAATTATTCTCTAACATCTAATGTCATCTTCTGTCTCCGTGTTTCAACAGGAGTGTCATTCTGTGTGTTCTGTTACACCAAATCTTGGGCTTGCTGAGTTGAGTTGTATTTATATGGATTGTATTTAAAGGCTTACTGAACCTTTAAATACAGGCTATTTAAAGGATGCATTAACAAAGTGCTAAACTCTAGGCACTGGAGAAGGATGGAAGCTTTACGTGGTGTTCTTCCCCCTTTTGAGTCCTATAATAAGTACACCTTAGCTGAATCCTTTGGGACTGTTTATTCCTTACCCTGTTCTAGTACAGGCTGGAGAATTTAGTTTTGCTCCTATATGTGGTATTCACTAGATTAAAAAGACTTGTTTGGGTTTTTTACATGTCGTTAACTATCATACAGTAGCTCTGGAGGTAGTCTTGTCATGAGGTGTGGAAACTCATCTCTTCCAGTTTTTTCTGTCAGTTGAGGGTGTTTTCATTTGTGGTGACGACCTTGAGTGCACTGCCATCTCTGCTAAGGCTTTCCCAGAGATTCTTCACGTGAGCTACTTTGCTAAATTTTATGTGGAAAGCTGGGTGTAAGCAGACAAGCTGATAATTATTAATTTCTAAAATATCCAACAGTGATGAATCTTTCTATTCAGTGTCCAGTGTCTGATTTCCCATTTAATGATGAGGGATCCCCAAGAATCAGAAGCAGTTGTTGGAACGGAAGAGTCTTAATATAATCTTTTTTTTCCTTGGGCTGTATGTTATATGGCGTATATAGTTTAAATCAATACTGCCTTTTCTCTACCTAATGAATTTTTTTATCCTTAGTGCTTCTACTGACTAGAAATTCAGTTCTGATGTGGGAACCTTCATGTGTTTTCCAGCCTTTCTGGAATCCAACTGCCTAGTCTGTGTGGTATCTTAATTTAAATAATAGTTCTGTATCTCTGGTAATTACCACCTCCTGTATTCAGATTGCTTAAGTCCATCTCTCTTGAATAAGCTAATGAAACCTGCATAAGTTCTGGTATAATGGTATTAAGCTTTTTCCTGAGTTGAGTCTAGGTTTCCTAAAACGTTGCATATCTCTTTCTCATGGCCACATTCTGTTCGTGGCTCATACTTACCCACGGTTTATTGCATCCAATGTTTGACCAATTTTTGTAAGGGTTTTTTTCTTCTCTCTGCTTTTATTGTACTATAGCTGTGTAGTTTTTAATCAGTTTCATGTTCCCTTGAAACCAATCACCTCTACTTGCAGGGTTTTTTGCGAGATAGATTTTATGCCATCCCTTCAATTTATATATTTGAGATCTAATAGTTCTAATTATCTAGTTGTGATCTAGTTGTAAATATTTGCATTTACCTGTGCCATAAGACAAGCTGCTTTTTCTTCTTGCTTAGTAGACTTTTTCTTAATGAGACTTAAATTGCCTACTTTGTCTTGACCTTCTGTATTCTTGTTTTCAACCTGGTTAGAGAATCATTTGGAGTTTGTATGTTACAGCTGATTTATTTTTTTTTTTCCCCCCCCACATAGACAAAACAAGGTCTAAGAGCACTAATTAACACCACTGGTTTCATTATCTTAACTTCCTTTCCAAGTTGTTACCTATTGTTTGAAAGTACCTGTAGTGAGAGAATGACAATGATGGAATGAAAAAGAATGTCAGATCCTGTAGCTCAATTTCATGCGTAAGTTTAAGTTCCATGAAAGGAAAGGTTAATAATCTATGAATTGTTACTTAATAGTGGAATTAATAATTCTGCTTTCAAATGTGAGGTTAGTGTTGAGAAGAGCTCTCTAATAATTTGTTATTAACCTACAGCAGGTTTTTTATACTTAACCTGCTGGCTATGAACATGCACATCGTAGTATCTTGCTCAGATTTCCAGACAATGAAGTGCAATCGTGTTGCAGATTTTTTATTTCTGAGGTGGTTGTGGGGTTTTTTCAGGGTTCTTTTTGCCTTTGTGGTTATTGGTGCTTGAATGGCCCCTGAAGTGTCCAAACAGAACTGTTAAATTGACTGTTGTGTAAAAATTCTTAGGGTAGAAAATCTCCATGTTTTAGAACATTATGTTGGAGAAAAACTTTTCAAGAGTTGATCTGTATTGCCAGTAAAATTGACTTAATCTTTAGCTAGTTTTCCAAATTTGGAAAATGAGTATTAGCAGATGTATGAGAGGGTACACTTTGTACAAGATGACATACAGCTGGATGTCATCCACACTTTGGCACTGCAACCTCTCTTATCTCACCAAATCCAGTAACAGTTAGATACAGATGGTGAATAGCCCAGTGAGATCACCACAATCAAGGGATTTGAAATATAACCTTGAGCCTCACAACTAAAGGTATTTCTTCTTTGAATTTTTTTTTTCCCCCCTCCAAGTTACATTCTCTGTGGCCTTGTTTGTGCTTCAGATGCTGAAGCCTTTTTGCAATATTGTTTGTTTTGGGTTTTTTTACAGAAACTGGGGCACTTAAACTTTAAGTGTATCCAAATTTTATGTGTGATGATTACGTAACTGCATTATGTAACAAGAATTTCAGTGTAGACATAGCTTTATGGATAAGGTTATAATTTTTCCCTATTGGTATGTGGTGTGCCCTTTCTGTCTTTTTTGACCAAGGAATTAAAAAAGTAAAGAGAGAATTAAGTTTCTCTGTTCTTAAATGATATATGTGGTCTTTGCAGAATTTTAATGGGAGCATCTGCTAAGTCATAATATCATCCCTACTGTATATATAAACATACTAATTTATTATTTTTTTTTTAAGAGTGGTTAAAGTTTTTTTCTCGAAAAAAAGAGGCTATAAAAGTTTCATTGACTTTATTTTTCAAGATCCAATTATGGAACATTCTTAGGAAGATACATGATCAGGTCTAATCCACTGCTATTTTTGGTAGCTGGATCCTCATCTCCTCTGTAAACTGATAAAGCTCAACCTTAAAAGTAGCTGTGTTTCTGTCCTTGTGCTGTTGTGGGAAGGTTGTTCTACAGTCTCATCCCAGTGCAGTTCTGATGATGATGGTGGTGCATGTCTGTTACTAACAGCTTATTCTGAACCCTGTGAGGTGGCCTGGCTAGACTTTATGTAATCTCATCCTGATAAATCCATACAGCTTTTTGGGAAGGAGCAAATGAGGGGAAGAAAAAAAAAAAAAGACAACCATTTAGAGGCCTGCTTATGTTTGTGCCATTAGTAAGTTGGGAGAAATAAAGAAAATCTAATTCTTAACTGACCTCATGTGACCTAAGATCACCGAGACTTAGGTTTTCTGTCCCCTTATTGTATGATTGATTATTGCATGTGGCAAATGTATTTTATGATTTATTTTAGATAATTTAGGATCATTACATGCTTCATATTCTCAGTACAAAGGTTCTTAAAGCACTACTTAAATAAAACCTGAGGCTTTTTAACTAATATCTTTACTATAGATATTGATGGACTGAATTTATATACTGCCATACAAATTATGAAAGTAATGAATTTTTATACTTCTGTCAACTTCTGCCAACTTTTTTTTTTTTTTTTTCCCCACAGAATCACAGAATGTTAGGGTTTGGAAGGGACCTGGAAAGATCAGAGTCCAACCCCACTGACAGGGCAGGGTCACTTTTTTTTTTTGTTTGTTTGTTATGAAGACATTAATTCCTATAATCAATTTTTTGGCAAAGTTGTAGCATGCTACTTTTTAGCATGTAGCAATTCAGCAAATAATTTTTAGTACTATAATGGGACATATGAAATATAAATTGACAAAATTTTTTATAAAATTATGTGCAGTGAAACTGGAGACAAGCTTACTAAAATACTTATTTCTATGAGGTATAAATATAGTCAATTAAAATTAAGAATGATCTTCACTTATCTAAATATTTCTTTATATAAGATGATGCTCATACACTTGAGAGGATATTTCCTCTGCAGTCTAAGTATTTCTGAGACTATACATGTTACCATCTGGCAAAGTTGGAAAAAAAACCCTAAATGTGTTGCATAGAGTATAATTTTTTTCCCCTCTGGTATCAATACACCCTATGTGGAGGATTCCCAAACTTGTTCAGCCACTATATTCTGCAGTGGCATCTAGTGGCTTGTGATAGCAGATCCTAGAGTCATACAGGCTCTAGGATGTGCATTAGAACCCTCCAAGGAATTGCATGTATTTATAAGTGGTCCTGTATGACCCATCAAGCTAATAAATTGTGTCCTTCATCCGTCTTTTTCGTCTGCCTCCTTTTTACTCTTCCTCCTGAGTCATCAAGCTTCTTTGAATCCCTGTAACTCCTGGTTTTGGAGCTCACAGCTGTGGGATCCATTGCCTGCAATTTTTACAGCCTGCTTCTGGCAGGCCTGGCTCACTGAGCGTGCAGGCAGCTGCTGCTGTGCTCTTGTTCTCCCTAGTCCCAGTCATACTCCACCTCTACAGTAGCTTTGGCATTATGAACCATCTTTTGTTCCTTGTCTGTCTGTCTGCCCTACTTGAACACACCTGGGACTGTGAAGTTTATCAAATAGCTTTACAGGAAAAACCTGAGCAACTGACTTCTAGAAGAACTTGAAACCTATGAAACGGACCATGAAAACAGTGAAGCTGGGCAGAAGGTCTGTCAGAAACCTTGTCTGAGCCTTCCTTTCATACACCTTGCACCTCCTGGCTCTAGAGTGCATTAGAGCTCAGGTGCTTTGGTGTTTGCCTGAAGCACGCCATGGCTGGCACTGTGCTCAGCCTTAACACTTTGCTGCTGCTGACTGCACCTTGCAGACCTTCTGTCTGGGTCTGATTTGCGTGAGCTTGCCTAGTGATGACAGGACTATCAGCTATACCAGGTTACCATCACTGGGTCTGTTCTGCACCCCTCATCAGAGAGGTCACACCCTCCCCCCTCTGGCCTGCTTTGCAGTCACCTTTGGCTCCTGCCTTCCCTACTTTGTAAAGCAGCCTACTGGTGCCGCTCCCTGTGGGTCTTACTTCAAGCAGGTAAGAGCCACACACCAAATGTAAAGTCTCCCTCAGAGTCCAGGCTGAGAGGTATGGAATAAAGACTGCACATTTGTGTGGAGGGAAGAGAACAGAGTCCATGGTCCTGTACTGTCCAGCTGCCTTTGTGGAGCTGCAGAAGCTGTCCTCCTGGGCACACTGGCTTCACTCATAGCCTAGGTGCACAACCTCAGTGTGACAGTGGGACTTGGTGAGGGCTGTGGACCGTCTGGACAATCCAGTTGAATATGTACTAATATGGCTTTGGATGCAGGAGGTGCTAGGCATTGTGAAATGACATAGAACAGCATTAAATCTAGAATGCTATTTTTGTATCCTTTTAGTTGTTTCATTTTGGGTATCTCACTCGTCATTTGAAATGCACATGGCAATGGGAAAAAGCTGAGGTGCTGAGCATGGCTATATATCTTGAGTTTCTTTAAAGTGTGTTCCTATAGTTACATGTATTTTTATTACAGCATTGATAGCTATTTCCATTTCCACCTCAAATGATAAGAAGTTAATGTGAGTGCTGAATAGTAACAGACCTTTTTGATTTACACATTGATATTATATATTTACATATTATTTGCTACATGTGCATAAAACTGTAGTTTCTAAAATGCTGCTACCTTACCATAATTGTTCGGTCTAGGAGTTAAGTCCTGATCCTGAAAAGTGTAAAATTATTCTCTCGTTCCCAAAATAAGAGCATTTAGTTCCAGAGGAAAGATTGTGAAATATGTCTTGCATAGTTTTTATCATAGAATCATAGAATATCCCATTGGGAATGGATGATAGAATCACAGAATGGTTAAATCCTAAAGATCATCTAGTTCCAAGCACCCTGCATGGCCGGGATACCTCCCCGTAGACCAAAGGCCCATCCTTGAACATTTCCAATGAGGAGTATCCACAACTTCTCTGAGCAACAAAAAGCAATAATAATGTGCATATGACTTGTTCATAGGAGAGGCACGTCAGTAATTTTCATCATTGAGTCACAGGCCTTTCTTTAACCGTATGAATAGAGGTGTCTGAATTAATCCTATGTTTCCCATAGAGTTCATAAGACCATGCAATTCTGTGCACTTTGCATTGTTTATATTTGACCCAAGGTAGGGTGGATCTGATCTGGGGATGTTACTTCCCATAAATACAGTGAGGATTTTGATTTAAATTGTTACTATTTCCTCTGTGTGGTTTGTTGTGGTTTTGGGCTTTTTTGTTGGTTTTTTTCTTTTCTTGAGTGTCACAATTTCTGAGTAAGAGCTTGGAAAGCAAAAATATTGCTCCTTTTATTTCTATGCTGTGTATAGAATCATAGCTTGCCTATGTTATAGCTTTAATGGAAACTTCATGTGCTAGAGTAGGACTGTCAAGGAAGCTGAATTACTCTCTGGAAATGATCAGTAGTGTTGACCACTAACTCCAGGTTAGTATCTGCTCCTTCCAGCTGTTCTTGCTTTGTTTATTTCTTCATTGAACAATTGACATCACAGTCTAGCTGTTGCATTTATTATATTAAAAATTTTGGGGGAACAATTTGCTAATTCAGTATAAAAAGACAGAGGTGGTCAGGCTTCTAGAGTTCTTAAGCTGGGCTTTTTGAGATCCTCGAATCTCTGAGGATTTGGTAGCTGCTGCCACCATGCAGTCAAGATTTGTATGATAATATATCCTAAACAGCACAGCTGATGTCGTGTGCTGCTGTGGTACTGAATTGTGGTGTGAGCAATACAGTTCTTATTCCTGTTTTTTTGCCTCGTGTTTTAGTCAGTATAATGCACGAAATTATTTGTGAAACTTGGAAGCATACATAAAAAGCATAATTGGCTGCAGAAAGAATAAATACAGTTGGATAAGTGAAACTAGCCTGAGGGAGAGAAAAGAAGCAGATGCATTCTGATGAATTTGTGAAAATTAGGCTTTTTAAATTTTCCAGACAGTGCTGATGGTTGTAGCTGAACCCTTCAGATTCTGCTGGCTGTGAACAATTAAGATGCAGATTTTTTTTCCTTCTTTTTTTTCCCTTTTTAAAAAAACTGTTAAGTGTAAGAGGTTCGTCACTTGCAATAATTGTGGCCCCTCCTATTATGCCAGTTGAAACCACTCCCTGCATAACCAAAACACGTCACTCCTCGTGATTCTGAAGGTATTTTACATTTCAGTGTAAGCTGTTGTGCACTGAACTGCATTTCTTTCAGGCAGTACATTTGAAAAAATAGGAAAATAATTTTTAGGAGGCAAATAAGAATGATTCAAACAACATCTTGATTTTCAGAGCTCAGAAGTACTGTAAAATCAAGCTTCAAGCACTAATTTGCTTTAATTTAAAATACTGAAAAATATAACCTAATAATTGTTTTACTGTTGATTTCTGGTTTCCAATTAAGAATCCAATACATACAGCATTCAAATTGCTGCTAAAACTATTTAAATTATATATTTATTAATGTAAAACTTACTGATGCAGACTTATATCAGAGTTCATATCTAATCTTTGGGTAGCTTGTAGTTTTAAGTAAATTCTAGCATAGAACTCATTGTACTTATATGTGTTTAGTTTCTCTATTTTTTTATTTCAACTGTGCCTTCTGTTATGGCTTGGATAACTTACATTTCCCACTGGTTTGATGAAGATGATTGGTATGAAGGACAACAACGAGTAAGAATTATTTAATATTTTCTGTTTTACTTCCTTTATATTTTTCTTCTTTAATATGCTGTGCATTATATTACTGGTACCAAAAGTAATATTCCCATTCTAAGAAGTGGTTCTAAGAAGGAGTTTTTAATAGATTTAATGAGATCTGGAATTGTAGATAAGCACATCAAAAGGAAAATCAATGTTGCCAGCTGGATTGGAGGTTTGGTGGCCAACTACTTGCATTTCTTATGTTGCATCATACGTAGTAATACTTTAATATGCAATGAAATAACAATCAAGTATTTAATTTGATCATATTAAGAAGAATTAAAATACTGTGCGTGGAGTAAACTACTATAAGCAGTAATGAAGTAAAATGGATTTGGGAGTTATTAATTCATCTAGGGTAATTTCCAAGTTGTACATTGGCTACTTGTATATTTTTATTAACATTTTTCTAGGGAGACTTGTTACTATAGCAACATTTGCAAGATATCTTGGAATTTTTTTTTAACTGCATGCCTTGGGTAAGCATGATCACCTGCTGCTTTCCTAGATTTATGGTGGGAAGTGAATATAAGTCACATTTCTTTCAGTATATTAAGCTCCTTTATGTAACCATATATTTTTGTAATTTCTATTTTTTGTTTTGGTATTATATTTTCAGCTATTGAATTAGAATGCAGGAGTTGCCACTGAAACATAAGGCCCTGCAGCTCTTCTAGTTGTATTACTGTGTACTAGCTGTTAATGCCAGTTATAGGTATATAAGCAAAGACAGCAGATTTTAACTTTTCCACTGTTCTCATTTTATATGTCACTCACAACGTGAATTTTTCAGAATGTTCCAAATGTGTAGTTATCTTTTAACAGCTGCTCATCGGGGTGTGAAATGTGTGTCTGAAATTCAAAGTTTCATCTTTGCAATTTGCCAGCAGAAAAGCAATCTTCTTGTGATTGTGGTAGCTCTGGACTGTTATTTCAAATCCAGACTTCTTCCAATCTTCAGCCAGAAGTCCACAATGTTTTTAGGACTTTTTCCCTTGCAAAGCCAGAGGTCCTGTGGTTATATTGTTTCCAGTAGTAATTTGGCTCTAGGGTTTTTGTGGAGGTTTAAAACATCTGAATGCTAGTAGAACACTTGTTTTATTTAAAATGTTCTTTTCCAAGACATGCTCTTCTTGGCCCTGGTTAATATTCTCATTCTCCAGGAGCCGCAGATAGTCTTTGTATCATTAAGTGAAGGAAAAGCAGGAAGAACCTTTTTCATTTTTGCAGAGAAGCATGCATGCAAACTTCCTGTGTATACTGCTTAGTGGTAAACTAGCAACTAACTTGACACTTAAAGAACTACTGTATTACCTAGGTTAATTCCTGCTGGGAAGTATGAAGGCTTTAGATCGTGCTTAGAGGAGTACATGCATAAACCTTAAATATTCTACATTGTTCTACATTGTAATGTTATGATTAATGCTGTCAGTCAACAAAGTTAACAATTCTTTAAACAAATAAGTTTTTTTAAAAGGGGATAGCTTATCTGATATTGAGGCATCTAGTTCTTAAGAAATTGTAACTAATAAATGACACTGCCATTATTTCATAGATTCATGAAGTGGTTTGGGTTGGAAGGGACCTTAAAGATCATCAAGCTCCAACCTCCCTGCCATGGGCAGGAAAAGCTGCCACTAGACCATATCTCTTCAGGCCCTATGAACACTTTCTATGAGGGAGCACCCACAACTTCCTTGGGCAAGCTATTCCAGTCTCTCAACACCTTTGCAGTAAAGAATTTCTTCCTAATGTCTAACTGATCTAACCTTCTTCCAGTTTAAAGCCACTGCCCCTCATCCTGTCACTACCTGCCCTTGTAAGAAGTCACAGGCCTCTGGTCGTCTTTGTGATGCTCCTCTGGACTCTTGCTATGGGTCTATTAAAATCTGTAAGAGCTGATCTTTGGCATTATGCATATTGTCAAAGTTCTCATAGTGTAAGATTTCTTCTCATCTTCTGATATGATTGCCTTTTACTTTTGAGATTCTCTAGGTTCAGAAATCAATTGCTACCAATACATGAAATGGATAGGTAGCTTAAAATAGAGTTCAGAAAATATATTACATAAATCCTTCCAGAAACAGTTTTTGGAAATTTCATTGCTCTGTTTAGTCTTATTAAATTTAGTTTATTTATTGGGTTTTAAGTTGCATGTGTACCAGAATATTTCCAATTATTTCATGGGTCTGGCAATAACAGTCATGTTAAGAAATTAAATAATTTTTATTATCATATGCTGGGTATTTCCCATCGTCGCTGTAAGGTGTTGGATACTGCTTGTGTTTATATTCTTACATGACAGTCCATGCTGTTGAGACAGACAGTCAGGAAGAAGTTGGTTTCTGTGGTGGCTTAAAGTCACATAGACTTGGTTTGATAATATTTTTTAAAAAATAAATTCATTGTACATTATCTGGGGCTTCAAACTTGTCCCATTGGATGGGGTAGTGAATTTGAAACTATGGTTTCATCTCCAGTGGATTTTCATATAATCATAGAATGGTTTAGAATGGGTTTGGTTGGAAGGGAACTTAGATTATCCAGTTCCACACCCACTTCATGGGCAGGGATTATTTTCCCACAAAGATGGATATATATACGCAGTGTCTTTAAAAAAGCATCACTTTATATCACAAAAGAAAATCTTTAATTATGTTATCATTGAAATATTGACAAAATACTGGTACCTGGGGACAATAGACTTGATGAGCTATAAGAGTTTTATATGTCCAACATACAGGACTGACAGCAAGCTTTCACATTAGAAAACGTGATGGACATTAGAAAAATCAGATGGACCACTATTGGTAACGATATAAGCATGTATGATTGATTGTGCTTGATGGTTATAAATATATGAATACCTGCAAGAACACCTCTTGATAATTAAAGGGTGCCAAATGATGCATTTAAAGAGCCATTATTATTCTGTAAATATCATTGTAGTGCAAATGGGAGACACAGTGAGCAATGAATACAGTGTGTAGTGGAAGCAGAGAAAAAGGAGTTAGGTTAAAATTAAAATGATGCCTGTCAAAGAGCTGCAGTTGCCAGGCTACTGACACTGCTGTTCTGTGTGTGCAGTGTGGCACAGTGCTCAATCTTTTCTCCTGCATCCTTTAATGACTGCATTATTCTGTGAACATCAAGGTTTTAGTTCCTTCATCGCTCAAGTAAAGTGATTTCATTCTACAATCACAGCAAGATTTTGCATTTATGGGAGCAAAAAGGTATAGGAATGAACATGGAATCTTAAGTGGTTTACAAAAAATTATACCAGTGCTAAGGTAGGGATTATTAGGAATTTATCTTTTAAGTTACTGATATATAACCATGTCTGTGTATCTTATCCATTCAGTTGTTATTTTTAAATAATAGCACCTCTGGGGTATACAGAATTTCAATTTAATGCAGCTTTTTTCTATATTTAGCAACAAGGAAGTGTTTAGCATCTTGCTGCTCATGCCAGTTGAAAAGAAAGGGGGGGTTGTCCTCCCTCTTCCCTTCATCTCCTTGGAAACTGTGGGCATCCTTTGATAGCCTTCCCAGGGTGGTATATGCTTTTTACATGCAGCTTTTTTCAGTGTATACTTAAGACTTCAATATAATTACTTGTACATCCCTTTTGAAATAAAAGGCTTTTTAATAAAGTGTGAAAAATACCTATTGTATTAAAATTCAATATGTGTGAAGTATATTTACATATTTACTCAATTATAGTATATTTCTACTTCTGTCATTGTACTCAGGCTGTTCTAATTAATGCTGCTTTCTCCCTTTTACTGTATGTTTGAAAGAAGTCTATAATGCCTGACAATAAAGTGCTTTAATGCACAATACTTGAGAGATTAAGTCAGTAAGCCACAAAATTAGTTTCTTCTAGGTATTACTGTACTGAATTTCAAAGCAAATGCTTCTTTTTAATTAAAATGTTTTTTGTAAAAGAGGATATAACTTATTAAATGGAACAAGAAATATTGACAATATTAAAACAGCAAGTGCTAGTAGATAGAGTGCAAATTCCTTTCTATAATATATCTCAGAATATTTAACAAATTTAATTTTTTTACACATGCTTAAATAGGGAAAAGCTATATGAAGAATCAAGGTTCACTAATGCTTCTTCAGCATGAATTAAATCAATGAAATAATGGTATCACAAATCAGCATTTTTCATCTAAATATTGATCTTATTTAGGAGACATTTTTATTTGAATATCAGCCTTGAATAAAACTAGTGTATTATCAAAAAAGTTGTTTTAAATTAAACTTGCAAGTGATGCATCTATTGATGATTTCTTCAAAAGATATTAGTTACCTTTTATCTTTAATGTAAACGTAAAACAAAGAGAAGTCGTGGTGTTCTGCTTCAAATACAGTATTTAATATGACATCCAGTAATGCGTAGAGACTTACATACAGAACCAGACTGCAATAATTTTATAGCCATTTTATTATAATGATTTTTGTCACTATTAACCTAGCCTGAACTCCAATTAGTGACATTTACATTTGGAAATCATTAACATACCCTGAACCGTTCAGGTGTCCTGATTACACTACATTATATAAATATTTTTTTTTAAAAAAGCCCTTTCATTGTTAATCAGCTTCACAGAATACACAAATATTAGTGCTAGAAGTGCAACAGCCTCCAAACCCAAAGCATCAGCCTGTTTTGTATGATCATGGTAATTCTAAAACCAATGTAGAGAACCCTTTTCTTTTTGTTCTAGATTTCACCACTTAGGTTTGCAGTCTTCCTTATTCTCAGTTGCTTATAATAGCATTTTTCTATAGACTGAATTTCATGTAGTCAAGAATAACTTCTCTCATGTCAAGGCAAAAATAAAGATCTACTGAATATATAGAACAGGAATTCCTTTTATGCAGATTACTGCAGAATCCTACAAGACAAATCTCTTGTTACTCTGAGTGAAATGTTTGTGGAATTCTGTTTTAGCATCTGTAAGAGATCTTATCTTTATAATTAATTTAGCCTGTAATCAAACTGCAAATTAAACAAGATTTAACATAATATTTTCTTACTGATTAAACTTTAT
The DNA here is from genome assembly GCA_038090715.1 of Florisuga fusca. NCBI lineage: Eukaryota > Metazoa > Chordata > Aves > Apodiformes > Trochilidae > Florisuga > Florisuga fusca. The sequence continues at coordinate 21,206,560 of JAAWXA010000001.1, read as the reverse complement.
CAAATCTGGAACCTCTTAGCTCCCATATGAGAATATAGAAAAGAGCATCTGTACAAACCCAGAAAAATCAGTTATTACTATGAAATAAATATTTGCACACTAATTTTTCTGAAGAAACGTTAACTTTTACTCAGCAGCAAACCTACAGACTCTAGCTATGATAATTGTACATCTAATTTTCTTCTACATCACCATGGCTTTTTAAGTAGCCTTTATGTGTCTGCTGACATACCCAGTGTTTTAACCATCATTTTCCCTGGAATCAAGAGTGGAAACCAAGAGTTCTGGTTCCATGTGTTGTTCTGCATGTTAGTAGATTGTTAAGTAATCAACTGCATTAGTTTAATTTCCAAAAATGTAGCTGAAAATGGGGCCAATTGTTTCTTCATCGTGATTGGAAAAAGCTTCTGTTGCATTTCTGAGTATCCTAAGCCCAAATATTACTGAACATGTGATTGATACTTTAACTTAACAGAAGGGGCCTCTGGAATCTGTAATTTTACTAAATCGTAAATAAACCTAAGTGGCAAGATCAGAAATTTTATTTCTGTAGGACTCATGTAACTTACAGCATGAGACGAGTTGCCAGTGAACTGCAAGGTGATGTAATTTATAGAACTGTTCTCTCTAGAATTTCTAATTTATTTGCGTCAGAAGTCAAAAAATTAATATCATTGTCAGAAACAGAAAGGAAGTCTAATAGCCAAAGCACTAATCTCCAGCAGAGCTGTATCTTGTAATTTGTTTTTCTGTATATTTCTCTTCTGTTGTTGTACAGTTGTCTTTACCAAAATTTTCAGTGGTAAACATGGGTGTTTGATTTTCTTTTGGCATTTAGAACTCAGTCACAACATTTGAGCGTTGTAATTACATTCAGTAACTTCTTTCAGTCAGTCCCAAACCTTCAGTCTGATCCTAATCTGCTCAAGAAGCATCCAAAATGATTCTCTCCTAGGTTTTTTTTTGTTGGTTATTTTTTTGTTGGTTTTTTTGTTTTGTTTTTCTACACTTTCCAAAGTGAAACCAAAAGACACAGCCTTACCCCTCATCCTATCACTACTTGCCCTTGTAAAAAGTCCCTCCCCAGCTTTTTTTTTAAAGCTTGGTATTGCCCCAACCCAGCTGCAGGACTTTGCACTTGGCCTTGTTGAACTTCATGAGGTTGTCATGGGATCACCTCTCAAGCCTGTCAAGATCTCTCTGGATGGTGTCCCTTCCTTCCAGCATATTGACCCCACCACACAGCTTGGTGTCATCAGTGAACGTGCTGAGGGTGCACTCAGTTCCACTGCCCATGTCTCTGACAAAGATGTTAAACCACACAGTTAAACAGTACTGACCCCTCAAGCACTCCACACATCACTGGTCTCCATTTGGACATCAAGTTGATCACTAGACTTTGAATGTGACCATCCAGCCCATTCTTTACCCACTGAGTGGTCCAACCATCAAATCCAGTTTTGATGGCCTGGATGTTGTGGGGGACAGTGTCCGATGCTCTGCACGGTCCAAGTAGATGACATCAGTTGCTTTCCCCATGTCCCCTGATGCTGTGACCCCACCATAAGGATTCTACTGATAGCCCAGCTGAACTCTTATGTATGAAGAGGTTTCAGTTCTGAGTTGTCTAAATATCCTGTGTATGGGTAGTACATGGTGCCCACAGAGCCTTGTTTGGATTGATTTAACTTTATGCTGAAGTGATGAATCCTTTTTGAAGCTAGTTGGACCTTGTTCTGCTGTTTGAATTACCACACAGTTGCAGGCTGTGATCTACTTGGTCTTCTTTGTCAACATCTGGTGCAGTTCTTTGACTTCTGGAGCCTTCTATAGTGGTGGTAAAGCCAGAATTATTTCTGCAGGCTGATGGAGCAGGCATTGCATCAGCTGACCATTGGCTTGAACCATTGTCTATCAGATGATGCCTAGATTCTAATTGAAACTTATGGCCTTTCCTACTGTTCTGCTGTAAATAAATGCATCAAGGCTCATTTTGAAGATTTTCTTAAAGTATAAAATCCCATAATGCTTGAGGTTGTAAGGCACTCCTACAAGTCATTTTTTACAACCCACACAGGAATTCAGTTTTAACAATACCTTTGCAGATATGTGGATTCTTGGTCCTAGTAGGGTATGTAAATGATCACAGAAAAATGGGCAGGCTTATGGGCTCTAAGTAACATTTTTACACGGTCATGATTCAGATGTGAGCTGGGTGGATAATTGGTCTGGTCCAGCAAAGCCTGTCTTGTGGTTTTATGCTTAAGTCAATTCTTGCCTCATTCTGAGCAGACAGTGGAGGCCTAAGTTGCTATACAGTAATGTTATGCTAAGCTTTGCTTATTATATTTCACAATTTCCTTCAACTCTTTTGTTAAACAGTAAGTATTAATAAAAATTAGAAAATTAGCAAAGGAAAATGCAAGTGATGAAGAATCAGCTGGTATAAATCAAGAACTATTCAAGTTTTCAAGTTGCCCCCTTCCCAATGGATTTTCTCCCAAATGGATTCCTGTTGAATAGTATCAAAATCCTTTTCTTATGTAGCACTGAAGCCTGTTAACATCTGCTTGGCTTTGTTCCAGCTACCTACATTTGTACCTCATAAACATTTGTGTATATGTTATATTTGGGAAAAAAATTATTATTCTGTCCTTTAACATTCTGTCATCTTGTCTAATGAATTTCTGTTTTAAAGGCAAAAATGTCACAAGTTAAACAAGTGGGACTTCTAGCTGCTGGATGTCAGCCATGGAACAAGGATGTATGTGCTGCTAGTGGGGACAGATTTGCCTACTGTGCTACCCTTGCTATTTATATTTATCAGGTAAGATTATTTTTATTTAACACAAAAATTACATTTTACATTGTCACCTATATCACTTTGAACCCTTTCAATAACTTTTCTGCTATGCTTTTGGAAATATGATTGCTGCTGAGATGTCTGTGTAAAGCTCAATCATTTTTTCTTCCTGCTGTAACTAGTGCAAAATATTGATATAAACTTTATATTTGAAGTTGTATGTGTCAAGAATTGTTCTCAAGATTTGGGCTTCCAATCCAGCAAACACTTTAGATGAATGAAGTGCAGTGGTAGAAGAGTGGGTTCTGAGTGAGAAAGAAAGCAATTCCCTGGTTTCATTTTAAGGTGTAGTGTAACAGCTGTCTTTTCAAGTACTTTAATCCACTGTGCACAGCTGTGGATTAAGTTGCCCACCTTTCTTTGGTTTGGAACAAGTTATAATGTTCCTAATTTCTGGACTGCTCATTGCTCCAGTCTTCTGAAGTTCACAGGTACTATACATCAATATGTAGCAAAAAAATAGAAATGCTGTGGCATGTGAAATTTTCAGGCCAAGAAATATGTCAGGAAACAAGGGATACACTTACTTGAACTTCATGAGTTGTACTGCTAATAGGATTAAATAAGCAAAATGCACTATATCATGTTTGGGTATTTGATTTTGGTTTTTTATTTAATTTAGATTATACTGTGATTTAAGAAATGAGAAGGATTTTAACTAATTTTCATATTCTGTCTTGTTTAACCCCTTAGAGATTACTATATCATTGCCACAGTAAAGCAAAGCATTTTGAGGTTGTGTTTGAGTTATTAAATTGAATATAATACTTTACAAGTAAAAAGAGAATAGGCTATGTTAATACTGGTTGCTAGTTGAATATTGAACAACAACTTTCCTGTCCAAGTCAAATGTATGAGAATTTGATTTATTGAGATATCAGGTCCTGACAATTGTCAGTTCTCCATTAAATTAATCTCCAACGCTTTTATATGATCTGTTCTCCAACTCAAGAGTACTTAAAATGAATTTTACAAAATATGTATTTCTGAAATGAATTTCACTTTTTGTTTAGCTGGATCACCGATACAATGAATTCAAGCTCCAGGCAATTATGTCTGAGCATAAGAAGACAATCACAGCCATATCTTGGTGTCCCCACAATCCTGACGTGTTTGCAAGTGCCGGTGCAGATAGTTTAGTGATTATTTGGAATGTGACTGAACAGAAAGTTGTAGCCAAGCTGGACAATACAAAAGGTATTTCAGACATTGAGATGTATTTTATCCATACAGCTTTGTCATCCAGTGGTATCAGGAATAATTAATATAGAGTAAATAGTAGTCAGTTTATAGGCCAGAAGTTTAACAATTAGATAACACAATATTTTGTCAGATTTGTTGCAGTTCATTTTAGAAAATGACAGTGTGAGTAAATGTGTTCTAAGCCATCTAGTAATTGATAAAGAAAGAGGTTATTCTTTTTTTCTTAAGTACTTGACCAATTCAGGAATTTACTTTGTCATTGATTTCTTGTTGAGCAGGAAAAACAACAAAACAATTTTCCATTACTGTATAAAGGGTAAACAATTGAATTTTAAACCTTGTGGGCTTTAGCGATAGTTTTATGGAAGTGAAAGCAAATAAGCATTTTTTTAAAAACATTTTTTGTTTAACTACCCTGGTGCTTGTCTACGTGCAATTTCTCTCAGAACTTGGAACTGCTGATTAGGAGATTGTGGTAGAAGAGAGCATTAAAAGTCTGTTTACCACCTTTCCCTGCTCCATTCAGATTCATTCCCTTCAGACAAAACTGTATTTCTATTATGTCAATCTTTGTCATTTGTCCTTGACTCCTCCATTTGCATATAGGTGCAAACCAGGAACAGTCAGTATTTTAGGATATTCAAAGTCCAGAGGACTCCCTACTCTTTTCTTTCCAGTGCACTTAGGATACATCTGAAAATCTTGTGTATCTTGCATATCCTGCAAAAGGAATAAGTAGGGAAAAAACACACTGATTTGATCTACTGTAAACAGTATACTGTATCAGATTATGCATTAATGTAAAAGCTGATATTTATTTTTCATTTAATTCTGTGTTTAAAAAACTACTTCATCCAATGACTGTGAAAAAAGTAGTATTATTTTAAACTTTTTAAAAGCTAATTTATTTTAGAGTAGTATGTTTAAACCTCCTGTTATCTCTGCTTTTATTGTCTTTGATGCTGCCCTATTAAGGAGTCCAATATCTAACAGTTTTGAATTTTCAGCTTGTGCAATTTGTCTTAGTGTCATTTATTCCTTCATGTGCTAATAAATTATGCGAATAACAACGGTTGGAGATATTAAGGTCAAAATTCTTCAACTGGAATTCTTATGGTTAGGTTTAGGCAACTGAGTTAGAACGTCCTGAAGGAAGCTATTGGGAGTTCCCTCTAACTTCCAGAGCTAGCTTTTCAGTTCCTTCCCAAATACCTTCCTCTGTTATATTTATCTCTAGCTTAAATTCATGTTTTGCAAAAAAAAGAAATCTTAAATTTTTCAGTATTTTACCCGTTTATAACTTACAAATAACGTACAGTAAAGCATAACATTGAATGGAACTGTAAATGAATGAAATTATCAGGCTTATCCTCTTTCAATAGGTATGATTGACTTCGACACTAATGAAATCAAGTAAAAGTATTTTAAAATACAGCACAATGAAGCAGCATTAGAATAATTTGGGAAATAATTCAACTTCCTGCCTATCTATGTGTGTCGTTTAATTTTACACCATCAGATGTTCATGCAGTTTTCCAAATTTCAGTCTTATCATTTTTAAGTAGAAGAATAATCATTTCTACACCTTTTGAAGACAATTGGTGATAGTGGTTCAATCAGTAATGCACTGGATTTCTTGTAATGGTTCTTATAAAATTTACTTGTATGTTTCAGGAATTCCTGCATCACTTAGCTGGTGCTGGAATGCAGGTGATGCAGTTGCATTTGTGTCCCACAGAGGTCCCTTGTACATTTGGACTATCTCAGGACCTGACAGCGGGGTAACTGTCCACAGAGAAGCACATAGTTTCTTGTCAGACATCAGTCTGTTTAGATGGCATCCGAGGAAAAAAGGAAAAGTAGTATTTGGACATACTGATGGAAGCCTATCTATTTTTCAGCCAGGTAACAACTGATACAAGTCATTGCACTCTTTGGTTGTTTAGGTTTTATAACTTATGCAAATATATAAAACCTTGTCTTAGGTCATGGTATTCCTGCTTCTTATATCACAAAAATTTGTTTCCTTAGATAAAGAGCACAGAGCATTTTCTTTGTATCTTCTCCCTTTTTTTGACCAAGTAATGCTGCAATGTCAAAATGTGTACCATGACTTGCTATTGGACCAGAACTTAGTTTGTCACCAGGTGAAATCCATTTAACAAGAAAAAAAAAAAAATTCCTTATTTTTAAAGGTTTCAATCCTTTTGTGGGGTAAGTAAATACTATCCGGCAAAATACTATAGAATATAGTGAATATCCACTTGTTCCTGCATACTGCCTGGAAATTCAGTGTGACTGACTCCTTGAAGGGTCAAGTCTTTCTATTTAGGTGTGTCACTGCCACATAATAAGTGGATAACAAAACTTACTTTTCATTATTGTTATCTACCTGTTTTTTTTCCTCTCTTGTCTGAAATTTCTTTTCATTAACTCCAGAATGTCCATTAATGTAGCAGAACATTTAGGGGGAAGGAAAAACATGCAGTGGTTTAAGATTGGTACCCTATTTTTCAAGAAATAAAGTAGAGTCATGTAGATCCAAGTGTCCTATACTAGTTCCTTTTGTTCTCAAAATAAACATCGCTTACTTGAATGCCCCGTGACTCAACTGCATGATTCACAGGGCTGATGGGGGGGTTTTATGCAATATAAAAGTTGAAGACTTCGGGTTTCCATGAGCTTCACTTCCAGACTCTTGTGAAGCACGGGTAAAATTGAATAGCTTCTAGATATCTCTATCCCCCCATCAGCTGTTCTTGGATTTTTGGGACTGAAGTGTTTGAGCCTGACTGGCTTTGATCACTCGAGGGCTTTCTGCCTTTAGTTCTTGTAAAGCTAACTGAAAAATGACAACTGAAAAGCTGCAATTCTGCTTTTATTGTAGGTTCTTTGTTTTCATTTTTATGTTGATTTTTAGTCAACAAAAAATCTGAACTGAAATGTAAGTGGAAAAACTTTATTAAAGAAGATGGAAATTCCAATTTTTTTACAAATTTGAAGCATTTTAACTAATGATATTTCTAATGTTATACCTGATGTTTCAAAAAAGACATTTGTGCCATTGTTGTTGTCTTGTATACAAACAAATGGAATGGAGATTTCTCTTCACACTACTGATTTTTTTATCTGAAATTATTTCCCCAATGTCTGGTCATGATTTATAAAGTTACATAGATATAATGTGCACTCATAGCATTTTCCCTAGAAAATAATAATGAATGTTTTTTTAATATTCAGAATTTTCCCCAGTGAATAAAATCTTTTCAGCATATTTTTTTAGTCTGTATCAGAAAAGGCTTTGTTCTAAATCAAAAATTAAGGAATATAGGTAGCACTTGGCATTTATCATAAGATAATTGTGTTCTTTGTTATCAAAATTGAAAATAAGATTAAAAACTGAATAATGGAAGATGTCAGTTCACTATTTCTAGAAGAGCTTAGTTTTTTAATATCAGAACTTCAGTAATACAGAACTATGTTAATTATTTATTTGGACATTACAGAGTCTTATCAATCTAAGAGACAGCTCTCCATAAAAAAACAAAGTGGGAAAAAAACCCCAATGTTAAAAATTTTGGTTCTTGATAATGTGGAACAACAAGTGAGACACGTCTGCTGGTATGCAGGTGTCAGATATTTGGTGACCTGTTCTTATACTCAAACAACTTGTATTCTAAACTGTGCTGCAGGCTTTTATACATTGTCCTAACAATTTCCATGAGTATGATTTAACTTACTTTTTCTTTAGTATAAAATTATGTAAATGCACCTGATGGCTGTTTCTGTTTTATGCTGAATTAAAAATAAAGTTAGATCAGATGGAACCAGAACTGCATTTAGTCAAATACTGCAAAGCCATCTTCATTAATCTCACTGGTGCAGATAGCAAAGCAGTGGAGAGAGAAAAATTGCTTGCAGACCTTTTAAGTATTGAAAGGGTTTACTGGATTTCATTTTGAAATAATCTGTTTTCTTATGCTATTAAAGGTTCTAAAAATCAGAAGCATGTCTTAAGACCAGAGTCTCTCGAAGGAACAGATGAAGAGGATCCAGTTACAGCTCTGGAGTGGGACCCTTTGTCAACTGACTACCTTCTTGTTGCTAATTTACATAATGGTATTCGACTAGTTGACTCTGAATCTTTGTCCTGTATCACAACTTTTAATTTTCCTAGTGCAGCAGCATCTGTTCAGTGTTTGGCTTGGGTTCCTAGTGCACCTGGAATGTTCATAACTGGAGGTAAGCCTTTTATTTCCTGATTTATACAAAGGTAATAAATATAGGACTCAGTCCTCAAAAATTATACTTCATGTTTCATCTTTCCATTTCTTAAAATTTCTAGGAATAAAACCATACATGCATTGTAAAAAAATAAAGGGAAAAAAAAGAAAAAAATAATATAAAACTGCACTGAGCTTTTTTGTATTTATTTTTGTATTTGTTGGGTATATAAACAAGTGACTTTTAACTGTTTTCTATACTAAATAATATTTTCTTCATGTGCATGTTAGCAACAAATATAAGAGTTACTGTGGGAAGGGGAATAGAAATGCATTATCCTAGTGGATGTCACTCCTTGCTCACCACCCTACCTTACTCTATCTTCAAAAGGATTTTTTTTAAATTACTGTATTTCCTGCTTCTTTGCTACACCAGAGACGTTAGTGCTGAGGTTGAAGAATTAATGAATAAGGAAACTGAGACTGTGAGGTTATTTTATAACAAGAGAGGTTCCATGGAGATTTTAAATGAAGCTTAAATAACTAATGCTAATAATTATTTTGCAAGTAATTATTAGTGATGCTACCATGGAAATGACATTGCTTATAAAATTCTTCTGGGGATTCATGTAGTTTTTGATTAAACTAGTCCTTAGATTGCATACTTCTATTAGAATAAAAAGAGAATAATAAAAAATAAATTGTTTTTTATGTTTCCTTAACCATCAGATTCTCAGGTCGGCGTGTTACGTATTTGGAACGTTTCACGTACAACACCTATAGATAACTTCAAACTGAAGAAAACTGGTTTCCATGGTTTGCATGTGCTAAGTTCTCCTCCAAAGAAAAAGTGTAAGTGTAATTTTTATTAATAGTAATTCATTGAAATGGCTGCAACTTAAGAAATCCTTGCTTGTAAATCTTGTTATATATGAGTTGGTCTCTTAAGTTTTTGTCAGCTCTCTTAATTAAAGAAAGTACCCTCTGGTGACAGTGGCTTAGATAAATGTGTAAAGGATCAAGCAATTTATAATTTATATCCTTCTTCAGTAGGCCAGGCTGCATAAAGGATTGCTCCATTTGTTTTTTTTTAAATCTCATTGGAATACAAAGCATTTACTCTTTCTAATTGTTAATTTTTTATAGTTGGGAAAAAAAATCTCTATATATCATTTTGCTTTATTTTGTTAAGCATCTTCGTCACAGTATCCTACTAAAAATCACCATACATCGTCAACAAGTGAGGCTGTTCCTCCTCCAACATTTACCCAAAACCAAGCATTTTCACTTCCTCCTGGACATGCTGTCTGTTGCTTCATGGATGGTGGAGTGGGACTTTATGACATGGGAGCCAAAAAGTGGGATTTTCTCAGAGATTTGGTACGTTACACCTCTATTTTTTCATTCAGATATTTTTTACCAAAGGGGCAAAAATTATTTACGTTTTAAAAAATATATTTTTCTTGGTTGTGGGGTTTTTTTTGTTTTTTTTTTTAGCTTAACTTGTTTAATTCTGTTTTTTTAGCAACTCAGCTAAGAGGTCCCTGGTATTGCATCACTGTTGTTTTGGAGCATAACTTTTCTGTATTCAGTAATGATCTGTGAGGGGAAGAGTGTTACCATCTGAACTATTTTATGCTTTTTAAATTTGACTGATGAGCTAGGTTTTTTGGAACTCATAATTGATCCGACAGGTTATAAAGACAATGTATTTTGGAGTTTGATCTAGAGTTGGACTTCTGAAAAAAATATGAAAGGTAATAAAAATGGATTAAATATTTGTTTCATTTAAGGGACATATTGAGACCATCTTTGATTGCAAATTCAAACCTGATAACCCTGATCTTCTTGCTACAGCTTCATTTGATGGCACAATAAAAGTTTGGGACATAAATACTTTAACAGCGGTTTACACATCTCCTGGTAATGAGGGGGTTATTTATTCCCTTTCTTGGGCTCCAGGTAAGAATATTTTGTGTAAGGTCTAAATGTTCTTTGTATTAGCTCTGACTAGCAGCAACTTGTGTTACAAAAGTATTTGTTTTAGATAGAAGGGTCACATACAAGGTTTAGACATAACTGAGCTGTTATTTGTTAACCCAGTAGAATTCAATGCTCCAGACCTTGTTAAGGCTTCCCCTTATGACAAATGATCTCAGTGTTTCACACTGGTTCAGACTGGAGGGAGGAAAATCTGCAGAGCCTTTCTAGCATTACATTATGCTGCTGTTGAAAAGGCTTTCTTTGCATGGGAAGTGGCTGGTTAAAGGAACTGGGATTCTATTTTGTGCTGAAAAACTGGAAGATAGGTGTCTGGTTCTTCCTCTTCTTTGTGCATGATTTGAATCACTGAAAAGCTCTGCTTTTACTTGGTTAGAATAGAGAGTATCTTTTCTGTAAAGCATTTGCTTTTTCTTATAGAAGTGACTGCAGTCACTGGGAATAGTTCTTAAAACTGTTCTGCCAACCCACTAAAGTGAACCTGGGAGTATATTTCTGATAGCTACTGATGTCACTATAGGATGATGTGTAGACTTTCCATTGTGTTTTAATTCTTTGGACAGCAGATGCATTTTTTAATGTAAATAATTTGTCTCACTGCCTTCTCCACAGTACTTTTAAACTCTAAAGCCAATAGGAAAAAATAATGTAATAGGAAGCTTAATGTAGTTTGCACATGTGACCTGAATTTGTACTTTTTTCATTCCAGAGGGTCTCTTGCACCTTGTTCCTCTTCACAGATGATTTGTTTTACTCAGTGGAAACTATAGCAATATGAAATACAGTGTTTTGTGCTGTTTTGAAATTTAAATTAAGTTTGTAGTAATATCTCACACTTAGGTAACAGATTTTTTACCAGTGGGGTGCTTTTCAAATCTTGAATTCAGTTTATTATTACTATTTAAAAAAAAAAAAAAAAAAAAAAAAAAAAAAAAAAAAAAAAAACAGTTCCTCACTACCCTGTCCAAGAGTTCCTGTCTATCTCAGACAGAACTTCTTGTACTACTTTGACATCCCTTACTCCTAAAAAGTTTCTTTCCACCTTTGTACTCTGACTTATTACTCTTCTTTCCTAATACATAGCCCAATGCCAGCCACCGTTTGTATTTGGTATCTCAAGACCTTTGAATGTAGTGATGACATTTTTTAGGGTTTTTTTCCCCTATCAGTCTCCTACCTGAATCTCTCCATTTTTTATATGCACCTTTCTAGACTCCTGCATAGATTGCCTTTTCTGTCTCTGAGGTGTGCTTTAAATAAGTTAAAATGTTTATATAAATGTCCATATAGCTTTTTAGGAAAAGTATAGCTGTATTGTGATAAAAGGTCACTGTGGTGAGAGAGTTTGTGTCTTTTGGATTAGGTTTGAATTTAGTTTTCTGTTTCTTATTCTGGAGTCAATATGCTCCATTTTTCTGCCCAGTAGAGTGAGGTAACAGATTCAGGTACATTCTTAATGGGTTTAGGAACTGTTGTGCTTTGAGATTAAGACAACAAAGCATTCTTTTGTGCTCTGTTGCATTATTCCTAATTTATTTTAGCACACGCGGAACTTTAAAAGAAAATGCCCGTGTTGCTAAATTTTGAAACTTGGAGATTGTATCTCTTTTTCCATTTGAGTCTTCTGCGTCATGGACATGATTTTATTTGCCACCTTTCAGCATGCATTGAGAATACTTTGCAACAATACAACTCATACTTTGCCCTTGTATCAAAATAGGAATGTTGCAAAGACTTTTGTTGAAACTGGTATTTGTGACAGTATCAGATGCTGGCCTTAAACTATTAACAGCTCTTGTTAATGTGACATTGATGTCTTCTTTTTGTATTTTATACTTCAAATTTAAAATAGAAGTATATTAGTGAAACAATATTGTGATCTTATATGTATTATGAGATCTTACAAATATCTTTCTGTAAAGGAGATCTGAACTGCATAGCAGGTGCAACATCCAGAAATGGTGGCTTCATCTGGGATGTCAGAAAAGGCAAAATGATAACCAGATTCACTGAGGTAAGATGAGATCACATCCTCTTTCGTCTACATGAAAAAAAAGTTGGTTGTTCCTTTAGTGACAATAAATAAAGATGGGTCTAAGTTCATCTGTTTTTTAAAGGTGCTGTAGTATTAATTTATAGAGAAATAATTATGTGGGTGACAGTTTGTCTCTGAGGCAGAAGTATTTTCACTTCCTCCAAGTTTGTGACATTAGAATGATGAAGCACCAGATTGTCTCCCTTATCTTAAAATTGGTCCTGTAGTGATACACCACGGAAGTGCAGCTTACTCAACAGGATGCCTTACTTTGAATCTTGCCACATGCTAACTGCAGTCTATGCCAGCATTTACAAATCCCCACATGGTAGCACCATTTTTATTGACTTAAGAAGCTATTTAATACTGTGTGGTGGTTTCTGTACTTTTTTTTATATTCTTAGTGTATAGCTGTGATCTTCAGATTACACAGACATAATTAACTATGGCATCTGCATCAGAGGACAAAAGATGCTCTTTAAGAAGACAGATTAGGAGGATGGGGTGCAGGCAGAAAACAAACATACATAGATACATTCAGGAGCTCTTGAGTTCTAATTCATAAGATTTGCACTTGTGCTACTATAGTCCTTGTCCTGATACCCATCCCTCTTAAGTTTTTATATACCACAATTATTCATGTCCACTAACTTCTTTATTCCAACAAGTACTTAACCTTTATTCAAGCCTTTAGGCTCATATAGTTATGAGTTGCTCATTCTTCAGTTTAACCCATTTTTGTCTCTTGGATGCTGGAGACTATGGCAGTTTTACTGTCTCTCTTCTCAGTCCAAGTTTGTGGGATTCTTGAAGCTATACTGAGGACTTGGTATAACGTGGTTTTGTACAGTATACACTACTGGGAAAAAAGTGCTGAAGCCCATTGGAGAATAAAATAAAAAAGATGAGTCAATAGATGAGAGAAAAAAGGGGTGAATTATTTCTTATTGATAGGTATTTTGCATTTTTTGAAGCATGGAAAGAATGGAATCTTCTGCATTGCCTGGAGTCATAAAGATTCCAAAAGAATAGCAACCTGCAGCAGTGATGGATTTTGGTGAGTGTTATTGGAAGAAAAAAAAGTATTACTAAATGCACTTATCAAGTCAGTGAACTTTGACAGAACTATCAGTGACTCATTTTAAAATTGTTCATACTGGCCAAAATTTGGATTCTGTTAATCTTCTGTACTTATTAGGATATATTTTTCATGATTTTAAGGATATAATGAAATGTTTGCAAAAGGAATGGTGTCTAAGACACTGTGGTAGTGAAACTGAGTACTGATTTTTGTTTAGCTGAGAATATTCTTCTAGATTTCTTACCTGTAAATAGAGAGGACACTTTTCAAAAGCTATCCCACTTTGCTTGTCTAAGTTTTTAAAATATTTTTTTAAGCTTTTTATTTCAACGACAAGTTATCCCTAGCTACCACTTAGATTTTTTGGTCCATGAGAATCCTTTTAGAGAAGAAGGTACCACAGTGGACATTTTTACAGCCCCTCTGAGGGAATATGAACTCTAAAGTCCAATTAAATGTTTTGTTGGGAAATACAGAGTTAACCTTTTAGTTGAGTGGTTGTAGGAATTAAGATTTCTCTTATTCTTTCTGTATGCATTTTGGTTTTGCTGTCTGGCTTGTTTTTACAGCATAAAACTTCACCTGTGGATAACCCTATTCAGAATGCTTTTTTCCTCATAATATTGCATTGTAATTGTTTTCAGTATTATTCGAACCATTGATGGCAGGGTTCTGCACAAGTACAAACATCCAGCTGCTGTGTTTGGCTGTGACTGGAGTCAAAACAACAAGTAAGTAAAAACTGACACAAATTAATTATCAGTTTAAATTGACTTCCAATAAAATAACACAAAGTTATCTAGAATGAGTTTTTTACTTTGATATTAGAACACTGAAAATGTTTCTTTGCCACAATAGGATATGTCTTTTGCAGCTCTGTATTCCTAGTAGTATATTTCATTGTCCAGCCTATTAATGTGTTGAGTAGGACAAGGACTACTTCACTTTCAAGAGAGGATATTTTTCGTATCTATGGAAGAAAAAATTCTCTGGCTAAATATATAGTGGGGAAGCATACATTCTAGGAAACTGGGGTTTAGATTGGCTCCCTTTTAATGGTGTGTAAGCTGAAGAGGAAGCTGTGTACACTGTGGTACACTGTGGTACATGTCAATTTTGAAGATAATTCCTAATAATAACGTGAGAAATTTTTGTCAAAAAACAATTATTCAGTAATTCAGTCTTTTAATAGTTGTGTTGGGTGCTTGGTCACGTTCCAGTCCAAATACTATTCCCTGTTGTGACTAATGGATCTTTATCAGGTTGGGTTTTTTTCTCATTTAGTATATTTAGTTGAATTATCAATAATTATGTCATAAACAGACAAGGACAAGCAAAAAATATCCTGCTTTTTAAAAGAAATTGCAAAATATGCATCACATTACTTTTTAAGTGCTTTTGGTTATCCCAGTGACTAAAGATTCTACTATTTTTTGCAGAGATATGATAGCAACTGGTTGTGAGGATAAGAATGTTCGTGTTTACTACTTGGCAACCAGCTCGGATCAGCCACTTAAAGTTTTTACAGGGCACACTGCCAAGGTGTTTCATGTACGATGGTCTCCCCTGAGAGAAGGAATCCTCTGCAGTGGCTCTGATGATGGGTGTGTTTTTCTGAACTATTATAAAACTAAAAACTAAGAGAGAAACTTCAGAGCTTTAGTTGTACTGGTGCTGGCACCTTCAAAAACTCTGAGACTAATATAGTAATACTCTAAACCTCTGCCTTGTTTAGATACAGGCTGTAGCTTGCTGTTAGCTTAATGTAGTATTTGGGCGGCAGGATAATTACCAAAAATTGTCACAACTGATGTAGCAATGGAAGTTTCCACATGGGAGAGTCACCAGTTGATAATCTGTTATTCCCAGGCATGATAGATACAAGGAGGACAGCACATGCTTACCTTATGTCTAAAGATAGAAGTGCAAGACCTCCTCTTCTTTGATGTCTTTCAAACGTATAATTAAGTAGAATCTGTGGAGATTTCTACTTGCTGCTAGGTTCTTCTGTTATATTGGTTTTCATTACTTTCTTTGAGGTACATCAGTCTATGGTAAGCAGGAAGAAGGTTTTTTCTCTTTTTAAGCTACTTCCCTGCAGAATATACAAAACATTTCTGAGAAAGATCACAAATTAGGAGTACTGGCTTCTAGTGCTTTCCTCAATATTATTCATTAGATGTCTATGCTTGCAGCAAAATGTTAGTCCATAGTGTAATATGATTCACTAGAGAAAATTACAACAAACCTTTTATGTGTAAATCCACTCTATTTCACATGAGCAAGAAGTAGTGAACCCAAATTTCTGTCACGGTGCCATTGTAAGATATTCTGATTTCATTACCAATTATGGCTCTGTGACAAGTCTTGATTACAGAGGGATTTTCAGAATACAGTCACACTTTCACTTTGAAAGAAAGCAATTGTTGAATAACTTAGTCTGGGGTAACACAGAAAGTAAGCAGTCTTTTGAGTTTCTTTTGCCTGGGAACTCTCCTGTTCTTAGTCACACTCAGGACTGTATCAGGTGACCTGCTTAGCAATAGATGGCAGCAGTATGCAGGGGGACATGCATGAGCACATGTTGCTGTGGGACAAAATACATAATATTCCCTTCTAACATGCATATTCTACTTTGAGATGCAAGGCCCCTCAAATTTGCATATCACAAATAAATACTCTGGTAAATTTGAAGCTTTACATATTGCTGAAATGATAATCATATAATAGGAAGTTATAATCATATTTCAGTAGGTGATTTAATGGACATAGGTCTTTTTTGTCCTGTTTCAGTACTGTTCGAATATGGGATTATACACAGGATGCTTGTATAAGTATTCTTAGTGGACATACAGCTCCAGTACGGGGACTGTTGTGGAATCCTGAAATTCCTTACCTGCTAATATCTGGTAGTTGGGACTATACAATTCGAGTCTGGGACACAAGAGATGGAACATGTTTGGCCACGGTTTATGATCACGGTGCAGATGTATATGGTAATATTTTAAAATTCTGTTTTATTCCTGTATTGAAATGCATTTTTAAATATTTGAAAAAATATAAAATAATTTAATCGAACTATTTATTACATAAACTTAATTATGCAATTACAATTTTAAATGTCCTCTCTACTAGGATTAACATGTCATCCTAGTCGTCCATTTACCATGGCATCTTGCTCTCGTGACTCAACTGTGAGACTCTGGTCATTGACACCTCTTATAAACCCTCTACAAATTAATATCTTAGCAGATAGATGTTGGGATGAGATTATTGGTAATACAGGTAAGTAAATGGTATACACTGTTGTTTCATTCATTTTCTGTATGTTAATATTTTTTCCCCCTTTTTTTTTTTTTAATTTTCATGTATAAATCTTTGTGTGTGTTAGATCGTGCTGTGGAATCTGGTGCTCCTCCTTTGCTCTGTGGTAAAGTTTCCAGGGATATTAAACAAGAAGTGGAAAAATTGACCAGAAATATTCGAGGAAAAAAGCTAAGGTGGTTTTCAGAGTGTTTTTCAGTAAGTATTCTGCAAACTTAAGGATGTTGTCAGTGTGCATGATTTTCACTTCTGAAATCAATCACCAGAACTGCAATTTCTTTCTTTTCTGCCTTTCTATCCTTTTCTTTTTTTTTTTCTTTTCTGTCTTTCTTAAAGGAAGCTCAAAATACGTGCAGATATCTACTCTCTCTGTTAACAGTTCTGCATGTAAATGTCCATGGCTGAATTGTCTGTCAGTTATGAGCACCAGTTTTTCACACAGTGAAATAGGTGGGATGATTAAATTTTCTGTAGTAGAAGTTTGATTTGACAGGAATTTTCTGTTGGAGAAAATGAAAATATATCTTTTGTCAAACTGTACTGGAGTTTTAAATTGTAGTCTATCAAAGGGACTCTCTTGTTACAGATAAGATTTGTACTGCCCAAGAGTCTGTGCCAGAATCACTGTATTACTTCCAAGAGCTGTAGGAGTATGCCATGCACCAGTATCCATCTATTGCCTTTGGTTCATTGCATAATATTTCCTATAAATCACTACAGTCTCTCTGTGCACTTCAGTTAAAAATACAAGCTACTGGTCTCTGTGAGTGCTTTCCTGCATATGAGCTGAAATTGAGGCAGAACAAGGACAAAAATGACCTAGAACTACAGCTTGCATCAAGCACTGTTGTAATTTGTCAATAGATTGATCTACGAAGACCTAGTTCATCCAAAATACTGGTTTTGATTTCTAGCTAAATTGAAGTGTATGATTCAGAAATGCTGAAACACTATTCCTCAATTACAAACCTTGAATTTTACCATTTATTAAAAATAAGTTTTTGTAGAATTTCTACTTTTACAGAAGTTACACATTTTGATGTCCCATGTCAATTTGAGAGTAAAACTCTTTTAAGAATATTAGAATTACCCAGGAAGAAAAACTTACAGTTCTTTTTGAGTCCAGAAAATAAAGTGTTGTGTTAAAACTAGGGGAATCAAGTTAAGAGTTTAAGAGACTCTAAAAAGTTGGGTTTTTTCTGCTAAGATCTTCTGCTTTTTACCAGCTCAGAAGTAGCTGGACTTCTAAGCTTGTAAACTTGTCTTAGAAAAGCTCCTTCAGCTCAAAAGTTCAGTGATTATTTTT
Source organism: Florisuga fusca (assembly GCA_038090715.1). NCBI lineage: Eukaryota > Metazoa > Chordata > Aves > Apodiformes > Trochilidae > Florisuga > Florisuga fusca. The sequence continues at coordinate 21,188,524 of JAAWXA010000001.1, read as the reverse complement.
CTGAAGCTTTTAATTACTTTATTCTGGATCTCACTGCACGTTAAACCATTGTCCTAGTTCTACTGAAGGATTGATTCAAATGTTAGACCAATAAAAATGCTTTTTTTTTTTTTTTAAAGCTACCTTTATGGCCTGGAAGAGTTTGTGTGTACAGTTACACTATATGTGTCTATTTTAAGATTTAATATTAAGATATTAGGCCAGATTGGGACAATCAAGCCTTAAAGTTGTTTTTTACCTGGCCCGCCTCTTTGGTTTTCAGAAAATGCTCATCAAGTACTGGGGCAGCAGTTGAATGCTTGCACTAGTCACCAGATAGCTTGGGAGCAAAAGGTAAAACTGATGAGGAGCTGTCATTTATGTCTGCTCATAATTCATGGATCTTGATTTATCTTCAAAGCCTTGAAGAAAACTGAAGGAGTCACAGTATCTTGAACTAATTCTTCTCGTCACAGTAAAGCTAGTATTGAAATGGTGTGAAATTGTATTTCTTTAAAATGACTGACATGCTTCGATGTCTTTACAAGTTCAATATTTTCTCAAATATTACTGTAATACAACTCTTCCCTAACAATTCTAGCCTCCAGGCGGCAGCAAAAATTTATGGGATTTAGTTGCTGTAATAAAAGGACAGGATGACAGCTTGCTTCCACAAAACTACTGCAAAGGAATTATGCATATGAAACATCTTGTTAGATATAGAATGGTAAGTGAAGCATAAATGGCATGTGAAGATGTTTAGTAATCCATATAGTATTTAACTCTTTAAAAATAACATTTAATGCTTTTCAATGATTTATCTAGAAAATAATTTTGGAAACAATGAAAAGAAATTGCAAAGCAAGCATCACTAACACTTGAACTATGAAGCATGATTGTCTTCCCTGTTACAGAGACTATAACTTTATATTCAGTAAAGTTAAATTATTTGGTTATTTAAACATGAAGTTTGCAATTATAGTTAGATGCAGGGACAGAGAAATTCATGGCTGAAAATGGAGGAGAGTCAGCAGAAATTTGTTCTGTAGCTGTCTGGAAGCTGAAAACAAGAACCTGGCGTTAGTGCAGGTATGCAACTAAAGAATGACTCAGATATGAATAGGAAATTCAAGTACTAGGCTTTTTATGTTAAATGTGATTCTGTTGTAGTGTGTTTCTCAAACTCTACAAGATGAAGAAATTTAGGCTCTTTTCACCAACTAATATAAAATTTCATTGAGTTGAAATATAAATCATTTATTGGCCATATGATGAATGGTCTAGGACACATGGATGAGTTTATGGTCTGTCTTTATTTGGGCATCCGTATAATAGTTAGAAGCACAATTTCTGACTGTATTGTTTATGTTCAAAAATATTTTTTTTATTCCAAAAATGTCAAGATTTTTAAGATGGACTTGTTGGTGAATTACATATGAGACAAAAGTTGTGAAAAAATTGTACAAGAGAGGTTAAAGGAAGATGATAGAAGAAATTGTGTGTGTGCAACAAAACACTGACACAATTACTATAATAATATGCATAGTTCCATGTAATCTCACTGTAGGCTATTCCAGGGAGCCTTTTCTCAAAAGCATATTTTCTTTAATCATAGTTTTTATTTTCCATTGTAATGTTTGACTGTGGTTTGTTCTTAGGAAAACTTTATATCACATAAAACTGTACTTTTTTTTTAATTCTTACTATTTTTATTTTTTTCCCCCCTCAGTCCCAGGCACAAGAACTGACAACAGTAAAAATGTCCAAGTTTGGAGGTGGTATTGGTGCACCAAGCAAAGAAGAGAGGCTCAAAGAAGCTGCAGAAATACATTTAAGATTAGGACAAATTCAGCGATACTGTGAACTAATGGTAGAACTTGGAGAGGTAAAATATCAGAACATTTTTGAACAGCAATAAAATATGAGGGTTTCTGAAAGGCAGATACCCTTCCAAAGATGAAGTAGCAACAAAATGGGTTGCTACTGGAAAAAATTCCTGGAAAGAGTAATCTTGCTCCAATTATATTATTTTTAACATATGCTGTCTAATGCATAGCTCATTCCTTATTTAACTTCTTGACAAATTCTTTTTCATGGAAGAAACATGAAAGTAGTTAAAAATACATCTGTTTCTCAAAATAAAATGATCAGGTTAAATATATTATTGCTTTCTTCTAGTGGGACAAAGCTCTCTCTGTTGCACCTGGTGTTTCAATGAAATATTGGAGGAAGTTAATGCAAAGGTAAGGTAGTAAAAATATAGTGCCAAATTGTAGGTTCTGTCTGTGAAAGGACACATACAAGTAGGAAGGATGGATACTAGTATTAGTTACTTGGCTTTTGTTAAAGCATTCTATTGATGTTACTTTTTGTTCTGTAAGTTTTGGGATGGAACTGTTGGCTCTTTGTACAATGATTTTGTGTATGGGAATCAAGCTAAAGGTTGAGCATAAGTTGTAAATTTAACAGGAAACTTCAATGCAGTATCTACAGTTTGCAAGTCTTGGGAAGTGTGGAAAGGCAGATGGACTTCAGTGATCTTTGTATCACTTCACCTAACACACCATAGAAATTATTTTAATGATCATTTACGTATGTAGGTCTTTCTTGTTTGTTTATTCATTTGTTTAATTAGAAGAGCTGATCAGCTAATTCAGGAAGAAAATGATGATGTCATCCCATACTGTATAGCTATTGGAGATGTGAAGAAGCTGGTTTCTTTCTTTACTTCAAGAGGGCAGCTTAAAGAGGCTCTGCTCGTTGCACAGGTATTATTACATGTAACAGTGTGGGAGGTGTGTTTAGCTATTTGTTTCTAACTCTGAAGATGACAAACATATTTAAAAGTGTGGCTTTGTTCACTTTTGCAAAATGGATAACTAATGGTATCCTATTCTTACTGTTTTATGCAGGTTTTATGCAGAAATGATTAAAATCTCTTATTAAAAATAAGCATTTCATGCTTACAGATTTTAATCCTGATTTGTCTGAATTGCAATCGAATGTCTATAATGAAAAGCAATGGTTGGAGTACAAAATTAACCTGATTTTTAGCAGTCAGTGTTGTCCTTAATGTCTCAGACATGTAGGATTTCTCTTGGATTTCTAAGGTCTTGGTCATACTGTATAATCTTTACATGAAACTGCTCAACTGCAGTCTTAAGCCAATGCAGGAAGTCAAACTTTTAAATTAATTCAAAAAACAGTCCAAGAAATTACCTAATGACCATATGTCCCATCTGCTTCCTAGTGTAAACACAAGTTAAAGGGTGCAAAAAACATGCAAGGCTGGTACTTTGTTTCATTTGTTCTCATAATTCCTTTATTGTTTTGGGGCAATTTCTGCATACTTAATATAGTTGGTGAAATAAACTGTCAAGATTTGTCACTGGGACTTTCTCTAGTTTCTACTTGTCTGTAAATGTTCAGTTGCCTCAGATGAGAACTTTTATAATGGATGTGAATTTGTACTTTGGAAATTGTCCATCTATATGTTGTTTGTCTTCTAATAGTAGCTAAATAGTGAGCAGAATGGAATATTGAGGTATGTTTAAATTTAACAAGGTACAGTGTTTGAGCCTTAAAGCACCTTAAAGCTTTAGAAATATCTTCATTTTTCTTTTAAGAAAGACCTCACAGGGGTTGCTTTTATTACAATTCATAGAATACTCTTTGTCTCAAAGGTTTCATCAGACAGTATTAAACGAAAGCAGAACCTTTTTTTCACTTTTAACTGGGCCCTGTGTTTCATTGTCATTATCCCAGCTACACCTTAAAGCACATGAAAGAATTTCCTTATAATCCACACAGGTCTCTTCTCATTTAATGTCAGAAATAACCTGTTGTCAAACACAGAAAAGGTTTGGCTTATGCCACTATATAAACGTTTCCAGATTGGCTAGTGTATCTACTGAGAAGTGTTTAAAGAGCTTGTTCTTCACTCCTACGGGAATAAAAATCAGTTTTGTAGCCCGCAGTGACCATTTTATAAGCATAGTCTGATGCTGGAAAACCCCTGTACAGATTCATAGGAAGGAAGAGGTCTCTTGCTTCTATAGAATTTCTTGTGTGGCTGGCTAACACTTGACTAAGATTTAGCTATGAGTAAGTTCATTGGTTTAAGCATTTCCTTTGTTTTAATTAGGCTTTTTATATATCTTAATTATTTAGTCATTGTTGAAAAATCATATTTCATGTTCATTTTGGCTGGTTCATTTCATCCTTTGGGTTTTTTTTTCAATTCTAGGCAGCTTGTGAGGGGAATATGCAGATGTCACCCCTTTCCACAACAAGTGGACCTTCAAATTCTGGTGAAAACAATACAGATGATTATAATGAGTAAGTTGTTCTAGCCTCATATCAATGCAGACTGTAAAGTCATCAAGGGAGATAAACCATGGTTGATTAATTTGGCATCAGCATTCTGACAGAATTTGACAACAAAATATTGCATCTTCTAGCACTTAGTTGGTAGAGTTACTACTAGCTGATGCTACCTACCCTGCATAATTCCCCTAATGTGCCTTCTTTTAGCACCAAATGTATTTTTCATATTGCATATATTACAATTATAAATATCCTTTCAATTACTTGATTTCCTATGTATTTAAGTATGTTTAAATATGTAGCGTATTAACCTAGAAATTTTTATATGTAGAGTAAAATTTAGCATAAGCAAGTATGTGTGAGACTGTTTTATTCATCTTCAGCTCCTAAAGCTTCAGTATTTATCAATGAAGTTTCTGGCAATGTATACACTAAAGGATATGTTTTCATTCTGTGTGCACATAAAAGAAACAAGTCGTGTCTCCTTGTGTTAAAACAGTGCTGGAAAATCTAAATCACATTATCAGGTGACTTGTAGTAATAAAATCAGCTTTGAGGCTGCATAGTTACTTCAGTTAAGTGTGTTGATTTTTAGTAATTAGTCTGAAGCAGTATTTCCATACTGATAGAGATTTTGAGTAAGGGATCCACTTGAATATGCACCAACACAAGTTGTGGATGAATCTCAAACTGCATTTTGAAAGCTAGTGGTGTCATTATCTGTAAGTCAAATACACAAATTTTAGGGTAGAGAAAAAAATGTGGTGGCTTTTATATAAGTTAAGAGCCAAAGAATTCTTACCTATAATTGACTTTGCAGAATTCATGTTTTGTTCCTGCAGGCTCCTGCACGAAGTCAGTAAAGAACTGGCAGAATGGTATTTCCAGAATGGCCATGCTGTGCTTGCAGCATGTTGCCATCTGGCTGTTGAAAATATAGAGGTAATACTTTTTTTTAAATCTATTTAACTGTGGGAAGTCCAACATTGATTTCCTTTTACATCTCCACATTAACTGGTTTATAAAAAATATATACCACATTCTAAAATGTATTACTTATACGTGGTATTTGATTTGTATGTATTTACAATAGAGAGTTTGAGCCTTACAATATTGAAGCTAGTAACAAAGCTCCCCTGATTCTCTTACATTCAAGATTACTTTCATACACAGGAAGTAGTATGATATTATTTAATTGTATCTTCATATATACAGAATGTTGTTTACTGTTTATGGTGACTCAGAAGACCCATTCAGAACTTGGACTTTATCATGCTATAAAATTGCAGTCTGTGCCTTGAAGAATTTGCAGTCTAAATGGTGAAGTGAATAGCAAAAAAACCTTACGCCTCACCACAAAAATAAGGCTGACATAATATTTTATTGGATTTTAATTTTGCTTGTAGTTTTACAAATGGTATCTTCTCCTCATTATCTCTGGATTTTATTGCTGCTGACCCAAAATACTATTCTTCCTCTGCTCCTTGAAATAAGTAAAATTCCATCTTAATGATCTGTTCAGAGAGAAATTAATCATCAGTTAATGCCTATATTTCAAAATATGTTTTCAAAATATACACAACACTACAAATTGTTGTGTAGTTTCTTACAGTTTAATATTCTCCTCTGCCTACACCAAGTCCAGCTGTCCAGATGAGTTGAGAACAGGAGAGTCCTCGTTCCGTTTTATTTGTGTGGGGTTTTTTTTTCTTTTTCTTGAGTCCCCTTTTGTCAAAAGCTGGGGAAAATCTGTACTCTGAAAGCTTGTGTCCTTAGTTAAAGCTAGAAAGACTTGCTATCATGCTTTTTCTGTATGTGTAATCTCTTATTGGGTTGCATAAAGGAAGATGGTACTAAAGGAAATATATTCGTTTATTTAAAAACTGATTAAGGCATGATGCACAATTATTAACTCATTTAAGAGGCCCAAATTATATATATATAGTTGCTTTAATTAATGCATATTTTGTCCTCTTAAAAAGCGGTATCATAAATGAATGTCATATGCTCAAGATGGTGAATCCCCCCAGATGCTTGTGTCCCTTAATGATATTATTTTTCCATTGAGCAAGCTTGCGATGGCAAACCTGATTCGTGGAAATGAACTGGAGTTGGCAGTCAGTGTGGGTACTGTCTTAGGAGAAAGTGCAGCAGAAGCAACACATTATGCCCTAGAATTGCTAGCAAGAAAATGTATGACAATAACATCATGGTAAGACTTTCTTAATACAAAGATTTTTATTTCCTCCACCACCCCTGCCAAAACAATAAAGGTGTCTGTCTCAGCCTGAAACTTTTCTAGACACCAGACCACCTTTTATAGGTAGAATTGCTATATTAGACCTTTGAAGCACAGAGTATGCAAATGTTACACTTTGTTCTCAAAACACATTACATATTCATACCAAATGTGAGAAGAGTCATTGTCAAACAGGATGAAACCTGCTGGAAAAAATCTACATACTTGGGCAATAGGGAGCATAGTAGATTGGAGTCTGCACTGAGTGAAAGTAACTGCTGCTAACAAAGTAAAGATTATCTTTTAAAGTCAAAAGGAGCAGAATATTAATCAGGATCTGTGAAGTGATTTTAAAGTATGTGCTTGAAAAGTGTAAAAAGAGGTTGAGGAATTATTTTATATTGGTTGTGAGAATATAAAACAGCTGGCAAGATTTAAGAATGAAATGAGATTACTATTTAAATCTGCAGGAGTAGGTCATTTCTCTGTTGCATACAGAGAAAACTATCTGTGCTAAATTTTCTTTTCTCCTTGTGGTGGTTTTCATCTGAAGGATACAGTTTTGGCCTCTGTTTTTTGCCTACCAATGTAAAGCAGAAAATAATTTTAAGGTATTTTTGATAGTTGTGCAGGTGTTTAAGGCTTAATAATTCATAGAAAATGTGTGCTCAAACAGATACTACAATTAAACATCCCTTTTTTCTGCTACAGTTGATATTTGCTTGAGCATCTAGAGGTAGCCTGAAAGAAATAGACTGGAACTCCTCTCTACAGAACATTTAACTTGCTTTAATCAATGAAGCATTGTAGAAATACATAAAATAAGAAGAAAGATGATTTGCTGCTTTGGTTGTACAAAGATATAGCAAGTCTGCATTGCACCAGTTCTAACAGGGCTGTTTTAGCAACTCCATCTGCAGCTTCTAAAGTCTCTGAAGCTCTTTCTCTGATCTTTTTGACTTCATTGTGAAGAGTGATTTTTATGTAGGATTTTATGCTGTGATAGGAAGCACTGGATATGGAGTTAAGAAAAAGAGTGATTCTTTTTTCCAGTTCCATAACAAAACTTGTTCTGATCTTAGTGTGGTAGCAAGCACTTGTAATAATATGGCATTTATGTGTTTGTACATAAAACTTCTGTGAACTTATGGCACATGAAGACTAAAGTCTACATGGTCTCATACTTGATGAAATTTTAAATTGGTGAACTGCATATTGCCCAAGTATGCAGAAGGATTTCTCAGAGGGTTTCAAACACTGTACTGAGCACCTATTACACCTACACCCTGCAATACTGGATTCTAATTTGCAGCCATTACAGAATTCTGTATACATTTTGTATACATTACAGAATGTATCTGAGAGAGATACAGAATCTCTCTCAGAAGAGATCAGAGAAATCTCAGAAAAGATCAGAGATTCCTGAATCTCTTTATATTTTGTAATTAAAGAAGTACTGGCACAGCATATAAGCCTTTGGTCCATTGCTTGTATAAGTTTCTGTATGGGGAAGCTGGAGTTCCTGGCCTCTGATTGCTATTTGAAGGGCTCCCTTTTTTGTTTTTACTGGTGATGCTTAGGGATATCCATCATTTGGAAACATTTCATTGTAGAGACATCTAATTGTAGGCTCCTTAAGGAATACCAAAGGACCTTGATGGATTAGTAATGAAATCAGTTATTGGTGGAATGTTGTTTTGGTCTTCAGTTGCTTGGGGATTTTTGTTTTCTTTGTTGGGGTTTCTTTATGGTTTGTTTTTTGGTTTTGGTGGTGGTGGTTCTATTGCTATTGCTTTTTTGTTTGTTTGGGGGTTTTTGTTTGCTTTTTTTTTTTGGCTGGTTGGTTTGGTTTTTTTAGAAGTGCTCTAAACTATAAAATCCAAATAAAACGGTCAAAATTAAATCTTTGTGCCCTACCCCAGCTTTTCACATTATAAAGCCTTGGGAAAATGTGTGTCTCTAAGAATACAATTTTTTGTGTGTGTTTAACACTGAAATACTGTTAAAAACAACCTCTGCTATTCAGAAAGCTAGTGTTACTTTACTTGAGATACTGAATTTACCTCATATGCAGACTCAGCCCCCTGATTTTGTTCTTTATACTGACAGCATTTTCAGTTTAATTCTTAAACAAACAATCCAAGTAGCCTGTTTTGTAGGTCATTATTTGAAGACTTCTTTAGATTTCTTTAAATAAACATTTGATTTTCGTTTTTTGGATGAGCAATTTCTAATCACTTAACAAAATTTTAAAATGCCTATGAAGATGAGTATTTGGGAGTAACTGATCTCAAAAACAATTTAAGAAGTTGTGAAATATATTCTGAATGAGCTTTTCTGTATCTTGGAGAATCAGCTAATGCATAATAATAGTATAACAGATTTTCAAAAGACCTTTTGGCATTATCTTCTTTAGGTTGTTAAAAGGCATTGGAAAGGTGTGGGGTTTTTTACTGTTAAACAAAGTCAGTTAATCTGAACCTTAGATTTGCTGTTGTAGTTTAATTATTTTTTATTAGATTTTTCCTCTGTAAGGGGAGAATACAATACAAATTTTTATTCATTACTGTTCCAATGTCTTCTTTTTAGCTTTCCGTCTCTTGGATACAGGTATTTTGCTTCCTTATAGAAAGAGAGACTTGAAAAGCATGACTTTATTAATGTTAAAAATAAGCTTAAACTAGGTGTTGTGATTTTAAAATTATAATCAATACTTGAAAATTACTACTAGAAGGTAGTTGCCAATATTTGACAGTATCTTACTTGAACATTTTTAAGACATGGACATAATTCTGAAAATCCAGGGGAACTTGGTAAAAGTTTTTGCTTTACACAGGGGCAAGTTGGTCTTGGGGGAATCACAGGAGAAAATATATCTGCATGAACTGAGGAGTCACAGAACAAGAGTAATCAGTTATTAAAAGCTCAATAGAATCATTATTTCAAAGTAATTTATTAATATTTACATGTGTGCTTATTGCGTTGAGAAGGGGGTAAAAAATGGTAAAAAGTTAGGAATATTTTTGAAAAGTTAATTTGCTTAAAATACTATTATCCTTTCAAAAGGGTGAAAAATGTATCACATTCTTTTCTTCTGTATTCTCTTCTGCAATGTCACAGAAGCAGTAGCTGTTCTGGATGACTGAGTGCTGGTTTATGCAGATCTCATTTAGCTCTAGAAGTCTGGAAGTTTGAGGATGATTTCATGACAGAGCCATATCAAAATCTTTCGTTCTTTCAAACTGGATGGGTCCTACTCTCCCTTACCATCCTGGCTCTCATTTCTTCCATGTCACTTTGAGGTGGTTCAGATGCTTGAGGATTGCACAGCTGTTAAATTTAACCAACTGAAGCAACAAAAAATTAACACGTAACACACACACACAAAAATAATAAGACTTGTTTATTGCACCAGACTAGTCTTACAGACTGAGGTTTCTTCTGCTCTTTTCTGAAACAAGTATTTTTTAAATGAAATTCTTCATTATAAAAGGAATGTAAAAGAGGAAATACTAGTTTCATCTTATTAAAAACCAATGAGAGTAACTGTATGTCATCTTTTATTTGTGCAGGGATTTAGCAGCTGATCTTCTTATGATGATTCCTGATAACAAACTGCAGTTAGTAAAACTGTGTGCTTTTTATCCTGGATGCATAGCAGAAATAAATGACCTGCATGAAAAGGTACAATGAAAAAGAATTCACCTGAATGCTAACAAGAGGTTATCTATTGACTTGTTTACTATTTTCAGAACATTTAAGTTATGTAAATTTCAGATGAATTTGTCACTAACAGTTTTATATTTTACATACCATTTTTCGCTCTTTTAGTCTTCATTGACTTTATTTGTAGTGTTGCCTATAAAGAACTTCAGTTCTTTTTATTCTACATGAATTACTTCCTGAAGTAGCTTATGATCTTCAAAATTACCTAGTAGTATGACTTAGAACGCCCTCATGCCTGAAGTGCAGGCTAATCATGTCTTGTTAGATCAGCTTTCTGTGCTGTCCTCAACTGGTTTACATCTTATGTCAGTAATCCTAAATCCTTCCATTCCACTTCAGCAGCAGAAGGGTCTGAGATGTTCAACTCAGACTGCACATCTATTAAGCTGTATCAAAAAGTTCATGAAAATACTAGCAATGGAGACTGATAGTGCTTAGAGAACATTCTCATCCTGATTTGTTTTTTGATCTAGATGGCTTTCTTTATATGCGTTGTATTCACCTGTGTCCTTTGAACAACACCCCTCCTTTCAGAGAGAGTTTAATCTTGTTACATACAAACTTCAGTATTTGTTGGCATCTTAAGAGAATTGTTTGAACATTAGAATAATTCTTTGGCAAAATCATTGTTTTTCAGTGTAATCTTCCTGATGTAGAAGAATGTATGCGATTGGCAGAGACAGTTGAGGCAGATGGGGATATATTTCAAACTATAAAGTACTACCTATTAAGCACAGAACCTGAAAAGGCTCTCCCTATTGGCATTCAGTATGTGAAAGGTAGGTATTTGGGGGAAAAAACTTCTAAAGCATGTCATTTGCGTTGGTTGCCTTCTGAGATACTTTGGTTTTCATTTTTCAACAGAAAAACTCTGTGGCTCAGATTGGACTTTAGAGTCAGTTTGTCCCTATCTCGATCTCCTAAGTTACATACGCACTGAAAGATTAGTGCTGCATAAATGTAGTGAGTGAGTACACTCTTTTCTTTATTTATAAATTTATACATTTATAAATTTTCTTTATTTATAAAAGTGGACGTTCCATTAAAGGAAACTTTTGGAATTTAAAAATATACAGTTGCACATATTTAGTATCCCCTCTTTGTTTACCAGAAGAGGGGTATAAAAAAATGCAACAAGCAAGCTAGTTCTCAATCTGGAGACTAGAATGTGGAATATTCCTAAATTTTCAAGGTTTAGGAATATGAAAAAAGATACTTTACTGCTTCTTTCTCTGGGGTGTTTACAATGTATGAATCCATGTTGGTCTTATCTGAAGAATCTAACTTTGATGAACCAGCTCTCTGGTTTCAGTTTCCTGAAGAAAAAGAGCAGTGGTACCAACACATAATATGGGTTTGTATGTCAAAATGTCACAGAAATTTGAGCTGTCACTCACAGAATTAGCTCTAAAATAGTTGGATGGCTGTGGTTCACCTTCATGACAGGTAGTTGCAGCTAGGTCTGAGTGCTTGCAGAGGTGCACACGTGAACAACTAAAAGGAACAAAAAGCTTAACTCATATGTGTGGCCTGTGGGGAAACCTGGCAAAACTGAAGTCCACACTAATATGGGGGGCAATTTTGTTTACATTTAGGTCACAGGAAAAGATCTGAGTGGCATTGTTTTTGTAACTTCACAAGACTGTGCTTAATAACTATGTGTTGTACATGCTATTAAAAATTTAAGAATCGAGGTTAATGTAAAGCAGATTGAGTCTGTTTTAAAAATTAAATCACACAGAAAGTAAGCATTAGCAGCAAACATATTCTCTTCAAAAGATGGATGGATAAAATTAAGTTTTTTAATTATAATTAGAATATGAATTTTTAAAATGTTTTTGTAAATGCTTGTTATTGTAATGATTAATACTTGTCTATTTATAGATTTCGGAATGAGTTGTTGATTTTGTGTGGTTACATTGGTGCTTTACTTGCTATCAGAAGACAGTACAATAGCATTGTACCTGCACTTTATGAGTATACAAGGTAACACTATGTTTTCAGTAACAATGAGAAATCAGTCCTTCTATCATGTATGCAATACATCGTCCCCACTTCCCCACCCCCTCCATTCCTTCCATCTGGAAAAGAAAAAAAAATCTGGGTTCCCAGTTCTGTTACAAAGTTATAAGGATATCACCATGACTGCATATAGAACCTTCTTTTCTTTATTCATTGCACAGATAGAAATTTCTGAGGTAATGTAACAAGTGGTGAATCCAGGATTTCAGTCAAACACTTAGTTCTGTAAGAAGAATATTTAGAGACAGATAAGCATTCAGCATTACCTTGGTGCATGATTACATGTAACAGTTCTAATTCTGTATCTCTGTGAAGATAGAGAAGATATTTGTACTTCACAGAAGATACTGTGAAGATATTTGCCAAGACTTGTTGAGTAGAAAGGACAAGCTTTGAATTTAGAGTTCGTGACTGGGTGCTAGCTTAATTCCCACCAAGAAACCTGTCTTGACCTTCTGCTACTCAGTGAGGTAACAATCCCAGGCATTAATGCACTTGACCCAGCAGACTTGATCTGACCTGGCCTAGTCCTGCCTGTTTAGCCTAACTCAACTCCAGCCAATCACCTCACTGACTGCTGAGCCTGACCCAGTTGACTTGACCTCACTTCCACTGGCTGCTCTAATTAATCCCTGTAACTTTGCTAAAAAATTAATCAAGAATGAAAGTTGCATATGTAAGAAGTAAGAACGCATATGGTTTTAAAATATAAAGAAAAATTTGAGCTAATTAAAGACAAACTTAAATAAGAAGGTGTAAATCAAACTTAAAACATACACTTTTATATCTAGGAATTCAATATTTCTGAGATTTAATACAGTGATTATCATGAAAGATTAATTTATTTCCATAGCAAATCAATAGTTTTATATTACTATTCTCTGTCTTGTTTTTCTTTTAAGAAAATATTCATTGCTAGAATTAATTTTGACTTTGTGTATTCCTTTATAGTCAGCTTTTAAAAAGGCGGGAAGTATCTGTACCTTTGAAAATTGAACAGCTTTCTGAGGAACTAGATGCATGGAGAGCTTGCACTCAATTAAACAAGTAGGTGGAAAAATATAAAGTTACCATGAATGAAACAGTTAGTCTTTAAATTTTCAGTTGTAAATACAGTATTTCCTTTTTAAAATCTGAGTGTGAATCTAAAAAAATAGCACTTTGTGGCTCTTAATTTCTAATACAAATTGAGACTGTAGTTGAAAAACAAATAACTTTTTTTTCATAGGCCTACCACTGAATTGCCTTGCCCCTCACCATCTGAGTTGCAGAGAACAGTGTATTCAGTCCTGGTGTCACGAATACAAGAGGAGCCTCTGAAGGGAATGGTTGGGCCAGACTATGTCACGGGATCAAATCTTCCCAGTCATTCAGACGTTCACATCTCGTGTTTGACAGGGCTCAGGATACAGGTAGAGTTTCAGAGAGCTGAAGTGTTCTTTCTCAGTGATAGGATTGACTGTGTGGGAGGTTGCTGTAAATCTAAGGTCATTCACATCATTTGGGGGGAAAAAGGTTTTCCCTGTTGTCACAATAGCAGAAGTTAAAGAGGACAAGTGTCCCATCTTCTATATAAGAAAGGCTATAATAAGACTTGTCAAATAAAATGCCCAGTTTCCCAATCCAAAACACTTTCCATTTCCATGGGAAAGACAGATTTCCTTTGCCAAATGTTCTGTCTAAAGAGCACATAGCTTATTGCCTACTACTTCACCACAGCTTGAATAAAACCCAAAAGTATTTATTTTCAACTGCATACTAGTATTATTCTATTGTTAATATTTAGCATTATGGAAATGCATACTATAAAACTTGTAATTCATGATCAATTAAAACCAGATATTGGAAGACTAAATATTCAAATATATGTAATCATCACTCATATAGAGCTATATAATCAAAACATGTTACTCCTTGTAACATGTCTTTGGTATATGTTGTTATTTCCATAAAGGAAAAATTGGCAGAGCTGAAAACACTTCTGTCAGGCTCTTGTCTCCAGACAGTGCCTCTGTGGGAATTTACCCTCATATCAGGCTGAGACTATTTCCTGTCTAGTGCAAGATGCCAGCCCAAAAAGTAACAGGGTCTTTCAGGAGTTAAGAGGGATAGTTTTGCATCAGAAATTGGGAAATTGCAAACTGCTAGCAGGATTTTTGAGGTAAATTAATTCACAAGTGCACACCATCAAGTCTAGAAAAATTTGCTGCCTGAACTTCCACATTATACCAATGGTCTCTGGCTTTGGTTGTGCTCTCAGCATTTGCTAATGGCCAGTTTGTTAAATGAAGATGTTAGCAAATAGCTCTCCCATCAGGTAAATTAGTATTTTGCCCTTCATGCTTTTCATAGTGAACATTTGAAATTATTCTGTAGCCCATGTGTAGATTCAATGTTTTTGAACAGATCATGAAGGCATTATGTTGTATTGTTTCGTACCTGGAGAGACACACAGATCAGCCCTGATAATGACAGACACAATGAAATAGATACAGTGTTCTGAAGGAAAAAACTTCCTACCTCAGACTCTAGTTCAGGCTAAGTTTAACTGACAAACATACATAAAAACCACAATTATTAAAAATAAAAAAAAATTAAGGATTATGATATACTGGCTGTTCAGGTTTTGGAACATAATGAGTTCACTCAGTTTATAATGTGTAGCTATTATAATAGCTTTAAGTGGTGGGGTACAATTTTTGCACAAACCTAAGTGATGGCTGTAGATCAGGTTTTCATGTCAACAGTGCTCCTGTTGTGGTAGACCTTTACATACAATACATGTGTACTTTGTTTTCTTTCCCTCCCCAAACATTTTTGCTGTACAGGGTCCAGTGTTCTTCCTTGAAGATGGAAAATCTGCTATCTCACTGAATGATGCTTTGATGTGGGCCAAAGTTAATCCATTTTCACCACTTGGAACAGGAATACGACTTAACCCTTTCTGATGAGGTATTTTCCTCAGTACTTTGTAGTGCTTAAAATAACACTCTGGGGATTAATGCTGATTTAACCTCCATTGTCAAAGGACAGAAAGATGGCAGTTGATTCCTCCTGAAGGCCAATTACTTGGACTTTGAAAATTGTAAAATGAGAACAAGACGATTTCTATACAAACGTTTGTTGCTAATCCAAAGAAAATGTTATTTGAGAATCCAAAGAAGAAAAAATGTCCTAAGTTCATAGACAGCCATCTCTTTTTTTAAGTAATAACAGTGTTGTCAGACAATAGACATATTGTGGTCAACCCAGTGTAAACTGAGGAAGTAAGGAACTTAATGTGTAAACTTTAGGAAGTAAGTAACCCTCTGCACATGATGAAAATATGAACAACAAACTGTGAAATCAATGAACATGCTTTCAAATGCATAATATTCAAACAACTTTATTGATAACCCCTGCAACCTGCTTTTAGAATGAGTGGAATCCTGTGGCTGTTCCATGCAGTGTGTCCCTCTTTATTAATCTTAGCTAATTTTTCACTCACAGGATTCTGTAGAAAAAGTAAAATTTAAAAAGTACTTAGATTATTTTTTCATCTATTAGTTATTGTATTTTAATAGCAGAACAAAGATGTTTACTAATGTTTTGTTTAAATAGGTTTGAATATCTAGATTGTAAAATTCTATTTTCTAGTAAGTTAATCTTTGGCAACTGTCCCCCTTATACTTTCACTGAAAGCTGGAATATATTTATAAAACTTTTTTTAAAAAAAATCAACAGCAGGATTTATAAGGAACAAACAGCAAATATATTGAAATCATTTAAATGTTATGTACATTTAAAATACTTGTTTTCTTTTTACATTTTGTATTATTTATACATATTAGTATGCAGACCAGAAGTAAATATTTGTGCATATATTTTATTTAATGAAGTTGCATTCAAATTGAAAGAAAATTATGGCAATAGAATACTATTTAAATTTTAAAGCTATGTCTCATATGGAATATAATAAAAATGCAAATCTTATAACTATTCTTAATAATTACACTTATTAATAATTCTTATAGTCAGAATTACCTGTAGAAAAGATTCCTTGGTTTTAGTATTCTTTATTAGTGTAATGAATGGTACACAAACAGAAATCTACTTTTCTGGTTTTGCATTTTTTTGCTTCTGCTTTAGAATAAATTGAAAAATTCTGATAGTTACAAGAAAGGTAAAGAAGTTGCAATTAAAAATTGACAGACCTATTTCAAGAGAAACTGTTGTAAAACTGGAAATAACATAAAGTCTATTTTAGCAGACCCTGTTGAACTAAGTCCTCTGTGTAGGTAAGCAATGCCCTGATTTAACTAGAAATAACAATGCCACCATGCTGGAAAGATGGGATGGAGATTAAAAATTCCAGTCTTTTTTTTTTTTTCTTTTGCCTCTTTAAAAATTTAAAACTTCATTCTGTCAGTGGTCTAGAATATTATTATATACATATATATTATATTATACACCAGAGTTTCTGGTGTAAGAATATATTGGGGGCAAAGGGGAAGCTTAGCTCTTCTCTGATCTATACAAAAACATTTTTATGACATTCTTGGATGCTGGAAGAGAATGTCTTACTTTTTGCAGGTATTGTTTGGAAAATGTTTTTCTTTGTTTTTTCTTTCTCTTGTGGAGCTTGGGGAATGAGAGTTGGATTTCAGAAATAAAACTTCATAATTTTTGAAGAAATTTTCCAGTAGTCAGTACCTGATGGGTTGCTTCTGTCAAATTAAAGACAGCACATAAAAATTGTTAATACAGAATTGGAGAGCAAAGGTAAGAACTGATCATGTGGTTCAGTGACTGATGATTGACTCAACTGCCATTCTGCTATATTTAAAACCTTCTGCTGTGTCCTGAAGAATTTTACCTGTATTTCGCAGGTTAAATATCTTACAATATGTCATAGAACTCCATCTATTTGTTGTGCATAAATTGTCTTAACATGGAATCTTAGAGAAATCTACTGCATCTCCAAATTACAGAGTGAGGGTTAAGATCTCTTCCATTGCTGAAACACAGAAATTAAAGCACTTTTTGTACTGGGAATCCATCAGGTAACAGTCATTGTGAATAAAATCAGGTTGCATTGTCTTTTAAGGTGACTGTATCCCATGTGGTGAGTGAGGGGAATACACAGAAAAGGTCATGCTTGTGTCTGTTGTTACAACTGTGGTTGCAACAGTCGAAGTGCAGATTCATAATTTTCAAAAATAATTTCTGATTGTTTGTTGATGTGTGACTTCATTGTCTGGCAG
The DNA here is from genome assembly GCA_038090715.1 of Florisuga fusca. Taxonomy (NCBI): domain Eukaryota; kingdom Metazoa; phylum Chordata; class Aves; order Apodiformes; family Trochilidae; genus Florisuga; species Florisuga fusca. The sequence goes on along the minus strand of JAAWXA010000001.1, from coordinate 21,170,989 downwards.
CGCTGGTCACATACAGATATCTCCCCTTAATACTAAGGAATCCTTGTATTCAAATGATTGTTCAACTCTTCTGTAAAACTCTGAATAAAGAAATTTGTCAAGCTATATGGCTACTCCTTTCCAGTCACTGTTAAATCCCAGTTAAGTTTAATATTGCTTTATCCCCACATAATCAAATTATCTGTTCTACTGAAAGCATCTGGAAAACACTACTGATGTGTTTGTGAGCTTTGTGGGACTTTCCTAGGTGGGTTCCAAAATATGTAAGAAAATATAATGTCTTATGCTATAAACTCTTCAATTGCAAAAGCTTCCTTTAAAATAAAATATGACACTTCAGATCCATGTTCTTGAATTTCTTCATTGGGTAAAATGATTTAAATTCAGAATTACGACAGTTTAATGCAAGAAACTCCATTATTTGCATAGAAAACAAAATTAAACTTCTGAGCCTAGATAACTTTCAGAATTTCAGAATTTTCGGGGCTTTTTTAAAAACTTGGAATTTTTGCATTTGTTTAGGAAGGAAATTAGATCCATGGTTATCTTTGCTCTGGATAAAAGTTACTAAAACCATGGGACAGGGAATAGATTTGTAAAAGCATTTGTGAAGACAAACAAGACCCTGACTGGCTACAGAGCTGACTGTTTATATCCCCCTTTTTCTGCACCATATCCTGCACTTCCCTACATAAGCTGAGGAAGGAAATAGGGAGATCCTGAGCCAGAGCAGGGACCTTAGCCTGCAGACTGATAACATCCCTTTGAATATGACAGTCTGGCCCATTTTCCATCCACGTCATCAACCACTTCTCCACCCTGTCTTGCAATATCCACTGCTGTGTCCTTGAACTCAGAGGCATTTATTTCCTCAAAGACGATCAGTGAGAAGTTATAACATCTCCACTATAGGTATAATGCTTCTGTTAAGAAGGGCTAAGGAACTCAGCAGTTTCTTTCAGTAATAAGGAGTAGCAGAGGGGAGTATTTATCAATAACATGTTAATGGTTGAAGTGCTATTTATTGATACTAAATTTTACTTCTGTAGCACAACAGTGATACACTGCCCAAGGAATGTTGGATGTAGCCACACAGAAGTCACCAAACATCAGAAAACACTAGGAAAAAATCAGAAGATAGTAGGCATGATCCAAATGACATTATCACCTGTAGTGTTCTAATGGTACTCCCCAGCTATGTGTAGGCAAGTCAAAGGCAACTGATGGAGGCCTGCTGCTCTCTGCCTTCACTTGTCATTCAGACACTTAGTACTGTGGCTATGGTAAAACATGAGTCTTCCATGCTCTGGTCCTGCTCTTCTTTTTAGAGAATGAAAAAAACCCTCTTCCTCCTTCTCTTGTATACTATTCTCACATATACATTAATGATGACATTAACTTTCTGTCTATATATGCTAAAACTGGGCTCCATCATTATTTCCATGAGCCTGCTCTTACTCTTGATAGCGTTGAACATGGCAATCATGGCCAACCATGTCTCATAATAGTAGTCACAAAAAATCAACCTTCCTGTCTCTTCAGTTTTTTAATCCTAAAAAATAAAAATGTTCAGGAATTGATTTTTTTTTTTAATTCACTCAGCATTAATTATTTACTTTTTACAGTTTTAAAACAAAATTACTTTCATTTTTAAAACAGGGAAACCAATACACAGTCATCTTAAATAGCTTGTCCAAAGCATTTTTAAAATGTATGGCCGTGTTATTTGTTGTGAAATCAGCATAAGGTATGAAAAACGTTGAGTGATAGGTCAGTGCTAGTGATGAACTATGACAAGAGCCTATAGGCCTCACAACTTATGCTTAGGGAGTGGATGTCCCACACCAGAGCTGCTGCTGCTCCTGTGTGGCAGGGACTTGTTCCTTGCCAGCTGCTGGGACCATCCCACTTCTGTTTCCCAAAAAACTTTATGCAACAGAAAAATAAATTCCCAGCATGGACAGGTATGAAGATAATGCCTGTATGGTTTTGTTATGCAAAATGAGATTTCTTGTTGCCCCCCCAAAAAAGCCCTTTAATTCACCAGAGAGGCTTTCGATAATAAAACTTCATTTGTACAAATAGAAAACCGAGCCAAACGTTGCCAAAAGCAACTGCTAAGCTTGTGTGCTCGTTCCTTGTGCCCCTCAGCCTGACGTGGGAACTGACCCTGACCCCGACACCGACACCGACACCGACACCAGCTGAGGCGAAGCCCCAACCCCAACGGCCGGTGCGCGTGAAGGGGACCACGCCCGCCAAGCTCCGCTGTTGGCC
>JAAWXA010000001.1:21127948-21168705 GCA_038090715.1 Florisuga fusca | reverse complement strand
AGGCTCCGGAGCTCCCCCGCCAGCCGCCCGCTGGAGCAGCCCCTGCCGAGACAGCACACGGGGCGGTGCACCTGCGGTGGTGCCCGGGGCCGAGGGAGAGTTGTTGGCCCCGCAGGCAGAGGGTCGCGGTGCGGGGCAGCCCGGCTGTGGGGAAGCCGCGATGCGTTAGAGCCGCGCTGCCCGCCCCAGCTCCCTCAGCGCCTCCCGGCAGGGGCCGTGGCGAAGCGGGGGCGGTGCCAATGGAACCCCCGGCCCGGGTGCGGCTGGCGGGGCCCGGGCCTCGGGAATGAATGCTGAGACACCAGTGCCGAGTTGTTTGTGTCTGCAGGAGCTCACAGTTGGATCTCTTTGCAGAATTGAGATACTGTACTACAATTTATTTTTTTTCTGAAAATGTCTCATAGATACTACTTTGCTGGTATAATACTAATCTCATAATTCATCCAGTAAACTTTCTGAACTTGGGTATGTTGTAGTAGTCTCCAACAAATGCTCTGACATGGCTCAATATTTACCTCAGGTCCCGGTTCCTAATATTTTACTCCACTACTTAACATTTGCTACATACTAAGAATTCAGCCCAGCAGAGCACCATTGCACTGGGGTCCCACATAATAAGAACAGTAACAAGCCTCTTGGCTTGTTGAACAAGGGATCATTATTTTGAAACAATTTTACCAAACACAAAAGTCAGGTGTTTTCATTACAATGTATTTTTGGTATGTAACATTAGCATAGTCTGATCTGCCAGAGACCTCTTCTAGTCCTTACAGGTCAAACACATCCTTTCCCTACTTTGTTTATTCCTGTCACATAGTTACAGAAGTGATGCCCCATTCAACTTGACTCAGCTTGCCAAAGCAACACCATTTTCATCTAATTATCTGATAACAAGAGATTAAAGATCAAGAGCTGCATATTGCCCAAGATTAGAATAATAATATTGCAGTGAACTGGTTATGGTTTACTCTTCTGGGTAGTCTACCATTCTACAGAATTAAAAGCAAATATCTGTAAACTCTTAAAATGGTCTTGCTTGATCTTTTCATGATAGCAAGGATTAGCAGGAACAGACTTCACAAAAGCCACAGGAGCATGAACATACCTGTTTGTGATGAGATGGCTTGGACTCTGATGTGCCTCTCAACTAAAGTTATAATACTATCAGACTTAGTTCCCACCAGGTGTTTTGCAGAACAGCCATGCTTGCTGAAAACTAATCTTACTGTATAGAACATGAGGGCTGTTTTTTTTTAAATGACATTTTCCTGAGTCAAACTAATAAAGTGTTGTGCACACCTGAAGGTGAAATTATCCAGTTCTAAATAAGAAAAGTTCAATAGGGCCATGGTTTGGCACATCCTTGTTTCTTAATAATACACAGTAATAGTATTGTACATAAACCCACAAATTGCTAGGTTCTGGAAGAAAACCAAAACCACCCAAATTGCTCCACTACAGAGTATGTGCATTATGCACTCCTAAGCAATTCTTTTTACTTGTGTCTGATTTTCCTTTGCAGAGACTCCAAAAGAGGCTCTCACTAGACTTTTCCTGGCAACAGAAGCAAATGGGATTACTTCAAAGAAGGGCAAGTGTCGGAGAGCTGCATTACTAATCAGTGGCTATAATTTAGCAATTAAGTAATCATTCTTCTTTTTGAATACTTCCTCCACAGTTCGTTCCCCACTTAGCATCTTTCCAGTAGGAACCTAAATACTGAAAGGAGTCACAGAAAAGAAATGGAGAAGGGTGAATCATCAAGGCCAAGTGGCAAATTTTTAGCTGTCTCATGATTTGGTTTGCAGGAATTCTCAGTCCCTGAGGAAGTAATCTGATGTCAAAGGAACACTAAACAGTGTGAGAGAAAGAGCACTGTGTTTCAGTCAGACACCTTTTTTTGACATGGCTGGAAATCACCAGCACGCAAGGGCATGAGAGAGGCAGAAATCCTTCGAGTTTTCTAATGTCTCTTAGGGGAGTCAAACAATAAAATTTCAGTCTCATCACAGAAATGGCTGCTAGAGCATTCTGAGATTTTGCACTGTGCTTGTTGGAGGTAGATAGCTGTTCAGAAACTAGACAGCATGAAAAATAACATTGTTTTCAGAGTGACACTTGTTCTGATACAGAGAAATGATATATTTCTGGAGCCTTGCATCTACCTCCTGAACCTGAGCTTGGGGATTCAGTATCCACATCTCCATGATACGCCCTCAGAAACCTCACGGATACTTTACAACTAGAAATGCCTTTCACCTGAAGCAAATAATTATTTAATGTGCCCACGATGCAGCATTGCTATGAAAACATAAGAAAAGAGACCAGATAATTCTGTTTTACAAGAGGAGATCAAAAGTATCTCAGCATTAATGCTTTTGAGCAATATTCCTCTGGCATTTTAAAAGTTACTAATCTTATTAATAAATAGAGCATCTAGAAACTGTGTGGCTGAAAATCTTGATTATGTTCACTGAAGCATACTTCCATTTCACAGGACAGGCAGTGAGGAAGAATAAAGGAAGTTTCTCACTGTCATTAATGAACTGTCTACTTAAAGGAAAAGAAGAAAAATTTACTTACATTTGTTTTATCTTTATTAATTTATATAGTGCACCTATCAGCAAGTATTTTTAGGTACACAAAGAATAGAAATTTAAAAACACATAAAGTAATGACTCCAAATGGACAAACTTGACAAATAATAATGAAGAAATTCGTTGTAGTTCAGGTTTGTCTTTAAGAGCATAAACACAGTTACAATTAACAGCACTAGAACTATTTAGTAAATGTTAAGCTAAAGCCATACAATCATTTCCCAGAGTATCAGCACACTTAGTCAATTCAGCTGTATTAGCACCTCGGTACCAGTTGCTGAATAGCTCCCAATTGTTACTATGTACCAACACCAAGTGTCAGAGATTTAAATGACACGCAAAAGGCTTTTTTATCCGCCCAGCAGTTCTCTAGATAAAATGTTCAATAAACAGAAAGAAGAAAATGTACTTGTGATTCAAGTTTCTAAGGATTAACTACTATGTTATCTATACTGTAAGAAATTCTTCAGTATTGTTGGCAACTGGAGTTGTGGGACAAGATGCAGCCTCGCTCTTCCTATGTAATTTCGGATACATAGTCGGCAGAGCTGACATAGAGAAGATGGTGTGGCTGCAAACAAAAAAGAAAGGACTTTAATTATACAACTCAAGACAGAACTTTGTTTTACAACAGACTTGCACGATAATAGGATTCCTAAAAAAAAAGTTAAAATTTTCAAATTTGTCCTTTTCTTTCCTTCCTTTTCCCTAATAGCCTTTTTTGGCCTTAAAACACCAGGCTGCTGAAACCTTACTAATAATCAGAGGAAATACTAAAAGAAAAAAAAGCTAGGTCAGCAAATAATTTCAGTTTTAAAATTTAAAACCTGCTCCCATAAATTATCTGATGTCAACAACTTTAAAAACTCCAGTTGTGTTTGTTTTTTTTTTTTTTTTATTCATAGAACAGGTGAAATACAAGCCATGGTACTACCAACGCTTCAGTGCAAGAATAAGCAGACAAAACACCCACAGATTCTGGACCACATTTAGCGGTCTTACCAGCTCACGGCAATGCCTCTAAATGCCCTGTAAATCTCCCCCCCAATCCCATAAAAATATGCATCTAATTCCAATTTATTTATTTATTTTTACATCTTTCCCCTGGCTTCTAAAAATCCTAGTAGCCATGATAATTTTGTGATAACCAACTGTTTATAGAGGGTTTTTTAAACAGCATTCAGACTACCAATATGTTTTTGAGAGGAAAAACATTAATCTGTGGAACTTGTTATTTCACCTCTAAAGTAACCTCAGTTGCTGCAATAGTTTTTCTGCTTATTCCCTGCTTTTTTCTTGTAGTCTATTTTTACACTGTACGTGTATCAGTCTGAACAAATCCAGGTACCTTTTGGGATATTTTCCCTCTCTCTAAGGCAACAGACCTTTAAGAGTTTTAAGGGGCTCTTATTTGTTGACACCTATTTCTCAGGAACTTACCATTCAGTAAAGAAAATTTAAATGTGAAACTTACTATACTTCTTAAAGTATATGCTTTTTAAAAATACGTATTTTAAAATATTGGGACAGCTGGTAAAATCTAAATATTTTTGATCTGCAATAGAAATATTATTTCTTTTTAACAAGGTCTGTAACAGCCAATAAAAGCATAGCTTTAATGTCTAATTCTGTAAACACCCAATAAATACAAGATGATACTTTTCCTGCTTGCATAAATTCTGATGCTTCTTGATCAACAGGCTCTGGCCTGGGTCTAAATACTACTGGGTATTTTTGTAGTTCAAAAAGGATTTACTTGAATCTTAATATATTTATTTCTAAAGCACAATTTTAGCTTCTATAACATGGGTTGTTTGGGCTGTTGGATTATCTGAGGGGAGGGCTGTTGTTTTTCTTTAAGAATACAAGTTACAGTTACAAAAACACACACATAAAACTTACCTTCATGGAGGAGAAGCAATCTCTCCACTGAACTGCTTGGAGCAGCTAGATCAACAGGCCTCTCAAAATCTGTATTTTTGGCATTTATGTCTGCCCCAAATTCCAGGAGTAAGTTTACAATCTCTGTACTAGAGTGCTGGGCAGCAGCATGGAGTGGAGTTTCCAAATGCTTTCCTTTCTGCACATTGGCACCTGGTGGACAGATGAACACTAAGAGACTTAAGAGGAAGTTAATTAAAATTGTCTTTGAGTAAAGATTATGTTGCTAAACAAACAAACTCTACTCTCCTAAAATGCAACACTGAATTAAGACACTAAAAATTTAGTTGTGCTTATGCAATGAAACCTAGGATGAATATATGGGCCAAAAATACCCCACAATACTGATGTGATTCAGTATAGTGCAATGAAATAAAATTAATAACTAAAATACAAAAAGTGAGAAAAGAAAAATCAAATTAGGTCATGTGAGCATCACCGTTGCCCTAATTATAAAAAACTATATTTTGTACATGTTTCAGAAAATTTGTACTACATAAAAATATGCTTTCTTTATTTAAGTCTTCAAGAAGAATCACTGAACTGAAGTTTAGGATTTATACTTTTGCTAAGTACACAAATTCAAGAAGGAATCTAACTTAGATGCTTTATAAAGCTGGCTTTGAAATAGATTTCCATCTCATCCAACTTCTATGGAGGATTTTTCTATGCAGGACTTAATTTTAACTAAGGTGGGGCACACAGTCAAGAAAGCTAATAAGGAAAAAACCCAAACCCTCTGATTCTCCCAAGCTGTGGACTTCAAATTATTACACTTCTGCATTAATATGTAATTGCTATTATACTACATTAATTTGAAATCATGCATTCACATTCAAGAAAAAAACATAATGCAAGAGTTCAATAAAACTAGCTAATGTGGAAGAACTTCCCTTATATGAGGAAGTTCTTCTTATATGAAGAACTTCCTAAATGAGGAAGATCTCGGTCAACATCTATACCCCAGGAGACCTAAAACTGGGTTTGCACCAGTAATTTTCTAGACTATTCTAGCACAAAAAAACCCCAAACCAAACCAAAAAAACCCCAGACCTTTTTTAGAGACCTTTACTTGGCTTCTGTACCAACTTTTCTCCTTGATCAACAGTTTTTTCCTTTTTAATTCCTATTTGTATGAAGTAATTTAGTTATACCACAGGCCTAGCAATTAGATTTGAAGTCTGAATAACTCAGTGTTCTCAGTATTAAAATTCTGAGAGTACATCCTATCATTCTCTTGACTATTTGATTGTCTATTTGCTTTTCAACTTCTGATGCATTCTCATAAACTAATGAAAAAAATAAGGTCAACAGAAGTTGGTACTTATGTTTCTCAATTTACATATCCCTTTCTACTTCAGGTCACTGAATAATGCCTTCTGTTACTGTTTTTAATGTATTGTAGTATTTGAATCCTAAAATGTGTTGATTATTCTGCAGTTCTTAAATATAAAACTCATGATATAGGATACTTAATCATATAAGGAGACTGACTTAATGAGAAACAATTTAACTACTTGCTTCAGTTCTAAATAACCAGCAATTAACTAGAAAAATAATTCTGGTGCAATGATACCAACTCTGTAATCACTCATACATACATTTCCATGTATTGTGCTTCAGGACAAGCAAGCTCTCTATACCATTGCCTGAGAGACAGCAAATGATCCTTTAGCTATGCTGACTGTGTCCCTGGACTTGTGCTGAGTGAGCCTCCAACATCTCTTTCCCATTAATTAGATAAATAATGAGAAAAATACGATAAAATGGTTGTTGAATGCTCAACGTTTACTACAGAAAGCTACTTTCTCAAAACTGATTTTTAACCTTTATCCTACAGAAAATGAATCTGTACAAGGCTGTAATAGGTGCTAAAAATTTTGAACATCCATTCTTATTGGTCTTGCCTCCTTTTTCCCCCATATTCTTGCTATGCTACAAGAAAATGAAAGAAATTGCAAGTTATAACAAGAAGACATTCATCACAGAATAAACTTAGGAGACCTCTGCAAGCAAGGGCTCTAGTTTAATTGACTGTGCACTGCTCACTTCAAAGGTGAATACAGTGTGCTTATTTTACAAAAGAAGAATATTTTTATTTAAATAATTACATACCTGCATAAAGAAGCTTTCGAATACAATGGATCTGCTGTGAAACACATGCTACATACAGAGGTGTTCCTAAATGAGGAAGATCTTGGTCAACATCTATACCCCAGGAGATCAGCACCTCCAGACACTCGCTGTGACCTGCCAGTACAAGGGATGACAGAGTTTGCTTGACTTCAGAAAGCTGTCTCATAGACAAAGCCAGACACATTTTTTAACACTATTATTGAGACAGTTGTCAGCTCTCCATGTTTATCCAGTGGGTGATTTCTTACCTCTGCTGGCTGCTTCATGAGTTGGTGAAGGAAGACAGGACTCCCACTGAGCCTTGGCACCATACTCTAACAGGAGCTCAGTACATGCTGCACTGCCTCTTGAGCATGCATTAAATAAAGGTGTCACTCCATCAATTGTTGTAGCATTTACCTAGAATATATAAAATCTATTTAAGAACAGAACTGAGAGATACTTTTTAAAGCAGGATAGAGTTAGAAATTGCACTAAAAAACCTAAAAATTTACTGGTTTGGATAAGCTTAAATGATCAGTCCCTGTGTTATTGTCTTCCTCTCACCACATCCCTCCACTGAAATTAGTTTACTATTATTCTTTTTAAACTGTACTGAATAAACCAAAGTACACCTGGAACCCTAAAAAGCACAAATTAGCATCTGGACAGTAAATAATTTTCAAATGTCATTGCACTGAGCTTGTTCCATTGGTACAGAAAATCTACACTTTGTGTATTAATGAGATAACGGGGACCTTCTCTCTGCAGCTCTGTCAAGAACCCAAACTCTGTATTAAAAGTGATTATTTGCCATTTTCTTTCATAGTTTTAATCTCCAGGCTGGAGTAAATATTTCTCAGGATGGAGACAAAGCTAATGGCAGAGGCTCACTGTGTTAATGCAAACCTTACCACCTCACTGGATAACTGAGAATTCCCAGCGTGAGAGAATGAGGTAAGAAACTAAGCAAATTTGTGAGAGTTAATAATACCAAAGGAAGCAGCACAGCTATTAGGAAAGGGCTTCTTCCAGGACTTTGGCCTATTCTCTACTGTGCACCCCCACAAACCCCACAAACAATTAAAAGCACTAAAAAAATCTGATAGGAAAATTAAATTTGTTGTTATAGTTTGCTTTTAGTATCTATTGGTTTTTATCTTTAGAATCCTTGCTAACTGATGTGGAGAGGAACTGTTTTTGGAAACATTTATGTATTTTTTTTTTCTTTTTTCTTTTTCTGTAATAAAATAGATTAGTCTGTAATAATCTACATGCTTCTCAAAACTGAATTGTAAGGGCAATAAATGATTCCATCGTGAAGATTAGGGCTTGGGGACACTATGTATCCAAACTCTAATATCAGCAGACTGTAATGAAAGTGGTCTGCTGTATTTTTGTTTTGAGGTAACAGATAACTCCCACCTGTGTCAAGAGTACAGAACAGAGACAGTGCTTTTTTTTACTCAGACCAAAGAATCTGAAGAGCACACAGGTGCAGTGTGACAGAAGATGTTCTAGAGATGGAAAGAACAGTCTCCTGCTAGCCACTCAAGAGGAAATCAGTAAAGGAGGTGGACACCTTCCATAATTTAGAAAAGAATTAATGTAATGAAACGCAGACAGAAAATAAATCTGGTGACATACTGCTAGCATATTCTCTGCAATTCATTACTCTGTCTCAGAGTGTGACCAGCTCCTATATATTTTCCCTGTTCTTCTCTTTGATACCTACTCTTACACATATAGTTATGTGGTTTCCTTGTTTGTTTGATTTTTTTCTTTTAACCTAACATCTCTGATGATCTTTCCCTGGCCCATCATTTCCCTTTGCTAGCTTTCAGATGGTACCTTATTGTAATTAAAATAAGATTCAGACAATCAATGAGGTGAGTGAAGAGTAACAGCAATTTAAAATAAATAATTAAATAATATATCCTTCTCAGTTAAACCAAGGTTAGCATTGGACTTCATCATGAAAAAGAAAAAAAACAAACAACAACAACCAAAACCAAAAACCAAAACACCCTTACATTTGCTCCTGCTTCAAGAAGGATTCTGGCACATCCTACATGATCTCCCAGGCAGGCTTCATGAAATAAGTACATGAATGCCATATAAAAATCATACAAATGCTGGTAGGAGTAATTTCCTCACACTACTGTTCAAATGAACAGTTTTCAATAATCTAAATAGGCTTAAAACTCTACTTCCAATACATTAATTTCCAGTGAGCATAAAAAGAATCTTTCATCAATCAATGTATGTAACAGATTAAAGGTTGCCAGTTCTTCTTATGCTTTAAATCTCAAATAGGAATAAGATATAGAGGGTAAAAAGAGAGTTGAAACAGACTGTTGTGATGCACAGTGATAGGACAAAAGGCAACAGACATGTCAGAACATGGTGAATTCCAATTAGTTACGTGCAAAAAAAAAAAATCACTGTAGGGAAAGTGACACTCTGGAACAGGGGTCCAGAGAGGTTGGTGAATCTCCACTCTTGGTAATCTTTTAAACTCATCAATCCTGAGTCAAACTGCATTGATTCTATGACTCTCTGACATATGGTCTGAAATATCTAAGCCATGAATTTCAGCAAGGAAAACATTCCCTAGACTGATAAAATCATCAAGCCCTTGAAATTTTCTGCAGCAATGCTGTTTATTTCTTAGGAACTAAGAATTCTACCTATTGACACTCACCATATTTTTTTCTATACTATAATTTTTCAGTATTGTAGCAGCTAATAAGGCAATACTGTAGTATTAAAATTTAGCAGTTTAGAGTCTCTCTCTTTGCTATTAAAAAAATGTGAGATTTTTAAAATCAGAACTTTGCAAAACCAAATCTTTCATTGATTCAAAAAGTATCTTTCATTGATACTCAAAAAGTATCTTACTGACTAGCTCTATTTACCTGAGGGCTTAAAGCAGTGGAACAACATGGATTTACACCATGCAAAAGGGGAGGATTGATACACATTTAGATATAGCTTTAGTAATAAATTCTGGGGGAGATAAGTTTTAAAACATACAGAGGAAAAACTTTTAATATTAACTTATCATAAAAAAACCCTAATGTGTATTGCTCTGAAAAATTCCACTGAGAAAAGCAAAGCATACTAAAACTGCATTAATAATTATGCTGAGAAAGTAAGTAACATTCAAAATTAAAGGAGCTTTAAGAACACAGCCTTCACCTGTGACAATAAAGTCTTTAGAGAAAGAAGACGTCCTTGACTGGCTGCCTCATGCAGAGGTGAGCGATCTGCCCAAGAACCTATGTAATAACAACATTGATTGAGTAAACCATGGGAATTAGAAGGATTTTGGAATGCATAAAGCAAAACAGAAAATATAATGCACAGAATGAAGTCAACTGTCCTATAAAATTAATTTACCCACTTTAGAGCCTGTATTTCAAATTATCAGTTCCTAGACAATACAAGCAGCTCTATCATTAACTGTAATCATAGCTAATAAATTATTATGTGCTACAGAGAATAAAATATATTGACTTAAGTAATCTGATTTAATAAATTAGTCAATTGCCATATTCCCCACTTCTACTTCTGCATGGTTCATTTGTTTAAAAATATCAATTCAACATTTTTTGCAGCTTCCATACAGAAATCTATAAACTTCAACAAATTCATATTTGAACTTAAACCAGACATAAATCTGCCTGAAAAAAATCCTGGAAAATCTGATGTATATGAAAATCAATACAGAAATCCTTACATATGATGAGATTAATCTGCAGCTACTACACAAGGGCAAGGAGAGAAACAGTGATAATCACACTAAAAAAATTGCTATAGTAGAAATACAACACTAAGCCTAAGTACTCATTCTAATAGGCTGTTAGTGATAAAAACAGTTAAATATGCTTAATATGCAATGGTTTTACATTTCATTTATTTATCACACTCAGAAAAGAAAAGGAAAAAAAGAAAAAAGAAACACAACAACGACCTGGCCTTCACACATATTTTCCTCCTTAACTCCCAGCTCATGTCTCAGCATCCTCCTGCAGCCCCAGGACCCTGTCCTTTCCTCTCAAAGACTGGACACCAAAAGGTCCTTTCTAGCCAGAGAGGATTGCAGGCCAAGCTGACACCAATAATAAATTGAATGTTGCAAATCAAGGCTTGAGAGAATGTGCAAGCTAGAACCATCTTCAAAATACATTATGAATTATTGGTACTTATTCCTGTAAGATGAAAATCACTGGAACTGTAGAATGCTACTACAATCACTCATGGAAGTTATATCAAGCCCTCAAATTCCCTGAAGAAACATGGAGAGAATTAGCTATTGGTAACAATGGCACATGTACACATAAACATATGAAATAGTACACAATATAAAAATTGAGATAAAACCTTCATTTCCCTAGACCTTTTAGTGAACGAAAATAAAACATATTCTGATGGAAGACTGTGTCTTCTCACAGATTGTGTAACTACACTGTGGAACGTGGCACTTATGGATGAGATGGAGATCAAAAAACTCAGAAAAACAAAAGCAGAGCTTAGTATTTAAATTATCATGACTATATAAAGCTGATCACAGACATTAAAAAATATAGGAGACCTAATCTTAAAAAAGTATGGAGATTTCTATTATGTCAGAGTATCCAGAATCTGTGAGGCTCCCTGGACTGTTTCATCTGTGGCAGTAGATGGATCACAGGCAAGGTGCATCTTCCAATACTCCTTCAGAATTATTTGCACTAAGCATCTGTATACACACACACACACACACACACACATCTTTCCCTATACTTTCTACTTAAGGTTTATTAAATGTGGTATCTTTTAGTTCTTATTGCTAATCAGAATAACAGCTAAAAAAAACCCAAAGAAAAACCCACCAAAAAACAAAAAAGCAAAAAAATAAAACAAACCCCCCAGCACCCCCTCCCCACACACAAAAAAAACCCCCAAAACAAAACAAAACAAAAAAATCCCCAACCATAAACAAAGTGATCAGGATTTTAAAGGACATTATATTGCAAGAACTGTGCTCAGAATTATTAAGTGATCTAATTTTGACAAAACATCAGTATTTCCTGTGTCATCCAAACAAGCTCAGATACAGTTATCCTATCAGAGGTTAGCTGTGTAGAGTCACTCTAAGAATTCTGACTGATGTTTTCCTTCTTCCAGAAGAAGGAAACAACAAGAGTTGTTGTAATTCAAATTATTTATATCTATTTATTTCTCCTGCTGACAGCTGCAAAGAATTCCTCAAAAATATTTTAAAACTCTACTTAAAGGCAGCTTTTGAAATTTTTTTGTCCTCCTCTCTCTATAGATGGGAAGTTCCCTCTCTCAGCAGGTTATCCCACTCCTAAATTAATAGGGGGAAAAAAGAGAAGACACCTTCTATATGTAGAAAAACATCTAGTACAATAGTAAGTGTCATGAAATGTTAATGTCCATTAAATAAACTCATACTTTAGATATTTTTGTAACTGTGTATGACAAACAGAAAAAATACGCTGGTAGGATCTAAAAGTGACATTTTTTCTGCTTTGCTTTCCCTCACCTCCTTTATTACTTCAGTGACATTTGAGAATCAAATTATGACAGATCCTATTTTGAGCTCTGTTTTACACCTAGACTCACCTTATATCCCTATCTCCATGTAGAGACATCCAACAGCTAGCTGTTTCTGCTAAATCCATTGAATACAAAATGATTGATCATCTCTACTAACAGTGAAATCTGTAAGTGAAATGCTGCAGAAATATTTTGTTCAAATCAAGTCTGAATAAAAAAAAAACTTTCACATTCCAACTGGTTTATTGATAACCATAACAATTCATCAATAACTACCACAGGGACAAGAATATGCTCAAAAAAATTGTGTTTCATAAACACCAAAGCTGTCTTCAATTCTTAGACCAGATTGCTGCCTTCTGCTCATCTCCAAACTTGCTGTGACTCTCACTTGGAAAGCATTAACAAGAATACAGTCAAGGACAGCTTTTCACTCATTGTGGTCTGTAACAGCAATATTAGCAAACATGGTCTGTTCCAAAACTGTTAATGCATTAATTCCTTACTGATATCTTCTCTGACAGATGCTTAATACAGAGTATCTCTAACTATATTTAGAAGCCACACTAGTTTCATGCTCTCTGGTGTACAGAGCCGACATTGCTTCGGAAACACTAACAGGAAGAAGCAAGAAATATATTCACTGTACTAACAGGCAATGTTAGAAAATAAATTACAAAGTATCATACGATACCTAAATCTCCATCTCCCCATGGCACTTCCAGCCAATTGCAATTATAAATTCTACTCATTTCTTTCAATCTGGAAAATAAAAAATAAAAAATAAAAACAAAAAAAATGAAATCTGTTCTTGCTAGTTGGGCCTGTTCTTAATAGACTGCAGCTATGGTTGGAAGAAGGTCAGCAGCTCACTGCAGTACAAGAAGCTGCCAGTTTCTTTTCTTATGCTAAAGGACTTCAGCTGTTTTTGTTAATTTTTCACATTCTTTTTTTTTTTTTTTTTCACCGAAAAATTTTCAAAGAGCCAGCACCTATGCATTTGCTTTCCAAGACAAGTTAACTAGAATTTCCCCCCAAGATAAACTCGCAGTGAAATCAAGAGAACCTTGAGCTGATTAAGAACAGTAGGACAAACTTTTTTTAACCTCATGCAAGGAGACACATAGTTTTGTACTCCCAAAAGTCAGGATTAGTACATGGATTTGTAAGGGAGACACTGCCAAATGGCCATATGCTATTTTACTATTTATTCACAATATATTTAGAAAATAAATAAGCAAAGATATTTTGGACATGTTTCAAATACTGCTTAAGCCATATGCTGAACTGTGTTTTTCTTCTAGCAGTGCACTATTGACTCAAATATCTCCTAAACAATTTTTCGTTGATAAATTGGGGTTTGGTTGACTACTCTCAGCAGTGAAAAAACTCCAAATTTGGGGATTTCCAAATCTGGAAACAGATTTGATCTGTTTCTAAGTCATTAATATTATTTTCTTGTCCTTCTCCTACAGACTTCACTCTTTTAAATCTAATACAATTATCTGTCACTCAATTATGATCATAGTAAAATACCAAGTAAAAACATTTTTGTGTCATCCCATATTGTGTAGATTTGTGTAATCTTGAAAACTAAACAAAACAAGATATAAGGTACTTAAAAAGTAAAACAATGAGGAATGGAAATTAATTAAAGCCTTCTCACTGACTGCACTGGAAGAAGATTCATGCCAGGGCCCAGCACTTCAGAAAAATAATTCTGTAAGGGTAAACAGATGGTGTCCCAGCCCTCAGAAGAAGCAGGATCATCAGAAAAGAACTGAAAATAGACGCCACAGCTCATTACTGAGAAGAAACAAGGACTATTTGGAAAGTGTTGTAGCTACTATGTATTTCTGCAAAGCTAATAAACGTGTTGAGCTCTCACTGTTACCTTTAATCCCTAAAGGTGAATGTATGCTGTGTTTCACCTGGGGGGGCAACTGAAGCAACTGACGGGATCAACAACTATAACAGAAAAACTCTGTAACATTGTCATCTCCAGGATCAACAGGTTCACTTCAGCTGTTTTTTAACAGCCAACTTTGCCCGGTATTTTAACTGCCTGATATTTTGTATATGTACTTATGGTCTAACAGATTTTTACTGTGGCACTCTAAAATTAACCACTTGTCTAAAGCCCCTGCAAAATTAAGCAGTGTGTCAACTACTTAATTAATCTTTACTGTTAAAAAATAATCTTAAACCAAGGGCTTAACAGTTAAGGAATGCACCTGTGGTGCTTAATTACTATTGATATGACCAGCAAAAGAGAAGATACTTCATTTTAACAAATTAAATTCCAGCAATCAACACTGAAGTCCAAAAGAACCGGCATTTAGGCTGGAGGTGATTAAAGTATGTCTGAGAGAGAAGATGTATCTCAAGTAGCATATAAATATTTCAATATTTCAAATAATCTTTGTTTACATTTGACTGAAAATTACATAACAATAAATATACACATAATATATAAACATATGCAAAAACCAAACAAACAAAAAACCTTGATGAGTTCAAACCAACATTCTCTCCCGTATTTATCATCATGCAGACTTTGAAAATCTGGCTATTTTACTCCAAATGCAAATACCAATTATTTCCTTCTCTTGAAAATCAAACCAAACAAAAATTACTTTTCCACTCAGTTCTCTTTATGATGCTTCCACATTGTATTGGTTTTGTCACTCCAGTGTTATGTTCAACCAATGAATTAACATTCGGATTATTTTGTATTTCCATACCCAGTGGGATCTTTCACTCTTTAAGACATGCTAACAAAAGAATACCTCAAAACTCTTGCTGAATCTATCTTAATTACACCATCCATTCATACAATTTATAAATAAGGAACTAAAAGACAAAGAATTTCAATGCTTAAATTGTAAAACCAATCTAATCTAATAGCTTCTTTTCCCTGAGTACTTCAGCACTGGAGCGTAGACTGAACACATAGTTTAATTATGGTTGCAAGAGCTTTGAGCTTCTGAAATTTCAGCCTTAGATAATAATAACCATGATCAGTCAAGAAATTTTTAGGTTCAGGAATTGGTCTTAAAAATTGTTCTTAAAAATTGGTCTTAGAATTGGTCAGTGACAAGTATCACAGCAAAGACAAGAATAGAATTTGTTTTGGGGGTTACTAGAATGTTAAGCCTTTTTTCCTACCATTCACTTCTGATCTTAGTGTGTTGCCATATAGAGGGTTATAATGCATATAATCAAATCAGCATGGCACAGGCAACTATTACTTTTAATAGTTCCTAAATTCTGAATTCTTCAGAATTGCAATTTCGTATCTTTTCCACACAGAAACACAAACCACTAAACCGTATTAAAAACCCCAAAGCCCACAACATCCAAACGTCACTCGCTTGGTTCCCAAGAGAAGCACCATTAGGCTCCATGAAGGCCCCACTGATAGGAAGGCAGCTGCTGCTGCTGGCTGCGTGCTGGGCCTTGCACACACAGGAAGAAGTGTCTCACCTGAGAGCTCAGACACACCTCCCCTCTCCACTGCTCAGGCACACTTTGCATTTTGCATCTTCTTGAGGGATCAACAATTGGCTGGATATTTTTCTAGCTGAAGGTAGCTTGTGAACTCTGTGTGCCGTAGCTAGAGTGCCAAGGGGTAATCACAGCAACCTCTCAACTCAGGAATCTGTTAGACCCACATCAGATCTGATTTGAGTACTTGGACCAGCTGCTAGCACTCTCAGGCTACTACTGTTTTCTTGGACAAGGCAATAAATCAAAGTAGAGATTTTTAGTGGCCTTCCCAACCAGAAGGTGGTTAAAAAGGCATATAGGCTTTCTGAGCTGAGTTCAGACTCTGGAGGACTTGTGCCTGAAACAATTTTGCTCCTTGAATGTAATTTTCCCCAAGCTGTGATCAGAACTCTCAGTATTTTTCCAGCCTGCCAGAAAGTGAATGCAGCATGTGGCCTAACCCCTAGGCAGTACCCAGCTGGGCCTGGTGTGCTGATTTTTGCCACATCCAGGAGATTTTGGTAAATTAGCCTGGTTCTGGACTCCCAAGCCAGTAAGCTGAAGATCTTTTCCCGGCCTGACTCCATCCTTTCACCCTTCTACCAAATCTTATCATGATATATTCCACCCCATGCATCAGTTTTTGTTCATTTTCCAATCTGCATATTTAATGACATACTGCATCACAGTGTTACTTTCTCTTCCTCTGCTCTGCAAGGGTGCCTGATGAACACAGTCAAGTTTAAATGACTGCAGAGATGAGGAATAGAGAGGGAAGAGAAGAGCCTCCTTCAGATTTGATTTTGGACATACCTGTTATTCAAGGGAACTGCAATGAACAGAAGCCCCAGCTGCAACAGAAGCCTCTCAGTAATTCAAGATGTACATCAATAAATATATACACCAGGTTTGGAAATCACAAAGAGGTTTTAAGTAGCTAGACTGTGTCAAGATGGATTCTTCAGAAAATTTAACTTTCCATATTTTACTGTGATTTTGAAAATTCCCAAAACTCGACAAACCGTGGCTATTTTTTTATAAGAATGGCAAAAGACCCTCACCCTGAACCATAACAAGCAGTGGCTAGTGCTAACATTGATAAACCTTAGTAAAATATCATTCCAGTTTAGGGAAGCACATCCTAGCTTTTGGGGAGCTGCTGACCTGACTAGCTGAAATGTTCATAAATAAAAATTGATATAGATCAGTAAATCTTGGGTCAAACAGTGAACAATATGAGGATAAAAGATGCAATGCATATTAAAACTGATTAATAAATATAACCTTACTGTACCATTGCACTGAAACAGTTACTTGGGAGCTAGAGTAACTGTTCCTTAAATTGTTATGTATTGTTTAATTCTAAAACTGGCAATACTGGAATTTAGCAAAGGTATTTTAACATATGGCTACATTTTACATAGTAAATTAATAAGGATTTTTATGCACAATATATGGAGTCTCTCCTGTCTTCTCCTTTGACTATTTTATCAGTTTATAAATTATAGTTTGATATGATATTATCAAGAATTTCAAGTTTGTTTTCTTTATTTTCTTTTGTGTTTTACTCGAATAGTTATGATATGGTCAATATTAATTAGGATTATGACCACTCTTCTAAAAATTTATTAGACTCATGAAAATACTCAGAGCTCCCCTTTACCCACTTGTGTAATGAAAAAAATAGGAAAATAGGGCACAGACGAAAACAGTCCTAAACACTTCTTTTATAGTTTTTTCTTTATGGTCGAAAAGATCTGTGTCCAGCAAGTTAAAATACCTCAGTACTTCCCTATGCAAACCTATACAATTATATCTTTGGTTTTAGGGTCTTTCCACAGCACAATAGTTCTGTCCCCTGTAGTTCCTCCATTGCCTCCTATTTCATCTACCTATAAACTTCTCTTTACATATAAAGTTATATATAAAGTTTACTCCCCCCCCTCCTTTCATTCCCCAGTTCCCTGTTGTAAACAATTAGCCCTGGGTATCCAGTTACCTTGTGACAGGACAGGGAAAGTCAGGGTAAGTCAAGCGTCAAACACTTGCATAAAACAAACAGTGCAGATAAACACGAAAAGGTATTTTAGATCAACTGATAGGAGCGAAGAAACAAAAACAACAAAATACCTTCAACACCCTTGTATTAACCCATGCAAGGCAATGAAGTGCCACTAGCAGAAGCATGCATTTATATTACAGCTAGAAAAAAAAGCCAAAAAAGCAGTTTAGAGCTAGAACATCATAAATTGGGTCAGCTTAGCACATTTCAGTGCACGGTTTCTGAAATGGCTGCTATACTAACCTTGGCTGGTCAGAATACCCCAGCTAGCTTTTCGTTTCGCAGGACACTCCCCTACACTTTCTGGGCTTCTTTTGGGGAGATTCTGGCTCCTCTGAAGAGCTGTGTTTGTTGTCATTATTTGTTTCTCGAGGAAAGCCTTTCTAGCATTGCTGCAGATAGTCTGGTCTGTCGAACATCCAGAAATGGATTTCTACTACCTTTTTTTTTTTTTTTTTTTTTTTTTCCCCTTTTGCTTTTTCACAAAGGATCTCGCTGTACTTACTGTAGAATGGCTACAACACTGAAATCCATTCAGCAACATTTACTAGCTTGGACTAGTGAGTACATAGTGGGGGAAGGGAAAGGACTGCTCCAGCATTTTCTATTTTTAAAACAGAGAAAGAATCAGCTTAGCTACAGCATGAGCCTTAACTATTTACAAGATTTAAATGGAAAAAAGGTGTTAATTTTTTAATCACTTCACCAAAAAAGTAGCAGATTTTTACAGCACAAGTATTCAATGCTTAGTTGAACTGAAAATTAAAACTATTTTATCAGAATGACAATTCTTTTCAAAATAGACACAATATTACTGCATTAAGCTTTATTCACATGCAACCTGCAGTTAAGAGAGCTTTTGGAATTCAGAAGAATCCATCAAAATATGAAACACTTCTGGCTTCTCGTGGTTTACTTGGTTTTGTTTTCTTTAAATAGCATTTCTACAGATGTCAACTGGAAACTACATCCTGAATAAATAAAAGCATGGTTTGACAACCAAAAGAAAACTCATTTCACTAGTTATTTTTAAAGTGTGATCCCATTATAAATGTCTGTATTCTTGTCAGACAAAGCACAATTTAAAAAAAAAAAAAAAAACAAACTAAAAAAAGGGCAAACAACTCATAGTAGATTTTTTTGTCACTATCTATCTCACTGATACTACACAAAAGAAACTGCAGGGAAAAGTAACCCATGATAAAGCTGCAGCATGGATAAAAAGGGCAGTAATTTCTCTGTAGTAATATCATGTTACGATACCGTCTTTATCTCCCCACCACTTCCTTCCAGTATTTCCTCACTAGCCTCTTGTTCTGATACAAAAACGAGCCATCTGTAAGCTTTTTAAAAGGAAATTAACATTATTGTGTTTCGTTAATACTGCTCCTTTCAGATACCTGACAAGGTAAGAAGGGGCAGAAGAAGGAGCAGCTGCAAGTTTCACCTTGAAATTGCTGCACATGAGAAGTGCCCCACTGAAATGGCAGTGCACTCCCTACAGAACAGGGGCACATGGGCTGCTGCTGGTTTTGCAAGAGAGAACGAAATTGCCCTCTCCTCGACACTATGCTACTTTCAGTAAGTTGCTTTTCATCACGTTTTATCAGTTTAATGAACCAGAATGTCTCACTTCTTTTCACCCAGCAATCAGACTCTGCAAGGAAGTATTGAACAGAGTGTTTGTAAAAGGGCTCATTATAAAAATATCACTTTGATATTAGAATTACTTGTTAAATTGTAATGTTTTCTTCCAGTCAATAAATAATGGAAGATGATTAACAGGAAAGCTTAGTGAGCACGTGTATATGTGTCTTTCTCAGGAAGATACCAACACTATTCTCCAGGTGAGAAATAACTGGTGACAATTTCTGTATTTGCCATAGCTCTGAGGCTCCAGTTTTACATGTCCTTTCCCTTTGGAATGGTATCCCAGGACATTCAGGATAAGGTGATGAGGATCAGGACCAAGCAGAGCATCTGGCACTGCAGGGCAGGGACTCACAGTGGGCCAGGAAGATAAAACACCTACATGGGTGAGGTTGTCAGCTGAGAATGAAGCTAAGTCCTTCTAGAGGTGTGGTATAAATCTGGAAGTAGTTCATACAGCTTGCTATCCACAGATATTCCAGGCCCCATTCTCTCTTACTAGTCTCAGAAGTGTGACTTGCAGGAAGAAGGAAGCCAGCAGACACACAGACACCTGACCTGGCTCCAAAGCTGCCCCTCGGGGGTGTCAGCAGCACCTGCTCACACTCATCCAGGGAACTGCAGAGGAAGTAATGAGCTATCAAGCATCTCCTGTGCAACTCCCCCTGAGCTAGTCAACTGATGAGCTACCTCACTTTCCAAACTGTGCTGTACTCTCAGGTTCACTCTAATTTTATGACCAGTGACCACACAGAACCTAGAATCACAGAATTTTCAGGGTTGGAAGGGACCTTTAAGATCATCTAGTTCCAACCCCCTGCCATGGGCAGGGACACCTCCCAACAGATCAGGTTGCTCAGAGCCCTGTCCAGCCTGGCCTTAAAAACTTCCAGGGATGGGGCTTCCACCATCTCTCTGGGCAACCTGTTCCAGTGTCTCACCACACTCATGATGAAGAACTTCTTCCCAACTTCCAATCTAAATCTACCCTTCTCTAGTTTGAATCCATTCCCCCATGTCCTATCACTACCTAACATCCTAAAAAGTCCCCCCCCAGCTTTCTTGTAGGCCCCTTCACATATTGGGAAGCTACAGTAAGATCTCCTCAGAGTCTTCTCCTCTCCAGACTGAATAACCCCAACTCCCTCAGTCTGTCTTCACAGGAGAGGTGCTCCAGACCTCTGATGATCCTCGGGGACCTTGTCTGGACTCACTCCAGCACGTTCATGTCCCTCCTGTAAAAGGTGCTCCAGAACTGGATGCAGTACTCCAGGTGGGGTTTCACAAGAGCAGAGTAGAGGGGGAGAATCTCCTCCCTGGACCTGCTGGCCACGTTTCTCCTGATGCAGCCAAGGATCTGGTTGGCTTTCTGGGCTGCAAGTGTACACTGATGGCTCATGTTGAACTTCTCACCCACCAGCACTCCCAAGTCCTTTTCCTCAGGGCTGCTCCCAAGCCAGTCACTGCCCAGCCTGTATCAGTGCTTGGGATTGCCCTGACTCAGATGCAGGACCTTGCACTTGGTCTTGTTGAACTTGATGAGGTTGGCATGGGCCCACCTGGCACACTAAATTCTGCAAAAGGTCTAGAAACTGCCTCTTCCTGCTGATGTGATCCACAGACAAAAATCATGAAACAGATGATGCACAAGGCTCCCGGGATCTTAGGGATCTTAGGGGCCCCCTTAATGAGCCAATACCCCATTAGTTGCCTATCATTTGACAGTGCCAGAAACCATCAGACCTTGAACATTCCTCCCTATAAAAGAAGCAAGATGAAGCATGTTTTAGAAATAATTACAGAACATGCTTGCTAGCAAAAACATAGTTTCCTAAAAGGCCACTGTTACATCCTGCAGTGCCAGCTCAAGCTTAGGTATTATCCAGGTGTCACCAAGCAGTCCTCTGTCCTCTACATCTTGACAAATACCAGCAAATATGCAGATAATGCTTACATGTTCATTAGTTATTTAAGCATAAGATGACCTATCTCTACACTACTATAAGCACTAAAAAAACCTGTTACACACTCCCTCTCTTTATAACAGCATCATCACTGTTTCTTGCTGGAAATCGGTATTATGGTAGCAACAGCATGGCTAGCTAGTACTTTTCCTATCTCTTTTCCTGAGACTTTTACAGGAAAGGCCTTGTATCCTTGGATGCTGAAAATCAGAATGGAAGATTTGAGTAAAGATTTAAAATTCTGATACAGTAAATCTCAGAGTCAGCCCTGACAGAGATCAACTATGGAAAAAACAATACATTTACCACATTTCTTGGCTTGTTGATTTGTAGCCTGCACCCACCAGACGTCTCCACGCGGGCAGGCAGTGGCAGGACAGAGTATTTGCTAACACATGGGCTGAAGTAAAATAAATTACACCAGACATGCTGGTGAATCTAGCCACAGCAGCTACCAAGAAGGCTTGGGCTTCAGATACTGACAGAGAAGAGAGACACAAAGTGTGAAACTAGCATTCTGCATGGGAATGATGTAGAGCACCAGAGTGAATCTTCAGCCAACTATTGTGAGAGAAGAGTCATAAAGAGAGAGAGAGATCATATCTATTGCCAGGAAGACTCCTGACATACCAAAGAGTACATCCACTCGTGCAACAGATGCAGCATGCCATAATGGATTTATGACCAAGCAGCCAGCACTGCTGCAGCAATGAACAGAGGTCAGTACTTAGGCACGTAATGCATTCCCCCAAAGCCACCATCAGCTAAGCCTGGCAGAAGTTCACTCAGAAGTTCAGAAGTTGCCTGCATTGCAAATGTTTGAGAACATCCCTTACAAAACAGAAGCATGAACAGAAGAACCATGGCTGTCAGGAGTCTATGGCTAAGGGAAGGAACATCACCTTCAGGAGCCTTTGCTATTTTGGTCTTCCCCTGTTGCCTTAGGCCCCACTTCTACATACCAGTGCAGACAGTATGTTTGAGCTTGACCCAGTCCAGCAACCAATCTGCTTCCCAACAGATTTTCTGTAACAAGAGTTGTCTTTCAGGCCTTGGAGGCAAATTGCTCCAGGGGTATTTTTCAGTCTTATTGCTATGCACCTTTTAAAACCCAGCTACACCAGGGCTCATAATGTTTCATTTTACACTTGGTTGTATTTCAATGCTTATTATTAATTTCATCTAGAAAATAAAATAAATTAATTGATGAAGGGGTATTTCCATGAGAGTTAACTTAAGACTGTATACATCAAACAAGCCAACTGGACATAGGCTGGTGACAAGTTAAGTTCCATCTTCAGAAAAGACACATTTCAAGGAGGCACACGTAAACAATACTGACCATAACATATAGCTTGAGACAATGCTATTCTCAAGGAGGTCCTGACACACAAATACAAGTAAGAGTGAAAAAAAAGCTAAGGAATCTACATGATAGGACACCTCAGTTTCTTTCAGAGAGGCAAGCATGCAAACAGGGTCTAGAAGATATACTCACTGAAAGTTTCTGTAGCCTTACATATTTTCTTTAAGGGGAGGAAAGAATCAATGCTTGTGAACTGATATGCTTGGGTTTTGTTGCTGTAAATAGCAGCAACATGGCTCTCATCATGCCAGTCTCATTGCATCGTAAAACTCTCACCCACATGCCTTGATGTTCTTCAGAAGAAAATGGTACTGGCATCTTGGTGATACATGGTGTCATTTGCTTCACTCTAAGCAAGTGTCTTCTTGAGATTTATTTTGCAGTATGACTCTTCTTTGGCAGTTATTTGTCATATTAGGCAAAGTTATTTAATGTACATGAGAAGGTGATGAGCTCCATCCATAAAAACCCCTTCTAAACTTTCAAAGAAGAACATTCACACTATCTTAAGCATTTTTACACCATTAGCTTGTGCTGCATATGAAGAACAAATGCTAAATGTGGTGCCTTACATCAAGCACTATGGTGAATAGGTATGCCATACAATATTCCTGTCATTGCTAAATGAATCTCTATTGTATCCAGGAAGCCAGCAGAGGTCTTATATGGCTTTTATTAATAGAACTGTGATCTCTGTGGAATGCAAGTTGAGAAAATACCTCATGCCAAGCTACCCTACCTAACAACTGTTGCTGAGTGACATTATCAATTGGAACTTGTTAGAATAAAATAATAAGAAAAGTTTGCTCTGATCAGTCACTACAGTTCACAATGTAATCAAGTTTTCCAAGCATAGCATTATTTCCTATTTAGGAGTTGTATCTAATGGACTGGTTTCTTGGGTTCATCCAAGTAGTGCTCAGTGTAAGAAAAAGAAAGAAACAGAAAGCTTCTCACTATTTACAAGCTCCATAATCCTGAATGAAGCTGTGGACTTCAATCTTCAACTACCAAAATCCCACAGATGGCTTAATTTAGGGTAAATAGGAATAACCAGTTTCCTGAGCATCCCTACCATGCATTCCTACCATGCCTGGTCAAGGCAGATACAGCAAAGATAGGTAGCTTAGAATTTTGTTCATGCAAGAGTAGATGATTTCTTATTTAAGCTTAGAAGAAATCAGGGCACATCCACCTCTCCAGTTCTGCAAAACCAGTGTAAATATTTTGAGACGCTATACTCAAATAGCTAGTGGGAGGCGTCCCTGCCCATGGAGGGGAGGTTAGAACTAGATGATCTCTAAGGTCCCTTCTAACCCTGACAATTCTATGATTCTATAAATACTACAAATACAAATTACGCTTTCAAATACATTTCAAATATTACTTTAATTTGGTATAGTTATGTGTAAGTGATGCTCTATGAAAGTTTTTGCAAAGAGACCCGAAATAGTTAAAAAATACAGAATCAAAGAAAAAGCATTTTGTGTTGTCAGAACCATTTAGCTGGTGCATCAGAACCCAGATACCTGCATCTAATAGTTGCTTGCTGTTTATGCTATATTAACTTCTGAAAACTTATTCTTTGATAGTAAAGTTCCTCTATTCCACCTTCTTGCAGCTAAAAGCACTTTGACAGCTACTGTGTATGAGGCTTAATTTTGATAAAATAGACCCTTTTTGCTTTATAAAAAGGTTATGAATGTGAGCCATCTCTCCCCTTCTATAAAGTTATCTGTATTATCAAAGTATGGGCTCTTCCATGTGAACCAAGCTCTCAGCAGTATTGCTCAGATGATTTTATATCTTACAGAACCAAAACACCTTACAATCAATTAACTGCTAAGCTTTGATACACACTTGTACTTTGAAATCCTTTCACACCACAGTGCTACTACCTCATCTTGAAGAAAATGAACGATAAAACTCAGCTGAAGCTCCAACTCAGTGCTTGTATATACAGAGCACTTCCATGCCATGACCAGCTAGCATAGTAGGAAGAATCTAAAGGATGCTTTTGATCTTCAAGTTTTGTACAGCAGCAGCTGTACAAAAGGCTGAATTATTAACTCTTCATAGGTCTGGAAATACAGTGAGAGAAGAAATCTTACTGTTCAGATCACTGTCACTGCAGATAGCCCATTAAGGAGCTAATTATACTCAAAGTTAAGTTACAATTAAGTTCATTTTTGTAGGGCAGTTTGTAGGATACAGAATTTTAAAATAGAACAAAGTTATACACAATATGACCTTTTCCATAAAGAAAGTGAAGAAAAAGTTGGCTTTTGCAAATTTTCTAGCAAAATGAATAAACACATGTTCATTTCAACAAAATGAAAAACAAAAAACTAAGCACCATAACCTGTTTATAACTGTTACACAGCTACAGTCTCTGATTGCAAAGCACTTATCTCTAAATAACTAATCAGTCCCTCTCAGTTCAATGGGTCAAGTATGTGTACACAACTGTTCAATGCCAAAATTAAAATAATCCAGTAACAGGGACTTTTCTAATAAGTGGATCCCTTTGTCTTTTAATTCTTTGGTTTTTTTAAATACCAAGGACTTCACTGCAAAAAATAATTAATTTTTGAGAGTTTATTGATACATGTGCCTTTGATCCACTTTAAACAAATGCAGAAGACTGCCAAGTCTTGCATTTGGAGCTATTTAATACTGTGAATGATAGCATATTATATTTATTTTTATAAATCAGCAGATGAAACTCAGCTGCAGGTGCTGCAACTGTTTAGATGGAAATAATTCAAAACAGATGAGTAAAATAGAGAAACTGATATCAGCTGAATGCCAGTACAAAGTACTACTATTAGGAAAAATCAAATGCATAGTACTGTGAATCTGTTTTACCATGATGTTTATAGCAGGCTACAAATTGTATCCTTAGTACTTTACTATTAGGAGAAGAAGAAGGAAAAAAAAAAGCTCATTATTCTAGAAGGTATTACATAGGGTATAATATATATGGGACATTACATAAACTGCTCTACCTTTTCATAACTAATAATTCCACTGGTTGCACTTACAAAGTGTCCACTGGAGCACTTTGTTTAGCATGGGGAATCAGACATCAATAAATATGGTTTGAACTATATATGAACTGGCACAATTCCAAAGGAGAAAAACTACAGTAATTCCAGGTCTAGAACACAAGATTTAGGAAGACAGACTAAGAGAAATCCCTTATTTTAGAAAAGGCAAAAACTGTAGCAAGTAGAAAGATGCATTATTATAGTCTTTCTTACTTTTCATACACGGAGAAAAACTTGCAAATAACTTAATCATATTTCATGTATTCTGTTTGCAGAAATAAAGATCTTGATAGATTTTTGGGGGGAGTTGAAGCATTCTAGTTATAAGAATAGCAAAAGTCACAATTCGTTGCACAAAGACACTGCAGAAATCATTATTACTAATGATTGTAAAAATGGTTAGACAAACATTTGCCATATACATTTTATCTTAGAGTGTCCAAGTTACCTGTCAAGGTGCCTTTCATCAGCACACAAGAAAACTTACTCAGACTTCATCTGCATAAACAAATCAATTTCAAATTATTAGAGATTTTATACACCTTTTTTGGTCTCAGCTGATCCTGAACACTGATCTGGTTCTTGTATTTCAATGCCACATAGGTAGTTTAATAATTTCTCATTAATTACTGGGACACTGTACCTATCCACTTGTTCACATACATATGAGATCCAAAGGACAGATTTGACACAGTTGATTGGTGACTATCCACATCAGAGAAAAAATATTCCTGCAATATTAAGGAATAAAATATGGTCTGTTTCACTATAATATTGAGCAACAAGACCACAGCAGTAGATGGCAAAGGTAAAGCTGTCTTCTTGTATTCAACAAAGTATGAGCCACAAAGCAAAGTCAGTCTGCCATGAAATGTGAGATTCCTGGGCCTCAGATGCTGTGCTGACCTATATACCTTCAATATGATAAAAGGAATTCCACCAAGTGCTACTTGCTCATTACCTAAAATGTCCTCAGTTATACAGGCATTTTAAATGAAGGTTTATTTTAACTCAAGTACTCAATTCAGTAAACTTGAAATAATGCCTGTGTGTGGTAGCAATAACACATTACTTCCAAAGGCTCTTTTCTTCAAAACCATAGCACTCTGTCCTAGCCAAGCTCTTACAATAGTAGAAAGTATGTTGTAATACTACAAGCAAATTGAAATTACATGCATTAGCAGAATCTTAAAAGTATATAATCAGATTAAAAATAGAAAATGAAAATAAACATTTCTTCTAACTATAATTATTTCTTGAAACACTATAAACTTCAGTTAGGCAGTGACAGGTTATTTTTCTGTTTTGGGTTTTTCTTTTCAGCTGAGGCTTCTCTATTGTGTAATAAAAGACAGAACAGGATCCCTAATTTTGAGGGTACTCACTATTTAATTATACCATTTAATGTTACAAGCTACTGTACATCTTCTAGATAATACTTTGAAAGGGATATTTTGTTACATGATAGTGTACAAACTACTGAGCTCTCACTGTACTGTTTTTCACAAACACAAACAAACCAAATCCCACTACATGGTGTGAGCTGAGAGAGTAACGTGGCCCCTTCTACAAACAGAGCACAAAAGTATAGAATAGCTAAGATAAAACAGTAATTTTGAGGAGCTTTATTTGCATCCCAAAGAGTAAGGATTGGCCCTGTTAATTTTGACAAGTGGCTGAATTTGAAGATTACACAGGATTAGCTGAACATGTGCTCAGGACTATCCCAAATCCAGATGTGAACACAGTGAGATGGGCAGTAAAAACCACAGCACACTGGTGTCAAAGTGTAAAACAGTATACTTTAAGCAGAAAACAGCTGTGTTAACTACTTCCTTTTAATAAAACAATCATCAGAAAGCAGAAACTCTACCAAATTTTTAAGCCCTTAAATCAATATAAACCTCTGCTATCTGAGCAAAACAGTAATCTGCAAGAGTTACAGATTTTCATTTTTGCATGGGCCAGCTACAAGAACACTGCATATACATTTATTTAGACACAACAGTTCAGACGTTTGACAAATGACCAAACTAAAGAGTCCTGCATTCAGCAACAGGTAACATGGTAGACTATTTGACTTTACAACATGATATGCGTTATTCCTTTCCCTCTAGTTCCTGCCAGTCTTTTTCCTTTCATAGTCAAATTCCATGTCAGCCTTCCCAAAATGAATTGCCTTAGAGCTAGCCAGCAGATTTTCACACACAAAAAAAAATTCTTAATTTCAGGTGAGGGCTACCACATTCACTGCATTTCTGACAATGGGATAGACAGTTATTCCTTGTCATTCTACTGCACTGAATACACACACACACATAAATATTTATCTGTACACACACACACACACACACACTGAGGCTTACTAGCTCAAATTATGTGATTAACATACTCTGACATAAAAAACTGGGGTTTTAGAACCTTCTCTCTAACTTGTGCAGGGAACACAAAATATAAATCCACCTCACGCAGACCTGCAAGGCAAGCTATTTCTTGCCTTTGGATGTAAACTGCTCTCTCTGGTTTGCAAATTGAAATACATACACACAAAACATCTAACATTCGTCCCAACATTGAAGACTGAAAAGATCTTTACATTTGAAACTGTTTCCACACAGTTTCCTCCTTTACATCTAACTTGGCTTCTTTCTTCTTGTCCATGGTAGGTGAATAGGTGCCTCTCACAGAGGCAAGACAAGTCTCCCTGTTCCACTGCCTGACTCAGACCTGATGCCATGCCAGAATACAGGGAACAACAATCAAAGAGAAGCAAGGCAGCAGGGATCCCAAGCTGAGCAAAAACATGGCTCAGTCATGCTCTAGGACACCACAACTGAACAGAGAGTTTTCTGTGACCCAGAAAATGAACTGAATGAAAATGGTGCTGGCTCACCACAGATAATCTTGGGTGAACAGTAGTGCTCAGCTTTGCCAAAGTTCTGCTTGAGCCAAACAGAAAAAGGAATTTCCACAAGAGCTTTCAGCGCAGTAAAATATGATGGGGTTTCATACAGATGCCCTAAAGCTCACCCTAAATCTTCTTGATACATGCCAAGATACTAATTCAAACTACAGGACAACATCTTCTCAAATAAATTGTTGTAAGAAAATTTTAACATCAAGAAATAATTCTAAGAAATATATGAACTAGTTTCACTAAAGTGTTGCAAAATAATCACATGCAAAATATGGGAAATTTATCCATAAATGGGTAAACTCAGGAACCTTGGAAGCAATTGAAAAAATAGTCTTAGATTGGGAAGTATTTTGCAATCTTAAATATAGCTATCTTAAGTACAGGCCTCTCTCCTAACACACATTTTCTGTAATATTTCAGCTTTATTTTGAACATAATAACCTAAAAATAAACCTCACCAAAAATACCCAAAACAAAACCCCCCACCCCCTTAAATAATCTACCACTCCTTCAAGTATTTTTTGTTTAAAAAATACCCACATATATCATTTGACAACCTAAATAAAGATGAGGCTAAAAGGTAAATAATTACCTGGGCAAAAAAACCAACCAACCAAAACCAAAACAAAAACCCCCAAAACAACAGTAACAACAAAAACCCCAAACAGCAGCCATAAAATAGTGAGTACAAATATACCTTGTCCTTGAGGAACTCCGTAAAATTCAGCAGCTATCCTTGCTGCTTCCTTACGGTTTCCTTTCACAATGTAGAAATGACTAAGTATAGCAAGGCTGATCTTCACAAAAAGTTTAAAACAAAAAAGTGAAAGTATAGTAAAGTAGACATTGGATAGCTGCTGGGCAAAAGGGCGACTTTCTTCTATGACAGTCATTGCTGCAGCAAAATCTCTCTCAGTGTTTGGGTAGAGCTCTCAAATGTGTTGATAAGATCATCTGGCTCCAGCCACACACTCTTGGGAACAACTGGTCCTGAGGAAAGAAAATATCAGCTGGTCATGATGCTTGCTGCTCAAAATATGACGATTATTTATACTGTACATAGTATTGAGTTCACTACCGCTCCTGCTAGCCTGGTGATATTCAAGTGGGACAGAATATAACAGACACAAGTTCCAAGACCCTGGATTGTATTTGTTCCACTTCCAAGGTCTGTTTTATTCCAAATTCTGCATTTCTAATTAATTTACTTACCCTATTAATACATCTTTAAAAACGCACTGACAAAAGTATTAAGAGCTACAATGTCATGTACTAAAACAGGTAACTCAGGTAATCAGTTTTTGCTAAAATCAATTCTCTTGTAAAATTGCTTTTGTGCTACTTCATTATGTGCAGTTACTATTTTATTCTTACAAAAATAGAACCACGTCAGTAAATACTTCAAATACAGATCTGAAACAGGGCAGGAAAACCCTTTTTCGGCTTCAGATTAAGAAAGAGACAAGATTTAAAACGTACCAGCTTTGACAGTCTCTTATTATTTTGTTCAGGCTGAGTGAAAATATCTAGTGTACATGGCTTAGAGCAATATACAAAAACCAGCATTAAGAGCAGACTATAAAAATCAAACTCCTTGATAATTTTATAAATAAGATATCAAAGTATATAAAGTTAAGTGAAATGGTAACTCAATTAAATAAATGCAGTGGTAATGATAAGACATGGAAAATTTCTAATGCTTATGATAAACACTTCTTTGTCCTGCATCGTATTATTTAAAATCTGTGACACGACAGGCTTTATTTCTTGGCCACTTTTAGAGAGTGAATTCCCCAGATCTTTTAAGAATTAGTTTGTTAATGTACCATAAAGCTATTAATCATAGTCATAAGTCACACACAAATTGTTCCATTACTGTGAGTAACTGTTGACTAAACAATGGTGTCACGACATGATACAAACTGAGAAGCTGCAGGACAGAACTAGATTCCTAAGCAAGCTACAACTCTAAAATAAAGAATTAAAGCAGCATAAGGAAGGGTCCTGTTCTAAGCTTTCACATTTCCTTAAAAACAAAGTGTCGTAATAGTGTTTAACATACTCCATCTCTTACAATCTTAAACTGAAACACACTCTACTCTGCCCTGGATTCTCTTGTTTGACGGTCAGAAACATAAACTATTTTAGACTGGTGGCAACTGCCCATCAGAAACAGAGAGTATGATCCAAATGTCACTGCATCCACAAAGCCCCCAGTCAGACCCCCCCCCGAAACAGCATAGCAGATATTAAGGATATGATACAAAATCATATTTCTGAAAGAGATGTTTGTTTTAATATAAATATAAAATAAATAAAAGAGATGTTTGTTTTAAGCAACTTTCAAATAAACCTACACAAAAGAGGAAAAGACAATGATAAAAGGAAATGTACTTGGCAAATATCAAGATATTTAAGACAGGAAGTGAACTGTGTTTATCTTGAGAGAAAGAAATACTCAGTCTTTTTAAACCCACCAAACGTAATCCTCATGACAGTCAGAACAGTAACTAGAAAATGCAATTTAAAAGCAGTTTACACTGCAAATTATATTAGTCTGTGAAAAAATATATGCATTTTCTCCTAAATTTCATTTATAGACATTTTCTCATCCAGCCAGAATAGGAACTGCTCTCCTCATACCATAGTTAGAAGCAAGAATGAGTACTTAAAATGCCAATGAAAATCCTTTTTTATATTTGGCACATTGTTATCTGACACTGAATTGAGGTGTCATGTTTTCTGTAAGGATAAATAGGCATTATGTTCTGAGCTACCACTGCCGATTTCATTTTCAGTCATTAAGGTAAATTATTTTATCCTTAATAACACATCTGATACTGGATTTTCTTATTTCTTCCATATTTCTACTAGAATTATTAAGTTTAAGTCAATCAGTTCACAGAATTCCCCAGCCACTTGACTTGTTTTTCAATTTACCATTCAGAATAAGAAAAATCATCATTATCCTATGGAATAGGATATTTTTTATCTTTATGGTGTTTTACCTGACCCCTTTTTTCCTGACTGCCCCAGTAACTGTGTTCTCTCATGTCGACTTCTCCCACATTTTGTTCATTAACAAAATAGTCAGTTTTGTTGCTATCAAAATAGCAATTACTATAAATAACAGCTGGAGCTAACAGCAGCACTCAGAGTTAGTCTTGCCCTTACAATACTGTTTCCTACTTCTTATAATTCCATTAGATAAATCACTGAAGATAAATTTCTCAGTTGTCATCTTCAGGCTGAGTTTTTCTGTAAAGGGCTGACAAAAATAAAAGCTTTTTCAAAAATAAGACTGTGGAGCCATGCAATTTTTTGTAAGTGATCTTTCAAAACTTCTGCTTTTGGAAACAACATGAAAACTAAGCAGGAGGGTTATTTCTGTATAAAAGCTTGTTTCCTGTTGTCTCAAAAATTTCCCTCCTTTGTCATAAACTACATAAAAATGAAAGAAATTGAGTTTTGGGAATTTCATTTCAAGATCATAGGAAGGTGGCAAAATCACCCTCCTAATAATATTCCTTTGTTTTTAAAGCTCTGTAATTTGGATTTGACAGTTTAACTGGAAATTTTTCCAACTGCAGAGAACGAGAAGTTCATCCTAATCTGAGGCTGCTGAAGCTCTGCAGAAATTGCAATTACACATTGTTGACAAACCCAGGCTACCAAGCACCCTGTCACAAAAAGAACAACTGTTCAGATGTAAATGCTCACATGGAATTTTGGAAGAACAAACAATGTGAGTGTTAAGACCTGAACACAAAATACGTGACAGCGAGCCCATGTAGATTGGCAGAACCAGGAACAGAAAGATACAGATGTTGTAACAGGAATCAGAAAGCAGAAGAGTAAGTAAATAAATAAAGGACCTGACACTCAATGTGATGCCATAAAAGATTTTTAAAAATTGGAGTGTAGTGTTCCAAATTTCCTATTGGAGTCTGGTCTTGCAGCACTGCAGAACACTGAGAGCTTCCAAATAGAAACGCATCAGTATATAAAATAACTAGACAATATTACAAAAATAACAAAGCACTTGAAAAGAGTGGTGGGTTAATCTGACATTCATGTTCCCTATTGAGTTTTGAGAATTAAATTTCTCTGCTTCATTTTTTAACTTGTAAAATGTTTTTTAAAGGACAACTCAAGAGGAGCATTCTGCAGATGACTGGCTCCACTGCTGTTAACATGCTCAGATATTCTGGTGAAACAATACTGTAACTCATTAGGTAGCTAATGATATTTAATACAAAATTTGAATAACAAGCCTAAATATAATGAAATTTTGAATGTTTATTCACTTTATGGCAACATTTAAGGTTTTGTCACAGCATACAGAATAACGGCTTCAAGGCTGCAATATCCTAAAAAATATTAGGTTTTCTGGTTTTTAAGAACACAGTAATACTGTGGCAGACACAGGCTTCCCTAGCTTGACATGCTAGCATATTCCCAGCAAATAAAACATGAACAATGCAGGAATTTCTCTGGAATGCTTTGCCCATTTCTGGCTATTAACTATTTTAATTTTAAAACCATTTTAAAAACTTTGAATGCTGAAATTTATGGTCTTAAATTCCCTTTTAATGTAGCTTGGTCAGTTACCATTTCTAAAGAAGATACCAGTTTGTTCAAGATAGCAATATTGCCATTTATAATTACTAGAAAAGTGGTTAATTTAGAACTCCAGTGTTCAAAGCAGCCTGCTCTTTAATACCACACTGTGTAGTGGCCAAGTGTAGAAAAAGAGCAGTCAGCAGCAGCACCTGCTTATGCTAATTTAAACAGTTTGTGAAATCTACCAACAAGCCGAGTGATCACTTTCAGAAAAAATTATGCTTTATCTTCTACAAATAATTACATGGCCATGTTAATAAAGACTTTATTTTATTCTGCTATTTTTTCAGTTCTTCAGAAGACTGGGCAAAATACACACGAAAAAGAACGGAACAAAATATTTAGACTTTTAAGGCATTTTTTCATGCTAAAGACTAAAAAACCTTAGAAATATGATTTCTTTATAGCATATACTGTATCTAGTTCTGGAAAATACACTTCAAATTAAATCTTTTAAAGTAATATCCTTAGATTAATATAGAATATAATTTTCAGGGTTGGAAGGAACCTGTAAGATCCCCCAGTTCCAACCCCCTGCCATGGGCAGGGACACCTCCCACCAGATCAGGTTGCTCAGAGCCCTGTCCAGCCTGGCCTTAAAAACTTCCAGGGATGCAGCTTCCACCACCTCTCTGAGCAAACTGTTCCAGTGTCTCACCATCCTCATGGTGAAGAACTTCCTAACTTCCAATCTAAATCTAACCCTCTTCTAAGCTGTACAAAACCAATTATACTAATGTCACAAATTCTGTTACAGTTGTCTTAACAGTTTCTTCAGTATCTAGGGCATGAAAAAACATTTTCAATTAAGGTGAAGATGGTTTTTTGAAAATGAGATATGCAACACAGTATAAGGAATTATTTATATGACACTTCACCTGCATGTCCTTCTCCACATAGGAGAGGAATGGCTAAAAATACATAAGGTTAAGATATTTGTCCTGTTTTTTCAACTTTTGGCTAATAAAAAATATAACAAGATAATTTAATGAAATAGGATGTCAGGCAGAGGAATGGGAACTCTTACCCGATTTGAAGAATCTATTATTTTATAAATTACAGACAACCCACCAGGAGAAACTTCTACATGAATGACCTTGAAACAGAAAGAATTTAAAATAAAACCAGTAAAAAGCCACTCTTTCTAGCACAGAGTTTCTAATGGAAACATACAGTGCTTGATGAGAGACTCAAAACCACAGAGAAACCTGAGCTACTGAAAAGGCAATGTCTAATTCAACATGAGAAATGACCTGCTTAGTGACCTATTGACTTGTATTTTAATAGGTGTATGGGATGCTAATCCTCAATACTTAAAATTGTATCTGACTCATCTAAAGTTATTGAATGTTGTTTGTGTCATTTCCTACTTGATGTATGTTCTTTGAGTGATTTTTTCTATTCAAAGCATTTGAACTGAATAAATCTAGACATAGAGCTACTATTTTAAAATTCATTTGCTTATATGTCCTTATATATATAATGCAAAATATTACCTTAAGTTAACACTGAAGGTAAGGCAAAAACAAGACACACACATACCATAAAACAACTTCTAAAAAACATGAAATGTTCTTTCTTAGTAATATTCTTCATAAGTTAAGGATAAGTTACACATCTATGTTTAGGCATAGAAAGAATAAACAAATCATGTTTACCTGACAGCTAAAAGAAATTCAGGAGCTGGAGTGACTGGAACACATCAAACTGCTGCTGAGTGCTTTTCCAAATAAAAACTCCTGCACAACCAAGACATTGTTCTTCCTTTGTTAAATATGAAGAGGATAGGTAGCCAAAATATGGACTTTGAGCTTCCATTTTGAGGGAATGAGAAGAATAGTGAGAGAACACAAA
Organism: Florisuga fusca; assembly: GCA_038090715.1. Lineage (NCBI taxonomy): Eukaryota > Metazoa > Chordata > Aves > Apodiformes > Trochilidae > Florisuga > Florisuga fusca. The sequence continues at coordinate 21,133,509 of JAAWXA010000001.1, read as the reverse complement.
CTTTGGTCCAGAGTGGACCAAACTGAGTTCATATCTGAGCTGCTTTTTCACTGCACATTGCTGCTATCCTTAAAAATTCTACAGATTTATGACCACATGCCAAAGCCACATTCTCAGCACAAAATTGTGTCAGTCATTGTCTGAGCACAGAATTATGCCACCAACTGCAGCAAACACAAAACTATATAAAAAGCAAATCAAAGGCCTATATCTCCCTTTTATAGCTTTTCTTGCTGAAGTACTTTAATGCCTTGTCTATCCAGAACCTACACTAACAATGCAGCGTGAGGTTGTAACTGATACCTAAGGTTATGGCTTCATTCAGATTTCTGCCATTCTCATAATTCATGCTAGTATCCTCATCACCTAACTAAACAATTTAATTAAAAATCTCTTTCAAATGTAATACAACAACATCTTAAATGTTGTACCAGGGGAAAATCAGAGTAAGTGTTGAAAAACATGGTACTGTGCTTCTCTCAGTAGTCATGCTCTGACTTTTAACACTCATTCTACTGAATGGCTATGTATCTAGACATCATTCTTCTGCTCTCCTAAGACTACAAAACACACCAGTTCATTTAAAAAGCTTAATGTAAAAAAATTCCTGTCATAAAAATTTCATTATATAAAGAGTTTGTCCCTGTATTTTAGTGTATCCATCAGTCCTCTGGAAAGTCCAAATTCATGCCTTAGGGTGGATACAATAATACTTTTTTTTTTTTTTCCTCTCCTGTATTACAATCAGTGCTCTGATACAGTTTAGGTTCTATACAAATCAAGTCCTTCTGGTACATGAATAATCCAATTTCTAATGTGTAACACCATGGAAAGTTTGCTTATTCTACTGCTAAACTGGAAGGAAATTAATTTTTTTTTAATGTGTTTTGTCTTTCCTGTCTGTTGAATATGCTACTCCTATCTTAGAAAACAGGCCTAACATACAGACTTGTGTATCTGGATTTCTAGCCACTGGAATTAGTGGTCAAGTCTATACCACATGTACTTCAAAACATAAGAGGTAACTCAGATGTTTAAGTGATTATGAAATTCCAATTTTTTTAATTTATCAGTTCCTTGCAAGAATACACAGAAATTTTGAAGCTGTGTAACACATCCACTGGAGAGCTTCTTCTCACAAGGGTGATAGATTCCCCTTTGACTACAAGCCTAATATCAAACAATCCCTGCTAGCAGAAACGTTATCATGTGAGCATGCTTGATCTGCTTAACCAATCCATCTAATCACTGAAAATTAAAAAACTATAAATTTTATATAAATTGTAAATTTATATACAGAAGGGAAGCAGGTGTAACTGACCTGATGACAAGTGAATTCAATCTGAATTCTGCTATGAAAGAGTAAATTTGGTTTGCAGTCCTTTTTGGATACCAAACACTACTCAATTATTAAGAGTGATATATAAGAAGATTCCAAAATAAGTCATGGTTGTACTTGGAGACATTACTTAAAACCAGAAACGTGTCAGACAGCAGGCACACACAACCTGCTGACAGACAAACAGTAACAAATCTTGCCTCCCAGTAGTTCCAAAAGTTACCACCTCCAGCTGCCCATTCCATTCCTCAGCTAAAGGTTCCTGACTCTCCCTCTCCCTTCCTGGAAATCAGCAGGAAGGAATGTGCTTTGGCATTCACCCCCTACAGCTCACAATCTGGCAATTCAGTCGATGAGTTTAAACTGCTCTGGTTTACAATGCAAAAACCACTCACATCCCCTACCACCCATCACCACACAGATAGTAACCTCCTGATAAAAAGTTGCAGCAGACTATGAGGGGAGGGTAATGTCAACATGCACACCCAAGTTGCCTCTTCAAAGGAATATTTAGATGCAATTTTTGATAGCCATATCAGTACACTGAGCTATATTAGTGAAACCTTGAAAAGTCTCCTCATCTTGCTTCTCTTTTCCTTTGTATGGTTCCTTTCTTGGTTCCGTATGTTTTCATCACCAACCAGATCTATAGAACTTCACAGATTTCTTCAGCAACTAACTGGCTAATTTGCCCTTTTCCTTAGGTCTGTGGTACTATGGCAACCAGGCTTTCAGTATTTGAACCAACTTTGACAGTTCTCATTTCTCTAGCAGGCAATGCAAGCACTCTAATAACCTAAATTCATGTAACTGAACCTGGCATTTTCACAGTTTTTACAGTCTTTTCACTAGTGAAATGCAAAACGTTACATACACTTGTTAGTTACCTGTAAATAAATAATAAATAAATTGCTAGTATTCAAATCCCAGAAGAGCCATGATGTGAAAATTTTGTTTCCATCACCATAGACAGTTAGTACATGAAAAATGAACATGACAAATTTTCAGTTTCAACTGACAGTTTTCAAAAGACCAGATCTGCACCTGTAACTAGCACCCCTCTGCCACTTCAGAATCCAGGCAGACCTCTTCTGCTGCTTGAATGAATACTATCTGGACTTAGGAAATGATTTAGGATCTGTTAATTTTTTGAATGACTTACGTGCAAGATCTTTAAATTTTGTCACCAAGAAGAGACAATGTCAGTTATTCTAAAGTGAAGTTTGCTCAAAACACCATCTCCAAGATCTGAACAATTTCTGTCATCAGTCTGAATTCCTTTCAAAGTTTTAATTTCATTCTAAATTGGGAGTCTCTTTTGTTTTTTAATTAGGTCATTTTTTCCTCATGACTAACTGTTCCTAAAAACAGTGAAATCATGTTTCATTTAACTTTATATACACTTCAAATTTATGCCAGGTTTTCTTCTGCCCTAAGTGAAAGCGATCGCATTTGCCTCCTTTCTGTGCAAAGTATATTCTGGTGCCTATGAATGGTACCAATAAAAGGAAATTATAAAGTCAATTTCATAATTTGGTACATATGATAATTAAAACGTTAGTTTGCAAGCATATGTCACTATGCACTGATTCCCATGGCTACAGTTCATATCAGAATGTTTTCTTCCACCCACTAAAATTGGAATCAGCTAAGTGGTGTCATCATGACAGAGCTAGCAAAACATTCCTTCCTCAGGCTGAGGCATGACAGTCTTTGCTCAGTGCTTTTACAAGAGACATAAAAATACTTTGTGATGAAGAACCTAGGAAATGAGGTAAAACTAGAGTGAGGTGGATCAGCAGCACACAGGCTTCTTGCCACAGAATGCAAAGCACAATGAAGTGTGAAAGTTCCAGATGAATCAGTGATGTATGAGAGGACTTTACCTAACATGGCTTTGAAAGCCATGAAATGGGCAATAGCACATGTGCCAGGAGCCAAAAACTGTGTCAGGCTCCAAAACATGCTTAGAGAGTACAGAAAGACTGCTTCTCTTAGCCACAGCCTTTCCACATCAGTTGTAAAAATGTTACACCCAGAAGTGCTAACTGAAAAGGCACTGTTGCAGTAGCAACAAAAATTCCCCAAGTAGTTCATGGGCCCATTGATTTCACCCTTCATCCGCATACCCAGAGCTGCCTAAAAAGCTGTGTGTTGCTACCATCTCTTAAAAAGATTTCAGTAACAAATAAAAGACCAATTCAGTAAGGGATTTAGACATTTATGATAAAGTTTAGGAAATATATACATGGACCTAGAGTAAAAAAAAGATATCTGTGCAGTCAGCCCTCATCTAACTAGCTAGGTGTCAACGATGCCACAGGCACCTCAACTTTCACCTGTAAATTTAGTTAAAAATTTAAACCCCTAGAAGGCTGAAGGTGCTACCACCTGGGCTGAACACCTCGTCTTCACCTGGAATTCCCAAACCACACACCCCAAAATGTCAGCCACCTTAAAGCTTCCTTAAAGCACTTCAGATCCAATCTGACTTCAACAGAAAAAAAAGATGAAGTAGCAATCCCTGTTAATGGTCAATATCAACATTTAACCATTCTGATTAAAGGAGTCACTCACTAATTTAAGCATCTGAGTAGAGACACATCAACCAAAAAAAGCAAGCCACTTTCTTGCTGAAGACTACTCTCATCATCAGCTGCTGACTGGGCTCAGCCCTATTGAAGTGTGCCAACACTATAAAAAAAGAGAACATGATTAATAGACCAAAGAGTGCAAAAGAATACAATTTCAAAGTTTTTCTGCAGATTTTTCTTCCCTGAATCACAAACCAGACTTCCAGTCTAGGGAAGGGAAAGAAACAGAACCATCACTACAGAACATACACATTTCAGAATGGCCTGACAGTTCACATCTTCTCCCTACCCCTCCACCTTTTTAGACCACTGCATCTGAGTTCCTGTTACTACTGCTCGTACTTACAGCACTGGAATCTTAAGGCTAATGACTGCTATAACTGAACCACTGCTGACACCTGTTGTCCGCATTGAGAAACCGGTGTAATCAGTATTACTCAGGCCTGGTGCACTTAATACAGTGAAATAGCCGGGGGAAAATCCCACCACCCACCACTGTACAGGCTCTCTCCCCCCCCAGTTCTCAGATTCAGACTGCTGCAGGTGCAAACAGAAGGAATGGGCACAAAATAGAGGCCTAGAAAAAGGAGTTAGAAATCACCTTATTACATAAGCTAAGCTTTGCTAGCACTGACCTGAAGTGAAATTTCAACCAACCTGGAGGAATAAGGTGAAAGGCTGCCTCATCCCACACACTGCATGGGATCAGAGAGCGTGTGCTAAAGAAAAAACACCCCAGTGCCACGCACAGCTACTGAATGACAAGACAACTCAAATACTGAGTATTGTGTGCAACAAAGCGGAAATACACAGGAACAACCTATACACCTGTCAAGTGGTAAAACAAGACTTCACCTCAAATGCTGTTTATGTTTTATTATATGAATTCAAAAATCCACTAGAACTACAAACACCAACTTCCCTCTAACAATGAATGCCTTAAAGCATGAGCAGGTGGCAAACAATCCACAAAAATTGTTCCAGTAAGTAAAACCCATCTGTTTCAGAAAGTTATGAAGGAATTTGGGACAGGAACATATGCTGCTGGCGAAAGTCCCAGAGAGCAGCCCCGAGAACCTGTCCATCGGGGAGTGCTTCCAGGGGTGACTGGCGTGTCTCCACCCCACGACTGAGCACTGGGGACCTTCCCACTGGCACACCGGAGACAGACCCTCAAATAAATATTTGACCCTCAGGAAAATAAACCACCTCAGAGTCAGGACACAGCCAAGGAGGCACGTCTTGGCTTCAGGTAATTTTTTTCTTCTGTAAACAGAAACACTCGCACGGACATTTTTAACAAATCGGTCACCTTTCATACACGACAGCCACCGGGCACGGGGCATTTAGTTCTCCGAGCTCCCAAGCTGGAGAGTGCCTGAGAGGGTGAGGGCATCGCGCCTCAAAACAACTGCCTGGCCGGCAAGAGCAGGCATGGGAGGCGGCAGAGGAGCGGCCTGGACGCAGGCGACCTGAAATCTCCCGCTCCCCCAGCATGTCGCCCCCCAGAAGGACCCCCCGAGCAGCCCCAAGGCCCGGGAGCAGTCCCAGGGCCCGGGGTGGCGCAGCTCTCGGTCCCGCCGCCGGCGCACGCGCGGAGGGCGTGGCCTGTCCGCCGAGCCCTCCCC
>JAAWXA010000001.1:20930297-21127928 GCA_038090715.1 Florisuga fusca | reverse complement strand
GGGGAGCTGGGGGGGCGCTCCGTGCCCGCGCTGGTTGAGGGAGGGGGCTGAGCGCGGGGGGGGCGCTTGCTGGGCACCCAACTGCAGTCACCGCTCTGGCGGGCGGTGCTGGCCTACGGGCGAGTGGAGCTGAATGGGCATGCAGCTTAGCTCCCCAGCACCTTTTTTCTTTTTCACTTGTCGTTCCGTATTTTTCTACCGGTGACATATAATACTCGTGTCACTGGTGCCCAGGGACAGGACCAGGGGCAGTGGGCACAGACTGTAAAACCGGACGTTCTATCTGAACATGAGGAAAACTTCCGTATTTTGAGGGTGACAAAGGCTGCCCAGGGAGGTTGTGGAGTGTCCTTCCCTGCAGACATTCAAAACCCATCTGCCTGCAATCCTGTGCAGCCTCCTTCGGGTGAACCAGCTTTAATGGGAGATGATCTCCCGAGGTCCCTTCCAACCCTTACCACTCCGTGAATCTCTGGTATTTTTGGGTTTTTTGCAAGCAATAGACTTGACTTTGGTATGGTTTATCTTCCTGTGAAATGCACTATCTGTAGAATATGTAATACCACATCAAAAGCCTGTTGCTGAGACAACACAGTATGCTGATCAGTTGTGCCAGAGAAACCTTTTATACGCTTTTTAAAAGTTTTTTTGGTGAAAAGGAAATGGTCACAGGAAACTTCCATCTAGTGGTGTGTCTATAGTGTGGTCTGTAGTGCCATGAGCTGCATGAGCTACAACCACCAAGAAGTGGAGATCTTTGCTGCTTCTAGCCACATGGTCCATTACCAGAGCTGCACTGGTGAATGGGGATCACAGGATACTGAACTGTTTCACCTCAACTAATGAGCTTGTGTAGTTATGTTTTGGCCAAGTTAGTAAGCTAAAGCAGCTTACAGAACTTTGGACCACCCCTAGTGGCAGAAGTGGATGGCTAGTAGCAGTATTTGAAAGGAGAGAGAAATGCACATGAAGAGTGGGAACTGCTGTTGCCTTTTGGGTCAGTTTAATATCTCAGGAAAAGAAACTCCATATTTGTAGAGTCATTGATTAATCCAATGGTCTGGGTTGGAAGGGACCTTAAAGATCATCTAGTTCCACCTTCATTGCCATGGGCCTCATCCAGCCTGTCCTTGAAACTTCCAGCGACGGGGGCATCCACAGGTTCTCTGAGCAACATGTGCCAGCATTGATTATCCCCTCTTTCAGCTTAAGGCCATTACTCTTTGTCCTGTCACTAGATATCTTTGTGAAAAGCCCCTCTTCAGTTTTCATGTAGGTCCTCTTCAGGTACTAGAAGGCTACTGTAAGGACTCAGAGCCTTTTCCAAGCTCAGCAACACCAACTCTGTCAGTTGTTTTTCATTGGAGAGATTCTCTAGCCTTCTGATCTGGATCTCCTCTGGACTTGCTCCAGCACTCCATGCCCTCCTTATGGTGGGGACCCCAGATCAGGACACAGTACTCCAGGTAGGGTCTCACAAGAAGGGAGTAGAGGGGAAGAATCACCACCCTTGACCTGCTGGCCTCGTTTCTTTTGGTGCAGCCCAGGAAACCGTAGTCTTTCTGGACTGCAGGGATACATTGCCAGCTCATGGTGAGCTTCTCCAAGTTGCACCCCCAAGTGCTTCCCCTCAGGGCTGCTCACCGTCCAGTCTCTGCCCAGCCTGTATTTGAGCTTGAGATTGCCCTGACCCGTGTGCGGGGCCTTGTACCTGTCCCTATTGAACTTCACACGGTTTGTGTGGCCCCAACTCTCAGGCCTGTCAGTGTCCCTCTGGATGGCATCCCTTCCCTCTGGCGTGTTGACCACACCACATCATCAGCATTTGTTGTCATCAGCAAACCTGCTGAGGGTGTATTCAGCCCCACTGTCCATGTCACCACCAAAGATGTTGAAACAGCAGCTGTCTCAGTACTGACCGCTAGGGAACACCACTGGTCAATGATGGCCACTGGGACAACAGACCATTGACCACAGCTATTTGAGTGCAAATATCCAGCCAGTTACAGTTACTCTGTATTATTATATTTTCAGTTTCAATTATGCTAGTTTGAGGATGGCACACAGCATAAAACCAGAAGAAAAGCCTATTTTTGGTTGTTTCAGTGAGCTTGACATAGATGAGGTAGCATACTAAGGCCTAATTTGGATGTAGCTTGCAGTACTGTGCCAGTCCCTTCCATGATGCACAGATCTGATATTAACGAGAAGCATTACACCTTAGTTGTTGGGTTTTTTGACCTGAGAATTTCTACACTCCTGAGATTTAAGGCCATTACTCCACCAGATTGACAGGGATTGACAGATGAAGTGAAGCACTCGATAAGGGTTACTACTAAATAAGATGTTGCTTTTTGCAAAGACACGGAAACTTGTAGCAAGGCTTATTTTGGGAAGTTTTGGTGGTGTTTTTCTTAACTACTGTCTTCAGAATTTTATGCTGGTAAAATTTTATTTTTTGTCTTTGAGGTTGCTAAACTTAGTTTTAATGAAATACTTTTGATAGACTAACGTTCAAACTGGAATAAAGGTAACTAAGAAGTTGACAATTCATATAATCATTGTTTCATGAGGAATTAAGGTTCACAAGTGATTGCTCATGGTATTCCTCTTTGTTGAGGGTAAGTTGGGTAAATTGATAAGCTTTTGTCAATATATATGAAAATACCTGCTGCAGCTCTGTTATTTCCAGTTTCTTTTTCTAATGTGATTTGGTGGCAGTGCCAGATACTCCTCCAAGTGTGGATTTGTGAATAAACCTTCCAAATGATACAATTCCTTATAATGTAGAAGAAAATAAACATTTTTTTCATATTGCTGCTTAAATACATTCCAGGGAGAAATTTTCTAAGTTGTGTGAACTACAAACATGAACTTGGTTTTATCAGAATGGTTGGAGTGTCTTGTAGGACACTCAGCATTAGAAGCTTTCTTTTTTAAAGAAAGTTGAGAAATTATACTGGAAATGGTTGCCAGCAGATGTATATAGTACTGATGTTCCAATCAGCTTTATATATTTGGGCATGTCTGACATCTATTTTACTAAAAAGAAATGTAGTGCTGTTTAGGTACAGATGTATACAGATTTTTGTTAGCAGGAAAAAGCCTATAGGCTATTTGTGTAACTTAGATTGTGGCAGTGGCAAGGCCTGTCATTCAAAACTGAGTGTCCATAATTTCTGTAAGGCAGGTTTTATTTTGTAATTTTGATTGTAGTTTAGCCAAAAGTATTAAAAAGAAAATACAGAGAGGGGGTGATAATAATAAATAAAAACAATAATTTATGTAATGCGTGAAAGAGGAATAATGACAAAGGATAATCTTGTGTTTTGCTTTGTCGTAGAAAAAATGTAGAAGACTTCACTGGACCTAGAGAAAGAAGTGATCTGGGATTTGTTACATTTGACATCACTGCAGATATCCTTTCTGGAAGAAATCGTTTGCAGACGTTTTGAAATAAGAACATCTTGACATCTATTTTTGTTGCCTTCTAATCTTCTGATATTCAAAACTTGAGGAGAATAGCAGTTTTAAAATATAAATTTAAAGTGATTAAAAGCAGTATTTTACATAGCTAGGGTGGTAAATTAGAGCTTGTAATAGCTCTTCTTTGTCTAGGACATGTGAGTTTTTCAAAGTTGTGGCCATATGACAGTTGCATACATGTAACAGTCTTCCTTCAAAAACAAAAGATATTTTAATCATTTAACTGCATAGACATTAAACTGTCAAATCTTTAACATTGAATAGGATGAAATTCATTGGGAAGCATATGAGGTGCTACAGAATTTACCACATTATTTTTTTGGCCTCTTTCTCATTGCTGTTACCATTTTTTCAACTTTTCTCTTTTATTTCTCTTCTTCCATGTAAGTCTGGCTTTTATTGGGAATTTTTTTTGAAGGTTGTTGATTTTTAAAAAAAAATTTTAGTTTGGGGTAGGTTTTTTGACAGAAGGGAATAATTTTGAGGGTTTAGGATCTTTCTATTAAAAAATTATGGTATTTTTCTGTGCCAAATAGGAGGAAGCATGCTTTAAGTGATTGCATTAAGCTTTGCTTTGCAGCTGAGTGAGACTCCTGTGATTTCTTCTTGTCTGTCATGTCTTAGCAGTCTGGGTGAACCAGAGGACAAGAATTATTCTCTATTACTACCTCCCCCACCACCCTGACACACACACAATGGAAACATATTTACTGGAACAGGGAAAAGGCAGTAACATAGGGGATAAAGAACAAAAATGCAACTGTATACAAATATACATCCAACCCGACCTCGGTGCTGGCAGTTAGAGGTGCCTGAGGGCTGACTTAGGAGAGGGCTCCATGGCTCTTCCCAGCACCCCGTGGATGTGGATTCTGAAGAGCAGGTGGAGAGCTGATGGTGAAGGAGCACAGGGGAACAGGAGTGAAGCAAGGAGTGGGGAAAAGAGAGTGCAGCTTCGGATCTGCCTCATTTTATAGAGCATGGGCAGGAAAGGGGAGGGGTATTGACCCCTCTGTGTTTCACCCCTCTCAGAGTCTAAAAGCCCTCCTGCTAGCAGTTCCTGGCACTCTGACTGTTTGTCATTGATTTAAGCAAGACACTGATTAACTCAGTTTTCCCTGTTTTGGAGAATACTGCATTGTGTAAGCAAACCAAACAAAATACAAATGTTGAATGCATGTGAATACTCGATAAAAAAGTTAATCAAATTTTACAGGTATGTGTTGCAAAGGAATAAAAGGCTTTGGTTTTTTTTTTCATGGTCTGGAAATGGGAGAGGTGAACTTTGGAATCAGTTTTACCTCTGAAATTCTTATACATATTAAACCAAACACTAGAATTCTAAAATAGATTGTTTAATTGTATGCACTGCATATACAGGGAGGCAGAGCAAGGCAGAACAGGACTTCTAAAAGAAATGTTTTTATATAAGGGTTAATCTGACATATATAGGCATAAAGAGTCCATGTTTAAATGATGTAATAGTAGCAGTAGTCTTAAATTTTTTTTATTAAAAAATCCTCTGATTTAGTCTTCTGTGTCTTGCATAAATAAACATTAGAGTGTGTAGGGTTGTGAAATACAACTTTCTGGTAGGTTTTTTTGGACAAAATTAGTAAAGAGATGCTTTTACATGGGCTTTCTTAATGAAAACAAGTTGTTGGTCCTAAGAAAAAATAAAATAAGTTAGAAAAAGAAACTCCAGAAAGAAAAGGTGGGGAGGCAATTTTCACAAATGTTTTAGCTTAATCAGTTTGGGGCTAATTTTAATGAATGTGCAGAAATCCTACAAAGGAGATCTTCAGAATCTTGTTCAGTTTGAGTTAGATGATGAAAAACCAAGTAAAATAGCTCTAGCTAGTCTTGCATCAACAGCAGGTTGATAATTTAATTATTTCCTTACTTGCCTTTTGAATTAGCAGCTTAAAAACATGATTCAGTCCTGGGATGCGTGGAGCAAGTTGGATTTTGAGGCTGGTTGGGGAATCTGTCTAATTTATTTTTTGAGATAGTGGCATATAGGGGAAAAAAAAAGAGGGCTTATAAGGTTACAGATAATCTTTTCTGTGAGTTAAAAGGTCTTTTCCTTAACACTCACACACAGTGCAATTTATTGCTAAATAAACAGGCAAGGATTTAGAATACCAGCTTTATTGTACTGGCAGTCTCAGATGGCAGCCATCGGTTCTTTACTATTGATTGAAACTTTGAGAAGAGTTTTGTTCCAGCCTAGTAAGGTGATTTTTCTCTCTTGTAAGTAGGTAATTAAATTTGCTAATTCCTGGTGTCCATTTCAATATGAAATACTTCCTATCTGCTACATCTGTAGTACTCTGGGTATTACAGGCTCTTTAAACCTTATACACTCCACTATTTTTTATTTATGTGTTGTTTTATGCTATTGTATCTCCATTCATAGTTGGATACCAGTGTTCCTTGATTGTATTAATGATCACCTTAAAGATATTTACTGAAGAATTCTCTCATGTTTAAGGTTTTATAACAGATTTTGTATACCTTGCAGTGTCCAATAAAGACCTCTTAAATTATTGGAGGAAATAGCTGTTAGGTTTCATAAAGAGTACCAAACAAACCAAAACCCTGTTTCTTTAATATGATTAAAACATATGTTAGAACTGGGGGTGCTCTGATTTGTAAATAAGGTGCGGTGTGCTGAAAGGTAAGATGTAAAAAAAATTTTATTTAAAAATTTTTATTTTACAAATAAAACAAGGTTATGTAAGTACAAGATGGTATTTTTCTTAACTCACATACATCTGCAGAGTATATTTGACTGGAATGTTAAACAATTGTTTCTATATTTGTCTGCAGAATATTCAACGAAAAACAATGTAAGTATCAAAAAGAAAGTTGAAGCAATTACCCATTTTGTAATGCAGCTATTTTTAATGTTCTGAAGTTCTACTGGGAAGAGTTAAGGCACCAGCATTTCCTACTATCTTGGACTGTTTTTACTGCCCTTCACAGCTGTTATTTTCTGGACAGTTAGCAGGGTAGGAATTTTACCCTCATGAATCCCAACTTGTAAAATTCCCATGAGGGAATTTTACCCTCATGAATCCCAACTTTTCTCCCAGCAGAGTGGGAGAAAAGTAACATGTTCCTTGTTCACTTACAGTAGTGGACTGTAAGTGGTTTTGCTTAGTTGCTCTGTCTATTTTATTATTCCCTAACATTGTACTGTTAACTGCTGTTAGCCAACAAGATACAGTGGCCTTTGGTCTGGCCAGCTGTGATGGGTCTTAAGTTCACTGAAGTGTTTGCCAGTATTGCTGCCAGTTACTGTAGACCCATAATATATTTGTTATCTTGTCAGGCTTCTCAAAATAAATGCCCTTGCTGTATCCTTTAAATTTTGCTACTGGCATTTCAGTATGGATAGCTGAAGGCGTTTTTCAATGATGTGACAGACTGTTCCATGTAGTTTCAGTGGAAAATTATGTTAGTTATGAATCACTGTGTTGCAGTGGTATCACTGATTTCCAACTTCAGCAATGTGCTGAATGTGAGCACATTGCTAAGATATAGTGAAGGCTTGGGGTTTCATTTAACTTGCTGCTCATATCTATTTCCCTACTGGTTTTAGTTGTTTTTTTATTAAGTACCTTAGTTATTTTATACATTCTGGTGGATATTGTTTGTACTATAGTAGTGGGTAGAGTTCTTTATTAGGGTCTAGGACTTAATTTTCTTGTTTGGTCTTCAAGATGTTTGGGTGGTTTTTCACATAAATCACTAGTTCTCATAAAATACTGAGAAATATTTTTTCTAAATTTATCTGTAAGAAACGACTGACTGTCACTTAACTACGTAAAAGAAAGATAAGTATTAAATATTTCACAAGCTAGGTTTTGACTTGTTTTTTTCTACGATTCTTGTGGTTACTCCTGCAATTCAAGTAGTGATTTTTTCCCATTAGAGTTGGAAAAAATGTCATATACCCAGGCAGTGTCATAATAGTAGCTCATCTTATGTCCTTTATTTGAAATAAAGTCTAAATACTGCTTTAAAAGCGACTTACCTTTGCAATTCAAAAGGAAAACTTGTAATACTTTCTTCTAAGTCTTTGAAAGCAGCTCATGACTTAAAAATAGCTTTCTCATGCTTATTGCACTGTTCTTTGTTGTTCCCATTTATTCTGTGCCACACCTCACTGTGTAGTAGTTCATCCCACACTCACCACCCCTATAACTGTGCCCCCCATAAAATATTTTCTTTTAATTAGTTATGGATTACAGGTTTGTACCTCAACTTTAGGGTTTTCAGATGAATAATGCTGTGAAATTATTCCAGTGAATGAGTACAATCTTGCAAGGTGCCTTGCTGAATTAATTACAATTGTGTTTTTAGGCTCTAAACCAGGTCGTCCTTTGGGACAAGATCATGTTGAGGGGAGACAACCCAAGGCTGTTCTTAAAAGACATGAAGTCAAAGTACTTTTTCTTTGATGATGGAAATGGTCTCAAGTAAGTACATTCTTTTACTGTTGTTTTTAGTCATGGTGTCTTGATTTACTTTGGTAGTTTGCATTTAATATGTGGTTTTATTGCTGTGGTACCTGTGACATTCTGTCAGTCTGTTGAATCTTTGTAGTTTGAATGCTAGAAGAACTTGTGATACGAGGTGTCCTTTTCTTCTGTAGACTAGAAGATGTACTGCTCATATGAGTAATAGGCTTCTAGGTTTCTACTTCCAGTATTCTTGTCGGAGTAGAATTGGTTCTGTCATGTACTCAACTCTAAAGGAGTTAGGTAACAGTAAAAAAATAATTCTTTATCTGAAAAATAGGTAGTACGTAATGAAGTAATTACATAAAATTAAAAATCTCATTGGTTGTGGATCAGGAAAACAATTTGTGTCATAATTTGTTTAATATTATTAATTACAATGGTTAACTTGAGTGTTTGTGCTCTCTTTGCTTTTGCAGGGGAAACAGGAACGTCACTTTGACTCTTTCATGGAATGTTGTACCAAATGCTGGTATTCTACCTCTTGTAACAGGATCAGGACATGTGTCTGTACCTTTCCCAGATACCTATGAAACAACAAAAAGTTATTAAATTATAATACTGAATCCTAAGCAAGATATTTTTATACTTGTATATTGTGAATAAAATTTACCATGGTTTCTGCTCACATCCCATACAACCCTTCAGTGAAAGGTACTTAATTTCCTCAGGTCTAACAACATAGGAGAAGGAAATGAAAGTTCATGGTTTTGGTTTTGTTTGGGGTTTTTTGTTTGTTTGTTTGTTTGGGGGGGTTTTTGTGTTTTTGTTTTCTTTTTTGTTTGTTTTTTGTTTTTTTAGATAAGACATTAAGGCTGAAACTTAAAGGAAAAAGTAAATTTCAGAGTAATGGTTTTGGTGGGAAAATTGAAGAATTTTTTTTTTTTTCCCCTTGGCCATCTGGGTACAGATCTTTTCTTTTAAATAAACATTTTTAAACCAGAGGACAGTCTGACTGTTTTTTTGAAGTACTGTGACAGTTAATCTGTGTAGAACTCAAATACACCTTCTGGTGTTGCTTCCTATGAGTGCCTGAAGGAAATGGCTGTTCTGCTCTGGAGCATTATGTTAAGTGAATGCTTAGCATGTTACAGTAAGGTAACTACAGCTACTTTGAAAACTGATAGTTCGTTATCTGTCAGCCTGCAGATCTTGTTTTGAGTGCCATTGATGTAGCCCACATGCAATTCTGTATTATAAAACATTTTAATAACTGCTTGCATTGCAGCGAACTGAAAGAATAAAAAAATCTTTTCAGTGTATCAAGCATGAGTAAGAAAAGTAAAAACTCTAGGTAAAGAAAAGCTGTCTGCAAAGCAACCACTTGATTTTTACTGGGAAGCAGGAAGAATCACTACGCTTGTTCCATGTGGGACTGGGACAACTAATAATAGAGGTGCCCTTCCATTACAAGGAATGGGACAGATGTTCTTCAGAACAGCTTGGTGGAATGGTTAGGAAATAGAGAATTTCCCATGTGAATATGAGAAATTTAGACAGATTTACCAGCTTGCACATGGATAAGAGCCTACCTGCAAGTTCATGATTTGCATCAGTCAGGAAAGTAAGCAAGCAGTGCCTACCAGTTCCAGCCAGCACCTCTGCTGAAAAAGTGGAATCTCTGTGGCTACACATCTGGCTCTGTGTCTTCCTTCGCTCAGCTACCTCCACAAATGCTTGTCATACCTGGGACAAGCAGCAGAGTATCTGGATCACCTCTCTGTAATTATGATGGTTTATAATGGTCGAGTAGTTGTTTTTTCCATCATCTGGGAGGAGGAGCACTGGCCAGCATCACCTCCCTGACATAGTTCTTAATGTGAAGGTGGATATTCAAACAAAGTGTGATAGAAATTAATTAGCAAATGTCTAATGTTCTCAATTTGCTGGGGACTTGCAAAATAACGAAACAGACTGAAATTAGAACTACAAGTTTTTTAATATTGCAAATTAGAAACTACGAGGAAAAATGAGAATGTGATAAACCTTTTGAAAGAAGATATGCAGAAGATTGGAGCAGAGTCTCTGTCTTTATTGTGAGATTATCTAGGAGGTAGATTTTGAGGAAGCCAACTTGTTTTTACAAAGAGATTTTTTATATTTGTGAGTTACACCTAAATGACTTCACTGCTTTCTGTGTTGGTGTATCAGTCAAAGAGGTGTTGAAAAAACCTCGAAGAAGTACTCTGTGTTCTTACAAGTAAAATTTTGTTTTCAAGTGTGAATACTACAAATTATCTTTGCTGATAATTTTTTGCTCACATCCATCACATTCACATGATTCTCAGTTTGCTGAACTTGTGCTGTTTTCCACAGGTTAGCATAATCAGCACCTGAAATACATGCTGTATTTTCTATGCTCTGATAGCAGAGCATATCTGATAATCTAATAATGTTGTACAGAAAGAAAAGAGAAAAAAAAATCAGAGATAGTTGAGCAAAGTTGTAGAGTGTTTTTAACTGGCAGGGAAGTGGTTGGTTTATGTATAAATTATATCCCTAAACTGTTTACTGAAATCTACTTGTGGCTTGGCATTTAAATGCTTCCCTTCACTCCTTTAGCAGTATTCCTCCAATGAATAGAAAGGCTGCCCATGAAAAAGATGTTTTAACTGCAGAGTTAAGGATCCTCTATCAAAAAAACATTGGAGATGAATCTACATTCTTTCCTCCAAAATGGTATATTTCTCCCAGCAGAATGTAGCAAATTTTAAGGCATTGAAATTGTAGGTTCAGACATAATGCTTGTAGGTTCAGATATAATGCTTGAAGCTTTTCTAGCCCTTCCAGGTGAAGAGCAACTATAATTGAGGTAAGCCCTTTAGGGATGAAGAAGAAACAATCACAGAGTTTATGTTCAGGTTCTTGGAGAGGAGAAATCTGCTTTATCTTTAGGGAAAGGCCAGCATAGATAAGCACTGAAACAAGACTATGATAACTTGCTCTTTGCTTCTCAGCCACCAACCAGGATGGGATTTTTTGTGCTCTTTTCAGAGAGGTGTGAGGCAATTTTCTCAGCAGTATCTTTAAAGCCTTTCAAAAAGTAAAACAACTACTGTATTTTGTTGTGACAGTTCTGAATGGTCTTTTATGGAAACAAATGGCATTTACTTCCTCTTGTCTCTTCTGGTACAACTTAAAAAAAGAAGTATGGCTGAGAGCTAATAGTTCTCTCAGAAATGTTACTAACTAAATATCTTATGCAGTGATGTATACAAAAAAAGCATTCTCTAGCAAATTATTTACCTAATGGGAAAAGGCTTGAAACCTTTTGAAGGAAATTTTAACTGAAAACACTTCTGATGCATTTCAGAAAGCTATTTATTGAGATTGAGGAAAGCCCTTTGCAAGAAACAGAAATAACCTTTAAAAATCTGTATTTAAATCTCTGCTCCTCTGTGTGTACAGTCTTATTAAGGGATCAGCACTATAAGTTGAAAATAGGGCAGTAAAATTAAAGCTAGCTATATTGCTTAACAGCCAGACTTAGAGTTACTGTATTATTTTTTGATTACAGTCGTGAAAATGTTTCTGAAAAATATTCCAAGAGAGGCTTTGCAGAAACAGTTCTGCAAAAGGAAACCTCTTTGGATTAAGAATTTGGGTATAATCTTACTTGAAATTAGTGTCAGAAAATACATAGAAAATGACAACTTGTAGGTCTTTTGTATTTAAGGAATGTTCTGGTGTATTTGGCTTCTTTATTTTGAAATAAAATATCCACTAGAAACAGTTTAAAACCATTCTTAAAACATCTGAACCATTTCATGCAAAGAAACAAACAAGCAAAGAAACAAACTTCTTAACATGAAGAGTCCCATTCTATGCACAAATGTAAATGCTTATATTTTAGTCAGACCAGGCATATTTTTAGTAAGCAGAAACTATCCAAAACTCAGCTTGGACAAGCCAAACTGCTGGTCAGTCTTTTTATGGCACCCTCCACCACTTCCCTCCAATTTCCTGAAGCAATGAGGCCCAGAAAAAAATAAGCATTCCATTGCTTAAGGTTTGGGGTTTTTTCACCCTTAATATTGTGCAATGGTTCTAATTCCTTTTATGCAAGTTGTATACTTAATTTATCCACTAATAATTGTTCTTAATTAGCAATTGTTGTTTTTTTCTGTTTTACATGTAAAAGTCAGAATTTTCTGTTTCTCCAACTGACTTGCATATGTGATTTCTTTTTCCAAATACTGATCTAACAATGAAATTCTATATCATCTCTGCATAAGCTACTGAGAAAACAAACAAAACAACTCCTCCTGAATCAATATGGATACATTATCCAGACTTAGAAGCTATTAATTGAACATAATAGTAGTGGAACCAAGTATATCATAAAGAAAATATTTCAAAACTCAGGTCTGGTCTAAAGAGGGCCTCCTGGCCCCAGTTCAGTGCTAATTGAATACATGCAAGTCACCTGTGATGATCTGCTTCTTTCCAGCTGCACCCCCTTGTGCTTGTTAGCAGTGTTCCAGGCAGTAAATTCTGAAGAAATAGCTGGCACTTCTTTAAAATCATAAAACTGGCAGAAATGGATTAGAGAGACTATACATATTTCCAGCTCTAGAGGACCATGACAGTGAGCAAGCATTTTTGTCATTTGTAGATATATTTATAGTATGCATGTAACTTTGTTAATAGCAATTGCCCTATATCTTGCAGTTGCAATCCAATGACTTCCAAGTGCTTTACGAGAAAAAAAAATCCTTATTTATTTCCAGAAAGAGGCAGGCATTCTCAAGCTGTACTGGAAGTGCTTTTGCTAGCAACTGTCTTGAAAACATTATCTGGCAGCAGCTAGCATTGCCTGAGAAGGTTGTGATTAATCTGTTGTGGGCTTCTGCCACCTGGCTGCCCAGATGGGTGGGGGGAGAAAGGCTGCTTGGGAGCTCTTCTTTGGGCATTCCCTTTGCAGAACCAGGCTTTGGACTTCGAATGGAGGGTTTTGCTTCTGTGGTGCAACGGGAACTACAGGTACAGTGCTACTAACTCAGTCTGCCTTCTTGCTTGATGTTTCTCCTTGCTTTATCTGGGTGTTTGTTTTCAAATGTCTGCTACAGTCCTGAGTGCTCGTGCTGAGGTAAATGGATTTGGTACACTGTAGAGGTTTCAGAGTGCAGTTACAGGAGGTATGGTGAGAAAAGAAGGCTATGGATGATCTGTTCAGAAATGAGTGTTTGGTTTAATATAAGAAATATTTGCCTTTTGGAATGACTTGTATTAGATGTAGCTAAAAGTGGCTGACAAGTGTTAGACAAAAGAGGGGTTTTTTTGTGTGTGTGTAAGGTAGTAGCCGAAGACTAAGATAAAATTAGTTGAACTATGACTGGGAAGTAACAGTGATGGCTTATGTCTTCTGTCTCTCAGTTCTGAGAGAGAGTTCCTTTTTCTTTCCTGCCCTTCCAGGCTTGTCTCGTATTAAATACTCCTTGTTCATTTATTTCTTGATCAAGGAATCAGCATAATAAGAAACAGAGAGGGGCACTGGCACCTGCAATCTAGCTGCATGTGTTGCAAGAGGCAACACTAGCATTCTGCTTCTAGAAGACTGGGGCTTTTTGCATTTACAAATGCTAAGATTAAAAAGTAAAGTGTGTACAATTTCAAACTGTATGCTTTTATTTAAGATCTCATCAGATATATTATCTGAGCTCACTAAAGACTGTCTCATTTCTTAAGCCCACTTCCACATGAGTGATTAGCTTTGCCTATTTGTTACCTCTCCATTTTGTCAAGTTTTGCTTCTAAATATAGAGTATCTCATGAGGACTCATCTTTTCAAAGGCATTTAAAAGCTAAGAGACTTTGAAAAATTAAGCAAAGGAGCATTCCTGAAGACAGTGAAGACTCTATTGATAGCTTGATTTGAAAAAAAGGCTTTTGATGCTGCTTTCTGTGCTATTGATGAGCTGTGGGGAGAAGATCCACAAGAAAATACTTGAAGATACGTGTGAAACTATTTTGAAGATTATACAATTAGTAGCTGTAATTTTTTCATTTTAGAAGTGGAAAGGGTTATTCTTGTCTAAGATGTTTTCCTGGCTCATGCTGTTCATTAGTCTTCTTAGTAGAATGGGTGATAGAATAGGAAGTATACTTAATGAAATTTAGAGATTATTTTTATTATTATGTTGGGAATAGAAAGTTGCAATTGTTTTGAGATTCAAGTAAAGGCACTGTGTAAATCATATTTTCTCCCTATGTATTTGGCTTTAGGTAAGTCTAGAGCTGGGGCCTCAGCTACTCTGTGTTTTTAGACATAGAAGCTGTCATGAAGTGCACCTTGAAGTGCAGAATAGGAAATCAGTGGGGTTTTATACAAAATATGGTTTATAGGAGTATGCATTTAAGGGCACCTGAATTTTAAGTCTTAAAATATATCTGTTGAGGGTGGGAATAGAATTAGTTTTCATAAAGTACTGGTGTTTGATTATTTAGTCTGAATCTTCCCCTTCGTCTGTCAGGAAAAATTTTTAACAAGTTTTTTTTGAAATTATGGAACTCATGCTGAAAATAACAGTTTATGCCAGTGTCCACCAGGGCATGATTTATTTGTGATAAATCTTGTCACTGGGAAAGGTGATGATACAAATTGGGCTGACCAATTAGAGAGTGTAGCCAAGTTTTGTATTTCTTATGTGAGAAGATCTCTTATATGAGATTTCTTACGTATTTCTTATGCCACTGAAAACAGCATTCCCTACCTGTGCTGCACTGCTTGACCATTTCAATGGTCATCAGTGGCTGCTTTCCACCAAGGAATAGTGAGCATGGCAGTGGGCAGTGCCCTCCTCATGATGATGGGGCAGCACAGGTTCTGCTCTGTGGGGCTGGAGGTGGGAAAGAGTTTGTGGTTGAAGGCTGGCCACTTATTAATGGAAGTGAAACTATCCCAGCTGACCTAACTGTGTAAGTTGATCCAATAAGTGTTATAATCCAATAAGTTGATCCAATAAGTGATCCAATAAATTCATGTTCCAGATAACTCTTGAAAGAGTTAAAAATACAGCCCCTAACAAAGGGTGAGAGATCAGTTCCTAAAACTGAATTAAGGTGTCAGAATTTTGATGGCTTAATTGCCAGAATTTAGGGAAATAGATGTGTTAAGTCCTCAGATATATGTAGTCCATATGACCTTGTGATATGCTTTAGAGATAGTGTTATTTTCTAAGTGTGGTGATACAAGCATAGCTCTAGATACTGAGAAAAGTATTTAACTAACCAGAGCATTTTTTATTCTGGGGGAGCTGGGGGGAGGAATGGATGAAGGGATGGTTGCCAAGACACTTTTAATATTCTTGGTTTGATTGCTGTCTAGATTTTTTAAATTGTGTACAGATGTAAAAGCAGAATGTAACATAGGATAACAATAGTAGTTTGATGAAGTTCTTGTAATTGAATACTTTTAATTTCCCACCAGCCCACCCAATTTATCTTCATTAGAAGTCTAGGTATTGATATCTTCAACAACTGATGAAATAAAGGACTTAGAGATGACTCAGGCTGTTTTTATAAACTCTGTGATTCTTAATGGTAAGGTGTTGATTTAACAATCATTAGGATTCTGTGATTCTTATATTCTTCACAGTTAATGGAAGTTTCCTGAATTTTATTTAATTTGGTCTTGTTCTCTGTAAGTATCACATTGCATAAATCCTTGCAATATAAGAACATGAGCAATTGTATCTGCCTAATCTTAAGTACAGATCTGAAACTATTTCAGCTGAACAAATCGATGCTTTAATAGTCTTGGACAGATACTGCTTTCTAATGATGTTCAGGTGCTTTTTGCCAATAATCATCATTAAAGGGAACTTTCTGCTCTCAAGCTGAAAGTGGTTGGGGAATTTGTTACATGGAATTTAACACATCACTGAAAACATATATATAAAAATATATGAATATTTTAATCTTCGTGCAGTTGTAAATTTTAACCCTTGGGTTTTGTGCCTAAGAAGTGTGTTGCTTATAATTCCTTGAAATCCAAGACAGATGAAATAAAAATTCTGAAGATCTTCAAGTGAAGTAGTGCTGTGTTTTGGAAAAAGTGCAGAACAGTCAATGGTTCTAAGATGCTCTGGCGTCTACAGTTGCCATCTTTCTGTCATAAAGAGAAGGGAAAAAAGAAAAATAACATTCTCATATCTAGAAGGTAAAATAAACTGTTGCCTCTGTGATAGTTTATAATTATTCCTATTCTGTATTCAGAGAACACCTCTATGACAGGATGTAAAGTTAATTTTTCTAGAAAGGTTGAAGAATGTCTCTTACAGTCTGTCGGAAAGTCTAAAAGTGAATTCTGTGCTGTTTTAAGAATGTGCTTCCATTTAGTTTTAGAATTTAAAATAACGCCTCTGACCCAGATATAGAAAAGATCTTCGTGGATTTAGGTTTTGAGTTTGTTTTTTCATTTCAACAAGCTGATTTTGAATGCACTTTCTTGCTATATAAATAAACAACAGTATAGTTTTTAATATTTAAATAAGCATTAATTATCATAAATATTGCCAAAGCTACTTCTTACCACACTACTCCAGAATAATTTAAGCTATTCTGTGTCTGAAGTCACTAAGGTTAAAGGATTTGCAGATTAAACATATTTAATTTTCCTAAAAAGGAAAGGATTTGTTCTTGCAAATTTTAAAATATCCCAGAAGGAGATTGATATAAACAGGTAATTGAAAAATTTGTGCCTTAAGAGTCTATGTGCTTTCTTTGACTGAACTGTCAGCAGTATTATTTTCTTCTGTCCCCCATTTTTATAAATTACTGATCAGAAATTTGAAAAACAGCTGTAGACTTCCTGATAAAGAACAGTAGGCCACTTCTCAACGGCAGATAATTCCATGTAAGAACAAATTAATATTCATCAGATTTAGTGGGTGTCTTCAGGTAAGGTCTGTCCCTTTGCTTTTTTTTCCTTGCATACTTGGCATAAAACCAATAATATAATAAGTTCATTATTTATGTCTCTATTTCTTTCAACACTCTCCCTATCCCATCAGTAGCAGCAATTGAAAAAGCCTTCAGTAATGACATGAGTGTTACTGAGGGGGAAGGGGGAGGACCGTGATATATTTTCTATATATTTGTATGTATTTAATAATTTTTCATCATTACTGTTTCATTAAAGCTGTGTAGTTTAGTTTCCAACCCATAAGTCTCTCGCTCTTATTTGCTCTCCTTTATCAGGAAGGGAAGGGGGGTTAACAGAGAGCATCTGTCACTCATTTAATTGCTGGCCCAGTGTTGAATCTTAACATTAATATTAATGGAAATAAATATCTGGGACTTCTATTTGTATTTTACATAAGAAAGCTGCTATCTTTTCAGGGAGATGCTGATAACTATGTATGGTATGTATCTACACTTAAGTGTAATCTTTCAAGAACTGGTCATTACCTGGGAGTTTTACAAATTTTTTTTCATTGTTGCATGTGTATCTGGAGGACCAGTGGCAAACACAGGGACTTGTCTGCCCAGTTCTGCTGACTGCAACACCAATCTAATGCTTTTACTCCTGAGGAACTATAGCAGGTGTAAATGACTGGTTTTTCTGGAGCCCACAAAGTTTTTTCTAGCTCTCATATTAAATACTTCTTTTGTTGATGGTGGAGGTGGTTTTATTTTTTTCTTTTTTTATTTTTTTTTTCTGTCAAATAGAATCACAGGTAGCTTGCTTTCATAAAACCTATACAAATTTTTCATTAAATTCAAAGTAACATTTATGCTCTCTTTTTTGGCAGTATTGTAGCAAACTATAGCTTTCACATTGCATGCCACCAGAACTGTACATTATTATATAGGGATTCACCAGACATGAATTCTCTACAAGATTTTAGTTTATTTTCATGGAGGTTTCGGTAAATGAGAAAATAAAAATGGATGGCAGGAATAGCTTTTATTTTTTTTCCTTTCCATTTCATTGGTTTCATGGGGATGCTTCTACAGGGCAAGAGAAAATCTTGTCAAACAAAATTTTGTTTTGAATGATGGATTGGTATCTTCAGGCTGAAGGAGTCCTGCTAATTTACTCATATAGGCTTTCTATAAAGCTCAGGGATTTTGAAGTACAATAGCACTAAAATTGCTTTTGCTAATAAAAAATATTATCCACAGAAAATCATGCTGCGAAAAACTGTTTTTCTGAGGACTTATATTTGATCATCCCTACAGGAAACTTTCGGAGGAAATTCTAAGACATGGATTATCTTGCATCTACCAAGTTAAAGTGATATTGATGCAATTTTGTTTTGAAACCTCATTATATCATTATTATAATAATGTTAATCTTCTTTTCATAATTTATGTATACAAAATCATCAGACTGAAAATTGAAGGCAGTTTGATTCAACAATGTGCAGTTTGCAAAATCACCAGCAGATGTCAGACATTCACTACAGAAAGCAACAGAGCTTGAAAAGTGTTCATTGTCTTAGTAGGATATGGGACTTCAATATTAAATTTAGGTATATAGTCCTATTTTTTAGCTGTTAGGCTAATAAACATACACCTTAAATAGTGGTGGGCTTAATATTCATACTACAATTTTTTTAATATTTGACATCTTTATGAATTCCATGTATTATACCATTCAAAATGGTATACATAAGTGACATCCTTGCATTTGTGTGTTCTAGACACTGAATGTCTGGTGACATTTAAGGTAGTATGGTTTAGATTTATCTGTGGGATTTGGTCGGTCATCGGTTGCATGGATGTAAAGAAAGAATCCTGACAGTCCACAACAGAGTCAGAAATCTGGGATGTAATTATTGGGTGCTCTACAGATCTTTCATGGAAAAAAAAAGAATCTGTAGGTGGCAAAACAATGGTACAGAGTTTTAAAATTTATAGGAGCAAATTTGGTTTTCTCTCAAGCACTCTGAAACCTACTTTATTACAAATGTAAGTTAAATATTTCAAATTTGAATTGCATGGGTAGGGGCTGCTGTAGAATTACAAGACTGGACAATATAATCTTTCTGATTCTCTGCTGCTGTTGTGAATGTATTTAAGGAAATCTTCGGTGCATTTGTTAACTGCCTGTTAAATATTTCCTTCAGGGAGCATAATAAAAATATTTTTCCTAAATATTTGGGCAATGGAGCACAAATAGTTGTCCTTTGAAGTGAAGTGGTATTTCTATAGAGATAACCACGCTGACCCCATTCTTTAAGGTAAATGTCTGTGTTCTGAGCATCTACCCCTGCTAAGTGGGAACAGCTGCTTCCCAAGAAGACAAGATACAAGTCAGTTGCAAGCCCTGTGGCAACAGGAGTCTCAAAGCAGTCTTGGGTAAAAACAACAGAAAGGATTGAGCATGAAATGGGAACTGCCAGTTACCACTGTATTAGAAAAGAAAACATTATTTCTGTCCTCTCCCTACCCAACTTTAGCCACTAAAAATAAAAAGGACCGAAATAACTGGCGTAAGAAAATATTATGAATATATGTGAAAGAAAGAGGGAGAACTATATTCTCCTAGATAAGATATGACTTGACAGAAGGCGATTTGGAAGACTTGGAAGAAAATCTGACAGTTTTCCCCAGCTCTTTGACCCTGTCCCAAGAGCTGATGCCCCTGTAGCAACAACTAAGTGGTGGGGAAGTAAGGAGTTTATGGATAATATACAGTTTTTCTCTGAATGAATGAAGTATAACTACTCCTTCAGTCACAGAGAATCAGTTTGTATCTGCTTAACACTGTACTTATCAGTCTGTGGTGCTCAGTATTTATTTCAAGGTTAGTGTGATTTGGTTTCCATTTTTTTCATTTGGACCTCAACCATTCATCTCTGAACTGCAAGAAGTTCAATCAAATGGTTCCCTCCAGTGGCTGGATCCAAAGCCTATAAAACACTCAGATGTGGCATCCAACCCTTCCAGCACGTGTACAAATTAGCTTCTGACAAGCAGGGGTATTTCAAAGATTTCTTGGAACAATTACTATATTAAGAGATAATGGTAATCTTGTCAGTAAATTAATTTGTCAAAACTGTGGAAGGCACTTTGGAAATGTCCTCTGTTTGTGGCACTGTTCTGTGTGAACCTGGCATGAAAGTGTAGAGAGGCAGTGCAGAGCTGGGGCAGGGATTGGAAGGCTGAGGTGCCCATCACAGGGTTGGTCAAGCTGAAAGAAGGGAGCATGCTGGGGTTACTGCCCAGTTGGAATTTGACTGTGACTTCCTAGAGTTTTATTGCTATAGCAAGACTCTGTTGGAGCAGCATCTCTGCCTCAATCCTATGGCAGTGGATTTGCAGTCTCAGTGAGGTGGGACTCTGGGACTCTGGCTCACTCAACCTGCTGGGACTAACTTCTGCCCAAGAGAAGCTGTAAACCAGCAGCAGATGAATGATGCTGATCCTCAGCACAAACCCACTCACTTTTGGCTTAACTCTGTTTTTTCCACTTAGGTTGTCATCTCTTGTGTTTATAGATTTGAAAGTACCTGGTATTAATTATGGTGGTGGCCAGTAAACCATCAGTTTAAAATGTAAAACAAGGAAAGATGCATATGACTTTTCAGACCACTAACAGCAAGGTCTGCAACCATGTAGATAGTCCTGTGTAATTTCTTTGTGAGGGGAAAAAATACTAACTTCCACTTTCTACTGGTAGAAAGTTCTTTTCATTAGCAGTAGTAAAAGGTACCAAGCAGACTTCTCAAGAGCTAATAATAGAAATGCAAACATGCTGTGAGAAGTATTTTAAAGGCAATGACATAGTGCAGTTTCCTTATTAAACTACATAAATGGTTCAAATAAACTTTTATTAGTACTAAACTAATAAACTGAGCTAGATTTCAAGAGAAGTAAAAAGTGATTGAGAACAGTTTGTCAGCAGAGAACGCCCTTGCAGAATGTCACTAGATGGCAATGCCACATGTAGTACTGAGGCCTCCTGTCCTAACTGTACAAGAAAGATTTTAATCTGCAAGAGAAAGCAACTTTTTTTTTTTATGGATAACAATAGCAGAGCAAACAAGAAGACAGATAATCTTGTTGCAAGACTGTTTCCTAAACACCATGTATTTCATAGCATTAGCAAATTAGGAAAGAAGCATTACCAAAGTTTGTGTGCAGTTGTGTTTGAATACTATTGGTAGTTACAGTGAATTAGAAAACATCTCTATCTAGTCAGAATTTGTGTCATAGTGCTGCTTTATGAAAGGCACCTTGGAAGATCTTGGTATCTGCTGTCCTTGATAGCTAAGTAACACTGTGTCTGGGCTGCAAACTGTTAAAATGTGTACACTTAGTAAAATTAGGCCTTTCCTCTTATTTTCATGGATTGTTATAGTTGTTTGGTGAGGTTTTGTTTTTTGGTTTTTTTTTTTAACCTCCAGATCCCATGGTAAGAGGAACCCAATAATTTGATGGAGCCTGATGCAATGCTACTGCATTTGTGTAGTGCTCAGGAATTCCTCTGATATAAAAAGAGTTTCACAGGTGTAATGCACCAAGGGCCCACAACACAAAAATTGCACAAAATGAATTATAGAGGGGAAACAAAGCTTTTTGGTCTCCTTCACTTATCCCAGTGTGCCTCTGCACAGCAGATGGGGTTGAGTGACCTCTTAATGTACGGATGAACTAGTGCCCATTAATCTTGAAGGGAGGTAAGATTGCATGGTATGTAAGGATTTTTTCCCTCTCTCCTTGTGCTGAAATACAGAGATCCTATGGGGAAATGAATCCTTGATGATGCATTGGCTTTACACAAATGGCATATTATTTTAAGATTAAAATCATATTCCCTTTCCTTTTTAATGTAATGGATCATAAAACAATGCTGCATGAGACGACTGCATTTTATTTGCTGTTAAGTCGGCACATGGCTGCAAAAATTAAGTAAGTTTGTATTGAACAAGATAAAAAAATGTCTTGATTTCTACTTACAATTCCGAAAGGTAGCACCTAGAGTTAACATTTAACTTTTTGTTGACAGGGCATTTAAATCTGTCACAAAAGTTTTCTCAGTCTTTCTTGCCAATGGATATGTTTCCATTACTGTTGTTCATTCATGAGAACAAGGGAAGTGGTGCACGATGAGCTGGTGAGAAAATTTAAAGGAAACAATAGTAATGACTCACAACTGAAGTCTGCTCTAGAAATTCCCACCTTTCAAAGAAAGCCTGCTAAAGAAAACTCAAAGTAATGTTCCAGCCCAATCAAAATGATATTGAAGAAATACTATGGCATGCAAAGTATTGTTTTCAGAGAGACAATCCAATCTGCATGCACTTTTGTTTTTAACTTTTTTTGGATTAATGCATGCTAAAAGTTGCTTGCCCAATCCGTTGTCTTTATAGACTGCCTTTTCTTTGAAGACTTACAGAAGCTGAATTCTGCAAAGAGCTGACTGCTTTCTCTGGCATTAGGTTTCTCCAGTCTTTGGAGCTGTCTTCTGAAGTGTTTAGCTGAGTACTTTAATACTTCAAAGGCTTAAAATGTTAAATTCAGTATATGAATACTGTGAAAACTAGCACTGAAACAAGACCAAAATGACCAAGAGAAAAAACATTCACTGTGATGTGATAAGCTAGAACTGTTAAACAAGACCAAAATGACCAAGAGACTAAACATTCCTATAGAATAGATTGTTTAGATTGTTTAAATTTTTATTCACTTTACACAGTTGTGATGGAGTCGTGTTTTCACACACAACTTCCTCTCCCTCCAAGTTCTTCTGTAAATGCTTTTTTTCTTAGCTAGTGTGCACAGCCCCACTTGAGTTTCTCAAATGCTCTTCTTTGTGACTCTACTTGGGATAAAACTAAGCCAGGTACCTAATTTTACCACATGGGAGACATGCTCTGGGCAGAGTGGTTCTTCTGTATTAGAAAATGGAACAGAATCATATATGTCTTGGGGAAATTGATTTCAGTGCAGTCAGATTTTTATCTGCTGCTGGTATGTGTCTCTGCATATGGCTTCTGTTACATGACTGCTTAGAAGACTTATTTTCTCATGATTTCTTGTAGCTGTCTTGTTAAAGGAGTCTTGTTTATCTGGAAATGGAAGTTACAGAAGTTGTATTTTTAGTTGTGATTTAATGTGTATATAGCACTAATAGGCTAAAGTTGTCATTAATCCACTATACAGAAAACATACTGTGGCATATAGAGTAATTTTAATGTTAATTTAGCAGTGCTCCTTAACTATTCCTGGAAAACACTTTAAACTGTCATCTGGAAGAGTTGTTCCTAAATGTGTATGTGTGCTGACTTCTTATTTTATGGTAGAAAACATACTAAGCCTTTTTTATTATTTTTTACATAGGTATATTAATGTTACTAAGTTACCAGATATTTCAGTGGTGATCAACTAAAAATCTTTTCAAGATCTTGGAATACTTTATGAGCAATTTAATAAAAAAATAACCACACATATGTACAGATGATGTGAAATATGAAAGATGGTTTATGCAAACTCACAGGCAATATTGCCTAAATAGGTAGATACAACATGGTATTCATTAGATGTGCAGTGGGTCACTAAAATGAGATAATGTTTGAGAATGGCTATAAGGTTGGCCTTTGAGAATGTCAAATCTCTGCATATCAGTATGCTTTGAGATATTTTTAGCTTTTGCTTCAATCATTCTGGTATGTGTGCTTCTTTGCCCTGCCCCTGAGAGCTGTTCTTATATGCCAAGCTTTCTGATCAAAAACCTAAATACAATTCAGTAGAACAGTGAAGTTTTGCAAAGGTGGTACAACAGCCCTGAAGGAAGGACATCAGTATCTTCCCTTAATATGACTATGGACCACGTGGATTCTTGGAAACTTTGTTCATGGCAGTGCCAAGCTTAAAAACAAACAAATAAATAAATAAATACAAAGCTTCGGTGCTTTGAACTGTCAATTCAGTCTCAAAGGAAATGTTTTGTATAATTGAGTTGCATACAGACTCTAGTGATTCCATCAAGCTTTTTTGACTGGTTGTGTTGTGCTAATAAGAAATTCAAGGAGTCAGACACTTTTTTTTTTCTTTCTGCTCAGCCACAGATTTGGTGCTGAAAGTTATATTCTTTCTCAAATGTATCACTTTTATGCTACCTTCTGTTGTGCTGCTGTTCTTTAGTAACCTGGTTTACAAAGCTTTCTGGTTTATCTCCAGAGAAGTAGTACTGAGGTTTTGTTTCCTACATAGAAGTGCTGGATGTAAACCCAGCCCCTGCTACAGCAGCTCAGTTAGTGGCTCCTTTGTGCTCCTCACAGTGCTTGTCTTTTCAAAAAGATTAATTAGTAGCTGTTCTGAAGCCTGTGCTGAGTGTCTGGTACATGTGGATGTAATTAAGTATCATGACAGCTGGTCTATCAGGCATTGTACTGCTTTAGGTTGAATAAATTGGGCTGTAATTTCACTAAAGAGCTTGGTGTCAAATTCCTAATGAAGTTACATATTGTCTGGAGAGGTAGTTGAGTATAGTGGGAAGATGCTTGTGTTGCAAATGAGATGGTTGATACTGCTATGGCCTAAAATCTGACTTCTGCAGGAACAATTTTTAACTCCTCTCTCTACTAATAAATTTGTGCTGATGTGCTTGTCCTGCTGCTTCCTCTGGATCCAGCTCAGGGCTCTCAATGCTGTATTTCACTGTACAAAGTGTACAGTATTCTGTTACCTTGTAAGGTTTTTCTGCAAATCTGAGCAGTGTGCTAGCTGGAACCAGTAACAAATTTGTAATCTGAACCAAAAAGTGAAGTGGGATATAAGCTCTTAAAAGGGAATATATAAACATAGAAACTGGTATTCTGTTTCTGGAACTACTGAATTCCCTCTGTGGCTTCAGACCAGCTATCTATTTACTATCTTTATTTACTCACTGTAAAAGAAGGATGATAATCATTTACCTTGCTGGAAGTTTTAATGGTTCATTAGTTTATTTTCAAAGAGCTTCATGACGGCTGAAGCAGACCAGCACACACACAAGCAAATTTCCAGTGGCCAGGACCTAGCAGCTCAGTTATGTTGCTCCCTACTCAAATAGCTGTTAGCACTTCTTCAGCAGGGAAGTTGTGACTGGCTTCAAGATGTCCTACTTTTTTTCCCCATACCTGCCTCAGATAGATAGATAGATCCAAACACACACCTATATACACATTTTTCCTCCTGAACCTGTTCCATGGTGTACTTTATGAGTGTTCCAAACTCACGTCCAGACAAGTACCTAAACTGTTAAAGAACTGGGGCTTTCAGGAAAGTTATGACTTGAGTTTTGTAGAAAAAACCTGGCAGTTAAATCTGCTTGCAGGGAAGAGACAGCTACCAGCAATGGGAGAGAGAAGGTGAACACTGGGGAGATAAGTAAAATGATTAGCATCAATTTCTGGCAAAAGTGAAGAGAAAATCACAAAAAGGGCTACGTAAGGCCTCTTTCAGTCCCTCTGTAAATGAAGATATAAGCTGTGTTGTGTTGGCAAACTGGGCAGTGTTCCTGGCACTTGGAAATGCAGTTTTTGTAGATAAGATGTATAAACTCTACCGGTGCTTTACAAGACCTGCTCCTGGCTTGTTGCAGGTCACCAAAAATCTTTGACGCTTCTAAATTGAAATTGCCTTTGCTTATAAAAAAATGGACATATATTATATCACAAAATATACAAATTTTTACCAGATCTGAAATAAGCAAGTCAACAATGCCAAAAAGCTATTTTTAAAGCTAAATGTATTTACTTACACAATGAACAAACATAAATAGATGAAAGATATTTCAAGGAATTAGATATACCTGTATATGGAAAAATAATTTTTCACAGTAACCAATAAATTTACTCATGAAGTTTTGGCAAAATTGTGGTATCAAAGTGGAGCTGATTTGAGATAAGAGCAAGTCGTACTCATTGCTGACATAATGCACCAAATACTTGCTTGTCCCATAAAAATTATTTAAGCAATAGTTGTGGTCATAAGCAAGCCAAAGGCTGCTGAGAGGTTTGTATACAAAGGGTGACATTTTAATATACTATCCCTGTTCAATTTAAGCAGCCCTTAGGCTCCTGCAAACACAAGAAGGATGTGAATTAGTGTTGCAAATTCTTGCAACCAAGGCTGCTTCAGCTTTTCATACAAAAGCCAAAAAGAAGTGTTCTCTTGTTCTTGTAATTTTTAATCCAATTGCCCAGGTAATATGACACAAAGTGCCATCCTCCCCCCTCCTTCTTTCCTTGTGGATTTTAACATCTTAGCATTATTTCCAAATGATAGAGCAGGCTTGTACCTCAGGGTCATCCATTTACTTTGGACCTGAATCTTCCATGTGTTTTTTCACTTCTGAAGTATTTTGAATTTATTTGTATATTCTTGATAGCAGTTGCAGGAAAAGCAGGTTAAAATATGCAAACCATTATTTACAAAAAAAAAAAAAAAAAAAAAAAAAAAAAAAAAAAAAAAAGTGTTGCTGTGGCACCCAGGTTTGCACTATTTTTAAATGACAAGTTTCTGGCTGTCAGTTCTCTATGTGATAGACTTAGGATATTATCTGCAATTTACTCTGTATGAAAATAACAGAAGAGCTGGTAGTGACAACACGTATATGTAAATTAATTAAGAAAACTTCAGGCTGAGGCAAATGATTCCTGGGTTTTTTATTCATAATTAGCCACCTCCTCTTGAAGACCAAACTTTTGCTCTTTTGCACATACCTTGTGTATGCAAGTGTTATCCTTTTAGCCTTCTGATAAGCCTATTTTCTCCTAATGTTCTGACTTTTAGAAATAATTCTCTCGCTTTTATTTTGCTTATTTAGTGATGAATTCTCTGTGTGTAAGTTCAGAGCCAGTGATACTTTAGAGATGTTTCAGCTGGAAGCTGCTTCCAGAACTATTTGCAGAACAAGGACTGTGTTCATGAATGACATGAAAAATATTTGCTTGAGTTAACAGGGGACTAAGTACATGAGAGAAAGATCTATGTGTGGTTACCAAACAAAAAAAATACATCAGCCTTGGGATAACCCTTGAGATTACAGTAATTGAGGGGATTCTTAC
Organism: Florisuga fusca; assembly: GCA_038090715.1. NCBI lineage: Eukaryota > Metazoa > Chordata > Aves > Apodiformes > Trochilidae > Florisuga > Florisuga fusca. Next base: position 21,100,906 of record JAAWXA010000001.1, on the reverse strand, counting down.
TTAAAGAAGTAACCATAATGTTAGGACTTGTGTGGAATTTTCTTCATAGCCCAAAGCTTTTCTCAGAGTAGAAGTGGGGTTTTTGACTGCTCTTCCTTCTCTTTTGAATCCTAAGGTAGGTTGTGTTCCAATGCTCAGAGGATCCCCGAAGACCTTTTAATCCTGAAAAGAATATATCAAATATTTGCACAAGGCAAAATTGCCTTTCTTCTCGCCCTCATTCTGTCTGTGTAGATAGTCTCTGAATAAAAGCATTAATATTTAAAATTGATGTAGATGAACAAAATACAGGCTGGTACTTGCGTGATCACTTGTTTCCTGTTACATGTTTCCTGTGAAGTCTTTTTTATTATTATTCAATTGTAGCTAGGGAATTAACCTTGCAGTTATTTCTTTGGTAACAAATTGTGTGGCTGACTTCCCTCATCTTTTTTGTAACTCTTGAGCTTCATCATTTAAAATCATAATAAATCCATTTCATCTATTGTTATATTTATTCTCAAAATATCTGGAAAATTTTGTAGAGTTTCAGTGTTTGCCATCCAATATTTGTGTCAACAATAACGCTGTAAAACAGAAAACTAATTGCCCTAATGGTGACAGACAAGAGGTTTCATTATTTTTGATCTGACACAGTCTTAAACAGCTGCCAGGAGCCCTTAGATTTTGATTCCTGGTCTGAGGAATTGCAGAAACAGTACTAAGGTCTTCCATTTCAAACTCCTGATTACATTCCTGTTCTTACCTCCCCCAACAAGCCCAGCAGGGAAGATCCAAGCACGGATTTGTACAGGGATGCAGGTACAGTGTCAAGGAACATCCACAGTCTCCCAGCAAAAAAATTTACAGCTGAATTATGGCAACAGTGGGAACTATAAGCTGCTTGTAAATCTAGGTATTATTTCTTCTTTGGTTTCTGCTAAGAGAAATTAGCTGATGTCCAGAGGCATTTGCAGTACAGAAGTCATCATTCAGCTCTCCAAACCTATACCTGTGGGGCAGCTTTCCTCACTGCTATTATAGCTTGAGGGTAAAAAGCCTCATAGCACTTTGCAAACAGACTTGCATCTCTGTGGATTTTGGTGGAGTGCTATAGTCAAATAATTCCACTGCTTCAGTGTATTTAGTGTTGTACAGAGGGAGTGACTGTGGAGTAGAGGAAGGATACTTATTCTGTTATTTTCCTATGGAAGATATGTTTTACAGGCTTATGAAAGAGTCATGAAAACCATCTGTATGACAATCTACTCTCTTGCAAAACTTAATGTGGAAACATTTAATTTCACTTGGTTTCCTGAAGTGACCTCAATATTTTGGTGGGAACTTGATCAGCTATTGCCAGGAAGCACTGAAGAGATGTTTGGGTGTACGAAGATTTCCTTTGACACAGCACTGAGCTTTTAGACACAAAACCTTTTACATAAACATGCCATAACTATCAGTTGCTTGTTGATGATTAAAGAAAACAGAAGTGGCCAGAATCTGAAGTCGATATAATTTGCTGCTGTTGCTCTTTAGGATGACAAATGTATGGAGGTGAAGAAAAAAAAAAGGCCACAAATTCAGGATACTTTAAAAAATCTATTTTCTTTTCTAATATTTCTAAATTTAGTCTCCTGGCCCCACATTTAAGATAGTTTTGGAAGATGAATTAAGTTTGTGTTTGCATACAGTTTCTTATGTTTGTTGCTGAAATTACCTACACAACTTCATATAGCCTGAGGCAGCTAAGCATACTGAAGTTTTTTTGATGGATTAAGAGTACATGGTAAAGAATGGAGATACTCAGCACTACTGCATGAGGGAGTTCTAAAGATGTTTACTAAAAAAATTTGTCTTCCCCACCCAATACAAAAATGCAGATTTGACAGATTTTTCATCCCAAATAAATGGTAATGAATTTGTTCATTATATAAAAATAGTGATTTTTAAATGAAATTTTTTCAAGTCTATATTTTTTTAAAAACAAACACTGATATTCTCTTAAAAGACACTTTTTAATCAGAATTTAATTTAGAATAAATACAAAGTATTCAATTACATTGCAATATTTCTTTCTGCGAATTATGATGTCTTTGATTTCAGTCTTTAATTTGAAAGTCTTTTATAGATAGATAATATTTTCCCAGACAGAAAAAATTCAGCATATTTTCAGTGTAGACTGAGTAATAGTTACTAGTGGGTAAGCCTAAAATATTAGGGTATAACAGTTTAGCATCTCACTTTCTGTATCTTGGCACTTTATAGTGTATGTATAGTGTATCTATACATACAAATAGTGGCTTGCAAAATTTTGACACCAAATTAAGAGCTACCAAATTACAGAAGCTCTGGATCAATATGTGTTTTACAAAGGGCACCCTAAAAGCACTCTTGAATACAGTTCTGTGAATTACTGAATTCTCACAGACCACGCTTTGAAAGCTGATGCTAAATATAGCATCCATTGTTTCTCCTTGCATAGGAGGATGTGAAATAGGCAGAGAAAAATTGAAATCTTTGAAATGTATCTACCTGTAAAATGGGTTAATGACATTTCCTTCCTTGCAAAAGTATTTTGAGATCCTTTGGTGAAAAGTGACGTATAAGAACAAAACAGCAGTGTTGCTTCTTACTGCTATCTTATAATACAATCCAGTTCACTTAAGTTTTAGTAGCTTCAAGATCTTATTGCAGAGGATGGAAAAGACGAAAAAAACAGAATTAACAGATTATTGTTAAAAGTAATTTCTCAGACCTTTATCTTTGCAATGAAATACTCTCAAGGCCATGGGTAAACTATAACTGAGATGTAAAGTGGTAAATGCCGCAATTTAAAAAGCTTATTTCAGCAGTGGTCTAGTGCAAGTTGAATTCATTTCCAGAATGTATGTGATATTCCACATGTAGCAGACTTTTACAAAATCTAGTATTGCTGTAATGCATTGATTTTTGAATGGAAAGTTTTGTGCCTGGTTTTCTTTCCTCCTTCTTTTGAGGCAGCTAGAAATAAAGCATGTAGCCAGCTCAGGATTTACAGATTGTTTTTTAAGAAATCATAAGGTTTTTTTAGTTACTGTAGCATAAAAATATATTTACATAATTAATGTAGCATGTATTAATTAGACTGATCTCCTGACTGCAAACCTGAATCTCATTTACTAAGAGAATAAGCCCTTGAAGAAGATGCAGCTTACAGTATATTTAGGAATTAGGAGTATTTAGTTATATACTGTAGCTGTCAAGAGACTTTTCCTAAACACACCTGTTAAGACCAGAAATGTACAGACTTTGCTTTAAAAATAGTCCATGTAGTTATGAGAAAGGTGGAAAAAAGGATGTTATGGTTGAGCTACTTCAACGAAAAGCTTTTTATAAATAGTAAACCATGTAAATAATAACTACATTGTCAAAAGAACAAGAAAATAAAGTTTCTTGGGGCTAGACTAGGTGATCTCAAGTGTGATTCCTGTACCTTAGAAACTTGGCATTATCACAATAATAAAATATGTTGAAGTCATAGAATCCCTGAATAATTGAAGGAGTAGGCGACTTCAGGAGGCCGAAGCCTCCTCCTCTGGTCAGGTCGGGTAGCTGGGGGTGTGCTGCTGCAGGGCAGGGTCTCAGTGGCCAGGGGCACCTCAGTGATCCGGAGCAACCCTGGGCAGGCACAGCCCCGAGTACTTCCCCTGGGACAGACCAAGGCCAGGCCTGAGTGCCAGCCCCTGGGTCAGGTCCCATGAGGGGAAGCGATGTCGGACACATCCCCGTGATGGTGAGGCAGGGCCATGGCTCCATAGTGCCTGCTGGCCCCACAGGGTTGGGTGGCAGTGGCTGATGAAGGCTGTGCCTGTCCCTGTCACAGCTGTCCCTCAGCTGTGCTGCCCGGGCCACCCTGCTGCAGCAGCCAGAGCCAAGTGCTCAGGGCCCCAGAAAGGGTCTTGCTCAGCTTGTCCGTGTTCTGGTGCTATCAATGAGGCTCTGCAGCCTTGTTGGCACTTCTTGTCCATATCTACATGTCCTTGGCTCATTTTAAGTGGTGATTCTTCACAAATGTCTTTTAAAAGAAGATCTGTAGACTGAAAGATATTGCCACATTGTAAGTACATTAGCTGTCCACACCCCAAGTACTGTACGACATGATGCTGTGAACTATTATTAGGGCTTATGACTCAGTTGATAGTACCTGATCCCAAATTCAAGAGTTTTCTCATTAAAGATTTGTATGGCTTAAGGTTGTTTGCATTTGAGGTGATTTTCTTGAAACAAAACCTGAAAGTTGCTGTTGAAGCTAAAATTACAGCAGCAGTGGTTACATGCACAATACCTTCTGTTCTTGATTGGTTGGGCTGTCTTTAGTTTGATCTGCAATACTATAAATCTTTAAGATTTTAATAATGGATATTGACTTCTTGGTAGCAAATCTTGTGGCTGAAGTGAAAATTTTATAGTTACTATGGTTACAGATTTCAGTTTCTTTCTTGTGTTGGTGTACATACTGTGAATTGGATTTATCAATTTTGTTAGTGACTAAGTCTATTCCAGAGCCTTACCAGTGTCACCTGTCACTTTGTCACCCCTAAATATATAAGGGAGGACTTGTGATGCGAACTGTGTGTGTGAGATATTCTTCCATTTATCTGACTGTTTTGTAGCCCATGTCAGCCCTATATCTTCTTATTAGAAGTCCTTTCCCTCTTTATAGCTCCCACAGGGTGCTATGATTACTTAAGAGCTGTAGCAACTCACCATCAAGGAAGGAGCTCGATGTGGCAACACCAAAACCAAACAAAAATTTATCCTACAATTTTTTATTTTAAAAGCTTTTGGCTGTGTTGGAAATGAACAGAATAGGCCAATTTGTTAGAAATCCTGAAAGCTTTAACAGTGACTGGCAATCGGAACAAGGCAAGATAGCTGTTAAGGGGCAGAACCACCACACTTACACCAGAAACTGCCAGCACCATCAGCTTTCCTTCCCCTCAATACCTAATGCAATTTAAAAAATGGCTATGAAGTAGCTTCAAAATTCCTAGAGGGTCACCAGAAACTGATAAAAGAAATAATGTGGTCGTGTTTCACTTTTAAAGACTTAAAGGTCATTTTACTAGGACTTGCAGGGCTGAATTTTAAACATTTCTTGGTATTTTACCTGCAAACAATATATTTCATACGGAAAACCATTTTTTAGAAAAAGATAGTAAAAGTCTTCAAGATGTCCAAGAAAATTTTCATAATTTTTCTGCAAATTAAATTAATCTGATCTTTCTTTTGGAGTCCACAGCAGAAGAATACGGTTTGCTCATATGTTTACAACTGATAAGGTTAATGATTTCTGAACTATTTTTCTTATAATGTGTGTATTTTTTTCTGTTCAGAATACTACTGCCCCAAGAAAAGTACAAACTTTCTCATGCTTGCTTAAACACTTTTAATATAGTTAAGGTGCAGCCTTTAGTGATTAGCATGGTATTTCTCGTTTCCTAGAGACCAAGTGCTAAGTCTATTAGACATTTCCTGCTATTCTTTTGAATTGTAAATACTATTCTTGTAAATTGAAAAGGCCAGTGTAGGGAGATATTCATGCAATTTCCCATCTATTAAAGATGTAGATTTGGGAATGGAGAAACAATAAAATGCAGTTTTTCATAGAAATTAAGGCTCACTACAGGGGGAATTCACCCTCTGAACATTCAGGGGGAGCAAATATTTAGAATGACAGTATCAATTATTTTCCTTTTCTCATGATCTGTTTGAAACAAATATCAGCACATAACTAAAGAAAATGGTCCAATCCTGCTCTCAGCCATCCTGAGGGAAAGTCTGTAGCAATTCTTTTTCGTGTCAGTGAAATTATTCAGTGACACAAGTGAGATCAGAATTTGGCCTCCTGCTTTATCTTTTTAGAAAGTCCTTTGGTATACAAATGCAGATGTTCTAATTCTTACGTTAAGCTATTTGGCTAGCATTTGGAGTAGTAGCCAGTAGGAACACAGAGAGCTCACAACCCAATGTACACTCTTTGTAAGAATTAATGTTTATAGCCGGATACAGCTGATTTTGGGGAAGAAGAGAACAGAGGAGGAAGGAGGGGCAGAAGGAAAAAAAAAGTCCAGGGAGAGGACGGAGAATGAAATCACAAAACCTACTGAATGTTAGCTCTGTGTATCAGCCTGAAGAGGAAGAGGACCACCCATGGGGAGCACAAGTGAGCCTAACCTTTTCTTAAAATTCTGGCTGCCTTTGAAAATGCAGCATCCTACAAAGCAGCTGCAGTAGAAAGTATTAAACAGCCTCAAGTGCAGGTATAAACTTAATCCTATCCAGGCTTCAAACACATCCTGTCAGCTGTGTTTGTATATATTGATCTAGAACATATGACATTTATTTGACTTGGTTAATCTTTGCTAATGTAGGAGAGCTCAGACTTGCATGATTCTGCTGCATTGCAGGAGGGCAGGTGGTAGCTGCATTGTTTCTTTCATTAAAGATTCTACCAGGAAATAATGGAATCTCATTATATCTTAGATTGACCATAAACTGTTCACTAATATATCAAGAATTTTCTGAATTGCTCTTATTTTTGAACATGGACCCCCAGAAAATTTTACATTGATGCTGCCAAATTCCAGTTGGATTTTTTTTTTCCTTAGTTATAGCTTGACTATTTAAAGTTGTTCCCTTCTTCTAGGCAGAGTTTTGAGCACTTTAAATCATTACATGTAGGTGCAGAGGCCATGGAAATCTAACCCAGACTGAAATGGTTTGCCAAGAAACTTTCAGGCAAAGGTACAGGGTTTTGCCATATGCTGGAGAAGCCATGATGAGCAGAGGCACAGAGGGATATACTTAGATTGTACTCATCCCCTTACGCTGCTGCAGTAATACCATTACTATAATAATTTATAAACAACTCATCTTAATCTGGGTCCTTTTCGGTTGCCTGTGTGTTTTGTAAATGGCCTGGGCTTTTTTTTCTTGATAGTAACCAAAACAAGCTGGGATTGCAACAGCACCCAGAAGTCTCTACACCAATTCTGTCCCTAAAAATACCACAACAAACAACAAAAACCCAAGCCCCACTCCCTAAAAAAAAAACCCAAAAAACAAACCAAACAACTGGACACCACCAAAAAAACCAACAACAACAACAACGAAAAAACAAAACCCAAACAACAAAGAAAACCCATCTCAAAATCTTCCAAACCCCTTAAGCAAAGTGATTGTACCCAGAGTAATGACAGCTCTGCATTGCAGTTCCTCATGCACAGGATTTTAGATTATTTTTGAACATTTGATTTACAGACAATCCTTTAGAAAGAACAGGGCAATGCCTGTGCAGCACTAAAGGAAGTTTGCAGGTGCAGCTGTGTTTTCCTTTCAAAAGTTTTAACTGTGAAAGCAACCCTTTTCTTTCTCTTACTCACAATGGGTGTGATTTGTTCTTAGAAATTTGTCCAATTTACGGAATAAGAATGTTTGGGTTTGGTTGTTTTGTTTTTTGTTTTTTTTTCCAGAGGCTAGCTGTGAGTCCTGGTTTGATGATGGCGACAGTTCTATCTTCAAAACCTCTTCCATTGTTGGAAGTGGTGGAACAATGTCTTGTAACTCTGCTGAGGAGAGAGAGGGGACAGAAAAGGGATAAGAGGGATTGCTTTTTCATTGGCAGAAGTGCTTTTCCATCTGACTGATAAAAGCCTTATTCACAAGTTTTCAGGTTTTGGCTCACACAGTCAACATTCAAGGCTCACTTGTGCAATATGACACACTTCAAATTAATATGCTTTGCACTTAGTGATGTTTTCTATGCACTGAATAGACTTACAAGTTGTATATGCCAGTCAATTTCAGAAAATAGGATATAAAGAAAAAAAGTAAAATGTTTATGATATGTTGTGTCCCGTATCAAAACTCTAGTGTATGTGTGTGTGTGCCCAGATACATGCATTATATTACTCGATTATTTGGATTATTACTTTATCTCAAAGTACACAGGTGTTGTCCAAAACTTTTGTGGGGGGAATAAAGTAAGACATATAAGAACTCATGCCAAAGGTAGCTTGATGAGTAAGAGTTAATGTACTGAAATAAAACTAACATGCTAATTCCAGTAATATTTTTTTTCAGATTAAAACATATCTGCAACTGCTATATTTTAAATCTTTTTTATTAAATCAATTTTTTTGTAATAGCAAGGTATCTTATTTGTAATAACAAGTGAAATACAAACCAAATAATTACTGTATTCTTTGTATCAAGGCTTAGGAAAAAATAAACGGAAGGAAATTGCAAAAAGATTGGGACGTGCCAACTTTTGAGCTATATGCAAACTTTTAAAATTATAAAAATTTAGGCTGAAGGGTAGGATGACAAAGTAATTTCATGAAAAACCTGTCAAAGGCGAAGATGACACATCAGCTTCAGGAAGTCACTAAGTTGCAAGTTAGCTGATGACTGGGAGAGTATTCAGGGGAAGTATCACAATATGCTCTATTTATTTACTCTTCCTGGACATTTTGTTTGCTCTTAAAAAGCAGATGCTTTTGCAGATGATCTTTTGGATCGAGCCTGTGTCCTTTTGTCTCAAAAACCTGGATAAAAAAGTCACAGAAATAAAAAAATAATTGCTCTGGTTCTTTAGGCTACAAACTGTCTCCTTTTGCAAGTTTAACAGAAATTGTTCTAACTCTGGAAACTGCAACAACACACTTTTATTATGGCATGTTGTTAAAAGTGGATGAATGAACATTGGTGTAGACAGTGTGTTCTTGTAAATTTTGGGGGCTATATTTGAAGTAAGTGCAAAATATAGCACAATCTTGAATAGTTGTTTTCAACAAGTCTAACTTTAATAAATCAGTGCTAGGAGTGACACAATTTAAAATAAGAGCAGCTCTGGATGTTTGCTAACATGGACTGCTTCTCACCTTTTCTTGACTAATGATGTCTGTCTTTTATTCTCCCTTTCTCTTTTCTGTATTACAAACCCCTTTATTTATTTATTTATTTTTAATTCAAGGGAATGGGGACTGCTGGGGGGTTACAGCGCCACAGAAAAAAAATTGAAAAAAATAATCAAAATTACATCGTTTCTTTTGAAGAATGGAACAGTGTATTTTCCCATTTTAAAAATAATCCTCCTGTGGATTTTCACAGCAACCCTTTGAAACCCTTTTCACTTTCTGACACCGGATGTGTTTGGAGCAACTGTGTTTTGTATTACTGTGTTGAACTGGGATATCCTGGTGTTAAAGAATATAATATTTTTTTTTCCACATTGATGCCAGCCAAAACATACTGGGGGCAGAAGAACTATTACAATGTGAAAATCCTCATCTGTTGTGCTTCATAGCTCCAATTCCTGTCTGATACTCACCTCTTTCTGAAAGTGCCTGTGTACCTAGGAATTATTCACGTACCTGAAATATTTCAGAGTTAGCACTAGGATCATTCATTTGTGTGACTTGCTGCTCTATATTGACCCTGACAACTACAGGAAACTATCACTTATAATTAAGAGTTTCAATGGCTTGGCATTAGGTGCAAGTGTCTGCCTTCTGAAAGTGGGAAGGTAAGGTAGTTTGTGGAAGATGGGTAAGACAAGGACCAAGGTTACTAACCTATTGAAAACACAAAACAAAAGCCTGCTACATCAGGTTGCAGTAATGGTATTCTAAAATCCTTTCCCAAAGATATGTGTTGAGGACTAACATGATCAACACTGAAGATACCCTTTGCAGAGAAATGCAATCAGTCCTTGCATAGGAATGACTGAGCTGTTTCTGGCAAAAGGTTAAGTGATAATTAAGAAATCCAGATGAAAGAATCATGGAATAAGGGCAAAATGTCAAGGAGCAGGAGGCTGAGATTGTTGCTTCCTCTTTCTTAGCAAGAAGAGAACTGAGAAAGAGAGGAGGCTTGGCCAGCTCTGGCTGAATATGAATGAAACATGTTCTGCTGCCTCAGTATCTTATAGTAAGTTGATTCATTTATTCAGAGGGCTCTGTAAAAGTCTGCCATAAGAACTGTAGAGATTTAGATTTTCCTGTCCAAGTGTAACAAACCCACTTTGAAAGTAAAATGCATTGGTTATCTGGCTGAATTGCCTACAACTTTAATTTTAAGATAATTTTTATATTCAGGTTTACCAACTGACTACTAAAGGAATTCTCTTTTTTTGAGAATTCTGTTATGCTGTACATCTTCTCAGTTGAGTTTTATTTGACATCTTTAAATGCATCATATGTATCAAATTCAAAACCTTCTCATGGAGAATATCAGGTTTACTTAAAGGAAGAGCATCAGCATCTAGATCTTGCATAGTTCTGTATTTATTACTCAGAAGTTTCAAGAGTGACAATTTATTTTCTTTGTAAAAGTGTTAAGTCTAAAAAAAAAACCCAACCAAACAAAAATACCCCACCATATCACTACAGTGTTTGTCTAGCTTCCATAGGTTTGAGATTTCTGCATTACCACTTTTGTGATGACAGTACCGATGTGTTCAGTGGTTGCATGTACATCAGTCTGTTTTGTTAGCTTTGGCTAGGTAACCATGTCCTTCTGGGTGTTGTCTACCTTCCCAGTATGATGTGGAACCTGCTCACAGGCTCACTCCTTTTTCTGTCAGGAGCCAGCTGTGTTTGCACATGTTCTCTGTTATATTTAGGAAACAGGAAGAAACCTGATCCACTGCTGATCAGAAATGGTTTCTTGTAATGTCAAGGACATCAGTAACCAAAATCAGTTCACTTTTAGGATTTTTTTTTTTGTGATTAGTGAACATGAGTTATATGGAAAAATCCCTTTTATTTTCCTTCAAGAAAACCTTGTTTTAAATTTTATTAATTGTGATACATCTATGCTTTCCTTGCTTTGACAAAGGCAAGGCTCTTGACCCAAGTTTGTTTTAAGTTGAAATCGAAGAATCGTTCAAATCTTAATAGAATGGGATTTTAGCTGCTTCAGAGATTTACAGACCTAAGTGCCTTTAGTACTGCCACTTTTGTTTCCCCCCTTCACTCTGCATTTGGGTACTGGGTTGGGATGAAGGAGCAGGAATAATAAACTCTCTGACATCTGCAGAGGCAGTAGCTGTAACTTATGACAGAGGTCACTGGTGGGACAGGAGGTTTGTATTGTGTCCTCTTTTCCTGCTGCCAGTCATTTACTTTTTATAGGCATTAAGTTAAAATAAAAATGATTGTATATTATAAGCACTTCCTTTGATGAAGTATACAAATGTCCTTTGAAACAAAGTGAACTAATTCTATGACCAATTTAGATTAAACAAACCACTGCAGTAGTTTTATGTTAGGACTTGATTCATTTGCATCCCATCTGTAACTGCCCATTTAATTGATTTTCCTATTAACAAACCCCAAATGATATCTCCCAGGATCACCTGTAGAAAAGGCCTGAGGTAAGCCTGCTAAATGTGTTAACTGTAGAAGGGCTGTATTTCTTAAATGGCTGTATACAAAACCTTACTCTTGTAGGTGCATCAAAAGTGAAATACATTTTGAAGAGATTTGTAACTTAATTTTGAACTTAGGAAATTTGAATTTTTTTTTTTAAATTTGATTTTTTTTAAAATTAAGACAGTGATGCTGTCAGTCTGCTTTCTAAATTTGTACTCTGTGACTTGTGGTTAAACACACCTTTTGTTCATTCTTATCATCTAATTCTCATGGGATGGAAATAATTTTCTTCATAGCAGTCCATAGGGTGCAATGTTTTAGATTCATCAAGGCCTTCTCAACTGTCCCCCCAGGGAGTAGGTTGGGGGTGGGCAAGAGGCTGGGAGGGGACAGCACTGGGACAGCTGAACCAAACTGACCAAAGAGACATTACACACAATGTAATGTCACCCTCAGCATTCAAACTGGCAGCAGAGAGTTTTTCCAAGGTAGCCTTTGCTCCTGGGGATTGGCTGGCCATTAGTCTGCTGGTGGGAGGTGGTGAGTGACTGCCTTGCCTCACTTGGGTTTTTGTTTGGTTTGGGTTTTCTTCACTTTTTAAACTGTCTTTGTCTTGGCCCATGAGCTTTTCTCACTTCTGCCCCTATCTCCCCTGTCTCACCAGGAGAGGGTAAGCAAGCAATTAGGTGGGGGTTTAGTTGCTGGCTGGGGTCAACCCACCACACCATTATATGTCAAATAAAATTTGATGCATCCTATTTTTGTAAGGTTGATGTAATTTTGACATTATATTTTAGCTTAAAATTTATAGAGTTATGAACTTTGTACAAAGGAGGAAAGAGCCCAAGTGTGGAAACTAATGCAATCTCTCTCTTCTTGTGCCAAATCTGAAATCCCTTAATATGTGAATTTTCTTTATGTTGGTAGAGAGAAGTAGTGTCAGCTGCAAAAACAGTGAAAGCTTTTGAACAAACCGGGGGCCTCCCCAAGAACTCCACTAGATTTAGGTGAAAATTGTTATTTGCCAACTGAAATATACATTTGGTATACTTTATTCTTCATTAATGAATATGCATACTTGTAAGCCAAGATTAATTCTACTAGTCAGTTGGTTTGGATTTAGAGTAAAACAAACACAGGCGCAGAAACCGGTCATAGTGCCTCCCCTGTGCTTTCACATTATATTAAGTCAGTCAAACACTTTTAAACTTTAAAACATTGTAATCTTAAATGAGAGGTGTTTGAAATACTAATCCAAATTAATTCTTGGTTCCTGATCTCTCCGCTGCAGGGCTCAGAGGAAAATGTAATTTGATAAGAAAAATGGACCATTGTAGACAAAAGCAAAGGTAGTAACTTTGGGGGAACCTCCAGAGAATTTGGATTAGAGCAGGACCTTCTAATCTGGTATGAATATCACTAAATGTAGTGAAGTGAAATGTGGCAAGGTACAAAGTTGTGTGTCAGTTCCTAATGTTGGTTGTTGCTGCGAGTGTAGATGCTACTGCTGCTACTAGAAGTGTTTTGTCAGCTCCCAAATGGGAAAGTAAGATTACAAAATACATTCAATAAAGACTGCTGGGCACATTAAATGGCAAGTAGATCTATGAGAAAAACAAACAGATCAATGAAAACGTTCCAGAAACCTAAAACTAAATAGTGGAACTTGGGCTATATTTCTGTAACTCACAGTAATTATTAGAAAAAATAAACTTGAAAGAAAAATGAAAGATTTACAGAGATAATGTACTAAACCAGAGGCAATATACTAATTCTTCTTCTCTTAAACCTCTACTGTTTGCAAAAAAAAAATTATTACATCAATGGAATAATTTCTCATCAGACAAAGGTTCACTAAGGTTTTTCACATCATCAAGTGGTGCATTTAGCTGGTACACTTCAGGTTATCCCTTGTGCAAACTTGTCTGCAGACCCACTCTATTCAACTGGAATCAGACACCTGAATTATACAAAAAGTGAGATAGAAAATACCTTTCTTTTTCTGTGACTGGGAGGAGGAAGTTTCCAGGTAGTACAGCATTCTCCCAAAGAGCGAAGAGCTACAGGGTATATATTTAAAAAATTTTCTTCTCTGTTGTGATCTGCAGATGTAACGTTCATCATTTTTATGATAATTTGAACAATGTCAGCTGTTGTCTGAGACTGATTTGGCCACTCTTTATGGCATTATTTTGGTTACTTCTTTGAGCAAATTATTTTTTGAATGAAATTATGTTATGAATTCTGTCTTCAAGTATATTTAAAATTTTCACATTCAATACAATGGATGTGAAAGTAAAATATTTAAAAGCAAATGCTTTTACCCTCTCTCAGAAGACAATATTAATGTACATTGTTTTGGTTATTGTAATAATATAAATAATGTTCACAGTTTCAATGTTCAGTGGATATTATCTGATTTAGAATTATGACTATAATTCTTAGTTTTGAGATTGAGCTGCTTTTCCCACCATAGGATGAATTTGTGCAGCACAAATAGTTATGCTGGTAAAGCTGGGCATTGGTAGGATAGAAGCGAATGTGTGAGAACTTGTCAAGTTTGCAAACTTAACCAGATACTTTGCCACTGAAATAGCTTTTTAACCATCAGCATTAGAAAGAAACAAAATGTTAGAAAATTATTTAAAAAAAAATGTATTTAACAAATTTAAAGGAAGAAGAGAGTGAAATACAAACCCTTCTTAAATAGAAATGAGGTATACCCAGAAAAAAATTGATATGGTGGATTTTTATATATTAAAAGGACTGATGTTCTTTGCTATAGTTTAGCTCAAGGGATTAGAAAATCTCACAACAGTTCTTAGAATAGTTCTTAAGAACAGGTGCTTTAATATATTATGTAGGTGCTTATACACACACACACACATATGCATTGTAGATATATAGAAGCTATAAAGTGCTAGAAGACTCAGCCTAATGGTATTTGGTTTAAAAAAGTTAGTAGATTTTTTCTGCATTGTTAACAGTTATTTGTACACAGACAAAAATACCTGAATGTAATCAGTGTTGGGATATAAATAGATACTAAATTATGATCAGGATTACAAAAAAAAAAAGGTAGTTATATGTTACATATGTTAATAAAAAATTCTCAATCAATCTGTTAATTGTTTCAGTTTAGGGCACATTTTGGAACAGAGAGATTTTTAACATTTAGCAATGGGAAGAGTAGTCAAAATTAATTAATTTGTGTAAGTAGAAAAAAATTGCCTTTTAGTTTTCAGCTGTAGAAGAGGTAAGAAATGTAGGAGTGGTTATGTAGTGTTAATGCTAAATTACTTCAAGTAGAAGTTGAGGGAGTACATAAAATTATTAAATTCTCAAAAGTTACCAATCTGTTCTTATGTTTCTGTTTGCAGAAAGGAGAGAGAATAAGGGAGTTTGGGCAACACCAATTTTTTTCCTTTCCCATATACTAGGGACCTAGTTTCCAGATTTAAAAAAATAGCTGGATTTTCCCCAATTAGAATATTTTTTTCCTATATCTTCCTACACTAGAAGTTAGAAGTGAGCAATCTATGCAATGAAGCATATGTGTAAGTCATGCAAGTGACTTGCACAAGTTTCAGAAAATTCTTCCCTGGCAGTCCTATGTGATTTAATGCCATATATCTCTTTGTATTTTTTCTGATAGACTTCAGTAGAATAAGGTTTGCTTTAAGTAATAAAAAGCTTGACCATATACAACTTTATTATGGTGTACCCATACAACTTTGTGATCTAATTAGAGGAAAATTGTTACTTCCCAAGGTGTAGAAATGTGCTTTGTTTTCCACCCACCCCTTTCATCTTTTTGAAGTCAGAAGCAACCTCTCATTATATTTAACTGAATACACAGAAAGTGTAATAGAACATCATCTGGTTCTGACCTGTAGTTTTCAGAGTGCAATGGTGAGGACAGTAGGGTCTCAATTTCATTAGTGTTGTCATGTTGACGGATTAGCCAGTGCTTGACATGGGTTATGTGCCAAGTGATGTCTTTTGAATCTGATTCCAAAGAAAACAACAGGCTTTCCAATTGATGAAAGCTTGAAGGGGCTCTTTCTGCTTGTTAGAAGTAATAGATGACTGAAAAACTCAGGCAAGTAAAAATGTACACACTGCTGCGTTCCGTGTAACTTACATGTTGGGTGGAGCATATTCAATAGTTTAATATGATCTCTTGTTTTCATTTGAAAAGTTTTCTCTAATGAGATTAAAATTAATCTTCTGGAAAACAACTGTACAATGAAGTACTTGAGGTGGACTGTGTTTTTCAGACCCATCTGAAGAAAACAGCTATGAAAACTGTTTTTTGTGGGGTTTGGTTTGTCATAGAATTAGGGGTATGTTGCATTTACAACCTGTTTGTGTCATGTAGGTTAGAAGTTACAGCTTCTCTAATGGGAATTACACTAGAACTGTTGGACTGACCTTTTGATCCTGAAGTCTGGTAATTCTGGACTCAGTTCTGTGCGTGGAAAAAAGAATGAACACAAGCATGGGAAAGTAAAGGAAGAATGAAACAAGTTGGCAGTATTGGTGGACTGAAGGGACTTTAGGAAAAATCAGTAAAGACAAGTTTAGATGCAGGTGAACCCCATAAAATTTCTGGTGTCTTCTACTGTGAATATATCTGGTAGCCAGTCAAACTCCATTAAAGATAACCAGTTCCCTTACCTTATGCTAAAACATTCTGTGGTGTATATTTAAGGCAATTACCTCAGCTTAGGAAAGCTTGAAGGATCATTTTGATGTTGTCTTATAATGACAAAAAGCACCCTTCAAATGAGAAGCTGAATGAAAACTAGTCGAAAAAATGATAACATACTATGACATTCTGTTATCCAAGCACATTCCAAAATGCTTTGTGGTATAATTTGTTCAGTGCATATCATGTAATAATTTGGCCAATGTTGTAGTCACTGCCATTCAGAAAGGATTCTATTTTAGTTAACTAAAATAATTTGCTATTAAATTATTTGAACAGATCGTGGCAGCCTGACTTGACTCTGACTGTTGGAGGTATTAACAGCATTCTGGCTTTTCTACAAAAAACCATTATTTTTAGTTTGGAATGCAGTCAACTTTAACTATTCACAAGAAGAGTGCATAGCATTTTACAGGGGCTAGGACAGATTTCAATGAGAAGTCATAAGGAGAAAACTCACAAATAGTCCACCAATGCCAAATGAAGTACCCATGTAGCATGCTACTTTAAGATCTGCAAATAAGTTGGCATTTATTAACAAGCCTATTAATAATTTAAATAATGCTATATGAAGCTCATCCAATCTGAACTATTTCCTTCATCTGTGTGTGTATTTTATTGACTTCTGAAAAGACTCCAAAGAATTGGTATGGGTTCCATAATTCCAGTCAAGGGGCTGGCAGAAAAATAAATAAAATACTTTTAATGAAATTGAAGTGGGCTTAGGTTAGCATTAGAGCTAACCTATACATGGGCAGAATAACATACTGCTGCTTTATTTTATTTGGTTTCTTGACTCCACTGTGCTGACATTGTTGCTCTAGCAGTAATTATAGGACAGTGAAGAAGAGATAAAATAAAATCTCACTGTGAGTCATTTTTGTATTTTGTCTGATATCTGGTATCCTGGTGTTACAGTATGACCACAGGTGGCTGCCTTCAAGAGTGGTCTGCTCTCCATAAGGTTTATAGCTCTCCTTGCCTCTACCCAAGCCTTGGCTTTTCCTTAGTTCATGCCCCACAAGTCAAAGTTGACCCTTCAAAGTGGAGTCCTGGCAGAAGTCAGGGGTAGAGAGGCGTTGAAACCATTGGCTTATCTCAGAGTCAAATAGAAGTGTCATGTGATACTTTTTTTTGTTTCTCTACTGAGCTGATGTTTGGGACATGCAAACTGTTGGGAACATTTAGATATAGATGTAAGTTATTACACTGTTACTATATAATTGTATCTTTTCCAGGTGAATGCCTAGGACTACACACAGTCTCAAAAATTGATTTCTAAATGAATATAATTTCATATTGTCAGATTATTGTGTACTTTAGTTTTTGCAGTAAAAAAAAGATGTGTGAAAAAACTTTTTCACTTTCTAAAAAGCCAGTATTCTGTTAAAGTAGAGCTTTCCACTCAATGCTGGAATTAGCTTTCAGCATTGATCTGTCTGTCTTGTAATTAAACAATACTAAAAAAATTAAACACTTGAAACAATTTAAGAAAGGAACTTGCTTGAAATACTTGATGAATGTGAATCTAGTCCAATTTGGCAACCATAACTAAATAAAGAAACAGTCTTGGAACTGTGTTCCCCCCTCTTCTTCACTAACTGTGACTAAGAGGGAGTGTTTTTTTCTTCACAATAAGAGGAAATCTCATTTGTTACATGGCAACATTTAATGTTATCTCTGAAAGCAATGTTTAAAGACAAATTACAATACCAAACACAGATTTAATGGAAAAAACATGTATTGAACATGGGAAAAAATGTATAGTTTGGTCTGATGAAAATCCCTTGGATTTTTAAGTGACCTGTTCTATATTAAAAACAAAAATCTTGAAGAAATTGTTTTCTTTCATGTCCCCAAAGTGGTTTCAATACATGTTCCATGTTTCAGCTTGTAAGTGGTACTTTCAAGCCATCTGCAGTGTCATAAAGGCTGAGGATAGTGACAGAAAATAAAAGCCTTCATTTAAAAATTTTGGAAGAGGATCTTGGAACTAGTCTTGGAATCTACTCTGCCGATTCAAGAACAATTTGCAACTGAGTTTAAAAGCAGTGACTACGTACAAACCCACACTTGGTTAACTCTGGTAGTTTAAGGAAAATTCAGAGATGTAAGACTTTTTAGCATCAATTTTTAATATTTTCATATCAATATTTTAAAATAAAACATAATACTGAATTATATGGTAAATAGGATTCAACACAGTAGCTTATTCTTGTAGATGACGTAATAATTTTTTAATCTGTATTTCTAATCCTGTGTAAACCTGTGGAAATCCTTCCATTTACACTACATATAAATTTTTAAGTTGTTAATTTTAATGATTTAGTGTTACTAAAGATGCTTAACATAGGTACTTCTTGTAAAAGAAAGAGGATAACAGTTTTCAAAATATGTTGATTCATGTCAATTCTGCAAGAAATTAAACTAGATGTAAGCAACTCCATTCCTAGTTTGGTTTTGAGGTTTTCTGTGTTCTGTCACTGGCAAGTCAATTAGTTATAAAGATTAATATCTAACACTGTTATTGGATGTAGTTTTGTATACAAATTAAAGACTTTTTGGTTTCTTTTTGACTTTGTTAAATTTGTTTATTATATATACTGTTAAACCTGGGGACAATGAGGATCTTTCACTTGAACAAAGTAAAACAAAACCAAGAAGCATACCTACAGATAATAGAAATTGAACTAAAATAGAAAAGTGCAATATAGAATAACTGTGCCCTCAGGATCCAGAGGTTATTTTAGTGTCTTACATTTATTTTTCTTTATGTGTTTAGATTTGTTTTCAATGTAGATTTTACTTTGAAGTTTCTTGATTTGTAATATTAGACTCTGAAGTATTTTCACTTTCATATAGTATTTTTTCTCTTGCAATTGCTTATGCACAGTTAAACCTAACTTTCTTCCAGAAAATCATCTCTGATAAGATACTGAAATAACAAGAGGTTTTGATGTAATGGTTTTAATGCTGTTTAAATTTTCAGTCAGCAATGAACAGAAGTAATGTAAACCATTTAGTTTGAATTCTGAATTTTAGTCCTTGAAAATTTGCTTGATTGAGTTCATTGTAGTAAATAAATGTGGAATATGACTAAGGTTTCAAACCTTGGTTGGTCACTGTGGGGAGGGGAAGTCATCCATGAGGAGTTTATAAAGAGAACAGATAATTTGATCCTTTTTAAAAATACAATATTCTAAATATACAGTATAACAAAAGACATATCTGAACTTTGGCAGAGTCCCAGAGCTCCTTTTAGGAAACTGGATTGCTCTTAGGAGTGTATGTTAGAAATGGTGTAAATTGTCACCTGACACACAACACTAGACATAGAGTCCAAGAAATGGACATAGAGTCCAGTGGCAAACCCAAGTAAGTTAATTCATTGCTTTGGTGACCTAGCACACCTTACATTTTTCTGCTTTTTGCAGCTAAATCAAAAGCAATTTTCTGGTTTTGTAACAGAAATTTATTAAATTACAGAAATTACAGAAGTATGATATTGAAAGTAGGTCTTCAAAGCATGGCAACTGTCTAGCTTACTCTCTTATTCCCAAAACAGTATCATTGATATTTTTGTCTTTCCTAAGGAGTATTCAAGATCCACCTGGGCACAGAACTCTAGCATCCCTAGACAATTTGTGCCCGTGCTTTGCTGTTCTTAGTTTTAGAACCAGCTTTGTGGAAATGAAGTCCTTACTATTTATTTGATTGGCCTAGGACCATCCAAATCTTACAAGACATTTCAAAAGTCGTTGCTCTTATGCATTGAAGAATGTTATGCTGGCTGAACAGGGCATCTTGTTCCAGTTTGTTTCCACTAGTTTCAGTTATTTCAATCTTAGTTCAGCCTTTTCGTCTGATCATTCTTGCTACTAGTGAGCAGGGCACAGGCTAAAATGCTGCCTCTCTGTAAAACCTACAAAAATGTGTTGTTGATGTTTGTTGTTCAACATAAGTGAAATATTTATAAAATACTAATTAATGCAGAGAGTCTGGAAGAAAATTAACATTTCCAAACAAGCACTGGTTGATATCAGAACTGTTGAAAAATGGTTTGCTGTGTACTGGCCTTACATTATTTATCTAGTCATGATAGCAATGCTTGTTAAAACTGATCAGGCTTTAGATAGAATAATGTATCTGGACAAAAGCAACAAGGATTGTTATGAGATTAGGAAAACACTTTTCTTAAGGATGAGATCCTATGAGGGTCTTAGCATTCTTAGCTAAGAATCTGTTTTTCAAAGAGGAAAAGTAAAAAGTCATTGTTTAGACAGAGCAATAGAAAAACATTCTTTTCCCCAGGGTCTCATTTTGCATCAATGAACAGCAAAATGAGAAGGTATTTCATGTCTACTTCATAGTAAGGCTTTCAATAATTTAATTCTTTAGTTGTTTTATTATACAAGTTTTAGAAAACCATACCACTCATACACTTGCTTTTGTGGATTTTTCCAAATATAATCTGCCATAGACAAGTTCAGCAAGATTATATCTAAATTAAATGGTTTTGTTCTGTTGCTTAAAATAGGTATTTTTTAAATGATTAGATGGCTATATGAGAATCCTGTTTTTTTTTTTTTTTTTTTTTTTTTTTTTTTTTTTTTGTAAAATAAAATGCCTAATATGAACTACAGACTTTCAGAAACTGTTGTTTCTATAGCAGTTATATTTTCACTAATGAATGAATGATTAGGAAGCAAATTCACTAGGGAGAAAAAAAAATGTGGGTTTATGAAAAGCTAAAATTATTGCCTGAATTTAATGAGTGACGATGGCATACTTCATGCAGTAATTGCAACTTGTTTTAGCAGATCATATGGTACATAAATGAAAGTCTCTTATTGAATTGTGTGCCAAAACAAGCAAAGTTAAAGCTGATGTCTTTCCCCCTTCGGATTTATTTCATCTGAAACTGAGCTAATAAATTGTTGAAATGAGGCCAGAAATACAATCAAGACAATCATGTCATCAAGCCTAAGGAACTACTTTCCTCTATTGGAAAGAGGCTTTAATTTCACTGATTAATTAATTTTAATCTGCTACAATGTTTTATTCACACTAAGTTTTTGATTAGGCTATATTAAATGTTTTGTCAGTGTTCTGATTAAATGACAACTTGGATACGAATAAAGATCAAAACACAGGAACAGCCAAGTCTTATTTCTGTTTGACCATGGTACAGTAGTTTTTTCCTTAAACATTCAGTCCAGTAATTAGTTTTGGTATGTGCAGAAGGCAACTGTAATCAGCCATCCTTGCAATAGCTATATTTTGATATTCAGCTAGTTGTGTCTTTCTCAGATAGCAAAAAAACCCCAAAACTTTTGTGTAATAGTAACAAATATTATTTTTAACAAAGCCATTATACACAATGGTGTATGCTCTTTGGATAGTTTTCAAAAATATAGAACAATATGAGAGCTACTCCATGTGAAATGTAAGAAAATTGATTCTTACATTGAACCTAGAAAGTAACTGCTGCCCTGTTCTGAAAATATAATAAAGTTAATGGTTTCTTGAAACACAGAAAAATTAACTTCCCCTCATCTTGCAGAGATGAGGCTGAATAGGTTTCTAGGAAAAGTTGTTTTTTCAAATGAGAAAGAAAGAGTGTAATGTTCAAAGTACCATTTCCCTAGGGCAGTAATTACAGGGTTTTAATTTGAAATTTTAACTTCATAAACTATATAAAATATAGAAGCCTCTGAAGAGCAACTTAAGCTGTCTCCAAGTAGTAAAATGAAGCCAGAATGTTATTGGATTAAAAATTTGATAGTTTTTTTCTGCTCCTGAAGCAATCATTTGTAGGCTACCTAGATTTTCCTACTGGAATTCAAGAATAATGTCATGTGAAGTTATTACAGCAGTTGCAGATGGGTGGGCTTTGCCAGTCTGAAATTGAACTGAAACTTGTAAAGATATCAATCTTTATTTGCTGTATTTCATAACTGCCATCAATTCTCTTCAAAATGTTTATCAAAATAAGCTAAGTAGGGTGAGAAATAATGTACCTAGGAGTGAAATGTGTCAATCTATTGCACTTGAGTAGATGCTGAAAATATCTTTTTGTTTCCTCTTTTTTCACCTCCAGACAGTACTTGGGAAATTAAATGATGATACTGTAAAGTCCAAATTTAATGATGGAAAGAGTTGAACTCTATGACCAAAATAAGCGTGAAGAGAATAGTAAAATCTCTAGCTGGGGTTAGATTGCTTAATTTTTAAAATTTGCTCATGACCTTAACCTCTCAAATGATTACTTTCTATACAACCCACTTTTATTAAGAGGATGTTTCTGAGGAATTTGTCTTATGTAGGAAAGGGTGGTATCTTTTTCATTTTGGGGAGCAAATAACTGCTGTTGTACAAAGAAGTGACTACCAAACCACCACTATGAAAAATGAGGTGTGTGATTTCATGTCCCAGATATAAAGACGAATGTCCCAGTCCCATGCTGTCAATTTTTACCAAGGAAACAATTTCGAGACACTTTTCAAGCATAACATCATGGTGAAAATAACCTGGCTCTTTGGTCTGCTTTCTGCATTCACCATGAATTTTCTGGCTTTTGAGGCAGTTGGAAATGAAGCCAGAATACAATAAACATAATGCAAGGAAACTTCTTTATCAACAGTCATGCCAGAAAGTTTCATCTGAAAGTAATTGTTTTTCTTCTCTAGATGGACTCTTCACAACCCCAAGACCAAATAATTTTTAGACTGACATAAGCATGTTAAGTATGGCCAAGTTAACATCAATTACAATACCTTTCATTCATCAACTTCATTCTTTATATAAAACTCCCAATCTCTTTCTCACACACACCCATACACATGGTTTTTTGTTTATCTTAATCGTTTATTGGATAAGATGTCTCTTGTGGATATTGCACCACAGTTTACATAAAGCATCAGTTCAGACACTTAAACCAGTATTTGAATATTTAACAATACTCTGGCTACTACAGCATTTTAAATTCTTGAAACATTTTCCTAATGTCAAAGTTTACTTTACATAGAGTTTTTTCTCATAGTATTTCTAAAAAAGCAAGCCAAAAAATGAACACTTAAAAATGTTTTAAAATACTTAGTCGAGTTTGAAAGGAAACATGAAAAGAAAGTTAATTAATGTTAAGAAGTGTAAATCATGCAGCAATTTATTTGTTTAGGTAGGCAGGCAGAGTTACGTGATAGGGTGGAGGCAGGATATCCTAATCATCATAAATTTTTCCCCTATAATTATAAGTCCTAATCAGCATTTTGTATGGACTTTTCATTTCCCTTGTGCAAACACCAAGTAAAGTTGATAATTTTCTCTATGCAGTTTAAAATCCTATAGTGGTTAGTGTTAACACACATATCTTTGTGTATGTTGCAAAAGCCGCTAGTTAGCTTGAAAAGGAGTATTGGAATACATTTGCATAGACATGAATTCTTACAACAAATTCATGTTTATGCGCATGAATTCTTAAATTATTCCTCCGAGTCATGATGCAATGAAAAAAAAAAAAGATTTTTTCCCTTTTTCTCAAGGTCTAATTAGTCCTGTCTGCACAAAGAAATCTGGAATTCTCAGCTATCTGCTCTGCATCATACCTGATAGCTATACTACTGGTTTTGTGACCTCAACTAGAGTAAATGTCTGGCATACTCATGGTCCATGATACTAAACCCTTATTTATGGGATACAGGGTCTTGAAGTCCTCTGAGGTCTATAGATCATAGAAGAGAAAGCTGGCTGACATTAACTGGTGCTTCCTCTCATTTGTGAATTGCATACAATGGCAAAATGCTCAGAAATAACTGAAATTTATCGAGGTCTCACCACTCTCCAGATTAGCATGGAGTGTCACTCCAGGGCTCTCGGTCCTGCTCTCAGGACACCGTGTGGCTGAGCAGTGCTTCAGCTGTAAAGACTTGCTCCAACAGAGAATGATGCTTATCTCCGTGAACACCTCAATTATTTGTTGTTACAGCTTTTTGTACAGAGCTGGTATTGTAATGAGTAATTTTATTTGTATTCTGTTGCCCAACTGAACCTAGTGGCTGGACTGGGAGAAAGCAGCCTGAAATGTGACTGGACCAGAGAACAGCAGAGAATTGCTCACACACAAAGATAGGGCTGAGCTGCATGGAGGAGCTCTGAAAGTGATAAAGTTTGAGGTGAAGAGGGGGAGCAATTTCAAAATTGGAAAAAAAAAAGTTATTATGAAACAGATAAAAGAAACATAATAGAATTTGTCAAAGACCTGGCCTGAGAGTTATTTTCTGAAAATGCATGACCATTGATGTTCCTTCATACTCTTCTTTGCAACCTGCTATCTTTTGCTTCATGGAATGTTATTTTTTTCTATTCCTCATTTATTTTGCTTACATTTTTTCCATGTTGTTTCTTCTCCAGGTCATCTCTAGCACTGCTTCTGAAATTAGGAGCAAAGTGGAAATCACTAAAGATTTACTTCTTAAAAGTGCACTGAATTCCTGTAACAGTCTTGCCACTGGCAGCAAAGTAATGGTTGATACAGCAGGAAAGGAGAATAGGCAGTGTTCATAAGTCTGTTCTAGAATGGTTACAGCAATTGTTTAAATAATTTTGTGGCTTGTCTTTTAATAGAGGAAATGCATTTTATTATAGAGGAGCACAGATACTTCTAAGTTGGCAGAGCCAGTGACTGTGAGCTGATCTTGTAAATTTCTATAGGAGATTTTCTTGTTTTGTCACTTCCTTTGGTCAAGAAGCTGCAAAAATATAAGGTTTGCTCAATAGCAGCAGCATAAATTATTTTAAAATATATTTATATATATGAATCATACAAATGTTTTTATAACTTTTTGATATATTTTCACTCAGGATTATTTTTACAGAAATGGAGGGGTTCTTTTCAGAACAATATTTGCTAACAAAAAGTAGTCACTTTCACAGAAAGATTACGTAGTTGATTAAAGTAAAAACATACTCCACCCCCTGTATTTTTTATAAAACATAAATATTTTCTGACTGTATGATCCTGTTTTACAACCAGCTGTGAGTTTGCATTTATCAAGGGTGACTTTATTACATAAAAATATGAAAGCAATAAGTTTCTATAGAGATTCAGTATAAGTGAGGTTTATTTTTTAAATAATTATTCGGTCAAAACCATCCATGCCTTTTAATGCCTGATCATCCAGAGACTAATAGATGAAAGCTAAAACCTCAATATAATCAAATGTGAATGTATAGAAAAATCAAATACTTTTTTCAGAGTGCATGCCTGTTTGAAAGTAAATGTCAGATTACAATAACACTCAGACTTCAAGATTTTTAGAGAAAAATAACATTTAATCACTAGTCCAAAATGGCACATAATTTGTTGCTTCTCTAGTTCAAGGAAGAACAGTAGTCAATTGTATATAAATGAAAATAAAAGCAAAGCATATCAATAAAGCAATTCTGAAATGGCAGATCACAAGGAAGGAAATGAATTTGGAGGAAAAAAAGATTAGCTGGCAATTATGTGTGACAGAAATGCAAACAGGCAATGTTGATTTAGTGGTGATTTAGACTTCACTTACAACTTAAGCTTTCTTTAACAAGTGTGAGTTCAGATTGGTGCATTTGGATATGTTTTAAAGTCTTCCTAAGTTAATTTCACTAGGAGCTCTAAAAAATCTCTGAAAAAAATTTACCAGAACCTCTAAAAAAGTATGACTTTTTATTATTCATTGTGCCCTAGTCCATTCTATAGATTCTACAGTATTTTTTTGTCCTATCCCCTATATAAACTCTATTCTACTCTGGTATATCTGACATGTTAGATATAAAAATTCTTAGTCTTGCATTATTCTGTTACTTTGGTTTATACCCTGTATGCTCCTCTTATCACGGAAAAAAACCCAAATCCCAAAATATTTTAATAAACACTGTTGCTGTAGAATATTTTAGCATAATTGGAATCACTGATACACTTCACTGATGAACTTTTCTTGAAGAACATAGCAGTTTAAGTCCCATGCCAGCCTTAAAAATTATTCTTTGATTAGTATGCATGCAGATAATGAAGTGTCTTTCATGGCTTTCCTGGGTTTTGTAGGCAATTTATTGAATGATAAATATTTTGCCTGATTTTGTTGTGGTTGTTTTTCAACTGGACAATCTCGGAGCAGCTCCTCAAAGGCAGTCATTGTCACTGAGGATGGATAAGCTGGCCTGGTGGCTTTATGACACCTGAAAGAGTTCTGTGGTGGTTTTTTGGTTGGTTGATTTTTTTCAGGTTGTCTTCCTGAATGACACAGTCCCATAGAATACTGCACTGGTTAATGGATTGTACCAAGTGTAATTATTAAGAAAACTAAGGCTTAGTAACTCAATTGGCTGATATTTAATTTCATTTTCTTTGTATTCCTGTTGACCTCTACCCTCAGGAACTGTGTTGTGTGTTTTACTTTTGAGAGTGGGAGGGAACGGGACGTCATACTCTCATCCCCAGGGCCTGAAGGGAGTTTGTCTCCAAATTGTATGGTTTAAAATTTGTCCTGTTGCAAGACTTCTGAATGTGAGGAAAAAACTTCTCCTAGTGAACGTCTTCCTTCCATTACTTCCTGAGTGCCTTCATTAGCAGCCTTGTAAAATCCTACGTTTTATCAGATTTCATTTCTCTGCATTAAGGATAACCCCATGGTGTTTGCCCATTGTCTGCTTGGTCATACATTAACTCTCAGCTGTCAAACAAGTAATAGGTGGAGGTCCAGTGGGCTGGTACTTCCTGCTCGCTTCCAGATGTACTGATAAAAAGAGTCTTTGCCTGCGTGTCCCTCAGGGTTTGAGGAGCTGCCAGACTAAGCCTGAAGGGTTGATTTTCTGCCTTGCCATATATTAAACCCACGTGTATGTATATCTCCAAATGCCAGAAGTACGACCTTGTTTTGATAGACATTTTCAGTCAGAGTTTTTTGTTCTTTCTTGAATCTTAACAAAATAATGTCCTCTTATTTTTTATGAAACATCTCAGCAGAGGCAATAAAGGTAATTCTGAGTAAAAAAGGCAAGAAAGCTCCTATTTGTGTGAACTTTATGTGGTTTAAAAATGTCTCCCTATTATCCTTGTGCACATCTTTATAGCTGAGTAAGAAAAGCAAATTCAGCCCTACCTCTTCTATTTCACTACCTATTCTATTTTTTCAAATAATCTTGGCTCTGGAATATTATACTAGAATTTGGCAGCTTTCTCTGGGTATTGTGATGCCTGAATTGAGCAGCTCAATCTCCACTAGGCTGTTAGCTAACTTTATTAATAAATAAATTCAGAAATTATAGGGAATTATAAATGCACACAGTTGGCTCTATATCTGTAAAACTCCTGCAGTGTTTAAAAGCCTATTGTCAAATTCTTTTTCTGGGAATTAGAGGGTGGGGTGTTTAGTGCTTCAAAAATAAATAAATAAGAAAGGGAAAGGGTGTGTTGTTCCTTAATCGATTCCAAGCCCAAGTTGGTCAGCTGAGACATCTATACACTTGGACTTATGTCATGGATTGACTGGATGAGTATAGTTATGGGGAAATGATAAATGCTTAATTCTTGACTGGAAAATTTTCCCAAAGACATTTATCTTCCAAGGTACCATGTGCCTTCTACTTAAATAGATGTGTATCAGTATTAATAAGATTTGAGAGAGTACCTCATAAACTTCTGTGTGTAACAGAAGCAGAAAGAAGTAAACTTTTATTAACCTTTCCACAGCATGCCCATGACCAGGTATTTACATTTTGGAAAAGTACACAAATCAAGAAACTGGAGGGTTATTTGGTATAAATTATTGCTTTCCATTATTGATGCTTATTACAATAATGAAGATATTCTACCCAATGTCAACACTGTTGGTATCTCCGTGTGAAATGGAGAGACACTTTTTTGGCTTATTGGGGTGTCTGTTGCTGAAACTTGTCTGAAGAGAAGAGAGAAAGGAAATGTTGGCCCAGCAGGTAAAAAGGCAGGGCAGGCAGGGAGAATCTGCGTGGTTCGGCACGGATCAGAAGGAGGGATAAAGTCTGTGCCTGAAAGTCAGAAAAATTGTCAAGGAAAATAAAGTTATTATTGAACATAAATCTTTGTTTTACTATATATAAATTGTAAAACGTTTTAAGCACTGACATTCTTGCTTGATTTGACTTTGACAAATAATATTTTAGCTCAGTTAAAGATGTAGGATTTAGCCTATGTTTTAAAGAAGACATAGAATGTAACTGGTAATGTAACTGGCTTCTTAAATCTGTTCAGACAAAAGATACTGAGATTGTCTACCTGGTGGTCAATGTCAGGGTGAATCTTTTCATATTTTTGTGCTGTAAAGACAAAAAACTATTCAAAGACAAAGATATTGTATTTTTTTCAGCATGTGACCTCTTCTTAAGTATTTAAAAAGCCTTTGTGTGACTTAGAACGCTGTTAGTCTCAGATATTTTCCTGAGTTGTTCACTTTTTTGGTAGCTGAAATGTCATATACACCTATGAATGTAAGTCTGAGCTTGCAGGACGTCGTATTCAGCAAGAAATTTAGGTTTTGATCCATTAATTTTGTGGGATTAGATCTACTGAGTGTAGTATTGACCTGCAGGACTTTCAGAAGTGTTCTTCCCACATTTTCAGCAGTATGAGTATGAATCAAAGAGCTTTTGTTTTTGTTTTTAAAGATAATTATTTGAAATGACAGTGTCTGAGTTCTTGAGTGGAAAACCCCAAAGCAAACCTCCTTAAATACATCCAGTCAGTTACTGATGTCAGATACTGCTTATTAACTAGAATTTATGTAATGTAAAAAAAAAATTAATCTTTAGAACAGAATTCAAAGGATTTAAATCTGCAATAGGATTTTATTTGTAGTTGTCAGATTCTGGTCTCCTTATGGCATTGGACAGCATAACTAGAATTGGTATGATGTAGTATTAGATCTGCAGAATGATGCATGATGTAGTATTATCTAGACAACTTATTCAACATTTTCTGGGAATAATTTGAAGAAAATTTGGTGGCTTTTAAAGATTGGGAATATAATACAAAAGCAAATATTAAATTTAATTTCTTCTTGTGATAAAAGAGTCTTGAATAGTAGTTTTGAAATGGCTATTTCCATCTTAGAAGAGAACTTAAAAATATAGGAATAAAAGGGAAAAAAAATTAGATTCAGAAATTGGAGTGAAATATTATGTTTTGGACTAAGCTAAATATTTCAGATAAATTAAACTACGCTTCTCTGCTCCCATTGACACAATCTTTTTAGAGGTGAGAGATGCTTTTTATTAATGCCATCCCTACCCTCCAGTAACTACTGTTGCTGTGATTTTGTGAGTTTTAGTACAGAAGGAAAGACTATGATATGGTTCCATTAACTCTTCTTTGAGACATCATGGAAGATGTTTTATAGGCAATTGCTTTCTGGTTTCAAGTGGCAAAATCTCAGAAATGTTCAGAACTCAGACAATTTGTTTTGCTGTGGTGGTTTTAAAAAAATATTACAATTACAGCAGATCTATGGGTGGATATGGATTACCAGTACCATAGGTTGTCATCTGTACTTCTAAGGTTTGTTTTGTTTTGTTTCCTCTTCAGCTAGAATTGTTGCCTTCCTTTTCATTTGGCTGATTACAAGCCCTGGACTTAGGCCATTTGGCTTAGCTGCAGCTCAGATAAGGTTGGCAAGGAAGAATCTTTTAAGCAAATGTCAAAATCTCTATCTGCTTCCTCAATTGAGAGTATCTTCCTGCAAGCTGGTCAAACTGGCTTACAGTCCTTTAAGCCTTTTTAGTGTAATTATTTTCCCCTTAATTGAGATACAACTTTTTTTTTTTTTTTAATTTTTTTTTTTTTTTTAGTCTTACAGTAATTTTAACTCCTAATTAATAAGTGTCTGAAAGAGAGATTTAAACCTTAGTTCTATTCTCTAGCAGCTCTTTTTTGGCAATTAACCATGACTGACTTGATACAGAAGAAGACTTTATACTTTTACTTTATACAGAAGAAGATAGTTGGAACTGAGAGGCAGATCTCTCATTTTGCATTTTAAAGATGATAACAGCTTATGCTTGCTTACAAAAATATCTTAATGCACAGAGGCACTGCAGACAAAGGCTTTAGGGAATAAACCACAGGTTCAGAATGGGGGTAAAGAAGAGATGCTTTCTGGGGTTATGACGAAATCCAAGTGTCAGGAGTGAAATGCAGTTGGAGTCTTCTCTCTTGAGAATAGTTGTAAACATCCTGGACTCTGATACTGAGTATTACGGTGCAATGCCTTAACAGGTAAAATAAAAGTGATTAATTTCCATCTACACATGTGATGCCAGGTGCTGCATACCTGGAATGGTGTGTTGGAATTGTAGGTTTCCTGAAAGGGCTGGACACATGCCTACAGAAAAAAATGGGAAGTGATTGATGACCTAGGTATGGTTGTAACACTCTTGGCTTCCAAATCTGAACACAAATAGGATAAATACCCTGTTCTTTTTTACCTTTACTCATGTGAGAAGGATCATGGTACTCTATATGAGCAGTGGCAAAATAGTAGGTGAGTTACTCCTTTACTGTCCTTGTGTTGAACGATGGTACCATGCCAACCAGTTGTTAATCCCTAGGCTAATATTTAGTGATGATAGCTGTCTCCAAGCTGGCTCCACTAACACACCTCTGAAAAAAATTGCAGGTTACAACACCCAACTAAAAAAAATTAACCAAAAGAAACCTATCCTTGTGTGGCTGGGATAAAGACAATGACAAGCAATTACTTCATCTGACCTCTGCACTGCACAATCTCGCTTTGGGGGCCTAGAGACTTAGTTGACTAAGCAATTTTCCATTATTCTTTTGCATTTATAAAAAAGAAATATATTTCTGCATGTGAAAAGGATGTGTTGCTTCTATATCTAAGTCTTTGTGAATACTTCCACAATGCAAGAAGATCATAAATGACTTCAAAGAGGCTAACAATGAGATTTCCAAGTGACTATCAAAGAGAACTCATGCATTGTAAAATATGTGTTATATTTAAATAAGAAATAACTGGATAAATAATTGATAAATAGCACCCTTGAGGGAATTAACTGAAGGTCTTGGGAAGAAAGCTGTGCTCCTTATATTCATGGGGTCATTGTCTCATAATAATTAGCCAAGTTTTGGTTCATATTTGCATCACTATTTTGTTTTAATAATTTGCTGCTGCTTCTTGATTGATTTCCTTTTTATAGTAAGCTTGATTTAAATGTTATTCTTGTAATACTTGATTGCAACACTTTTGAATGTTTGAATTTTTAATTGTTTTTTTCCTATAAAACTCTCTTAAACCCTAGAGAACCTTTCCATAGCAATGTTTAACTGCCCAGAAGGTCGTATATACTTCCACTGATGTATTTTCAGGCTTTATTTCCAAATTAATTCTTAGCTTCTTTCCACAATAATGATTACAAAATGCATGCAAAAACATGCTTTAGCAGGTACTTAGTAAGACTTTACAGATGATCCATCTTGCAGCAATTTATTTAGAGAATTTTAAAAAATTATTTCAGGGGAAAAATAGATTATATAGTAAAGACAGAGAAACAATCTTTAATTGCCAGCTTATGTTTATACTGGGTGGGCTGTTGGCACAAGTAATCCTGAATGCTTTTATTAAGAGCATTTTTCCTGTAAGTTCCCTGTAGCATGTTATATTTTAGTTGACTCTGTACCTAACCTATCTCCAAGGCAACTAGGTTTGCTTTTTAATGTCTGAGAGGAAAAATCGTAAGACATACATATGGATTTGCCAGAAAAACAGACGTCTGTAAGGATTTCAGTACTACCCACAGACTTTTCATTCCTATCCTACCGTCTGATTGTCCCTGCTTATATACAGGGTGCATTCTTGTAGGTCTGACTCAGATGAATATTCTGGTCATGTGAGTGAAGACTTCATCAAATTATTAAACATAAAGCTAGGCAAGGGATGGAAAATGAAGCGGAGTAGCCATTTAAATACTCTATAAAAGGGAACTTAAATCTCTCAGAATTTGATGGAGATCCCTGAGACTGAATTGAGACAGAGCAAGTATTACCTAGTGCAAATGTAATGGTGTTGGAAAAATCTGGAAATACAAAGGCATCAGCTAAAATGGAAAAGGTTTTAGATAAACAAGTACCATATTTTTATTTAAGGCCTCTTGGAAAAGTTGTCAGTATATTATAAGTAAATAAATGTATGATATTATTTTATTTAGAATTATGCTTTTTAGTAAAACATTTTTGAGTATTATTTTGCTAACTTTTCTTTATCACATACAAGACTCACAACATGTATACTAGGCATTTACATCTGGCAACTTCCCCAGAATTTTTTGTTACAAGAGAAAATTAGGAGGAAGACCTAGTGTTTGGAGTTTGTTTTATTTGTATCATCTTAAAAAGAAAAAACACTTTACTAGTTTCTGAAGTGCTGGGTTCTGGTAAGATGGAGGATGATAAATTTATAGATTAGGTGAGTTTGTCTTTATTCAAGGAGTGCTTGCAAGGAAAATAAGTGAGGAAAGGAGTGCTATCAGGGAAATAGGTTATTAAACTTCTCTATTAAACAACTCTATAGATTCCACATACTGAATTTCCCAATGAAACTGAGAAAATCACATTATTAATTATAGCAACTATTAGAAAACTCATTGAATAATGACTGGGAAAATAAAGCAGTTTTGCATATTTAGAGTGAAAGCTGCCGCAATGTGGCAATTATATTTCAGTGCAATGCAGCCTATCCACTTTGGTTTCAGGTGATTACTCTCATATCTGATGAACTGCCCAAATATTTTCAAATATTTTTAATATTACAGAAGGAAAGACAATCTCTCTCTAAACCTTACTTGTTCCCCCTGAAAACTTTAGCTGAAATGCAAAGACTAGACACATCTCCTGATGGAAGAAAGCTCACAGAAAGATTTTATGATTACATTTCACGGTTAATTTATCTTTACTGAATACAATTGGAGAAAAATTGGGGCCTTAGCTGTTTTTAAAATATGCCCCTGTAATACAGTACTGATGAATATTGCCAAGTTTCTGAGCTGCCAAGTGGTCTTTGTAATCACTGCTCCATGGAAAAAAATTGACTTCATGCCATATGACGACATATAAATAGGAAGACCTGTTTCCTTGGAGGATATAATTTTCTTTTAACTTGAGAGATTATTTTGTCATCACAATATCATGATTAACTCTAAATGTTATCTTGCACTACACGTCTTTTTCTTTGTTTTTTGTCTTCTTTCTTTTTTGATGAACATGTTCTCCTGGGCTTATTATGTGTGCATCTCATTTAGATCTGATAAAAATTGCTGCTAGATTTAATTGTGGTTGTACATCTTTTTTTCAGTCTTCAGTTTCCTTTGATTGATTCATAGCTTTTCTTTATTTGATACGCTGCAACAAGCCCATATTCTGTGACCCATATTGAAAAAAAAAATGCTAGTATATTATTAGGATATGGTCTTGTTCCACGCTTCTATATCATCTCGTAGTCTACAGACATATTAATTTAAATAAGCATTTTCAAGTGGATATAACTGCATTTTCCTGTATCACTCAATTCCTCCTACACCTCAACAACTCCTATTTCAATGAAAGATACTGCTTGATGATTTCTAAATTCTGAGTATCTGAACTACTTAAAATACTCAGTATTCAGTTCAGACAATTATTTTTCTCCAAATACTTAATTTAATTTGAATTTGGATAGCAATTCAGATGACAGGAAAAAAAAGTCTTTACTTTTTTAATGTAATATATATCCTTTGAGTTATTTTTCCTAAAGCCATATTTGAAACAACATTGATGTTCTGAACCCCTGTATTTGTCCGTTGATCTCTTAGCTTTTATATACATTTTTTTTAACAAAACTTGGCAATTTGTTATCCCTAACTGAGAGTGAAATACTGCTGTTT
This sequence comes from Florisuga fusca, assembly GCA_038090715.1. Lineage (NCBI taxonomy): Eukaryota > Metazoa > Chordata > Aves > Apodiformes > Trochilidae > Florisuga > Florisuga fusca. The sequence continues at coordinate 21,066,853 of JAAWXA010000001.1, read as the reverse complement.
ATTTCATCCTGTGGTCATTTAAATCAATCTCTGTAGCACAGCAAGGCAAAATAAGATGCCAATAATATTGTCAGTGTATGGTGTATACAGTTCCCTGAGATTCATACTTTAAAAATAATAAAAAAGCTCAAATAATACTTTTATTGACAATGCCAACTCCAGATTCAAGCTGATATTTCCAAGGCACACAGATAACAGAAACAGGCATTTCTATGGCATGACTGATCTTGGTCTAAAGCTGCTAAGATAAAATACACCCACTCAGTGCTCTCCATTGTCTATGAAGGGACAGAGAGGTAATCAGCTCAGGTACAGCCAAGCTGTTGTGTTACTGCCTACCATGCTGGGAGTGATCACCATGCAGCCACCCATTTGTACTCTGTGTAATTGAAGCCACATGAGAATATACACTACTCTGCATAAATAATGCAGAGTTCTATTTTATTGCTAGGAGCAAAATTTTTTTTATCAGATATTTATGTTTATATTATAAATAATTAATATGTTATATACTATATAAATATTTACATGTATATAATTAAATTTACTTGAACTGCCAGGTTTCTTGTCCTATACAAAAATCACAAGCAACTCATGATGAATTTCTTTGAATCCTTTCTAAAATCTTAGTTGCAAGTACTATTATTCAAATTCTCATTCTGTGTTTCTGCTAGGTTATGAAGTTAGCCTTGTTTTAGCTTGCTAATATAACCTTTTGAAATATAGAAAAAAAATTTACATTAAAACCTCTAGAAGCTTGGTAGAATATTGTTGCTCCATACATTTATTATCAGGATGAAAAATAACTAAAGCAGGTAAAGCCTATTGTGATGAATGCAGTTATGGTTTACTTTGCAATTTTCCCTTTGTTTTTCAGCTGTCTTTGCTCTTTACTGATTTAATAAATGACAGATGTTTATTTTTGAGAAAGTTGAAGAACTTCATCTTGATAGCTTTCTGACAAAGTAAATTCCATTGGGCAGAGGAGATCACATTTCTGTTTCCTTCACAAGCCGCCCTTCATGAAATTTTCTTAGAGGCATTGAAGCACACAGGGGAAAGGGTGAACAAAACAGATCTCAGAGCTTCCCATGGGAAATGTCTTTCTTGTCAGGTCACACAGTCAGGCTGTCTCTTGTGCATTAAATATCTGAATCTTTTCAGCACTGAGACACATTTACCACTGAGAGGGAAGGAGACCAGTCCCATTATAGCCCATTCAGCTTTCCAGTTAGGAAGATTTGTTATTTCCTGGAAAGGTGCTCTAATCAGAAGGTGATTGTGCAAAGACAGGTAGTTCTGACCATTTTCCTTCTTCAATGCAAACCCCCTCATCTAGAAACACAACTGCCTCTGTCTTCAGCATTGGGTTTGAAAAAATGTCTAGTAATGGAGCAAAGATTCATTTTTTGAGCAGCATTTATGTTCATCAATAAGCTCACTGGATGAGATAAGATTGCAAAGAAGAGATTCTTGTGAAATCATATGCATAATCCCCTTTTTGCAATGATATGAATTAGCCTAGACAACTCCAAGTTAGTATTCACATACTAGGTATACATGGGTCTTTTCAACTTCTAAATTTCAAAATATGCTATAAGTAGTACATACACAAATACACCATGGAGTCCTTGAAAAGATTGTATTTTTTCAGTCCTTTTGATCAGTCCTTTTTATGGAAAGCAAAAAGTCCCACCAACACATTAATTTTAAATCTGGAAGTAGCCAGGTGGTACAAATGAACTGTGACTTCCCAAGTATGTGAAAATTCAGAGGCTTGCTCAATCACTGTGTCTGCTCATCCTTTTTAATTCTAGCACTGTTCTTCCTTCTTGATAAGTGTGTAAATAAATAACCTACCTTCCTTATCCGGACCTTCCACTGTCCTCCCTTGTATATGCATTACAAGCAGATAAGAAAGATATGAAAGAAAAAAGAGACGAAGGGTAATTTATCATTATCAAGTATCATTATCAAATTGTGCTCAGGGTTATCTAGGATTATCCTGTTCTGCAGGGGAGAACACTCAATTGCCCAGTACAAGGTTTATTCCATAGTATCTCAAAATTCTCAGGATAAATAGAAAGAAAAGGGTTTCCTTTTACTTCTTGAGAATCCTGAAAACATGCAGAGCTTGCATTGGAGTGATTATAAAGGTAGCCAGTCCTACTGTGGATATCTTAATTCCTGCAGGTAGGCTCCTCTTTCCATGCCTGAAGAAAAATTATGTTCATTTTCAAAAGAAAATGAAGGCTTAGTAGATCCTTTTATTTGGTGATGGAGTAGTTCTGTCTGGGCACTAGAGCAGGAATTAGTGTAACAATATATAAGACTTCCTCTGGTGATGTTCTTGTGGAGTCAAAATCCATGAATGCAGTGAAGCGCAGACTGCAGTTTTATATTATGAAATTAGAAGAATTATGAAAAAACAAAAGATAGGGACTTGATTTCAATTCTAAAGACAAACACAAATCAGAAATCAGCTTCTTTTAGGAGCAGTTCCGGGACACGCTAGATGGTGCTGTTATCCCAACAGCATTTGCTGTATGTGTTTTGCTCACGCTTTCCTGCTGGAGAGGTATAACTTGTAGTTAGCTTTTTGTAGATTTCATAATACTTTTGAATTTTTTAATATTTCCTGTGTATTTTAAGAAGCTTTTGATGATCTTCCACTTTGTAGAAGCATTATTGCTTATTTTTAATTTTTTGATTTGTGGTCTAGTGAAATAAAATCCATAGATTTTGTTTCTCATTATATTTAAGGGCCCAGTTTTTGGGCATGTTTTTTCCTCCTGTTGCATGGTGGTTTGTTTTTAAATTCTGGATGCCATGCTAAAAACTTCTAGCTTCTTATGATCTGTGCCTGCAGCTATACAGCCTCTTTACCAGTATCAGTGACAGTGAATCACTCTGCACATAGTCTAGAATAGGCATATTAGAATAGAAAGAGATCATACCAAATTTAGCTTCCCACTACTAACATGTTACAGTCACGTTGTCTTGTATTACAATATATATAAGATGGTTTTTTTGCTAGAAAAATGCTATGGGTGTTTGTGTTAAATCCAAGGCTTGTGTTGTCAGTTTATCAGGCTCTTTCTGGGCCCTGTGTTGGTCTTCCTGAAACTTTGTTTTAGCTTGTTTATCTGTCACGGCAGTTACCAAATGATGACTGTCTATCTTATGCTCAGCTTTGTGCAATTTGGTGGTATGGTGCTTACTGTTATATATATATATATATATTTTAATAATAGGTAATGATATCATAAAATTATTCTCTGTAGAATGAACTATGTGTGACCCTGGACTAAAATGCAGAGTACAGGGGAGAGGGGGTGAGAGTTTAAATTATGTGAGAGGCCCTGGTGCTATAAACCACTCCATGTGGTTGGTCACTGGTCACCACAGAAATGCAGCCTTGGGACTGGTCAAAACCAGTGTAAGGGAGAAGAGAACAGAGAACTACCCAATATGTTTAAAACATGCTATATATAGAAAAATTGATTGTAGTGTAGAATTGTAAAACAGTAATATGAGCAATGTGTAGAGCATGTAAGAAAGCACATCAAAATAGTGCTAAACAAATCTTAGAGAAAAGGAAGAACTCTTCCTTGTAAGCTTTTGTACTTTCCTAATAGAAGGGTAAGAACACCAAAAATAAGGTATAGATAGTTGAAAAGGTGTGCACTTAACTTTACCTAGTATTTTGGAAGCATTTTCTAAAATATTACTCTTTCTTCAGTTTGTCTCTATTGTCTGCCCAGCAGATCTGGGCAAATAATAATTCATTGATTAGACTGTTAAAATTAGAGATATATAGAAATGACTTAAAATCTTTAATCAGTAAGGTGTTTCATTAGCCCATGTAAACAGCAAAAATTGTAACTCAACAAACTATTTGGCATTTTAGATTTTAATCTGGGTCCATCATTTTGGCAGCACAGTGTTTTATTTTCCACTCTTAGGGATCATTGCATGAGCAGGAGAAAGAAGATAAAGCAAGTATTTGGAAGTGGTAGGGTGAGAGAATGAGATTTTGTAATTGCTATATATGTTTTCAGGTGATGTAATGTTTAGTAACTATTCCATACAACTTTCTCATTTTTCTGTAACCCAAGTGTGTGTATTTAGTAAAGCAAACATTAGTAGGATACGATTGGCATAACTTCTCCATTCATTGATAGTCAAAAGAGTGAAAACTGATTACAAATTTCAAACAAAAAAGTCATCACAGGGCTGAATGAAATTATCTTACAAATGTTACGCTTACTGCTTAAATATATGGCTTAAAAAAGAGTATGCATTCACAGTGGTCCTATTAACATATCAGTAACAGCTGGAAAAACTCTCTAGTCACGATGTGAACTGGGAATGGTGTGGGGAGGAGAGAGCATTCCAGTTCAACATTTAGATTAACATTTTTTTAAACTATACCATAGAAGCAAAACAAAAGAACTACGTTTTTATTAATTCTACTGACATATTACTTTACTATATCAGATTTTGTTTAGATTTTTTGGAGTTCTTCCATTGTCAAATGCCTTATAATAAATTAGAGTTAAATGTTGACATCCACTGAGAAGGGAAGGTTTCATCAGATATTTAGTATCACATCAGAAGGACTTTGCCTTTTGTAGGCAAATATAGCAGAAACTAACTTAAGCTTAATTAAACCTAAAAATATTTAAGAATAGTTTTAAAAGTACCTAGCATGCTATGAGCACTGATTATTTTGGAATTCTCTAATCTGGTTTTAAAACAAAACCTTTATATCGGAAAAATCCTTGCTCTCACTTTTGCTTTTCAGTTCTCTATCTGAAAATTTGTTTTGTCCAATATTTTATCTGTTACCCATATTTACTAGGGTACATTTTGATTCACCTTTCTAATGGAACCTTCAGCATATATTTCAATTTCTGCAAAATTTTGCTTAATTTTTAAAATACACAGTTAACTCAGAATAAGTGTCAGAACTGCAAATCAAACAAAAATGGAGACAGGATTTCCATTTCATTCATTTTTTTTCTGGTTCTAATAAGAAGTAATCTTTACATTCTAGACAAGTTCTTTCTCTTCTTCTGACAGATTTTTGATCAATTGGACTACTTCAACTGATTTTGAAAGAATAATAGAAGCCTCAAGGTTATTAAGTTCATACAGGTTCAGGAAAATTAATCTGAATCTCAGGCATGGATGATGCTTTCTGAGTGAAATGCTGTGCTATGAGGTTAGCCAGAGAAAACCTGTAGGCTGTTGAGTTGATCCATCTATGGGAAAAGCCTCAACTCAATGAACACCTGGCATCTAACCAGGACACTCCTAACCATAGGAATCTGAGTGTCCCAAGCTCCACAGTTTTTGTGAGAGTTTCAGCAATATGTCAAGGCTTTTTTTTAATTATTAATATTCCACAGTGGGGGTAGAATACATAAAATCTCTTATTATTAAGAAAAGTAGAAAGCAAGCATATTTTCCCAGCATGGTCTCTCTTAAATGCAAAGCTGCTTTTGCTTGTTTACATCGATACCTGAGAGACAAAGTGTTTCTTTTCAGTGTACCACAAAAACCTTATGTCATCTTTCTATTGAATCAGTCTAAAATTTGCTTCCTTAAGCTATTGTAGTGCTCCATGAGAGCTGAGGTCACGTATCTCATGCTTTCATTATATCTGTTAGCCAGACTGCCTTTCTAGACTATGTACTCTGTGGCTCACCACAACCATGATAAAGATGCTTCATTATAGTAACTCAGGCACAGGGACAATTGTAGTGACAGTGAGAGCTGCAGTTTGTTAAGTGAACTTCTTGAAAACTCTTAGTTATGAGACGTTATAAAATTCCTGTGCAGTCTTTTCCCCTCCCTACTCTTCTTGTAAAGTAGAATTTAAGATTAAAAATATATATTCAAAATTTCAAATTGCCTCTTATTTCAGAAGCAGGAACAGAGACCTTGTCTTCTCACTCTAAATTAATTCTTTCAGAAGCCATACAGTTTTGAGTAGTATCCAGTAAATATAACAGCTTCATTTTTTAATCACATATTCAGGCTAATTTCAGTAGATGAAGAAAATTGGATAACTTGTAATTTGAATGAGCCGTACTGTTACATCATGTAATTTAGCATGCCAGGGTAAGGAAATGCCATTTCCCCATAGGAAATTAAAACAATGAACACCTATTTTGAGATAGATGCTATCAATTTATGCAGACAAAAGATCATATCTCATAATTTTGTGATTACACAATAAATATAATTAAAGATGGGAAAGGATCTTGTAGATAGTACTTTCTACTGGTACACGACCAGCACTGCTAGCACCTTCATAAAGTGATGTTCAAAAAAATCTCAAAGCAATTTGGAAAAGTTCATTTTGCATCCTTCCTGGTTCCCTAACTGTTCTATGCAGAATGTCATATTTGCCAAAACCTTTTTAGCTTTAGTTTCATATCCTCTACGTACTTTTATGTCAGATGATAAAAGGTTAAAGTTCTTTCTGTTTGCTTAAGAAGTAAAGCACGTTCATACTTCCATTCGTTTGGTATCCAAAGACAAGACAAGAGAAAGGCCAGTAAAGGGTTTTTCCTGTTACATTTTTTTCTTCAAAGAAAGGCCGAATACTTATTGTTATAGGCTTGTATCAGTTTCAGTTCAAAGGCTAAATCTTTGGAGTCTCTCAGACTACAGCCTGTCCATTTCATCTCCCTTTGGTATCTCTCATATTAATTTCTGCTGAAAAAAGAAAAAAAAAATTAACTGCTTGTTCATACAAAGAGGTGTGGGAAGCCCTAACTTTTATAGAAGTTGACCAAAATTACAGAATTCTTCCTGCCAAAGATGATTATTTTCAGAACTTCTAGTAAAAGCTACTAAATGTGGTTTCAATTAGTTCCTTGGCATACATGTAGAGAGACCTTCCAAGGGTGCAAGCAGGCAAGACCAGACAAACTAGGTGCAGCCTGTTTTCCACCTGTCCTTCCTGTCCCCTTCCCCTAGGATTAATAAAGTAAAAGCAAAGATTACTTTTGTGAGTCTAAGACACAAAATGTTTTCAAAATGCTCGGGTAAGCAGGAGTTTGTACTACTTATTAATACTTACTTGTATTACAATATTTTAATGGTGGCTTTTAAAGCTAATAAAAACCTTGGGAACTTTTTATTTATAACTCCTAACTTAAAAAGTCAGCTGTTAGTTTGAGTAGTAACAATCCAGATATGTAAACAACATAATGTCCATCTGAGAATAATCTTCAATTACTTAATCTGGTTTTTCTTGTTGTTTTTTTTTTTGTTTGTTTGTTTCAAAGTGTCTAGTGACACATCTTTTCATTTTAGAATCTAATGGGAAGAGAAAAAAATATTTATAGGTTTAACTTTGAGAACAAATCTATAGTTTTATAGAAATCTGTTGAATTTAGGTTGGGAAAACTGTGTTCAGAATCCATGCCATAACGAAATCCCTAGTATCTTTTGCATGCTAATCAAAGATATCAAGGTGCCTGAAATACTGTAGCAGCCTTATCCTCTATCTTGCAGGTATTTGAAAACTTTAGCTTCCTCCTCTTAGGTCTATACTTCATTGAAGTTACTGAGAAACTTGTGTTAGGAATGCAGGACTATGTTAAGTTTTAGCTTTCCTTTTTAAAGATCTTCAATTTTCTCTAGCAGTTCATGGGTTTTTGAAAACTACAACCATGTTGAGTTTAAAAAAGAGTGACTGTGAGGGAATATGCAAACTCAGCACTGGGCTAGGCTATGCATGTTATCAAAAAGTCATCTTTACTGCAAAGTAACAATGGATAGTCAGGACACGTGGTATTTATTGATCCTACATCAGTAAGAACTAAAATGAGCATTCAAAAGCCCTTGGTGTAGAAGTCCTACAATGTCATTTTTGGTTTATATCAATGAAACATAGAATGGAGTCTAAGGAATTTATTTCTACAAAAAGCATACAATGTTCAGGAAACACAAAAATATACTCAATCCATTAACAATAATAATTTTTACATTGTCTTCCAACCTTAGCTTGGCAGTTTTAAAAGTTTCACAAAGTAATTTGTAAGAGCAGCTGAGATCCGAATTGCAGCCAATTGCGCCAAATCTGTATGTTTGTGGCACTGTGAGGGTTTTGAAGTAATTTATTTTGGTTTTAATGTGCAATCAGAGAGATTGAAAAAATCTAAATTCTTAAACTGAATTATATTCCTGTGGGACTGATGGTGATACATTCAATTTATAAAGAAAAATCAGAAGGCTCATCAAAATAAGAGAATTAATTTGGATAAAATCTAATATTGCTTTGAGTAAATACAAGTTGTAAATCTTTCAAGTTCTGAAGGTCAGGAAAATTATTCCCATGATTAATTTAATTCCTTTTCAAAGTTTTTTAATGGGATTAAGTGTAAGGTAGAAAGATGCAAACCAGGAAGTCATAAGTATTGATGCCTGTTGCACGGAGTTGAAACTTGTCAACTCAAGGTGAATTAAAATATTTTTTGCTTATTCAGGAGGATTAAGGATGGACTTTGAATACAATGGTCTGTTATATTTTAGAAGGAGGTCTATTGATTTTTTCTCTGATTTACTCTGCCCTGTCAAGCTCTCAATGATGTGGCCAATCAGAACAGGCTGTGGCTCATTTTTTGAAGAGCTTTCTGGTTTGTGTGATCAAACTGCAGTGATAATAGCTGTGACCATTTGCTGGTTTAAAATATAACCCTGTTAAATATCAACCAAAGGCTTCTGCAGAAGGCTGCTGTCTTGAGCTAGTGCGTGACTTGGCTGTTCACAGAAAACTGACTGGATATTTTTGGCTGTTTACAAAGTGGCTCTGAAGGTTTACTTAGCAGTGGTTTGCTTTCAACAAAGTCGTGCGTGCTATTTCCGACCAATTTTTTTCTTTTTTGGACTTTCATGAAAAAAAGGCAACAGTGTGAGTTTACTTAGGGCTATGTTTCACTTGTGAGCTGGCTTTAGTTCAGAAGAAAGTGTGTGCCCTTCAGTGGCAATAATTCCTGGAGGAATTCTCTTCTGATATAAAGGGTATAGATTTGTTGGTACCTACCTCGGTTTTGTATCCCAAAGAAGAGTACAATAGGAATGTTTTAGATTCCATTTTCATATTTTCATTCTTGCTTTTAGTGGGATTTAGTATCTTTAGTTAGAAGATCCTCAGTGAACAGAAAGATGACACAAGCACACATTTCTTGACCACTTTCACCCCATCATCCACAAGAAACAACCAGAATAGTTTGTCTCATTTCTAATTTTAAGTACAATCATGCACATGGAATAATACGTTTGATTCTTAAAAAACAGTTCTTCACTTGACTGTGTTTCAGTTTTAATTCTTGAGATTATTTACCAGTTCACAATGCTGTTGCTTCATACCAAAGCTGATTTCTCCTGATATGTTTGTCCCGTGTATTCCTGGAGGGAAATTGTCACCCCCAAATTTATTATAGTACAGTCCTTTTCACTCACAAATTTGAACATAAACTAAAGAACTATACCTTCTCCTGCAGGACCAATTAGAAGAAATCTGGACTGTGAGGATATGAACTTCTTTTCCAAAAAAATGTTTTGAATTACTGTACTGTATTTTAGGAAATAAGTAACTCTTACATACTCCATACTATGACTTTTTCCCTTTGTTTCACTGAACTGAATGTAACTTTTTATATTAATTAAGGAAATAATAAAGGGAAAATCAAAATACACCTGCATTTCTTGTAGGCTATTCCATTTCTTATTGGCTACTCAGGTCCTTTAATGTTCTGGTTTAAAAATTTTAAATTTTAATTTATTTTTTAATTTTTTTTTTTTAAAAATGATGTGTGAAGAGATTGCGGAACATTTCTGTTCTTGGATAGCTGTTTTGAGAGACCTTTAAATGTGTGACAAAATGTGACGGACCCATAACTTCATTTAAAAATTGCGGTCTTTATTATCCCTATACCATGGACCTGATAAAATCAAATTATTTTTACAAGATACAGAATCATAATCATAGAATCATGTAACATCTTGAGCTGGAAGGCACACATAAGGACATACTCAGTTTTTCAGTGTGTTTGATGTTTCAGACTGTGTTTCTATTGTGATTCTTCAAAATTGCACAGTCTCTTCTTTTTTAGAGGGTGCGTAATAGAAATTAAGTCTTAAAATACAAAGAAGGAATAAATTCATAATTAATGGCAGACATACGCAATCTTAGTAGATTGCCAGTTTAAGCAGACTGGAATAGAACTGGAGATATTTTGCTCCTTGCATGTAGAAAAAAATCCTCAAGACAAGAATAAAAAGGAAAAAGATGATTTATGACATGGAAATGATGTCATGATATTCATGACATCATGAATGGAAAATGGTGTCATGACAGATATTTTTCAGGGTTGTGAATATTATGATGCCAAGTCCATGGAGTCTTTTATGAACATTGGTTGCAAAAATAAAATATGAAACTAAAAAGTTGATGTTGGAGAGTGACAGCCTTCAAGCTAACCACAAAATGAACCAGTGGCAGTAGCAAAAATACTTAGACATTTACAGATGCTTTGAAAGGCATCTCTGGCATGATTACATTGCATGTACTGAATTATGGCAAGTTCTAAGCATTTGAGATTGATGTTAGATGGCATACAAGTAGGAGTGAGAAATCAAGTACTTCTGTGTGTTTTAGAAGAAATTCTCTTAGCCATGAGGCTCTATTTAAGAAAATATATAGTCTGTTTAAAAAAGAATAAGGAAAATAAACCTTCATGTCTAGAATATGATGGTGTACCCCATTTCAGATGTACAAGCAGTTCCATACAGAATGGCATTGTGGGTGGTGTATGCAGAGTAATTACATAATCAAATATTAAACTTGTATTTCTTAGAACTAAACAATAGAAGAACTGATGACTTAACAAAGCAACATGTATCTACGTTTAGGTTTCCACCTGAAAATTCAAGCCCATTCTTAGTGAAATAAAACAGTTTCTATAAACTAGCAGACACATGTTCTCTGAGCAGAAAAGAGGAGGAGAGAGACAAAGAGAAAAAAAACTCTGTAAGACTTGAAAAATGAAATAATCGTTTTGGTTGACTCTTCAAAATTCTCCTGACTGGTGTGCATTATGTGTGTTTCGTGAGTTTCTTTGATCTATGCTAATTAAAGTAGTTTCAGTCCAAGTCACAGAAAAATGTAGGTATGTTGCTCAGGAAATTTTGATTATATGAACAACTGGTGGTGCATTTAGCTCCCTAAATCTCACCTACTGATTAAAGATAAAGCATCCTTGATTAACTAAACCCAAGCTTGCAGTCTTCAGGAGTCCAAACAACCTACATAGAGTTAGTTCATTAAATGACCCTTTTATTCTTCTGAATAATTTGATGTCTTTTATAAATTTTTTAATGCAAACATGATCCTCCAGTACATACATTTGGAGCTGAAATATATTTCCTTAATTAGAATATGGGGAAATAATCCAAATTTGCAAAGATTCTAGTCTAGCTCAATACAAATACTGAAGGAAGTGATGAAGTATTTGCTGTGAAAAATACATGTGCATGGAGCTGTACTAGGGCTGGGAAAAATGACCTGAACCTCCTGAAAGGTTGCACTTGACTGCTCAGCCTTGGAAGACAGGTCAGTTCTTCTTCAAGACTGGCTTATGCTCCACAGTCATTTTCAAAGTCATGTAAGGGCTGAAATCCCAGTATTGAAAGTTATGTAGCTGAGCACTTTGGAACCAAAATGTCATTAAAAATGGAAGGGAACACCCTAATTTGGGCACATTAAAAATAATGCTGTCAATCTAGTCCCTGAAGAACAATGAAGGGTTGACAGAGCTTTCAAGACAATTGAAGGAAATGCCTTTGAGGGAGCTGTAAAAGAAAAGCCTTTCAAAGTAGCCATTAAGTCTTCTTTGACCCTGCCTTTAGTTCTGCCACAAGCTGACAGAATCTCAGGACGTGACCACTATGGTGTTTTGTACGTCAATGTTCAGTAAGGCCATGGTATAACATTAGATAAAAGTTGTGTACTAAGAATAACAGTATGTTGCAAGGGATCAAGCAGAATTACTCCTTCATGAAGTCAAAGAGGTGAAGAGGGCAATTCTAGTCCATTTTCCTATGTCTCATTTACTTAAATAAAGTACTTGTCTTGAGGCTTTGTTTCAATCAAAGTCAGCTATGGGGTGAGAAATATACCTGGACAGAGCAGCAGATGTAGTGAGTATCCTGCTAACCTGGTTATACTGTTGGCATGAAGCTATGCCACTGCAGGTAATTCCTCCACATTATCTTGATGCCATCACAATGTTTCAGTGTGTAAGTGAAAACATAATTTAATTGGTAGGTGAAATAATGTACACAGTTTTTTGAAAGTATCTTTGATTAAATCAAAAATACAAAATCAGTTTTTATTAGAACTGAACAGCAATTCTCATCAGTTTGTGTTTAATTAGCATTGCCACTTACAATCTTTTGACCATTTTTTTGTAACTCCCTCCTCTCCTCTGCTGAAGAAAGAAGAAACAAAACTGTGGAAGAATTGCTCCTGAACAAAAAAAAATTTAAAATATTTCTACAATACATGAGAAAATACTCCACTGTTCATGAAACTGTAGAGTTTCTTACTCCTGAACTCCACATGGATGTATATGTTTTTTCCCTCTCTGATGCAGACTGAAATGTATGGAGGCCTTGTTTGATATGGCTTCCAAGGAATACAGGAGTGAGGAAGAGAAGCTTTAAATAATAATCCTACTTACTGCCTTTAACAAACAGGGATGATCAAGGTCTTACCATTTTTACTCAGTAGAATACGTACAAGGAAAGATTTGGGAGATTTTTTTCTTGTTTAATTTGTCTCCTCTGACTAACTTCTTGAGATTCTTTCTTTGTCCCTGAAAAGCAGATTGCTACATGTCAAGGAAGGGAATTTAATGCATTTGTTACAATTTAGGAAGTGTTTCACCTACTGAAAGTAAATAGGGTACATGAAATTGTGTCCTGTTTGGCCAACACTAGAATGATGATAATTGCATTCCGGTACATTTCGATGCTGGGAGAAGGAGACTCTGTGGAAACTTTTAATAATGTCAGCAAGCTTTATAAGGTGCATTTCATGTAGAGAATGGTCACAGGAAGGATGGTAATTTCTGTGAAACGAGCCCATTGGATGAGTTTACATGTGAATATTAGTATTTTTAATAGCTTTATAGGGTGAAAATGGAAGGTGGAATTAAGATCTCTGATGGCACATGCACCAACGATCTTTAGGATCTGGCCAGTGAAACTCATGTCTTGACTTGCTTCTAGATAATAATTCAAAATAGTCCTTTACCTGAAAGAAATTAATATCAAACATTGTATAGCCTTGGTTCTTATTGTTGTTTAGATGCTTAATTTCAGTAATCATAATATTGAGCACATTCCCTAATTGCTTCTTTATCTGAAAGGATTTTGGAGATTTTGGAGAAGCAGCAGCATAAAACATAGTTCCAACTTCTCTTTTAAAAGACATGTAACTTTAAATATAAATTAAATTTTTATGAGTAAAAGGTTGCCTTAGAAGAGATTTGTTTAAATATCTACATTAGAGATTTGATTCTGCAGTTGTCTTCAGAAGACATTTAATTAAACAAATTCTTCTTAGATTATGCCTACAGTTTAGCAGCTGTCGGAATATGTTATTTTAATGGTCAGCACTTAGAGGCAGCTATATTCTAAATACTGAGGGGGAGGGGCGGGAAGCGGAGTAAAAATCAGTGCTTGGGTAGTTTGCCTTGCTTCCAGTGGGAAGAAAAACCCAAACAAACCATAAACTCTTAACAATCACTTTGCTTTCATCATGTTTTAAAAGGCTTGTGGAAAGCCTTTCTCCCTTATGAAGCCAAGCAGGATTTTTCCCTTTATGATGATTGTCTTAAGAATAGTTAAAATGCAGGAAAACGAGTTTGGCAGCTGTCAAAATTAGTGTAACTCCAGGGACTCATAAAAAGAAAAACTATAATATTGACACATCAGATAACATCCTTGGGATGTGGGACAACACCTACTGTGCATTTTGTCTGAGCTACTATATATGTGTGTGGCAGCCCTTGATTATAGCAATTAACTTGAAGAGGGACTACCTGCTTAGATTTCAAATTGTATATACTACTTAAAGAAGAAGAAACACTTTGCTGTAAGTCTGGAGGATCAAAACATAATGCGAATCTGTGGACAGATGCACTGCAGTACTGATACATCCTTAAATGCTCCTTTCAAAATGTGTGTGTTTGGTATTTCTTCAGTGTGTGAATATGCATGTGTTGTAATAATGCTCAGATTTGTAAAATACGTATTTTGTTTATGAGTGACAACGGATAACACGAAATGATAATAATTACTAAAGTATGTGTTCTTAAATTGTTTTCCATCTGAAAACAATAAAAATATCAGCAGAAAATATAAGTATGGAAAAGGCAAAATGGTATTTTAAGAGAATTTTGCCTCCAAGGTACTGGTTTCATTACCTTGAACTAAACAGGTCAAGGACAAGAATGCAGGAAAGGCTTACAAGTCAAATATATACAAGAAAAAAAACCCCACCACATCATCCTTTTAGGGAAGGTCTTCAGGCTTATCTGGGTGAATACTCACCTGAGAAAGAATCTCTTCCCTCCTGCCCTAAAGCCAGCATGAAAAAGAACCGTATCTTGTAGGTCAGAGAGAGTAGGAAGACGTTAAGATTGCCAGAAGTCAAGCTGAAGCAACCTTTGCAAGGAAATTAAAACAAACAAAGATTATTTAGATATACAAATAATAAGATAACAAGATCTGTTTCCATGAGCTAACATGTATTAGCCTCAAATAAGAGTAGCATTTTGATTCATTTTTAAATAGCCATGCAAAAATTTTGCAAAAGCTGGCTTTGGCTAATGGTTATGAACATGTGGCAATGGAAATCACCTCCTTAATGATGGTGACAAAGCTGAGAATATGAAACATACTTCAAATGGTTTAGGGATGAGAATTGGATAGGTGCTTTCAACTCCTGTGGTGCTTCTTACCACATTTCACTGTTAGGAAGTACTAAGAAAATAGATGAGGAGTAAAGGAAAAGGAAAAAACCACAACTCAGAAATCAGACAAAGGTATGACTGAAGTTCATCAAAGGTATATCTTCCTAAAATAATGTAGCCTTTGATAAGGTAACTTGCGATTTTGGTAACGTGATTAGGTATTTTCTAATCTCCCTAACTAAAGCTGCTCAAGTACATGGCATATGCCTTCTGTGCTGACTGCACCTGCTCTGGTTTCTGTTTTGTACTTAACACTCTAAACCTGCTGCTGAGAAGTGGAATGTTTTATGGCTTGTGTTTCGGAAGCAAGAATTGCTATTTTGTGGCCCCTAAACTTCTTTTTGCTGGGCCACTTCGATTCTGGGGTTTAAACATGATGCCCAGAGGGGTTCCCTTCCAGGGAACTTCCCTTCTCTTTTAGAGGGTACTACATAAAATCCTTGCTTTGTCTCTCATGAAAAGATCTATGTAAAGACATATAAACAGCTGGCCTTGCCTTTACTACTGTAACCCAATGCCTCCTGATTATTAGTAAATGGCTTCTTGCTTGCCTGATGACCCAATGGGTCTTTGCAGTACTGTCATTTGTGGTGTTGAAAGCAGTTCTCTTGATCTCAGAATATAGGAGTTGCACTGCTACTGCTTTTAAAACAACAACGACTCAATGAGGCCTGGAAAGGGATTAAAGGCTGTGCTATGAATGCATTATAAACACTGGGTATTAATGGCAGTTGCTGCACTATGGTGAGAAAGTCTTGTTCTCCAGGGAGCTTGGAGAAAATCTGCTTTCCAAAGGCAGAATAAACCTCCTGTTTCAAAGTGGTACTGTGGAAAAAAGCCAAAACCTTTGAACTACAGTTTCTTTTTTACAAGCAACTAGAGACAAATTTAATAAGAATTTTTTCCCCAAGATACATTAGCTACTGTTTACTGTTGAACCACTGCATTCAGAGAAAGGAGAGAACAGAGAACTGGCCAAAACACCATTTCATAACATTTTAACTGAGGCCTGGGATGCCTCTCCTTGCTTGGGTCAATGCATATTGTAAGTCTTCTGAAAACATACAGTTCCTTCTGTGAAAGTACCTTTTTTCCATTCTTAGGTAGACTGAAGCAGGTCAATCAGAAACAAAACAATCCCTTGGTTGGTATGCCTCAATGTTTTTACTAGCAAATATGTTGGCTGTGTTACTAGATAAGAAATTACTTTCCCTGCAATATTACACAGAGAATAGATGGATTTCGAAATGACCAGAACACGTAACTCTAAACTCAGATGCTTTCCTAACTCATACATCTTCAAAGTGCATTCAGTATTGATGAAAGGCTTGTAGCCTTTATGGATATCACATTGTTATTATAAACATTGTTATTGCCTTACATCACCTGGAGAGGTAAATGAAACCTCTGGATGATAATTAACTTATTTTAATTTTTTAAAAGGGATCTGTCTTAACATCACGGTAATGTGGAAGGTGATGGTAGACTTTGTCAGGTTCTTCTTGGAGGACATTGTCTGAATTTTCACTGCCACGCATGTTGCACCATAGTCTTCTCTCTGAAAGATATTTTCTTAAAACTTGGTATAAATTTAATTGCTTTTTTGGAATGCAGACCTTAATAATGTTGACTTTTGTATGGAGAACAAAAAAATACAAAGGCAGTGTCGATAGGCTGTGGTAAAATATTTGCTTCCTAACATGTATGTGGTGGCAGCTCATGAAACCAAACTGGTGAGACTAAAGAAAATGGGGGATGAGTACAAATGCAGGAATAAAGAGAGAGAACTTTTATGGATGGGTGTCCATCTCTTCTCCTAAGTAATAACCAATAGAAAAAGAGGAAATGGCCTCAAGTTGTGCCAGGGGAAGTTTAGATTGAGTATTAGGAAAAATTTCTTCACCAAAAGGGTTGTCAAGCACTGGAACAGGCTGCCCAGGGAAGCGTTTGTGCCACCAACCCTGGAGAGATTAAAAGATATAAAGATGTGGTGCTTGGGGACATGGTTTAGTCGCGGACTAGTGTGGACATTAGTGTGCAAAGTTAGCAGTTGGAATTGATGTTCTTAAAGGTCTTTGCCAACCAAACCAATTCTATGATTCTCTATTGCTGCTGGTGCTGTACTTGGCTAGGAAGAGGTTTGCATTAAATACCTAACTGCCATCAAGTTTTCAGTAAAGGAGGTTTGGTTTGGTTGCATTCAAAGAAAAATTTGCACTGCCTACAGTTATTGCATACAGGGAACATCCTGGGGTTACAGGACTGTTCAGGTTACAGGTTGTAAATATGTTTTCTGGGGGGGATTAACCCTCCACTTTGTGATGATTCACCCAAGTCCTAACCCTAAGAACTCCCGTGTGTCCTACTGCACTTCATGACACAGCACTTCAGTACTAAAAAAAGATCTTACACCTCCTCTAAACCTCTCTGTGCTCTGCCACTTAAGCCAACTATTTTCCAAATTCTGCAAGTCACTTCAGGAGGCTGCTTTATTGATGGCAGTGAATGTATGAGGAGAGTACCTGGTACCCCTTTTCAGGTGTGACTCTCTGAAGTCCTCCACCTGCAGAGCCTACATAGAGAAAAAAACAACTCTTGTGACTTGTTTTGTAGATTGCTGTGGCATGCCCTTCCTACTCCCTTTTATGGAGGAAGCTGAGCTTAGATTACAAGTAGTTCAGCACAGATCTGGCTAGATAAACAACACTGCATGGAGTAGATGTAGCAGTGAAAGAGCTTGTGGGACTCCTCAAGGAGGGCCTGCAAAGATATGAAAACGTTTAAAGCAGGCTTAAAGTGTCCTGGATTCTAGTCTGTCTATACACACATGGTAGTTGCATATTGGGTGAAAGGAATATTCTCTTTTTTCTCTGGAACGAAACACACTAAAATTAACCCTGATTTTATTAAACAGCTACAACATGCTACATCACCTAAAGCATGGTCCACTCAAAAGTCACTTCTAGTAGAGAGTACTGCAGTTTGCCTAATTAGGAATGTATGCCCTAAAAAAAGATGAACCTTTACCCTGAAGAGTATTTTACCATATTCTTTGTCACATTTATTCTTATACTGATATATCTGGAGAATAAAATTTGCAGATTTTTAACAGAGGTGCTTATCTGATAGGATAGCTTTATCTCTGTATTCTATATTACATTCTATATATTTTACTTATATTAAAGATTGTCTTTTATCTAGCAGAAAATATGGCCTAAATGGAAGTTTTTTGACTTGAAGTAAAGCCTGTTGGTTTGGTGGCTTTGGGTCTCTATTGTGCTTACAGTTGGACTAGATTATTTTCACAGTCTTAAATCTGACGTTGTTTTTTGTGAATACTTTTCCCACTGGCAGATTCTTGAAAGGTGGTTTATAGGTTTTTTTTTTTTGCTTTAGGAATGTTTTAGTTTAGCTTATATCTTCAGAAACAAAAAGAAACAAAAAGAAAAAGGAAATTGCATTATATTAGGTATTTTCATTCCAAATGTAATTTTCATTTCAGAAGAGAAAACTGTCTGGAATTTTTGCAAAATTAAAATGACTGCTACATGGAATATTTTCTGTGTTCATACACTCTTTAGACGTTTAAGGAAAGAAAATTTCATTCATGTTTGATATATCATATACATAATCCCATCGAGTTCCAAGTCTTGTTTTACACCTCAGCACTGGGAATCAGGATTTCCCAACACAATGCGGTCACGAAAAATGAATTAACACTGACGCAGAGCTCGTGACCTCCTTGGCGCCAAGGGGCTACATTTAGCCAATTTCCTGCAAGGATATAGTTCAAGGAAAGTTTCTCACTGATTCCTAATGTAATTTATATGATCACATTTGCTTTTTTCTTTTAACTTTTACATGAGTGACTTTAAAAGAAAATCCATTTGTACTAGTTATTTGAATACCATTCCCTCACTGAAAATGAGATTTAATTAAATTACCTTTGTATTTGCCCTGCTTGACCGTACAGTGTTTTGTTATTTCAGCAGACTTCAAACGTGTAATAAATAAATTTCCACTGGGTTGGCACTTCCTTTTTGCTTCCTGATGTAGGGATTGATTGTTCTTTGCAAGTCCCAAGGGATTTTATGAGCTTTCTCAGAATGACTGACGACCACAAATTCAACCATCTTAATTTTCAGAAACTGTTCACACAGAAGAGAAATTTTTAGAACAATAGCGACTGCTGCATATTGTATAAGATCAAATGCCTTCTCAGGTGTAATAGGAGATACAAACAATGATGGAATTGACTCAAAATATTGTTAGTCATGGGATTACAGTCAGTAGTAGGGAAGATTGCTAATAGGAAAAGTTGTTTAAGATAATCTAATAAGAATTTCTCACAACGGGTGTCTTTATTTAGGCACAAAAATACTAATGTGGTTGCTTAAGACTACTCAGCACTTTGGAAGTTTAGCAAGTACTACAGGGATGAACAGTATTAAAATCACTTACTGAACCTAGTTTAGGATAAGAACATAGTAAAATTTTAGTAAACCTAAACTAGTTAAGTAATGTAATTGACCAACTAAGTATCTCAAGGAAAAAAAAAAGAAAATAAAGTATTTAAAAGGTTAATTGATAAACTAAAAGTTCAGGGTTCCATCCAGCTTGTGAAACCAGAGAGCAGAGAGATTCCTTGTGGCATTTTAGCTGTCCCAGTGTTTCTTTGTCTCCTGTAGGTGTTGCATTTATACCTGACTGCCCTGTCATGTGCTTGGTGTCTAAAATGGCAATACCTATGTATCAGAAATCATCTTCTAATATTCTAACTATTCAATAGTATTAAGCTATACATACAAATTTGTTTAACTGATCAGTAATATGATCTTGTCTGCTGGTTAATGAAACAGGATAAATAAAGTCAGTTCCTCTGGATAGTTCAACAGAATTGCTAAGCATCTATGCTTTAATATATCCTTTTTTTAAGAACTTTTGGCTACAGCTAGATATAATTCCTATTCTGTGCAAAACTGTATGAAATATTTAGGAATGTGATGGTGTCCAATGAATCACAGAATCATTTAGTTTGGAAAAAAACTTCAAGATCATGTGTTTGATTATAAACCTAACACTGCCAAATCCACTACTAAATCACATCCCTAAGCACCACATTTACATGTCTTAAATACCTTGAGGGATGGTGACTCCATCACTTCCCTGGGCAGCCTGTTCCAGTGCCTGGCAACTCTTTTAGTGAAGAAATTTTTCCCTATATCAAAATATTTTCCCTATACCACCACCAGGCTTATCTCTAGCGAGCCTGGTTTTATTCCTTTCCCCTGCAATCCCTTTTTCACTGAATTACACAAAAAATTAGTCTGGGACCCCTGAAGTTCATCTAATTACTCTAACCCAACCTGCTCAAACCAGGGGCAGCTTCAGTTTGCTCAAGTCCTTACTCAGATGAGTTTTGAAAACCTCTAATAACAGAGATACCAAAGCTTCCCTGAACAGCCTGTTCCAGTACTGAAATGAACCCCATTGTGAAATGGTTTATTTTTCCTTTAACCTAGTCAGACTTTCCCTTGCCACAACAAGACTATGTTTTGTCCTCTCTGAGGACCTGCAAGAAGACTCACTCTGCATCTCCCTTCTCTCTGGTCAGCCACTGGGGAGTGGAAGAGAGTGGTCAGACACCCTCCTTAGCCTTCTTTGGGCAGAACCAGCCCAGCTCATACAGCTCCTTCCATGTGGGCCACCCACCATCTCAGTCACCAGCAACTTGATAGCCTCCAGTTTGCCCCAGCTGCTGTTGAACTGGGGAGGCCAAAACTGGACACAACATGTCAAATAAGCTTCTGCAGTTGCTGACCAAGTCTCTTCCATTTTCCTTCAGGTTATATCTCTTCATACAGCCTTGCTTCAGTGCTTCAAGGGTGCTTTTCTGGACCACGTTCAATTGTTGCCTGGGTCTTCAGATCCTTTTGTACAAACCTGATTTTTTTAGGCTGTCTGCTGTTAGTCTGTAGGGTTGCATGTGTGGGGGTTTGTATTAGTGCTTTATGAGGCTTTAGTCAAATGTTCTTCAGTTTGTCAAGATCCCTCTGAATGACAGCTCAACCCTATGTGATACTGCCTGCCACTCCTACTTTGATATCATTCTTGTACTTTATCAATAATATTCATCCATCACCATCATCCAAACTGTTAGTGAAATATTTACTCAAGAACTGTTGGCTACACTGTTGACCACCCAGCCAGACTTCAAACTATTAACAACTAGCCTTGAAATTTAGCAGCTCAGCTGGCACTCTGATTTTTTCACCTGGTTCAGCTGCAAGGATGCTGAAACTTGCAGTTCAGAAAAAGCCTTGTTCAAATGATGGTAAATGGCACAGACTGTTCTCCCATTGTCCTTAAAGATGTCAGCAGAAAATTTGGTTAGTCAGGTGTGCTTTACTTTTGGTAAAGCAATTTAAGTTACCCAAGAAGCATAGACTTGTGTGTGGTTCATAGTGAGCTGTCAATTTCAGACTACATGGAAAAAAGTTTTGTACTTCAGTTGGATTAGCTCTCTTCCTGTTGTCCTGTTAAGACAATGCAGGACAGAGAAAATATTATTATTCAAAAAACATAAAAGGAAATTATGGCTTTACCTGTTAATACCAAAAAGTGTCTATAGAGTCAGTGGATTGGGTATTCTAGAGTGGAACAACAAAAATTAGTACATGCTGCAGTATCACATACCTAAGTTTCTGGATGTCTGATTTGGATTTCCTATTGGTTTCTTTGAATGCTCTGACCAGTTGAAAGGTTCCTTGGGAGCCAATTGGGCAAATATCTGGGCTGGACTGCTATTGCCCATCAGATCTTACTGGAAGATATTTTAAGAAATCAATGTCTGCCAATACTGTGAAGTAGAAAATGAGACTGTGCAGTTATTTCCTATTCCAAGTATTAGATAAAGCTAGATAAAATATTAACCACAGTAATTATTGGAAAATATGCTTTTTAATGGTGAATGATGCATAGTTAGCATTCCTAGATTTACTATAAAAAATATTCCTGGAAAGCATTTTAAGTGGTGCTGAAGTGTAAAATGTGCATTTAATTTACACCTTTTTTAAAAAAAAAACAAAAAAAATTTTGCGTGACAAACACACAATATTTAAACCATTGGTTTATAATCTTAAAATAGAAAGATTATTGTGACATTACAGATTGTATATATTATGTGGTTATTCCATAGGTATCAAATGCATACTGTATTTTCCATGCCAAGCAGTGCAACTCCTGTTAGGAGGAGTAACAAAATAGGTCTGTAATCTCTGCTTATTAATTCCCAGTTGATATTTGAATCAAATATTGTTGAAATGTCCCATATGTGACCATTAGCAGTCTTGGGTTTTAAAGGAAGCTCTCCTGGCTTTAATGTAGCATGCGAATGGCACTAGCAGAAGGTGGTGGCAGATACTGCACAAGGCTGAGATCACCCTTGGTACAGGTCTGGACCTGTTGTCTTGGGACATGGGAGGTGCAGTTTTCCTCTCCAACTTCTGCACCACTTCCAGGACACTGGCTTCACTCAGCTCATTTAGGAACCTGGTGAGTTATGGCCCTTGGCAATGTGAAGATCTGTGTGGCTCACGGATTAGCGTGTTGCATTTGAAAATAATAAGATCTGGCCTCCCTTTGCTCAGATGTTTAAAAAATGCTGTTGGCACAGTCATTCCCTTGGGAGTAAGGGCTTACTTGACTGCTACTCAAATGTTATATTAATCAACAGTACATAACATAACGTAATTTTCCTACATTCCTACCACAGAAAGAGACGTTGAGGGCTTTGATCCAAAGTAATCATGTTTCCAGTTGTACAGTTTAACCACTCCGTGTGGAAAGATGGCTGGAATCCTATATCCTGAATAAGCAACTACTATGCAAGTTTGCACTTGGAAAGTAAATGAGCTCAGAAATATTTGTACAGACTGCCATGTGCTGAAAGGAACTGGAACTATTTATCCATTTGTCTATGTACCTATACCCTTTATAATAATGATAATTCAGCCATTTCAATAAGAATTTTATGCCTAGTGCAATAGCTTTTGTCTTCACTTGTAACTAATGTGCAGCTAATACCTAAAATGAAATTGGAAAGGTAAAACTAAGAGCACTTTTCCTCATCCAGTTGTATGAATTCACAGAACTGCTATTAAGAGGCCAGACAGAGTTTAACCTCTCTCGCTCAGTAATTAATTCAAAGTGGGAGAAGCTACATGTAGAATACTATTGAGATTGGTATTTTCATTATCAGTTTTCAAAAGAGAAGGTGAGCTCTATTTTGAGACTTTATTAGGAAAGAAACTACTTGATTCAGGCCTTCTCCATGACAGCTTCCTATTACAGAAGTAAGCAGGAGGTTGGATGCCATGACACTGGCTGGGGTATGATCCAGGGGCAAACAGCAGTCAGTCCGAGTGGTGGGAGTGGGAAGATTATCTTGAACAGGGAATCAGCTGATGAATAAAGAGACAGTGGTGGGACATGAACTGCTACACACATTCAAGTGATTGTGTTTGAAATTAAATGATGAAGCTAAAAAGTGACAGAAACTTGGAGGCACTTATAACCTTTTACATAACATTAACTTTCAGTAATACTATATAAAATATGCCTTCTCACTGCAAGCTCAATATATAGTTCTCTTCCTGGTTATATAATAGTACATAAAGCTAAATACATCTCCTCTAAATCATTCCTAATACATACTGGGAGGAGACTGCACCATGGGAAAAAGAGGGGCACACTTGAAAAGGTCTGGGCATTGTTGCAGTAGGAGAGCGAGACTGGTTATCTCAAAGACCTAGTACTGGGCTTATTTCTTTCTTCAGGGTGAAATCTTGGCATCCTTATTGTAAAACAATTATTGTATTTGGAGATACTTTTTATTACTGGTAATTTTTTTTTAAAATCTGCAATTGCATTTTATCTAACAAAATAGGAAGCAGTACAAACCCATAGTTTTTTCCCAGATTTAACTTAATTTTGAAATTTCAATCTCTGATATTTTTTTCCCTATTTTTGCACACGTGTATATGTACACATACATATATTTACACTCCATTTATATATATATATACATTGTCATACCTATAGAGATATATTGTACAAGTTTCTTTGGTTATCTAGATATGTACCTGTAGCAATTTATCAAGTATCATTCAACATACTTAGAAAACCTGTTATTTGCCATACTTCAAGGGGAGTATTAACTTTCCTTTTATTTTGTTTAAACAGTAAGAACATAAAATACAGCATGCTTTTTGGAGACTACTGAAATTACACCATTTTCCAGCCAGAAATCAGGATAGGAATTAAGAAAGTTTTTGCTTGCCTTGGGTGCTTGTACCTAAACTCCACCTATGAACCATTTCCCATTTAAAGCATGTCAGAATCTAAGACCTACTTCTGTGTACAGATTGACTGAAATAATTGATTTCAAGTGAAAGCAGTTGGAAGGAAAAAACCTCCAAGCAACCTTCCTGACCTACAATTCTGGCACTCTTGTGGGAAGGGGGAAAGATATTTTTATTACTGATCTGGGATTCTCATGCATTATTTTTCTCACTGTCTTTCCTGTTGTCTTTCAAATATAATAATTCTCACTTTCTCGAGAACTGGACTGTGATGTGGATTTTGTTGGATGTGAGTACCTTATTTCAGCCTCCAGGAATTGTGGAGGAAACAAGTCAGGCAATTGAGTTGGACATTGAAGGTAACCTATCTGTAAAGTTTTGTAAAAAAGGAAGAAATCCGCATCTTAGTAGGGTGTGTATACATTTGGGGTTTTGAGATTCCATTTGGAAGGATCAGCAAACCTGACTGAGCCAAAAAGGAGACTGTTGCTCTGCTCTCGTGAAGATTTTGGTGTTTCTCACAGAAAGAATAGATGTGGGAAAAGAACAGAAAAGCTGGTCAGAGGCTGTATGGATGATGTTGTATAAATTATGTAATATATGTGACCTATATATGGTATATAGTGAGACAGTCTGTCTCACTAGTGCTGGATGGCAGATCATCATACCTGGTTGTGCAGCACTGGAAGCATTTTTAATACTCATCACAGTCTGCAGTGAAATAGAGGGTATGTCTTGTTTGCACCTTGTCACAGGAATTACAGTACTGTTTATGCACTGTTTAGAAAGCAGATCAGCCTCACACTGGACTGAAAAGGCTTATGCAAGAGCAATACTGTTTTTATTTTTGTCAGTGCCTCTGTCATGAAATTTTAAAATTTGTTTTCATTTGTTGAAAATTTATGAAATATATGAATAGCACTGGGGCTTGTTCTTATTGAGTAATATGAAAACCTTGCAGTGTTCTGTCTTATTTGCAGTTCAGCATCTCTAAAGGATATGTTTAACACTGTTTTTTTTCTATGTTTTATTTTGACATGAGAAGAAGATTAGATCTCTGTTAGCAATGCCTAATATTTGGCACATTCTCAAATTCATCAGAATTCTTAACCTAAAAAATTAGGTTTTGCTGTAATATTTTTAAAGTGCATTAAGGGCATATTTGATCTTATACACAATGTGTCTCAGTCACTGGAAGAATCCAACTGAGTACCTTTCTCACTTATGAAAATGTTTTCTACTCAGCAGATGACAATTTATGTTGATGATTGTTTTCTTTGGTGTAAAGACAAAATAAAATGCATGCAGTGCAAGTAATAAATATGCAAAACGTAACATTTTCAAAGGGGAAAAACATACTTTAAGGGCTTTAGAGTTAAGATAGATCAGCTCTTATCAAATTGAGAATATAGTTTTTGACTAAGATTTTTTTTTTCTTTTCATTTGAGATAAATTTGGACACGAGTGGTAAAGAACGTGGGTTTCTGAACATAGGCAAGCAGAGTGTGTTATCTGATTTCTTCAACAATGGCTTTTTACTGCAAGATAATATCAAATCAAACACCTTTCTCATTTAGTAGATAGCTTGATCAGAAACAATGCAAATATGACTTAAAATAGATTAATGGGCCATGTGTAGATCTCTCATATCTTACGCAAAGTCAGGCTAAGTATTTTTGAAGCCCCCTAAGTGAACTGCTGCCTCCTGTGACTCTAACTCTCCCCCCTTCCCATAGAATCCTCTATTTTCTTTAGAATTCAAAGTGTGTGATGAGAAGTAGAAAGATGACAATGGATTTTCAGCCTTTTCCTCATATCTGGAGAAACAAGTTAGATATCTGTCACCTCAAAAAAATCCCACCAGAACGACCTGTGTCAATGACATGGTCTTGCTGATAAGTACCATGAGTCTGTTTCACCCTTTCAAATCAAGCACTACATTAAAAATATGCTCTTGGTTTGCATAGGCATTTATAAATCCTGCAAATGTTTCTTGAAATAGAAAACTTCTTTTGTAACATCAGTAATAGATACAGTGCTCGCCATGCAAACTGGACAAGTCTACAAATGGCAGCTATACCACTGAATTTAGCACTGGCTTGAAGCAGTTTTCCTACAAAATGCCATTTCAAGCAGAACTTAGAGGAAATTTATCACAATTAGCCATAGACAAATACATGTTACTGCACTGATATCATATTGGACCTCACACTAACTTTTGTCCTGGGTTTATACTATGAAATTTCTGATAACCTTGGGTAGGAAAGCTTGACAGACTCTTTACATGTAAAATAACACATTATTTTGCCTTTTAAATCTGTGACTTTCCTTGATGGAAAAAATTGGACTTCTGTTACTGATGTGAATACTTTTTTCTGTCTTATTTTTGCTGTCTTTAATAGATTCAAAACACTGAACTTAAGTGAAGATGAGTTTTTGTTCAGAAAGTTTTTCTTTTCTAAATGCTTTCAGTGTTTATACCTGACCAATCAGGAACATAGTAACTTACAAAATGGAAATTTATTCCTTTCAATGAAGTATGCAAAGTATTAAATAATCATATCAACATGAAGCACCACAAATGAAGAACTGCTCTAAAAGACTTAAGTTCACACCAGACAAAGCTGATCAAGGCAGATGAAAAATTAAGTATAAACAAGTTCTAACTGTGTCAATTTGCCCTGTGTCAATTTGCCCTGTCACCAACAGCAAAAATAGAAAAAAATTTGGAGGGTGTTTGTACCATGTAGACTAATTGCAACTCACAACAGTATGAAGAAAACAAAACACGTCATATCCTAGATAAGAGAATCAGGCCAAAAGTGAGGAACAGGAATCAGTCACATGGACCAGATGAAGAGAATTTACTCTCTTACTTGTCAAGTCTCCAGATCTACATGTATTTTTGACATAAGAAGTACTTTCTGAATATCTACTGGATTTTACTTCACAGGGCAAATAGAAATGTCATCAATTTATGTGTCTTGATGGAGTTTAGGCCTATAGTTATGCTGCTCCATAGGCATTCACAGAAGTGCATCATCAGGTTACTTGGGAATTTGCCTCCTACGAACTGGGAGCAAATGAATTTAGGATTTAGGTACCATTCACAGTGAATTAAAGTCAATTGGATCTTGCCAGGATCTTGACAGCAATGGCAGCTGCAGCCTCATGCCCAGCTTAAAACCAGAGAGAGTATGCTGCTTTAGGAACCCAAGTACCAGGACTGTGGCTTGTAAAGGGGAGGTTTTATTTACCTTCTGGATATTTATGGACTTTTTGTCATATCATTGTTAGAGTTACTAAACTAAAAAAAGTTATTTTGGAAGTATTTTTAAAACATGCAGGAAGTATATCTTCTATTCTTTAACTGTATTTTGAAAGAACAATGACATATAACTAATAAAGCAAAGGGAATGTTAACTGGCAGACCTTCAATAGCTAAAGACTTGTGATTGTAAAGATATGTAACATCTGAATATCTGTAAACTTAATACTGCATAAGTCTAATGCAGTCTAAATGAATAGACAAATTTCAAATGTTTTAGTTCTCTAAAGTGTAACCTATTACTATTAAACTTTAAAAAGAATAAAACACTTTTTTAATATATATACTTGCATGAATATCAAAACATCTCATTGTTGCACTTTTTGTTCTTTCAAACAAATATATGAAGTTCTGTCAGACAGTTCTATAATTCCCCCACAGATGACAGTAATATACACTTAATATGTGCTAGAAAACTCACTGTCTCATTGTTAGAGATTACCTTTGATAATTGCTTAATCTCTACATATAGCATATATTTGTAACTTTTTCATAGTTTGGAACTGAAAGTAAATTTAGTACTATATCTTCCTCAAACAGATGTCTCTGACTTGGTTTAGTCTCATAAAAATATTTCAGTGTTTGTTTTTTTGTGCTTACCTTAATTTTACTTGAGTTTAATTCCAGAGAAGCTTCCAGGCAGCATGTCTGCTCAGATGTTTAGATGGTATTTTTTTTCTGAAAGAAATACGAATCCAAGGTATTTCAGTCCTTCAATAACAGGCTCTTTGCTATGTTTGAAATTCAGAATCTCTTAAAACGATTTATAAAACCCTGACTGGAGTAACTGAAGACAACATGGTGTTTACCTTGATGTCAACCCATGGACTAAGCTGGGTGCATGCTGGTGATTTGTACATTATTCTTACGAATGCAATCTGAGTTTACAACTACTATATGTATTTTAAAATGGCATTATCCTTCTAGGAATGATCGTTTGACCACATTTCATCTGTCTTCACAGTGGTGCAAAGCACAGAGGTCTGTGCTACGGAAAAACAGAGCCATCAGTTTTTTGTGTTATGTTTGTAAAATCTCCTTTCCTGCCCTTGAGCCCTGGATTTTTTTCCACAGTGAGAATGAGACATGATCTTAACATCAATTATAAGGATGAATTTAGTTCTGAATTGCTGCACTGGACATTGTTAAGGATTGCAAGAGTGCAATGTTAAGACTACAGAGATAGCTCCCAGCATGCAGGTGAATTAAAGCTTGTGTTCTTCACAGGGAGAGCGAGATGATAAATTGTCTTTTATGGTTCAAGGGTGATTTGCAATGTGAGTTCTGCGTCTGCTATTTTTATTTGCAAGCTTGCTTGGGAGGTTCTCAAATGAAATAACTTTTAATATTATTATTTGCTTGGGCAGATGGGAATTGCACATTCAAAATGTGAGGTTTCAGACTTTTTAACACTTGTTCTCTCATATATGTGTAGCTAAGAGTATCAGTAGACACTTAAAAACAGATTATTCCCCATGTTGGTATGATTATTTTAAGTAGAGAGAGGAAAGAGGTCCTAATGGTAATAGAGAGGAAAGTGATACCATTTTTAGTGAGAGGTTGGATAGGAAAGGGAAATGTGAGGGTTAGAGTTAACAGTGATAGGCGAGACAGGCTGAAAGGGAAATACAGATATTTGTATGGGGAGACTGAGAAACGGCCCAGAAATCCCAGACATGTAATTTAAGATGAGAAAAAGGGCAAAGGGGTAGAGTTCAATGACCACATAAGTCTGATCATAAATGTAGAAAATGGACAGAGAGATTGCTGAAATGCAATTGCAAGGTCAGTGCTGTCAGGATTGGACGCAGTACACTCACCCCAGAAAAATATCTGAATCTACGAGGCGTTATTTTCATGAGAATGTTTTGCTGAGAATTAAAGACAATAAACGGTAATATACAGTTCTCAGAGAGATTTACATAGTGGTTTGCCAGCAAGTAGCAGTGCTTTTACAATTGAACACGTATGATGTTTTAAGATTATTTTTTTTTCTTTCTGGAATGTGCTATGTTTCATAATTCAATACATTCTAAAGCTGAAGCAAGGTCTCCTGATTCATAGCTTCAGACTATAGATGAAACATACACTTTTATAATGATAAATTACTGCAATTTTATAAACTATGCTATTGTACAATATTTGGACATGAAAACCTCAAATGAGTTCAAATACATTAGTCTATAAAAATGTTTTGATGTATCCAGAGATTTTAAGAACTCTAGTGTTATCTGGAGTCTTTAGCCTGCATTAAAGCAGCCTAATTATATTAGTCCTTTTTCATCCTTAGTATTTATTAAATTAAAAAAAGAAATAAATACCTGGTCCATTTGATCTTAGTATTTCACCACTCAATCAGAAGGCTGTCTTGTGTTTTTTCCCAGAAGTTCTATCTGAAAGGGGAAAGGAAAAGAAAAAGAACAAAGCAAGCTAGGACATAAATTATCAACTATTACTTTCATTTTTTTTCAACAAAGTAAAAGTCCTGTAATACTAAAATTTATTATTATGTAATAGACTGAATTACTAAAGTTCTCAAAATTCTGCGTTAGACTTTTCTACTAGAAGGTAACTTTATTTACACCTAAATAATGCAAAATTAAATATTTAATACATTAAATTTAAAGAATATATTCTTAAATTAAATAGAAATTACATAATATTTAAAAGAATGTATTCTATTCCTCAGGATAATCTACCGAGGACCTTACTGGCTGCACAAATGATTCCATTCCTAGCTTTTGGCATAGATGTGTAACTAGTTATACTCTAGCAAATCAGAGAGAGAGAGAAAAGTTCAAGGGCATCCAGCATTGCCACTGAGATCTGAAGACTGAAAAACAGAATACTGAAAGCAATCCTAACACTAAAGCCCTTCAAGATGATATGGTACACATGCACGATTTCATGCTGGTCTTTCAAGTACATCGAACACAACTGATTTACTATCAATTTGTTCAACATGAATTAAACTAACATGTCAGCACACTAACACCACTCATACTGTAAAGCAGCATGTCCTTCTGCTAATACAGGTGGAGGGGGTTACTCTGCAGAATTTATGGCCTAGATACAGTATGATACTGAAAGAGTACAGAAACTGTTGTAAATTCCTGATGAAATGCAAGCATAAATCTGTTTACTGTTAAACGTGATTTATTGCAGTGTTGCACGTGCAGTAAATCTCTCTTCTCTAGTTGCATTTTTTTGTAGAATAGAGGGGCTTTAGGCAAATAATTTTTTTTTTCAGTTGGTGCTGAATAACTTTACACAGCTTGAGAGATCTAAAAATATAGGTGATAATCCTATATAGTCTCTTTTTAAATATATTTTAAGAACATTAAATTGATTTGAAATGAAGACGAAAATTGCAAGACTATAAACAACTAACACTTCAAAACTGAAAATGGTGTAAATCTATCAGCTACTTTACACAACAGACCTGCTATGCAGATAATGCTGTTACTTTATATTTCCCAATATACTTGTTTAACAACACAAACACTTGTTTAAATATAGATGGTTTTGTGCCAGTGCTTAGACAGAACCACATTTTATCACACAGAATGGGCAATTTATAGTCTACACTTTAGATAATGGTGATATTTATTGTGTTTTTATATATAATAGGGTTTTTTTAAAATGCTATTTTCATGTAAAGCAGAACTGTGGAGTCTGATTACCAAAAAATCCTATCAATCAGCTGCTTGTAAATATTATTCTAGTCATCTGCATGCCTTTGAGAATGTTTGACTGGTCACTTTGCTCAAACATAAACCTAGTATATTGTTAACTTGTAAAAGTCAGGTCTTGGCTTTCTTTAACTCTGTTTTACTTTGTGACTTACATATTTTATGTCCAAAAGTCTCAATATTTGGAAAGAAACTGGGGAAAAAATTAATAAAGGTACTCTTATTGAATAATGAAGTTTGTAACAAAGTTGGAGCTTTCTGTTCAGTGTTCTCATTTTCATACTCCCTGCATTCCCTTCCCTACATTGATGGGTTTTATGATTTTCAAGTGTAACATGTTCAGTAATCCAAATATCTGCTTAGCCAGAATGGTTTTATAAGCTCTGTTTTCATGAACTCCTTTCAAGTATTTTAGACATGTAAACTGAGGTTTTTATTTTCACAGAATTGTAACAGGCACTTTTTATAATCTACGTAGAATTACTTGTTGGAATGCAGTTTTGCTCTGACTTTACTTGTGCCCTCCTCTTTTTTAACCACAAGCACATATTTTATCTGTTAGATACTGGCCTACTTAGCCTCTATTCTTGGTTTCAGATTTGGTTTGTCCTCCCCCCACTTCCTCTCCTCTGTATTGGGCTTGGATAGAAATAACTAAAAAAAAACCAAAACATTTTTCAGAGCCTTACCTACATTTTGTTTTCCCAAGTCTTTGTTAAGTTTGCTCTTTGATTGATTTCTTAAGCTATTTTATGCTTGCTTCAAGCAGCTGGCATATAGAAGTGGATGCCTGGGTCTCCAGTAATACTGAATGAAGTTTTGACTGTTACTAGCTTTTTGCTCTTAGATTGACAATGCCAGTTTAAAGTCTGTTGATTTGCAGGACTGCAAGTCCAAATGATGGGAATCGTATGTTATACTGGCATAAAGATGCAATTTAATGTTAAACCATCCTACCCGTACTTGACTGATGAGGCAATATAGTAATGAAGATGCTCCTCAGTGTCTGCATGCCTAAACTTCATCCTGTTGTCTAATTTGCATAATAAATAGCTGGCTTCCTCACAAGAACATTGAGGATGCTAGATATCCAGTGGAAAAGGTGAACTGTCAAATTGCCTCTCATCCTGCCCACCTGTTAGAGTGTTGCAACTCATTATGGGGGCTGAGAAATCAAGAGTAACTTCCACTCAGTGTTAGGTACACTAAATATTCAAGAATGTAGAAAAGCAGCTCCCACCACCAACTATTATTCAGAAATAATACTATTAAATTAATAGCTTTTTCAAGAAACAGCACATAATAATAACATCTAAAATTATTTTTACAGATCTGCGCATTCCTGTTAGGGAAAAAAAAATTGTTTTTCAGCTTTGCTTGCTTCTGCATCCAATAAAGCTTCCTTAATTTAACACCGTGCAACTTCTGAAACAGTGGAATTTTGAATAGATTGTTCTACGCACATTGCTGCTCCCATGCAAGTTAAATATCTACTTCTTACCTCTTTTTTAGAGTTGTAAATGTTTGACTTTACATTCTCTTTAATAAAAAGAAGTCCTAACTTTTTCTATGTAGAGATGATGTCAATCCCTATTGACTGGTGGAAGTCCTTTCATGTCCCCCTTGGAATGTAAAATGTGTCATTTAGCTTCAAAGTATTTTGCACATGCATACATATTTGACCAAGATACCTGTCTGACTATGAAAAAGTGCATTCTCAATTACCTATTTGCAAATTTTATTACATAGTCTAAATACTAAATAAAAAGCATAGTTGATGTTTCCATTTTCCTACTATTTTATACTATCATTTAAGAACAAGAACAAGAAATACAATAAAAAGTGACTATTTTGGAATGTGGGTAGCTGCTGCTGTCCTTTAAAAGAACTCCTTACTCTTGGGCTATGATCTCCAATGTTTTAATTAGATATTGATTGCACTTGCTTTGCTAGTTTCATTCTACCAAAAAAAAAAAATCATCATTGGCTCGTGAAATACTAAGTATAGCTCTTTATAATTCAGATGATATATAACAGATGCAAGACAATGTCTGTAGCCTTCATTTCATAAAAGTGCATTGTCTTAACTGCTTCCCCCCTCTTTCAAGAACTCTGATAATAAAGCTGTTTGCAGTTCCTTTCTGTAGGCAGATGATTAAACATTCTCACCATTATATAATACAATTTCCATTTTATTTTAAACATACTTTGCATGATATAAAAATATTGATCACAGTGAGCTTTAACAATTGTTACTGCTATAAACAGAAATGCTGCACAATGGTTTTAGTGGAAATAAATTATATAGTCATTATCTCTTAAAAAAAAAAAAATCACAAGAAGGAGGACCTAGGCTGTTTGGTCATTGGCAGAAAATAAGTCCTTATTGAGTTCTTTACAAAATGTGAACCCCAGTTATCTTCTACATTTGCCTTCCACATCTTGAGAAAAGCACAATGTGTCTGTCTCTGAAAGCCCCACAGGGTCTCTGGTGAACATTTAATTCCAAATATTAGCAGAGTTTCTGTTGTTCTTTTGTTCTAATGGAAAAATGGACACCAAAACAGCAAGTAGTGCTCTCTTCACTAATTCATAAGTGGTCTTTTCCAATATGTGGGTACACAGCGGCACACTTCTTCACTAAAATAAAATCCAGCATCACAGCGTTTCGTTCGAACTGTACATGGTGGTCTGTAACAACTAAAGAAAAGGAAAAAGTGGAAATTAATAAACCATGATCATTAATATCAAGCTGGAGCAGAATCTGTACACATTTAGAGTACCATTTCTCAATTAATTCCTACAAATACAGATTTTTAAACTCTATGTTAATGCAATGAATACTTTATTCTATAGCCTGGTTGCAGTTGCATTCTAATTTTGAGTAGTTTTTTAAAAAACTTAATTCTGAAAATATAGTAAACTTTTCCGGTATTCAAATTGGTTTGTTATCTGCTGCATTGTCAATTTGAGGTGGCAATCCAGAATCAGGTTGTCCTGGTTTGAGCCAGGATAAAGGTAATTTTCTGTCTTGAACTTTTATTTTCAGCTAAGTCTCTTGTAAGTAGCTGCACCTGGTGAAATTAACAGCAAGTTTCTCAGACAGTGTCTGCTTCTAGGACTGATAACGCTCCATATTTATAGTTACAGCTAGAGACTGGTGTGCAGAGCCAAGGACACTGCTCAGCTCTGAGGAACGTTTTGCCCTCTGGAAGGAGAAAAGGAGTAAAGAGGTCACACCTGTAAACCCTCCCTTTGGGAGGAACGGACAAGATAGATGGCCAAAATTGACCAAACAGAGAATTCCATCCCATACACGTCATACTCGGTATAAATTTGAGAGATCACGAGGGTCAAACCCCTTCCTGCTTCCCCTTCTTCTCCTGTCCCTGTTTGCTTCAGCATCCTGGGAGGATTCCGTCCGTTCATCTCCCTGTGGTCCTGATCCGTGCCAGCCTGAATCTGTGTGTTCCTGCCTCCAGCTCCCGCCTGCTGCTGACTCCAGGAGTCCAGCCTGGACTTTCCCAGGGCTGCCCTGCAGCCTCGGTGGTGACGTGAGAGTTATTGGGGGAGAGGGGGGAGGAATGTGGGATCAATTTTCCTATATACTTATATATATTTAGTAATTTTTCCTTTTTATCATTACTGTTTCATTAAAGCTGTGCAGTTTAGTTTCCAACCCATAAGTCTCTCTCCTTCCTTTATCTGGCAGGGGAGGGGGATCAATAATGAGCATCTGCCGTTCAGTTTAATTGCCAGGCCAGTGTTAAACCGTGACACAGGTGATAAACAAATCTAGCATCTTATCCAGGACTGTTTCTCGCCTTACTCAGTAATGAAATAGGCCTGAGAGATATTTGTATAGCATGTTTAAGTGTGACTCTGTTTCTGCAGATAAGAACATACTTCCTTCACGTTGCAAATTTCGATAGCCACTCTCTGAGGCCAGTGGGGTTATATCTACACTTCAAGCACTAGTTACACCTATAAGCATTCTGAAGTAAGATCAGAGGCTGCTGTTTATGATAAATCTTAAAGGAAAGAGAACAAAAATAGTCACTACTTGATTAAAATAATTTTAACAGAAATAGAGCATAAAGCCAAAAGCCACATTTACCTAAAAGAAGCAGAATTTTTCTTCAGATTCCTTCACTGAAAAATAGAACTTATACAAAGATAGTATCTGTGGTTGTCCCTGAACTCTTCCTTTTCCTATTTTATTTTTCTATTAAAACAAGAACTTGACCTAAAATAACCTTACAATAACAATGCTAAATACTTTCTGGTGTATAATGGAGACAAAGTACAAGTCTGAGTGGTTTTTTTCAGGTGCTGGCAACGAGTCAAAAGACAAAGTATATGTTTCAAATTTTAGCACAGTTCTACTTAAAACTTGTATTTAAATATCATGGGCCTGTTTGTGAAACATCGATATAATCTATTACTAAAATGCATGCTTCAGTTGAAAGACACTAAGTAGACTATATTAGTGCAATGCCACTATCCTGGGCAATTTTTGTTTCAGGCTTGTGGCTACTCATATTATTGTTGCAGATAAGTCAGTATGTGTTCTGGTTGTTTTGGATACCAAATTACTACTATGCAATAATTTATGATGTGAGGTCTGTATTAGAGTTACATGAATTCAAGACAGTAAGTTCAACCCATGGGCCTGGCTATGAGGAAAACAATAAGGAATGAGGAAGGCTGCAACTGTGACAGTTATTAAATAGCCACATCTTGTTCAGTGTTTTCAATGCCATTAATCACAGATTATTTCACCAGTGTGGTCTTTGTAATTAAGAGAGTAACATTAAAATGTGCCACTTAAGATATCCAAGATCAGTTTAACAGCTCATCGGAATCTCTCAAAGCCCTACTGATCTTTTGCCCAGTAAAGTTTGGAAACAGTGGTAAAAGGCAAGAGAAATCACAGTGTCACTCAAGAAAGAAAGCAAATGAACTTTACTGTCTTGCATGTTTGCCAAAGGATCTGATACTCTGAGCAAATGTGCAACCATTTGTGGGCTTACTCTAGGAAAAAGTAATGAAATGCAGAGAAATACAATGGATGAAATGCTGAACTCACTTTCCTTTTTGCCTGTCTCTTGTATGAAAGTTAGACTATTTACTGTACTGAATGACCATAGAATAAAATAAGAGCAAGATAAGGAAAAACCAACCAACCAAACTGCAAAAACTCAAATCTAAACTCTTTCACCCACCTATGGCACATTGCACGAAATGAAAAGCAGTCCTGTAATCACTAAATGTGAGTTCACTTCGTTTAGGCTTCGTGCCTCCAAGTGAACTGTGAACTTCAACTTAATTTCAAGTTGACAGCACTGTAAAGTATCTCTCCCATGTGAGTTTGTGTCTAGCCGCTGTCAAGGTCAGGTTACTGCAGTCTTATCCTTATTTGGGACAACCCAACAGAGCACAAAAGCCCTTCTCCTCCTCTAAAATGCTTTGCAGCTGAGGGGCCTAGTTATCTGGCTTGGCCAAAACTGACCAAAATAAATTTTTGAGGTAATAGTACAAGGTGAACAGTAGCAGAGCCATTGTAACCACATGAATATGGTTTCCTCTGGAAACTCTGCTGAACAATAGACCAGGCCTTTGAAAAGATTTGTGATGAATATTGTTTACCAAGTGCACTCATGTGACAAACTGTCTGTTTGATGAGGCCAAT
This sequence comes from Florisuga fusca, assembly GCA_038090715.1. Taxonomy (NCBI): domain Eukaryota; kingdom Metazoa; phylum Chordata; class Aves; order Apodiformes; family Trochilidae; genus Florisuga; species Florisuga fusca. The sequence goes on along the minus strand of JAAWXA010000001.1, from coordinate 21,029,717 downwards.
CTGAGTGTGCTGGAGTTAAGACTGATGTTCAGTCAAGATGTATGGTGCTGAATGAGCCACTGACAACTATCTTTGTATCGTTAGTAATTGGTTTTTGCTATTGAATGACTAGTTTTCTCATTTTTGACAGTGCAACAACTTTGCAGATGAAACAGAAGTAGAAATGCTGCTTTTTGCAGTGGAAATGGCATGCTGATCTTAAAAGCCCATGATTTTAGAGAGAGTTTGTGGTTTTTTTTTTTGTTTTTTTTTTTTCCTTCCTAGCCTGTGCTTTGTAAATGAATTTGTATTTCTTTCTTCTGGAGCAGGCTACATTAAAGGCAGAGGCATTTTTCAGCACAATGCATAAAATGTTGGTGTGTCAAAACCAGGAACTATAAGGACTGTTTCTGTGCATGAGGAGCATGGCTACATGGGTCTGCTCATGTCTGGGTCTCAGGCATCCTGCACTAAGTTATAAAGTAGTACCTCCATTTATGTGGTCTCGTAACAGCAAAGGATCTTTTAAAGACAAACAAGATGCTGCAGCGTTTTTATTCCTTTTAGAGGAAGCATGTGCTTTACAGAACCAAAATGTAAGAAACCCATGCTCCTCCTTCCTTCAGAAGGTGGAGAGATAGGAGCTTCTTCTGTCCTTAACAGGAAGGGAGGGAAAGATTCAAATTTTCCAACCATATTCAACCACAACAACACAGAAAATAGGTGGGCTTATCTCCTTCAAATAAGTCTTTAAGTCAAAAGAGCTGGCATCATGTTTATTACAGTAGTTCTTAGCTTTTGCAATGCCTGAATTTTTCTGTGAATGTTCTTTTAAACAGTTGTGTATGTGGTTTGTATGTGTAGCACTACCAGAAGTGCAGAGAAGAGGAGTGCTAAGGCTTTGTAGCATGCTAAATCTAATTAGGATAGTGTTGTTCTTCTCTGAAAAAAAAATAAAATTGAAACAAAACCTGAACAACAGAGAAAAAAATTATTTCTTTTGTTCTCTCTACTCTTCTGTTCCAATCAAAAGGCCAAATATAGGAAAATAGGTAATGCCAGTTATTACTAATCTTTTCCCCTATCTTAGAGACTTCAGGATAGGTCTCATTCCTAATATTAGACATTTTTTCTTTATTAAAACTGAACTAATGTGTATATACATACGCATGTATATATATGACATTATATTATTACATGTTATATTAAATTAAATTACGTAAGTTTTACTTCTGATAAGCTAAGAATTACCACAGACAATTAAAGGTTGAAATTTTCTGTTTTATATTTCTAATGCCTAAACATTTCCGGAACTGTTCTTTTTTATTAAAGTAATTGAAATAAATCCCATATATTAATAAATAAATGATCTTTCTGCTCCAAAAGTTTTCTGTTTTAAGAAAATCATTTTAGAGGAAAACTTCCTCATAAAATATAAGTGATAGTAATGTCTGTTTCTCACAACCTAAAGTCATTCACATTTTTATATATAGACTGCTACTTCTATGGGTGTAGCAGTCATGGAAGGAAAAGTTTCTGGGATATATAAAGAATCTACAGAGTTTTCTTCCTGACCAAATCCTATTTTAGATGATGCATGTGGGTTGGCTGTTCTATAGTTATAGCTGTCTACTTTTCAGAGAAATCACCCAGAGCTATAAAACTTCTTAAGTACTATAAACCTTTGGTATCAGTTGAGGAAATTAAGGCTATACAAAAATTTAGGAAGTGAAAATGAATGACAGTATCTTCAGTAACTTCTGGAAACTAATTAGGAATATTTGTTATTTGAACTGCAATATTCAGTTCCTGGGAAAATCAAGGTGGGACTTCGGCATAAAAAAAAAAAGCAGGGAGCTTGAACTTAGAGCTCATTTTCATCAAAAGAAAAAATATAAATCCCATAAAGTGTAGTAAGAGTATAAGAAACTAAACATGCTTTAAAATACTTATCCTGCTTGGAGGTTTTCTCTTAGTCATGACAAAAGTCATAGAAAATAAAACTTAATTGAAAAGAGACTGTTTCTTAAGACTAGGAAATAATTCAACAATAATTCAAGAGCTAATAAAACAACCCACTTTTTAGAGCTTGATCACAAAGAAATGGGTAAAGATTGAGTTTTTACCTGCATGTCTGGTGATGGAACCTTTTTCCTTTTAAGAAGCACTTATTGGGAGACTCTATACATTCACAGATGCATTTTGCAGGATTTAGTGGTTGATGTTTGGGACAGGTCTTTTTACATACACACTGGCACTTATCTTCATCAAATTCCTTGTTGGGCCCACAGGAAGTGGGGAGAAGTTTGTTTTTGCACATGCACTGACATGATGATCTGTCTAATTCTCTGTGAGGTCCACAGCTTGAGGGCCGCACACCTCCTTTGCAGACACACTGACAGGTTTCTTCATCCAACTCTTTGTTTGGTCCACAAATATGGAATCCATCAGATGTGTCTAGAAATACATCAGAGAAGTTGCACAGTCATCATAATTTTGTCTTATCCATCCCATATTTTAAAGTGGAGAAATGGTACAGAATTTGTATATTTTAAAGCGATTTAAGAAAAAACAGATCAGAAGACAGGCAACAACCAATAATAGTATCAATAAAGAAAAAGATTCAGCTATTCACTTGTGATGTTTTAATTTCTCCTTAGGTAAATCAAACACGAAGTACAAAGCTGGTTACCAGAATCTCCAAGGTGAGAAGAGAAATCAAAATCATGCTGTGCCAAACATCTGCAGACTTGATTATTCCAGATATGATTTTTTGGACATGTCTTGTTTGCCACATGACACCTGCGGAATGAAATTGACTGTTGATTTACTACTGTAAGAACTAAGAATTTTTTTTAAAAAATATCTATTTTAGGAGCTTACTGCGTCTGTTTTTCCCTCCATTACAAAAATCTTTCAAGGAGCTTCAGCCCATTCACAAACTTCTTTTAATTGCTATCAAATTTGTTTTTAATTAAGGTTCTCCCCACTACAAACATCCTCAATCACTGCCTGAAGATACCTTCTCAGGTTTCAAGTTTTAGCTCTAACTTCTAGCAACTGATATTGTACTTTCCTATCATAGTTTGGAAAAATATTTAACCTTTTAATATAAGTATCACGTACAAAATAGACCAGTATAGAAAATATTTGCTTGCCAAATACTTCATAGGTGATAAGACATAATTCACTGCATTTTTTTTCAGTCCAAAAACATTTTCACACATACAGATATCGAAAGACAATTGACACCAGTTTCTCAATGAATGATGTAGACCAAACTCTACTTTCTAAACCAAAATTAGATTATTGGATTCTTTCCCCCTTTAGTGAAAGTTAGGTGACATTAACTGACTCTTTTCCATTAGCCACTCAAATCCAGGTCAGCTTTCTTGAATCTAAAGATTTGAAATTCAGCCATAGTACCTCTTCACTTTAGAAATTAAAAGACATTAAAATTAGACATTAAAAGACATTAGAAATTAAAGACATTAAACAATTCAGCAGTTTAATGCTCTTTACCCGCTGGAGTTTTTCAATTGAGGTAGTGGTAGGCAAAGAAAGCAAAAATTCCAAACAGCTTTTGGTCTCTTTTTCAAGAATAAGTGAACTTAACTAGCAGGTGCACCAGATGTACCATTAGTTGATTTTCCTTGCCTGCAATTTATCATCACAGGTGACACTACAACTATTAACAAGTCATGCCTAACTTCACACATCCAAGCTGTGTTATTTATTCATTTTTTCTGCAGTATTTCAAAAATCCTTATCTTTTAGGACAGCACATGCGTTACGCATTTTGAGCACTTTTCATTCCTCTGGGCACCATTACTCATGCACTCACCATGCAGGTGCTGGAACACTCCCCCACCATCAACATCCAAGCAAAGCACTCCTTTCACCACATTAAACAACTTGTAGCTTGTAAAGTCTGCTGTAGTTTAACACCACCCTGCAGCACCTCATGTTTTATCAGTCCAGTGTTTCCTGATTTTATCCCGCTAATGATCTCACTCTTGCTCCCTCACTTGGCATGTATGTCCTTTTGCCTGTCTCCTGATCCTGCCTAAGAAATTGTATGGATAATTTATTTCTATGTATTACTACATTCTGTTCTAAAAAAAGCCAACTCACATCTGGAGCAGACTGGCTGTAGCCAGGAGCGTTTAAATCTAACTACAAAAGGAAGCCAGGGTGACAGTATGAAGAAAATACAAAGCATACATGAACTCATGAGAAAACAATGTTGATACAAAATCCAAGTTACCGTAATTTGAAGTGAGCTATATGTATTTCAGCATCAGGGTTGGAGACACACAGCAAAAAAAAAGTGGAACTGCTTCTTTACAAATTCTGCTCTGGTTGCTACTACAGAAAATTACTGGGGGGTATGGCTGAAGTTTTAAACTGACTTACTGTAACGTTTAAGGAAAGTTGAGGAAGGCTAGGAAAGAAAGTCAGAGACAAAACTACTTTGCAGAAAAATTCACTACCTCTTTCCAAGTAATTGTCACCTCAACTGAAAAAAACCAAACAAAAAACCCAACCCACAAAACCACAACATAGCTGCTACCTTGTTCCCTGTCAGTGTCAGGGCAAATAATGCACAAGGGGAGGAACCACTTAATGTGTACATCACATGTCCAAACCACATCTAAAACGTTCTTATCAGCTTTGTAAGTGGCTGACTACAAGCCACAGGGAAAAAAAAAAGATCATCACAGAGAGCTGGAGCTGAATTATGAATACTGAATTTCTTTCTGCTTTCCTACACGCCCAAAGACTAATATAGATTAACAATTTTCTAACTTCAGTTGCACATCATGATGACATTCTACATAAACAGAGAATAATACAATTTAAGATACCATTAATCTGAGAGGATTCAGAAACATTGCTCAAAATGTACTGACGTGCCTCAGCTCTGCAAGTATGTAGAGGTAGCTACTACTTTTTAGGAGTAAAAAAGTACAGGAACAGAAACAGAGGTAGACCTTAGTTCTCAGGGTAAAGTTGTGCAGAAAATATATTTTATATAAAAGAGGATTAATTATTTGTATTCTTAGACATAATTTCTCTCTTCCTTCTAACATGTGCCTGTGCATTACGGCATAATCCAGACCTGAATTCTTGTTATATCCCAAGTATTTGTACCTTAAAACCAGAGTTTATATTCTTATGCTTTTCTTTCTAGTAAATACATAAAAAAATCATTACTGTATTTCTGCTGATAAGAGCATGTACATAAATACATGCACATCTGCTGAGACAAGAAGTACATTTCCAGCTTTGCCACAGTCTCACTAGCATTCAAACCTGCAAATAAAAATGTTAAGGAAAAATACAAAGTTGAAAAGAAATTGAGAACTCTAGTACAAATTACAAAACCCCAGGGGGATTCTGAAAAGTGTCCAGGCACACACCAGGACCAGGCACATGTCTGTCCTTTCTAGAGCCTGGTGGCACTCAGCTTGTTCATTTGTTTGGTTTTTTAAAAGACAGAACTTAACAATGGAGAAGGCCTGTATATATTCAGTTCTAGTCAAAGTCTGGTATTTGTATGTTTACTTCCCTCTAACTCCAGGCAGCTTGTTCCCTGCTAAATAAACTCTTGTAATGGTCACACAAATGCTCTTAATCTGGAATCAATAAGGAGCTGCCAACATTCAGCATAATTCAACTTTATTATTGCCTCTAGTGTTTTGATTTTTTTAATATTTTTTTTTTAAATTATACAATTTATTAATAAATTTCTCTCCTAATTCAATAATTTGAATTAAAATAAAGTATAATACATCTTTAGCTGGAACATGTCAGAAAACATGCAGACATTAACTGAATGGAAGCACAGAGAAAACAACCTAGCTTACATCTCTGGGCATTTTGCACTACTCATTGCCTTATTAAAAATGTCTACAATTAATTTCAGCTCAGCTTCTAGTCACACATTCTTCCATAAAGCAACTGGTAGTCTGCTATACATTCTTGTTCTATTAAATATTTATACATCATGAAATCACCACTCTGTCCTCTAAAATGTACTTCAAGTGTTCAAATAAAAATTGCTTTAGAAACAGAATTCTTCTTTAACATTTTCATTCAAAAGCCACAGACAAATGAACATGTTAATTCTGTGGACTGTTAACTAACCTTTTCTTTCCCCTTCTGTTTTATTGTTATCTGTGGCATAACATGTACAAAAAGACTTTTAGACAAAGATTCAGTAAAAAGTTCTTTAGTGTTTTCAATAGGAAAATAAAGTTTGAAAAATAAAAGTTGACCACGCCTTATTTGCAAAATTAAGTGGTTTTATCTTTTCTCAATTACTTTTTTAAAAAATAAGTTGACTTATTGATGTTTCCTTTAAGCCTCAATTGCACTGTAACTTTTTGCATGAAACAAACCCCACAAACAACATTTTTTCTTCATTTTGAAGTAATTTAACCCAGTTTATACACAGGGTTAAAGACAATTTTACTGGGATAACACTTTCTTAATGTAAAACTTTTTCTTTGCAGAAGGCTTTCTGTTACTACTGATGTGTAGTTCACCTCTCTTGATCGTGAAAGCTTCCAACCATCTTTTACATATAATTACACAGCTTTGCTCATAAGAGAAGGAAAGACAAGTCTCATACTTACTGAGTTTGTGTTGCTGGCAAGGAACGTCGTATGATAGAATGAACCTGTCTGTAAACATCCAATTTGGACATGCATCGGCAGGACGTGTGATTGGCAAAACTGACAGTGACGGGTTTGGGGCCATGAGAGAGAGGCACTGTGATCTCAAACAACTATAAAAGGGAAAGCAAAACAAAGAACCTCTGTTACAGAGCAGTAACAGTACAAATAGAAATAAAACATGCCATAGAAAAAAAGCTTTAAGAAACAGAAGTTTGGGCTTTGTTTCTCTACCACCATTTAGTGGCAAATCCTATACCACTAAATAATCTCTCTGTGCAAAATGAATATAATTTAAGTGTAAGAAATAAAATCTCAATATACATAAGTTTTCATTATTATCTTAATAAATAATTTCAAATTAGGTAAGACATGACCTTGTGTAATGCTTTCTGGTTTTATTAACATCTCTAATTTATTAATTGTTCATCTTTCTAACTGTAAGTTTAGCATCTGTTGTCACTAAAGACATGTCTGGCAACATGTAAAAGGCAAATGTAAATACTTAGAAAGGATATTTCTATAAGAAATAGTCCATAAAATCTGTGTATGAGGCTGATTCTTGATTCCCTTCTTTTCTGGCAACATTGCTTGCTGGTTGTGGGTACTATAGCTGGTTCCCATACTGCCCATAGGGGTACCTCTTCTTGGGGATCAGATGGGATATATTTTTGTCTGAATCCCTTATTCAGTAAAGGATTGGTTTTACTGTACTCTTAAGCCACCCAAATCTCTTTCTTTGCAACTTGAAATCACAGTCAAAACTGGACTAATTGACAGTACAGGCAATAAAAAAAAAAGGTATTTCAAGGTCTGTTCTTCAGGGACAGAAATTCAGGACTAAAGACTGCAAAGAATGAACTTCAGTCTCCAAAAGAATTTGAGATTTAACAGTAGTAGGGACGAGGGCAGTTTTTCTAAGCTTTTATTGCTTGAAGTTTTCAGAAAAATGGTACTAATGCTAAATAGTAAATTAAAGTACAATAAAATTAGTATTAAATCACATTAGTATTAAATATACAATTTATATTTATATATAAATTATATACATATTTATTTTATATATATTTATATTTATATATAATATACAACTAGTATGTGTGTGTGTATATATATATATATATTAGTATTAAAGTACATCAAAATTAGTATAGTCCTGACCTCTTTGACAGAAGCTAGTGCTGGAAACTTAAGTCATTAACACACTGTTAATTTCAGTGTCTAATACACACTGTACGGAAGCTCTGTGTAACTGAAAAACTTTTGAAAATCATACATAGTTAATGCATTTCACAAAAAATTAACACTTGCTATTCAGGCACTTGCTATTTTGTCACAGAAAGCTAGATGACAGGTCTTCCAGTCTTTCTCACAGACTCCAATATTTCTCTTAGAGCACTGTGTTCAGCCCCTGTCTCACTAGGTCTCCCTCCATGCAACATGATGACTCCCCACGCCAACCTGCCCTCCTTTCAGCCCAGATGACATTTCCCTTTCAGACAGCCCATGAAGCCTCATTTCCTCCTTTTTGGGTTCCTAAGCATAATTTTTAGCATTTTGGCACACATACAACTAAGTTTGGATTAAACATGCTCCTACTGAGAAAATGTCAACCCCTATTATCAAAGAAGAGCAAAGTTAGGTTGAGAGTGACAACAGATATCATAATGGAGTAGGTTGAGTAATCTTAATTTTAGGCTATTTAAGTTGGAGTTGTTTACCATTGAACAAGATTATGTGTGATGGTTCTTTCCTATATTTCTGTGTCACAAAAAATATTCAAGAGCCTTATACAGTAAACAATTTAAACAGAAATTGTGTGCTAAAACCATGACACTCATTGGTACTATTCAAGGCTAGGTTGGTTGGGGCTTTGAGCAAGTTGGAACTAGATGATCTTTAAGGTCTCTTTCAAACCAAACCACTCTATATGGATTTTTAAAAACTATTGCCCTGCAAGCAAAAATTGTTTTATTTTAGTTCCTGCTGACCACTAACTTGAAACATTAATTGTGAAAAATGAAGGAAGGTCATTTTTTCTTCATACTTTTGGATTACACAACCTGTCATAAGGTGTATTTTAGGCTTAATACTTAACCTTCGTTCCACTGCACCAGCCAAAATTAAAAGGCAGCACATCCTACAGACCTGAAAGTCAGCTTCTTATGCTTTTTTTCCTGCTTCCCAGTACAGGCAGGTATATAATTAAAGAACTTTTCAGACTAATACACAGGCAATAATTAGAATAATGAGATCTGTTTTACAATCATATGTGCAACTACAAACAACCTTTTTTCTTCTGTATTTTCATTCTTTTACACACCAGCTTTTATATCAGTGCATATGCTCTGTGCTGTACTTCTCAGTTGAGAAGCTCAGGAAGAAAAGACCAGGTAAAGGTCTTCCTGAACTGCTCTACCCAACCAGACCTGGCCATTGGCACTTCACAACCTGCGATTCCTGTGATGCCATTAATCACCACTTCCCCTTCTTCCCAGCCTTGTTGTTTCTTCAGCCATCCTTGCAAGAGCTTCCAGGCCAGGGTCATTTCAGTTCCCACACTGGCAGCTTTCTTCCCTTAGCTACTAGAAGAGCCAGAGTGCAGAACAGAAAGAAGGGTGGGACCTGAGTCTGGCCCACAACCTATAGCTCAGTATGATGTTAACTTAATAAAAAATTTAAAATATAATGGCAGCCAGGAATCTCTGGATGCTTAACCAAAAGCACTACCAGAATTTCTGTTAAAAAATTTCCCATGTATTCTTCCCCAGTGATCCTTAGGAAGGCATGTATTTTTCATTCACTGCATGGATAGCTCCTTCTTTCAAGTAGGACTTCATGCCAGACAAAAATGTTAATTTCCACATGAAGTATTTCTTTGTTTCAGTGGCTAAGTTAATTCAGTACTGTCAGCACATGTGTATCCATTGTATCCACACACATTAACATTACTGTTATGATCACAGACTTATGAAACATATGAAAATAACAGTTTTAATTATTTTATCAGGATGAGGGAATCTTATCTTTGTAGATGCTTTTCAAACATGGGATCTATGTGTGACTTTTTTCACAGATTAACATTAACTACACCATGTTCTTCTGATAAGAGTCTGGTTTCTTTTGGCATGTTTCCCTTAAATTGATAGACTCTCAGTTTCCATCACTTGTGATCTTTGAACTTCCTAAAGTGTCAGTAAAGCCAGCCAAATACAACCAGTGTAATAGAGCACAGTGTGTCTACAGAGAAATTTTCAAGATAAGGATACAAGACTGTGATTTCAACACTCTAAACATCTCTATACTGGAAAGAATGAAAATAAGCTATTTGAAAATGGGTGTCATCATTGTTTATATTACTATCTTTTTTAAAAAAACAGTATTTTAAAGGCTTATGCATAATGCAACAAGTAACTTACCCGATATAAAACATTTCATATCTTTTCATTATGCTTGGCTTCCTACATCATATTTTTTATATTTAAATACCATTTTTTACACCAGAAATTTTTTAAAAATACCCCTGTTTGGAAGTCACAGTGATATATCTCTCGCTATTAATAGTATCTACTATATCATTGCAAGCATCAGTCTAACACAGAAAAAATGCATGGGAAAAGGCATAAAGTTCAAAACGACTGAATATTCTTGTGACATATGTATCTCCAAATTGTGTAAAGGAACACCATGAACAATTTCAAGCTGTTAACTTGTTTCCTGTGAGAAAAGCTCCTCTAAATCTAATTTCAAACTATGTGGAAAGATGTTTTCCCCTGAGGGACTATTACAGTAACCCTGAAACAAGAAGATTTAGGACCTTTATATCAAATGATTTGGAAGAAGCCCAACAACTGTCCATCAAGACAAAGAAGGAAATGAGATGGCTGCTTGACCTCTGCTCACTGCTTCCCTTCAACCGATAAGCAAGTATCTATAGGTGGTGCATAAAAAACTACAGCTGAGGGACAGGCTCTTTCTGTACCAGGTAGTTCCAATATTTGTATCTGCTGTTGAATTACTCGTGTCATGGAAACAGAGAACAGATGTTTGATAAAGAATTAGAGAAAAAAAATCAACAGAACCATACCACAAAACCAAACCCACCCACCACCCTTCCCCATACAGTCTTATTAGACAAGTCACCATTAACATAACTGGGTGAGACTGCAGTATCACGGATCAAGGAGAAGAGAAATATCTACTGAATTAGCCTAGGGGGCCCTCAAATGTTTTCATTGACTTTGTTCCATGTCTTAATTAATAAGCTGTCTTGTAGTCAAGTCATGATTTTGTGAACAGCCTATAGAAACTATAGAAACAGCTTTTGAGGAAAAATGGCAATACAGGTAAAGCAGAGTAGTTTTCTGTTTTTCTCTTAACAAAGTTAAGTAGCTAGAAAGCAGGAACACTGCCCAAATTAGAGAACTATTGACTCCTCTGGACCACCACAGTATTCCACAAGCCAATCTGGGAACATCTGACCTAATTTATTTTCCTGACAAGTAATGATTTTCTCCCCATAAAAATAATTTCTGTGCTTAGCTCTTTTCTTTTCAATTCATTTTGATGAAAGCTGATACCAACTTTCTTTAGATGTTAATGTCTGGAACCAACACAAGAGTATGCCCTCACGATGTAAGACCTCCAGCTGAAAAGTTAATTTGCCATTAAAGGCTTTTTCTGCAGGGTGAACAATATGAAGCTTATCTGATAGAATTTATGCATCAAAATAAAGCTAAAAAAATGGTGATAATGAAAAAAAATTAAAAATAAGATGCCTGCTTACTAACCCATTTTTTCTCATTTCATTCAGGAAATAAAAGACTAACGAAAATAGGTGTTTAGGGAACCTGAATTCCTCAAAAGGGTCATGAATCCAATAATTTATTCTTTCTAATTCTCATCTGATATAGTGTAAGATGTGGCCACATAACTTTAAAAAGATTTAAGATATGACAGATGAGCAGATATATCTGCTTTACAAGGTTTTTTTAAAAACTGCATTCTGTCAAGGAACAGATAAAACTGGAAAGCAGAAGCAAGAGAAACTCAGAGATAAAAATTGCTTGCTTTGCAGAACAGGTAAGAAAACAATGCTATTGCCTCTTTCTTCATTCTGCTAAGTCCTTTTCAGAGTGTCTCAAATCCTTAACTACTCCTATATCACATAATTATCACCATATACATCAAGAATTTAAAGAAAAAAATTTGGTACTAAACATTTACTACTAGACAAAAACAATTACTTCACTCAATAGATATGAAAAGAAAGATGAACAGAAACTGACCCAAACTGACATAGTCTCAAAGACTAGGAAAATCTGAGCTAAATGGAACAGCTCTCAATCTAGATCATCTTCTTTTTCCAGAAAACTAAACTTTATATAAATACTTAAAAAAAAAAAAGTTATATGTCTTGCATCTCTCAAGCAACTAGAATTAGAACAGCTGTTTGTGGGAATAACTATGGATTTGAACAAAATCAGTGTTGCAGTTTCCCTTGTTTAAGCTATATAAATTACATTATTCCTGTGCTGTGTGGCTGCCTGCCACCAGTTTAAATCTAGGACTGAAAATTTTTCATAGAATATTCCATTTCACAGACAGATTTGGTGAAAAGTGAAGACAGAAAACGTATTAGAATAGAGTTGCTTTTTTTTTCTGGTTTGTCGTGTAACTTCCATATGGAAATGCATCTTTAGCTGTAAGAATATACTTGGAAAACAAAGCAAATTTACACTAATGTATTCTTCAAAGCATCAGAGAGAAGAGGTAAAAAGCAAAAAATCCCAGAGCCAACAAGCCCTTGAACCTGACTATTTGTACATGATTCTTCAGGGAAATGTAAGATATTCTGATTATTGTTACAGTTATTTGAAATAAAACATGTATATACGTTTTTACTCTAAAGGCAGCTCACAGGCTCAGTGCATAATCTCTGCATACTCCCACCTGATCACTAGCCTTGAAACTGAAACAAAACCCACATATAACCTGAGGAATACACATAAAACCCCCCAAAAAAGTACATTTTACTAATAACTCTTAATACAGTAAAGTTCAGTTCCCAAAAGGTTTTATTTTCAACGTGTATTCTGTCTGCACATATCCTAAAATTGTCTTCACTAACAAAATTGCAGGATAGTTTTCCAGAAAGTGTTTGCCTCATACAACAGGCAAATGGTACATGCCAAAAACTGAGAGAATTAATCTTCATGAATAATCTTAAAACTGAGAAAAGGACATCATAACTATTCTTCCCCCTTGTACCACTGCTCCCCTCACCCCCCAAGAAAAGTTATTTTGGGGAAAAGCATGTTTAACATTTTCTTCCCAGCAGTACTCTCTTGAGTTGTTTTCCTTTGTATTCTGGAATTGGTTTTTTTCCTTCCCCATAGTAGCAATATGAGGGTTTTAAATATGCACAGTCATAAATGGATTTGCAAGGAGCACTTGGACTGTAATAAGAGTAAAAACTTACTGTCTTGCTGATGTAATTTGTGCTGATATTCATACACTGGAGTCCTTCACTATTGCAGCAACCTCCACATCTGTAGATGGATACACATGGGGGTTTAAAGAAGGTGTTTGTAGTTGCTCCAAATTCTTTTCCCACATCCACACACACTTCACGAGGCATGCACTGAGTTTTTCTCCATTCAGTATCAATACCTGCCAAGTTATAGGGAATTTCATGTGTTATAAAGTAACTATTTAAAAACAATACTCTCCTTCAGCAAATTAGTAGGATTTATTTATTTTTTCTTAACCTTTAGAACCAGAATATGCATTGCTAGAGTCACACCCCTTATGCAGTGAAACACGTATCTCTCTGTGTTAACTACTGGGTAATTTTATTTCTTCATAGAGATGTCACAAATTGTCATAATGCATAAATAAAGTCACAGTGGAGCTAAAAGGGAACCTAACAAGGGTGGGCAGATCTTAAGATATCTATAGCTTTATCCATGTTCTTTCTCCTAGGCCTGGAGTTTTACCTTAAATGAAGTCTACAGAAGTACTGTATATCTCTGGCAAAGTAATTTTGACTGGTCCCACACAGTACTTCATTTTCATACTGTCTGTTAAAAACATTACATTTGATGCCTACACACTTGAAGTGAAATTCATTTGACTACATTTACTTCGCTAACTTACAAGAGTGTAGTTTAAAGCAATGTTACTATTTAGCAATTATGTACACCATTTGATTTCATCTGAAAGGTGGTATTTGTGCCCAGATTACCCATGCAAAATTGGGTAAACATTTTACATAGCATTATAATGCCTTTTGTCCAATTTTAGCCAAGACTGCCTTTTGCAATCCTGCACTAAACAGCCATGACACTGGCAGATGTACAGGATCTTTATCAGCTCTTGGTGCCATTTTTTGGTAGGCTACTCAGCTAAAATGGAAACTGCACCAAACCCAGAGTCTCCATTAAGATACATGATTTCTACTATCATGTCAAAATATACACCTTCCACAATGAATCGTGTGCTTCTCTGCCTGGAAGCCCTTACATTTTTATCCAGGCCACCTGAAACACTAGGGGGTATTGACATCCTTGTTCCAAAGCTGGTTTTTTTTTCTGATTTCAGCATAACATCATGACAACTGCCCTCTTGCAACAGAAAAAAGCTACGAGTGGATTATTTGGCTTCCTAAAGCCATAACACGTAAGAGAAAAAAAACATTACCAGTTGTGATGTGATTGCAGAAAAAGAGCAGAAATAATTCAATTAATCAAATTATTAGTGCCCTTTTTGCATTCTGCAAAATCATTACAGCCTCTACAAAGCAGGATTCCTTGTACCTGAAGGCAAACACTTATCATTTTATATCTACTGAGGTATGAGAGCAGTCCATACCTTTTGTACAACGGATGCACCGAAAATACCTCCATGGATGCAATTTATTTCCTTAGATAAGGCTGACTGTGAGTGATTTTACTTTATAGCCATTACATCAAATCAATCTGGTGAGGACAGTTTACTGATGATGCTTCGCTTTTAAAAAACTTCTGACACAACTGAGAAGCCTTCAGATTTTAATTTATTGTGTGTTAGAACATCTTTTGTGTCCTGTACTTACTTTTCAGGATCTCTGCATTATAGTGTGCTGCGGCAAATTTCAGTGAACCATCTGATCTTGTGTCAAAGCTGGAGTGTTCCCTGTGGTGCTGCCAACCTCCTTTCCTCAATTGACATTTGAACATTTTCCAGTATTCTGGGTAAAGTACTGTCATGAGTTCATCCACACTGGACACAGACCGCAATTGCTCTTCCAGGTCTTTGCTTGCATGAGCCTGTCAAAGTAACATGCAAGATTAATTACTTTCTCAATTACACAAGGTTTGCTGGAAACTAGCCTGAAAAACAATTCAGACATTGTAAAATAAAGTTGTGCTCAAAGGGTTCTTCATTACAAAAACTGATTGTGTCAGTCAATGCCAACAGTAGTATATGGACAAATAGTGAAATGTTTTGCTTGTGCTACTAATTCTTTATCATACTTGTAGTTCAAAACATCTGTGTGAGAAACGAGCTATATAAGTAAGCCTAAACAAATACAGGTTGCAGATTTACAAAAAATAAAAATACCAGAACACCCAGAAATTCAAAAAACAGTGGAATTAGGAAAAGTATGAAAACTATTCATGTGATTTTGTACTTTTTTCAGGGAAAAACTTAATAAGCAAATTCTACTATAAAGCACAGATCCTTAAATCAGTAGGAGTCAAGGACCTTGGTGCCTTTAGGAATCTGAACTGCACACTCCCTCACTCCTAAGTTTCAACTGAAGCTCTTCAGAACTCTAAGCACTACATTCCTTAATTTTTTGTTTAAAGAGTATCCTCAAATCCTGCAATTGCACTTTCTGATTTGCTGACTTTTACACAAACACATTGCAATTGCATCTTCCTAAAAGACTCAGATTTACATTCCAATTTTCTAATTATCTGGAAGATTCTTTTATCCTCATAGCAGAAACAACATATTGCATCCAAGGAGTGTTGTTAATTTCTGCCCACCTCCCTCATCCATGTATTGCTAACTTCCCAAAGGGAAGAGAAATAAGGAGAAAGAAAAGTACTGAAAACCTTTACCCACTTTCTCAGCCTAGACGGCCCTTAGATGGCAGTATGAGACATGGAATACAGACGTGAAGTTCATTAAAAGCCTTCAGCAACTGATGCAGGTTGCTCTAGTGCAAGAAACTTCAGGCTGTAATAGTGTAGAGCACGTGTCCAAAACCAGAAACAAACAAGAGAAACTGAAATTTAACATCGCTTATTAAACTTCATGACTCATCATAGAGCACAGAATGGTTTAGGTTAGCAGGGACCTTAAAGACCAATGTAGCTCCAAAATCCCTGACATGGACAGGGACACCTCTCACTAGACCAGGTTGCTGAAAGCCCCATCTAGTCTAGCATAGAACACTTCCAGGGGTTAGGCATCCACAGTTTCTCTGGGCAACCAAGTGCAGTTTCTCACCACCCTCACACTGAATAATGTCTTCCTAATATCTAACTTAAATTTACCCTATTCCAGTTTAAAGCTGTCCTAATACTTCTAAAAAGAACCTTCCCAGCTTTATTGTAGGCTCCTTTGGGCTGATGTCACTTTGGAGCTTCTCTTTCTTTTCCAGTGTGAACTGGAGAAGTATGAATCCCTCTCATGCTGTCTTCTTAGATGAGGTACTAGAGCCCTCTGATCATCTTCATGGCCCTTCACTGGACTCTGTGTCCTCCAAGATCTCCATATCCTCCTTATGTTGGGGACTCCACAACTGGACACATATTCCAGGAGGGGTCTCATGAGGGCAGAGGAGTGGGGCAGAATCACCTCTCTTAACCCGCTGGTCCCACTGCTTCTGATGCAGCCCAGAATATGGTTGGCTGTTTGGAATGCAAGTGATTTTGAACATTATTGTGAGTAAACCAACCAGTTCTGAACTAGCTCACATGAACCAAAACTGCTCCTCGTTTCACAAACAACTAAAAGGCTATAAAATGGCACACACTGTCACTTCTGCTTCCTTAGCAGATATCAAATACAGGAAAAATGCCTTGTGTAAATGCAGATTGACAGAACTTGTATCTGTAAATACAGTTAAATAGAGAAGCCACATGTAATACAGATTACAAACTCATTTGATATGTAAAAGCGTTATGAAGATTAAAAGAAGAAGTTTTTACTAAAGTCTTGCTAACGACAATGTCATAACAGACTACTTTTTCTTGGGACATTTCAACAAGCAAGTTATAAGTATCAGAGACATGCTCATTTAGGACTTCATCTCTTTCCTGCGTTCATAAGATTAGTAATCTCTGATCCAAGCCACCCAGCATGTCTCTTAGGGACTTGCCCTCAAGTTTGTCAGCAAGACAGAACATTTCACTCCCCTGCTCTCCTTGCAGGATGCCAAAAAGATCCTCAATCTGAAGATCACAGACAAAAACACAAGCTGAACAAACAACTAATTTAGCCCCTGTCTGCTTGCTTTCATCTCTCCTGAGCGGTGAAAAGCAGAGGGTTTCAGTAGCCCCATCCATGCCAGGCTGTTCTCTGAGGGCACTGCAGCACGTGAGGAAAGGGAGGGAAGCAGCTCATGGCACCAGCACAGTAAACACCCATGTAATGGGAATGTCTGTGGGACAGGAGGTGACAGCATGGAGGTGTGTGTGTATGTCCTGTCACAAGGCTGCTTGCCAGTCCATTACATTCTGGCACCAGAATGGCAACTGTGTTTATTCAGGTAATAGCTGAACCCTGCAGGTCCCAGCATACCATAAGGGTGACACAGAAAGAGAATCCAACCCAAGGCTCACCAACCTTTCCTGGATTGCTTCAAAGCCTGTGCAGCCCATTGCAGATACAATGCTGGCTATCGTTGTTTCAGATATTCAAGGTTCAGGCCTAGAACACCAGAAAAGTAAGTATTGAAACTTTATTTATTTGATAAGAAGCCAGGATGTATGTAGCAGGAAAGAGCTTATATTTGTCAGAAATAATGTGCTGATCAAATCCTCCTCCAGCAGGGAATTGTGTCACCTTTCAAGATGGGGAAAAAAATTTGGTATTTATGTATAAAATGTGTGTCAAACACAAAGAAATTAGAGGCTTTAATAAAGTATTGTATCAAATCTAATAAAGTATTGTTTATAAGTGCATTTCTTCATGGATATTCCATAGGCCAGTGTGCCATGTGAAGAATACAGAATACTAACTACAACATAAAGTGCTCACTTAGTATGAGCAAAAGGAAAACAGTTTCTGGAGCAGATATATAAAATGACTTCTCTTAAAACATGGATAATCATTATTCCATCAGAATTATTTTGTGCTTAGTTTAATAAAGCCATTTGCTTGTAAAGATAGCTTCAATTCAAGTTACAATTCAAGTTCTAAATACACTGTGGAAAATTAGCTTGATCACTAGAGAGCTTTTGTTCTCTCCCCTCTTCTGAGTTAGCAAGAAAGGGAGAGGAAATCTATGCATGTACACTAAATACAGTACATGCAATGCCCAGAATTAGGGACAAGAAAAAAGAATTGAAAATACATATTAATTTTTCAGTATGTTTCAAATATTACCTTAATACAGAAACCAATGATCTCTTCCTGGTCTATTTACTGTAGGACTATGAAAGTTGTGCATTTTTGAACTGCAAATTACTTTCATCTGTGTCAAACCATTTAAAGAAACATACATGTAAGGAGCTTGCTGAGTGATTTAATCTGATACAACAGTGAAAAATTCCTGTTGACATGAACATAAAAACTAAATCTTAAATTCTAGTTGATTAAAAAAGTTGTGTCCTGTACATAGTAAAAGCATCAGATCATTAAGTATTGTTCAAAAGAGTTCCTAAGCTTTTATGAGAGGAGTGCAAATGCTTCTGTAAAGGTAATAGTTCTCTGGCAACATTTTTATTTTGTCATAGTTTTGATTCATGGGTTTAAGTTGTGCCACGAGAGGTTAGATATTAGGAAAAACTTCTTTACCAAAAGAGTGGTGAGGCATTGGAATGGGCTGCCCAGGGAGGTGATGGAGTCACCATCCCTGGAGGTGTTCAAGAAGTATTTAGATGTGGTGCTTCAGGATAGGGTTTAGTGGTTGTGGTATTTGGATTAGATTGAACTCAATGATCTCTAAGGCCTTTTCCAACCTTGACAATTCTGTCATGCTATGGTTCTAAAATACACTTGCTCTTTCTTAATTTTGCACTGGCTTTTAGTTTAGGACACACACTCAAAAAAAACCACCTCAAAATGATTTTGCAGTGAAAATCCAGACTTCAACACCTATTTAGAATTTATGACAAGAAAAAGAGGAAGTAGCATCAACAAAGATGAACTATAAATCAGAGGAACTCTAACTTTTCATTAATTTTAGTCAAAAAGAGAGTAATGAAGTTTGGAAAGAAATCATGTTTGTAGATGCAGTTGCTGTCACCAAGATTTTTATGCCCAAATGTACTGCCCAATCAACTAAAAATACTAGAAGCTTTTGGAAAAAGATGTTGACTAAACTTTTGATTAGCCAATCTCTAAAAGATAATAGATGGTATAGAGCAAAATAACAACCAAACAATACAAGTGTGAATGAAGAATACAATGAAAACTAATTAACTTCACTTCTTCCACATTTATTTCCTGAGGAACAAGGGAAGTGACAAATAGAGATATAAATAAAATTGTAAAGCTTGTCCAGTTTTTCATAAAATTACGACTTACAAGGGAAGGTGCAGGATATCAAACAGGCTTTATATCCAATAATAAAGTCAAATTTACAACAGATTTTACACGTGTTACATTATTTGTCATTCACATATCCCCAGTGTCTGCTTCTATTATTAATAACAAAGGTCAGAACACTTAATATTTGGCAGGAGGCTTGGCAGATAATTGATGGTGCAATGTGCTATAACAGTACTACTTTACACATCTGCCCTGATCCTAGTTGTCAACTCGTGTATAAGCCTCTCCATTTAAAAGTATTTTTATACTCCAATTATTTATGGACTGAAATGAATTAAAATCACGTAGTTAAATTTAACACTGAAACAAGTGTTTTGCAAGTAAATGGAAATATTGCAAAAGAAAAGTTTGTATAAACACTTCACTGGCATAGTATTTTATTATGATTTTCTTGTATTTCAGCCCTAGTTTTTTGGAACTTGATGCTAGTAAAAATAAAAAAGAAAATATCCTAAATAAATATCTTGGCCATAGTTAATAATTAAATTGAACTTTTTAATCTGTCTACAATCATGCCTGTATAGCCCCGATTTTTATCTCACATGCACCACTGGTAAAACTGAATGTCTGCCCAGAGCTGCAAACTTTTACCATTCAATATAGCAACAAAACAGCGTCTTACGGAAGTGAAACAGTAACAGTGAGCATATTTTTTTTATGTTGTTTTAAATGAGTAGTAAGACCACTGCACTTATTTTGAACTAAATCAAAACATCATGAAAACAGAGAGATTAGAATCAGTCTCTGTTCCAAAGAGCTTACAAAGTATATCAAACAGGCATGACAAGTAAGAATGAAAGTATAAAATAAATAAAATGGCCTGAACTGTATTACGTTTTAAGTGATCTTTAATAATTTTGGCATTTTAAATACCAATAATAATAAGCAAAGAAAACAAATAAATAGTGGTGGCAGTAAGAGTGTACAAAGTGAAGAGACAAGGAAAAAAAACCCAGCATATCTAAGATTATAGATTTGGACAAAAGCACTTATGTTGGGTCCTTCAGCCAAACATTTAGCAGAAGGTTCTGAAACACACATCTTGGCTGGTGCTTATTCCTCAAGTACCTGCATTCCTGAATTGTTCTCAGCATTCCGCCGTGAAATGCCATTACTTTCATACATTCAATGGGAATTACATCTGAAAATACCCTTTTTTATTTGAGTCTGATTTCCATGGGAAGCACAGAGAGAGAGAAGGAAAAAAAAAAATAAATTCCTCCCTTTCTAGAGCAAGTCCCTGCTCTGCTGTCTGGTTTCTTTATGAGTGTGTCTTAGGCAGCCAGTTCTACCAGGTTTCTGTGAGAATGGGCAATTAAGATGTTGCTGTAGGTAATGTGGTGTCTGACACAATCAGAGATGTTAATGCCCCATAAGAGAAATCCATATGACCTAGCTATGCATACATGTGTGTACAGAAATGGGAAAAAGGGTCACTAAAAACCCTTCCTCATTATGATGGAGAGCAGTTTTAAGAAAGACGTTGGTAGGCACCTTAGCCAGACCCCAAATATCTATGACCTTTTCCAAGAAACTTCACAACTAGATTATAGTCACAGAAGAGGTTTTCATGATCTTTGAAATATGCATTGTTCCATAACAGCAGTCTTCAACTTATGGTCCATAAACCCCTACTATTTCTAAAAATTAAGCAAGTCATAATTGCAAAATAAATTATGAAAGTCAAGCCCTTTATCAATAGACTCAATTCACTATTCAGGAGCTTGCACTAGAGGAACCTACAAAGTTAAGGTCAAAGGCTGCACAGAAGTCATAAAAATCTGTGGGTAACAATTTGCTGTTTAAGTGCAGTTGCATCTGGATTCTTTAATTGATTTAAAGACTCATACCAAAGCTTCCAGCTAGCATTATAAATAGATTGGGGATCAATAAGGATTTGGATTATTGCTGATGAAAGGCTTACATCTGATTAAATCTTGGAGACACCAGGCAGTACCAGGTGAGTATTGTGTATTGCTGTCTTGGTCATCCTCAGATACACTGATCATTGGTGACAAATGCGAGGATCACCGTGACTGGGATCAGAATAAAGAGGTAATGGTGCGTAAAAATGCGGGACAAAATTGTGAAGATTGCTGGGCTATCAAGGTGGCTACCAGATGCTGTGATCTGCTGGAAAGGAGACAGCTCTCAGCGTGAGAGCCCTCTGCAGCAGAGCCACCACAGCCTGCCAGGGGCTGGTGCCAATTGCGTGCGTCCCGACTACGAGGCATCTGGGTTGATGCCACATGGCAGTTCTGTAGAATTCAGCACATTATAAAAACAGTATGTTCATTTTGAATTCTTTTAACTAATGTTGAGGAAAGCTAACCATGTAATTCTGAAAATGATTCAATACTTTAAAATTGAACTCCAACTAAAAATTCTGGCTATGAGATCTCACTCTCTCAGAAGGTGACAAAACACCAGATAGGCAATTGTTTAAAAAATGGCTGTATTTTTAAAATACCCTTCAACTTTTTTTTTTTCTTCCAACAGTCAAACATATCTCAAGAAAATCAAGACACAAGAATAAACTACCATGCCTTTTTATGAAGATCATTTATTTTCAGCCCTTACTGAGCTTTCATTAACATTATCACTGCATTTACTAGCAACCACCATTAGCTCTGTCACTAGAAGCAAACAAGTATGGAGACAGATTTTGGAGAAAACTATTCACATGGTGACACTGTAGTTATCTGTCATCACTTTGGCAGATGTAAGACAGGCAGAAGGAATTAAAAGAGCTTCTTAGTATCAAGTAGAGATTTACTAAGTGAAAAGGTAAGGGACATCTCTCTATTTTCATGTGAATGCCAGCCCATTCTAACACACTGCTTGAGCACAGTACCTGTGCTACATGAAGACATCCAAGACCTAGAAAACAAAATGTTTTCTATTCTACAGGTCAATAGTAACTACAAGAAGGTTTAATTAAAGAGTTTGAATACGAAATTGCACATTCTTAAGAACATGTTTGAGTTATGCTGAACACATATCCTACAGCATATGGTGCCTTCTCACTGTAATGAGAGTATTTAGTTTTCAATTCAACATTCTTATTTATTCTTGAATTTTTAACAACAGGGCCTATAAATATAGCACAGAAGAATAACATGAACATGTCAGCTCTTATCACTGTTGTATAATTTCTCTCACAAAGTAACTTTCCCTTTCACCAGGTTATTAAAATCACTGTTTGAAGCCCTCAGCAAATGTAATTATTCCATGGTCTAAATATTTAGTAATAGGTCACTGAAATTTCTTGTATTCCTTATACTTTCAAAACAGTTATTAAAATAAATAATTTCACAGGCCATGAAAAATTTCACTTGAATTTCAAAGAAAAAGCTGAACTTTATTCCTAAACAAATGTCTTAATCTAATAGGACATGATTTCTGTATTGTTAAACAAGCTTTGCACAGTTTACAGATCTGTAAAGAAATATTAATTAGAAGACCACCTACCTTGTCACATTCCCTGTTTCAAATATTCCTGCTATAAACACCATACACTAGAACACACAATAAAGCTGAAGAATAATGAGTAAATTATAATGCAGCAATTCTAGTTCCATAATTGGTTAAAATTATTACAAACCAGTTGTGTATATGTGAAAAAGGAAACAAAGGCTCTTAGAAACCTGTGCATTGTATTACAATTCGGAGTGTTGAAGTTTTACTTAGCATCGTTTCTTGAGTTCATCTTACACAAGTAATTGTAAAAGTCCATTTTGTTACTCAAACTAAAATGCTAGAATAAGACATCACACAGCTACAACTTTGGCAACTAAGGTATTAAATTGTGAGAATTAATAAATTAAAGCTTCTTCTGGTTTTGTTTTGTTTGCTTTGTCGTAAAAGTATTACCCAAATATTCTATGTAACGGTTCTTTACTAATGTAAGCAAAACAAAGAGATCATCTTAATTTTGTTAGCCTAAGAAAGTCACAAAATGCAAAGGACCTGCTGACTGCCACCTACTTGTGACCAATCTGCAAACCTGGGTTTGAAATTTCTTCCATCCTAAATTCTGTGTGGAACATTCTTTGGATCACTATTTTACATCTGTTACAGAGAAGCCATAGAGAAACAAAAACACTTCTTTAGACATTGAGCCTATAATACTTTATTCCTTGCCCTTTGATGCTGCAGGAAAAAATAGCCAGACAACAGACAAAAACACTATCCCATCTTAATCCCTAAAATTCCAAATGGGTTAGAACAGTACAAAGAGAAGAAGACTGATTTTCAAGCCCTGAAGTATAACATTACATTGAATGCACTTTAAAACCAAAAGACACTAACAAAACACTTAACTGGCACACAAAGCCATAACGTTCCATTCAAAGTGAATTATTTAAACTCAAGAAAATGCAGTACTTTAAGACATCAATATTCAAGAACTGGGGAATAGCATGGCATGGGAAAGCACCATAGGAGTCTTTCCATGTTTGAACACCTTACACCAGCTGCACACTTTCAGGGACTGCCATCAGCAGCCGAGGTTCCTTCCCATTCCTACAGAATGGGTAAGAAATGCGAGGCACACCTTTGCTTTCCCTGATGGGCAACCTTCATTGAACAATATTACTATAAAAGATGAGTTGTTCTCTGGAGCTCTCGTATCCCTTTTGAACTATGGGGAGGAAAAATGAAAAAGAAAAATGAGAAACAGTGCATGTGTATCACTGAAAGAGAAAGCTTACTGCACTAAAACCTGACAGGTATTAAAAGATTTGTCAGCAAGGAATGAGAGATGGGGAAAAGCATAAGAATCCCTGAGAATGACAAATCCAAGAGCTAGACTGAAAATTGGTCACAATTCCCTTTCAGGCAACCAAATTAGGAGAAATATATGCTGCCCATTATTTTTGGCTTAAATTATTCTGAATAGCGTATTGTACTGTAATTTTACTTTAAAAGGGTCAGGGAACATCAGCAGTATTAAACAGATCCTAATTTATACTGACAGGACACAAAGTAATCCAACACTGAACACAGTGTGTTATCAGAAGACTTTTTAAAGAAGGCCTGACTGCAAAATGAAGTTTTTGCAAGAACAGATTTACAAAGAATGTCCTGAGCCATCAACTTCCACTGGATTGCAAAGCTACTTACAATCTCTGATGGAAGTTACAGTACTGCATCTTGAAAACCGTCATAGTGCCACTGGGTGAAAGAACCCCTAAACCACCTTGCTGAGTACCCTGCATTCTTCTCTAGACCCAGAAACCAATGAAAAAGAAGGAAGGCATACAGATAGCATAAGGGGGACAGAGGTTCTAGTTAGTTAAAATCTACTGAACAACATAAAGAAGATATTTGAAATCCAGCTAAGCACATGCAGACATTTTACTGATAATATTGTGGGGGTTTTCTCCTGTTACGCTTTTTATTTCCTCTTAGAAGTATGCAACTGTTTTATTAAAGAAGTGGGTTTATAATACTGCATTTTGTATTCATCTTGTCACAGAGTCTTGAACAGAAGAAGTTTAAGTAAACTAACCCAGGTATCAGGTTTGTGACATGAAAATGGGAGTGAGGGAAGAAAAGGAGAAGGAAGTAAAAGTTGGCTTGTACCAAGATAGCGCAACCAAGCATCCAGCTTCAGATTTTGTTCTTCAGAGGCAAAGATACCCATCTCAAAATGACATTGTTATATAAAAGGAAGAAAAAATTAGAACAAAGCGTTCTAGACTTCCTGAATAAAATAGATCCTATCATAGCAGTCAGTTTCCTCAAAGATACCAGAGTTTTTTTAGATTTTAGCAGAAGAAAGTGTAAAAGCCGAATTTATGCAGAAAAGAAACTCTCTAGCACTACCAGCAATGCTTAAAAAACAAAGTGCTTTTTCAAGCGTATGAAGGTACTTCCCGAAGTCAACCTGCAGAGATTATTTATAATGATCTGCATATAAAACCATGATGGAGTTATGTGCATACAAAATTAAGGTAAAAGAATGATTCCTTTGACTTTTTTCCCCAGCACCTTAGTGAGTGTACCACGATGTACACACACATTTTTGCAGGGTCACAGTTCTGGAAACTGGAGTTTTGGACATACCCTTTTTAATACCAAAAGCCCATTGCAGTCGCTAAGGTCACCATTTACAGGACCAGAGCATGAAACAACTTCTGTCTTCCTGTGCATGTTTCTAGTATTTTTATTTATTTTTTTTTTTTACTGAGGACTGCAATTCCTCAATGCTTTGAGACAGCATCTCTTTCCAAACCAAGTAGATTCAGACACAGGGACCACATGTCCTATTAAAGTAACTGGCAGTGAGAAAGACATTTCTGGTATGCTGAAATAAATTTTGTTTCAAAAGAAAGTGTTTTGTTTATTTTAAATTTTATTTCAACTAGGATGGCAAAAGAGGAAAAAAATGTAAATGAATGAGCTTTAAGAACATTTTGATTCATATTGAAATAGCTTTAGAGCAATCTGGAGAGCATTTATTAATGTAGCTTTATAAACTATGCATAGCAGATGCTGTTATTTTTATTATTTTATCTGTAGATTATTTGACATTATCCCACATAATAATCTCGTCTACTTTCTTCCATTTCTGAGAAGTCTTGTAACTGTCAGCCTGTATTATTATAGGGTAAAAACTAGAACAATATCTATTATAAATTCCTGTTTTGTTTGAGAAGGAAGGGAACAAAGAATGCTGTTCCAAAAGACTCAGATTACAGTGGTGCAGCCTTAATGTGTCTCTGTATTTACTTACACTTGTCATTTGGATCAATTAGAATTTTAACTATGGCAAAACTGTATTTTTTTTTTAAAGTCATTAAAATTGACTGTGCCTTTAAACAAATGTCCCCAGATGCTATGGGTACAGCTAATCACAAGCACAAAGACCCAGTCAAGGTCAGGCTGCAAGTCTGTCTCTAATTGCCCAGTTACACATTCTTTGTTCACCCAAATCTTCTGTGGACTTCAGTGGGATTTTTGTTTAGTGAGGATTACAGGATTTTGCCTCTTACCTTAAGTACTGCATCTATACATCACTGTGTATAGTATGTTTTAGTCCCTACAGTCACAGTACATAGTTTTACCAGTCTTAAATATCATGATGAGCTTTTTAAGTATTTCACCTTCCCAAAGCCTTAAAACTCAGTTTCCTTTTGTTATACTTCATTTTCTTTTGCTCTTCCATGACCAACATGGAACTTGTACTTTGAAAATTAGTTACCTGGCAGCCCACTGTTGTTTGTCCCACTGCTGCTATACTTTGCATTTTGAACATGCTAATTTGCTTTCAAAACCTATTGTCCTAACTGCAGTAATTAGTCATCCTGCTCAAACACAAAGACAGTATTTTTCCTACCCCAGAGTCTTTCTTAAATTCCTGGTTACGTTTCAGCTCCTTATTAAAGCAGTCTGGTGATTTTTAGATGATCAGACTAATGCCCATAACAGCATTTGTTTACTTCTCTGAACACTTTTGCTTGTCACAGCATATTTGTATGATTAATTCTCAATTCCAATTTTTTTTTAGCTGCTTTACATCAGGTCTCCTGCGGTCCTCCCTCAGTTTACCCCACAACATATGTTCACAAAAACCATTTTCTCATCATTATGCAAGCACAACAATCTAGGCAAAGCACATGCTATAATATTTCCATCAGAGCAGCTGTGCGACTCGAAGGCAAGAGTGTTTC
Organism: Florisuga fusca; assembly: GCA_038090715.1. NCBI lineage: Eukaryota > Metazoa > Chordata > Aves > Apodiformes > Trochilidae > Florisuga > Florisuga fusca. The sequence continues at coordinate 21,002,611 of JAAWXA010000001.1, read as the reverse complement.
TGTGTCTCTTCCTCATCCAAACTGAATGTGTGAGGAAACCCAGACACAGCAGACAAGACAGTTCACTCAAGGGCCTTCTTCTAGCAGCATAAACACACAACACCACAAGTTCATTTGCAGAATGTCCCAGCTGGTCTGGCAGAGATGAAGCCTTTCTGCTGCCTCCCAGAACAGGCAATGGCAACCTTCAGCATTTCACTCTGCAAACACACCTTTCCAGAGGGCTGAAACACACCCTTTGACTATTTAAAACCAAAATATACTCACAAAACAAGAACAACAGAAAGGAGAGAGGGGAAAAAAAAAAAAAAAAAATCTATCTGAACTGAAGGATTTTCCTAAACAAAAAAAATGTAATTATGCCTCCAAGCTGTTCCACGGGAGCTGAGTCAGCTCATAAGAGCAGCAGTGCCAAGTGTGTGTGGACAGCCTGCCCTGGGCAGCACTGACAGTGGCATCTGGGCTCGTATCAGGAATAGTGTGCCCAGCAGGACTGGGGAAGTGACTGTCCCCCTGTACTCAGCACTTCTGAGGCCACATCTGAAAAATACTGTGTTCAGGTTTGGGTCCCTCACTCTAAGAAGGACATCGAGGTACTAGAACGTGACCAAAGCAGAGAAACAAAGCTGGTGAAGGGTCTAGAGAACAAGCCTTATGAGCAGCAGGGAACTGGGGCTGTTTAGTGTGAAGAAATGGGCAGGGAGACCTTATAGCTCTGTATATGAAAGGAAGCTGCAGTGAGGTGGGTGTTGGTCTCATCTCCCAAACAACAAGCAATACAAGTCTAATAACTTGACCAATACTAATCTGCTGTTGTATGTCTCTATGTATCGACCAGCTAAAATTTTTAGGAAACAGGCTTCTGCTCAATGCTCCCTCCCAGACAAGGGCTTTGTGAAAATGTACCCACCTCAAGCTCCCTGACCAGCTATATTCTAAATTTTCTGCTGAACTGAACAGAAATGTGTTAATGATGAAAGACTTAACACAACACGGACTCATCCTCTGCTACCGCAAATATTTCAAGCAGAATACCAAAAATAATCCATCCAAAGCTGTCCAGGGAGAAAGCAAAGCACTTAAATGGTCTTTCCACAGGAAAATGTTACTTGATTGTCTCATGCTCTTTGAACTCCCTCAGGCTTTCCATCCTATCTCATGTTCTTGTCGTCTATACAAAATTAAAGTTATCCATGATACCTTCTCAACTGTTTGAACAGAACACTTTCACATAAATGTAGAAAAATAACAGTAAAATCTGTGCTACAGGAATACTTGGGCTCCATAATGCACTGTGAAAAAGTATCTTAACTATTTCTTCCATCAATCACAAAGATGCATGGGTGAGCACTGAACAACATTTTCATAGTTATGTTAAACAAAGATTTTGAAATACAATTTTTCCAGGTCTTAAATGCTTTTAAAAATTTATGTCTGGTTCCTTCTCCTGGACACTTTATCTCTACCAAAGCCAGTGGTCTTCAGGCAAAATTAAATCTTTGTTGGCCTCAGTTTTAACTATTCACTTCTAACTTGTGAGCAACACATTAACTGTGGGCTACAGGCTGAGAAATGGTGACTTAACAGACTGATTTTTGTCTTAGGAGTGGCAAATACTCTAATATGGTTTTATTAGCAAAGCTTCTTTTCTGTGCAACTGTGAATTACAGCATTTTAAAAGAACAGAAAAAATATCTTCCTCAATGTTTCATTTTTATGATTAAACATATAACTATAATTATTTATACACCCTCTGGTATACATGCATTACAGTATAACTTTATGGTCATTTGAACATTTGAGCAGTAGATGAAATATGAAGAATTGGTCACGTGAGACTCAGAAGCATTAACTACAGTGACACACTGGGTAAAGTATATTCATTTAGTTTAAAAAAATCACCAGTTAGTTGCAAGCAACACAAGATGCATAATCACTTCTCAGGTTTTGTAGTTCCTTTGGTAACACTACGTGAGCGACCAAAATACTATTTAATGGGCTCCACTTTCAAGGTTACATTATGTTCCAATAGTGTGAAACAGTCACTGCCAACCAACATACACACTGGTATTTTTCATGCTTGAAAAGCACATGCTAGTCAGGAGATTTTATCAGCTATTTACTTTAAAAGCAAAAGAGCACTTGACTCCTGCTGATAAATAAGGTCAGCAAACAGAGTGCCGAGCCTGGGACGCTACAATGCTACAGTCAACAGGCACTGTCAGGTCCAGAGCACATGGAGAAACAGTATTTTACTTTTTAGGTTTCAAGCACCAGCCCAAACACCGTCCTCTTGTCCCCCTCAGCATATTCAGTAGCAGCAGAGTGCACAGCTACTTACCACAGTGTGCAGAGCAGGGCATGCTTGCTCACTTGCTTAAGAATTTCTAATTGTCTTTCAGTATCGTGGTATTTGGCCACATTAAATAAGGGAGGCTGGATAACAAAAGCTGGCAGTTTGGATCAGTTCAAAGACTAGACTGCTCTAAATAAATAATAGATGGATTGCCTTGCTACCCTGTCTGCAAGCAACATGAAACACACACATGGAGGGTAGCAATCAGAATTGAACAATCCAATTTTTGTTGGGTGCCAAGTCCTACCAAGTAAGTACACATTTTTGAACTGAACTTAAAACGTATTTTTTCTCTGTATTTAAATTCGTGTGCCTTATTTTGACCTTCTTTCGAGTAAAGCCTGCACTAAGCCATAGTAGTTTGTAGACTGCAGACAGAACAGAAAATACTTTCCCTCTGAAATGCCCAGATATATCTTTTCCATCCTCAGACTTTTTCAGATTTTTAAGATGTACTTGTAATTTAGATCCCTGTTCTTTGCCACCACATGTGGTTGGCTTCCTGAGCTTAATTCCAATATTCCCTCAGGGCATTCCTCACATAAGATGCCTAAAATTCTTCTCAGCAGTCTTTAAAACCAAATGACACCTGTATTGAAATCCTTCAACACTGTGTACATCAATGCTATTGGCACCTACTGCCTCTGCCCACAGACTCCAGTGCTGGCAAAGTCAGCACCTTTCTTGGGGCTAAACACATCCAAAGGTAGTTTTGGAGAGCAAGTGGATATTCTTCAGATGAAGAGTAACATTCTCTCTTTATAAAATTAGCATTCAAATAGTAACTGCAGGGAACTTGGGGAAAGAGAGCAATGCTGTAAGTCTTCAGTTCCTAAAGACTTGCCCACTGCCAATAAAAAAGACCACACTCACGAAAGCATCGTCTCAATTCTTTGAGATAGTCATGTCAAACATCACTAAGAGACAGAACTACACCTGTTTATTAATACGATCAAATTAGTGTGCTGCTGCTTTGTTTTTCCACAGAAACTGTAACTGATTATACTAATTTTCCTGATAAAAGGCTTTTTTTTCCAGTCTTTTTACAGAGTTCTGTCACATATTTTTATATCTGACTCTTAATTTCTAGTTCTTTTGATACACCAGTAATGCTCTAAGCATCCAGAATTCAGTACTCCAAATCCAAGTCTAGAGTTCAGAATCCCCTTAACACACAACTAGTTGGATACTGAAAACTGCAATGCCTAAAAAGGGAATTTTGAAAATTATTTATTCCTTAAAAGAACAAGAGTTGGTAAAATTTATTTCAGTGATACATTCTTTCTTCTAATGTCTACAAAAATTAACATGTATAAGTTATTAATTATACTGAGTCAAGTTGTTTGCATCTAAAGGACAAATATTAAGAACAGATTGAGAAACCTAGTACCTGGAAAATTTTAGGCTAAGAAGGACATACTTTATATTGAAAGACAGGCGAACTTCACCATAGACACAGTTTACACAGACAAATTATAATTTCCCAACAAATGAAAAAATAACACTGATTTACATTTCATATTTAAAGAAATGACAAAAACTGGACATCTTCCCATTCTCTCTCTGCTTTGTTTTTGAGTTCGTGCTGTGGGACTCCTTTCAAGAAATCCCTCCTACTGTCCTTCCCCTGGATCCTCAATTTTAACATCTATTTCTTTAGGATTTCATGTTCTTTCCTTCAACATTGGCTCATGATCAGTGTTTCACTTTGCGATCTCTTCCCCTTGGATATCATCAGGGAAACCATAACTCCTAGAACAATACTGAAAGGATTAATGGAAGTAGAACAGTAATTTCCTGATCAAGCCTAAATTAAAAAAAAGAAATTGAAACTAGAAGAACAATAACTCAATTTTACAGTTTAGACATTTTTTTGACATTTATGACATTTTTATGTTCCTCACTAGAAGCTGGGGAATTAATTTGATGGTTTCTAAAAACAGGAATACATGTGTTTCTATGTGTGTTTCCCCTTCCATGATGAAATTATAGCTTGTATCAACTGATGACTTCAACAAAACATTTAAGTTGGAAAAGCATGGTGCCTTTGCATGCCATAAATGTACAGCATATTCCACTAAAATATTACTTAAATTTGGCAAAAAAGTCTGAATTTGAGTTCAATGGGTTTTATTTTTCTTTTGTCCTTGCTTTATTTAATGCTGGCTACCACTGGTTACTCTATTCCTGCTAGAATGACAAAATTATTCAGGTTGGAAAGATCATCTGATAGCTGTCTTGTCTAAGCTCCGTATCAGACCTCCAGAGACAAAAAAAAGCTACAACCTCTCTAGGCAGCTTTTTACAATTATTAATTATCTTCACAGAAAAACTTTTTTTTCCCCTTATGATCATCTGATGCCTCTCCTGTTTCAACTCATGACCACTGTCTTTCTAACCCTGGCCACTGCAGTGAGTAGCTTGGTTCCATTCTCTCAGTAACCTGAAGTTCTGGAAGACCACTGTCAGGTACAGTCCTCCCTTCACACAGGGCTCATGCTCCAGCCAATGCTAAACCAAATAAACATCTCTCTTATTGTCTTTCCACCACCACCACCACCCCAACACTGTACACAGTATTCCACATGTGGTTTAACAAGCAAGCAACAAACAGAGGAAGATAATCACTTTTCTCCATTTATTGGCTGTGCTCTTCTCACTGGAGCCCAGGATGCTGTCAGCCTGCAATGCTGCTAGGGCACAATATTACCTCACATTCATCTCAAAATCTACCAGGACCCCCCAAGTCCTTTTCTGCAGAGCTGCTCCACAGCCAGTCTCTCTCATTGCAGGGAGCTCTTCCATCCCAGGTTCAAGACTTCACATTTGCCTCTACTGGATTTCATCAGATTCTGCTCACTCCATTTCTCCAGTGCACCGAAGCCCCTCTGAATGGCAACACCACCCTGAATCTATCAGCTATGCTGCCTCCTCCACACCTCCACTTTGGTGTCATCCAGAAACCTTGAGTGTGCTCTCTGTCTCCACCAGAATGTACCCTCTACTTTTTTCTGCTACTGATAAAGATATCTGATACTGATAAAGATAAAGCTGAAGATCCCAGGAGAGGCGCCTGAGAAAAGGCACTTGTAACTGCCTTCAAACAGAGTATGAACCACTAACTACACTCTGGAACTGAACCTGTCACCTAGTTTTCTACCCATCTGGACCATAACAACCTAACTTGAATTCAAGAATAATGTGGGAGACAGCATCAAAAGCCTTGCTAACAGCAAGATGGATGACATCTGCTTCTCTGCCCTCAGCCACAGATGTAGTAATTCCATTATAAATGGTGACAGATTAGTTCAAACATGATTTATTCTTGTCATAACTATGCTGCCTCCTAAAGGATCCCACTTACCAGTTCCCTGAATGAACCAAAGTTTACTCTATTATAAAGTCACAGAATCACAGAACTGTCAGAGTTGGAAAGGACCTCTAGGGATCACCTAGTCCAGCTCTCCCAGCTAAAGCAGGATCACCCACCTAGAGCACATTATACAGGACTGTATCCAGGAGGGGTTTGAGTATCTTCAGAGAAGGGGACTCCATAACCTCCCTGGGCAGCCTTGTCACCCTCATAATAAAGACTTTTTTTCTTATATTTAAATGGAACTTCCTATGTTCCAGCTTGTGCCCATTGCCCCTCATCCTGTCAATGGGAACTACAGAGAAGAGTCTGGCTCCATCTTCCTTGCACCCACCCTTTAGATACTTGTAAACATTGCTAAGGTTTCCCCTCGGCCTTCTCCTCTCCAGGCTAAAGAGTCTCAGCTCTCTCAGCCTTTCCTTATAAGAGAGATGCTCCAATCCCCAATCACCTTTGTTATTTTCCGCTGGACTCTCTCCAGTAGTTCCCTGTCTGTCTGGAACTTGGGAGCCCAGAACTGGATGCAGTATTCCAGCTGTGGCCTCAACAGGGCAGAGTAGAGGGGGAGTATGCCTTCTTTCCACCTACTGGCCACACTTTTCTTCATGCAACCCAGGATTCCATTGGCCTTCCAAGGGCACACTGCTGGCTCATGGATAATTTACTATCTATCAGGACCCCCACATCCTTCTCTTCCAAACCGCTTTCCAGCAGGTTAACCCCTAATCTACACTGGTGCTTGGGGTTCTTCCTCCCCAGGTGCAGGACCCTCCACTTGCTCTTGTTAAACCTCCATCAGGTTCTTCTCTGCCCAGCTCTCCAGCTTGTCCAGGTCATGTTGGATGGCCACACAGCTCTCCGGAGTGTCAGCCAACCCTCCCAGCTTTGTAACGTCAGAAAACTTCCTGAGGATACACAATGTCCCTTCGTTCAGGTCGCTGATAAACATGTTGAACAAGATCGGACAGAGTATTGACCCCAGGGGGACATTGCTGGTTACAGGCCTCCAACTTGACCCTGTTTCATCCATCACCACCCTCTGAGTTCTGTCACACAGCCAGCTCTCAACCCATCTCACTGTCTACTCATCTAGACAACATTTTCTGAGTTTCCTAATGGGGATGTTGTGGGAGACAGTATCAGAAGCCTTGCTGAAATCAAGGTAGATAATATACACTGCTCCCCCTCATCTATGCAGCCAGTAACTATGACACAGAAGGGTGAGATCAGCTTCTATCAGACTTCTCCCAATGAAATTCTTTGCTTTCACATGTTTTATGATGATGTCCAGAACATTTTTTTCCAACACCTTACCAGGGACAAACTACAGGACTACTAACTACATACTACAGGACTAACCAGCCTATAGTTCCCTGGGTCCTCCTTCTTGCCCTTTTTGAAGGCTGCAGTGACATTAGTCCTCCTCCAGTCTTCAGGCACCTCTCCTGTTCTCCATGACCTCTCAAAGACGATACTAAGGTCACGATAACGTGTCAGCTCTCTCAGAACTCATGGATGCAACCCATAAGAGCCCATGGATTCATGGATATCCAGTTTGGCTAAGTGGCCTCTAAGCTGGTCCTCCTTTACCAAGTCCCAGATGCACACACTGTTACTTGCCTTTCTCCCGCTCTTCAGGGTGCTTAGCTCCAGTAACTCATGGTTGCTACAAGCCAAGGCTGCCACTAACTATAAGGGAAAGCCCCATCCCCTTGCTGCCTGCCTAACTTCCTGAATCCATCTATCACAGCTGTTCAAATGATGCCTTGGTGATGTCTCTGCATGCAGAGCTCTGCTTTCTCCTGATTGATTCCTAGGTTGTGTGCATCCCTGTGCAGGCAGTTCTTCCCTGACAGTCTATGACTCAGAAGATTTATGTTTTGCTTTGGAGTTTTCTTCCTCAGAAATTGACCATCTGTCATCCCAATTTTGGATTCTTTTCTCCCAACAATTTTTCCTTCTAAGATATGTTTATATCCCTCTCCATTCCAGTAGAAAAACATTAATTAAAACTGTGCACAGCCAATCTGACAAAGTAGCAGTTTCACCGTTAGCTATTACACTTCCAAATTAGCATCACTACTTTTGGGAAAGTTGTACAGGGATAAATTAAAATCATGAAAAAGCTGCAGAAGTCTATACATTAGCATCTTCAGTAAGAATCATATATGGAAGCAATTGGAGGAAAGGCTATTAGCCACATGAGGTTGAAGTCTCTTTTAACATAGTGATTTTGAAGACTGAAACTGCAAACTGAAAATCTTATTATGGATTGAGTGAACAGCTGCATAGGTGGAACTAATCTGCACTGGTAGTCCAACTACTTCATTTAAAAGTTACCCCAGTGAATGTCTACAGATGACAGTACTGAGATTGCTTAGCTTCAGGGTTTTGCATGGAACACACCCTGGACCGGGACACAGGCTCCCTAGCTGAGAGGTGCTGTTGACTCTCTTGAAGGATAAGATGCCTTACAGGGGGATCTAGATAAATTGGAGCATGGGGAGTGATTAATGGGATGAGATACAACAAGTTACACTGCCAGGTTCTGCATCAAGGACAGAGCACAAGTACCAACTGGGAGAGGAGTGGCTGGAGAACAGCCCTGCAAAAAGGGATCTGGGGTTGCTGGATGACAGCAGGATCAATATATGAGCCAGAGGAGGACAACCCACATCCTGGGGTGCATGAAACACAACATGACAACCTCAAAAGAGGTGTTTATCCTGCTGTGTTCAGTGTGGCCTCACCTTGAGTGCTGTGTGCAGTTCTGGGCCCCACAATTCAAGAAGGATGTGAAGGTCCTTGAAGTCATCCAGAGGAGGGCAACAAAGTTGCTGAAAGGGCTGGAAGGCACATCTTGCAAGGAGTGGCTGAAGATTTCCAGTTTGTCTAGTTAGGAGAAAAGGAGGCTGAGGGGTGACCTCATGGCTTGCTTATAGCTTCCTGTGGAGGACCCTTAATGATTTGCTTTAACTTTTGTTCAGCTCTGAAGTGGTCAGGCAGTTGGCCTGAATGATCATTGTAGATCTCTTCCAAAGGAAATAGTCTGTTCTACTATCTGGAAGTGAGTGGTGTCATCCCTTTGAAGCTGAACTGCATGCTGAAAAGCAAGTCTAAAACCATACTACAAGGAAGAGGTTCTCAGGAAAGAAGACTACCACTTTGCAACAGAAAAACCGAAAGAACTCTGAAAAAGAGGCACAGAATGGCTTGTGACACTTATGCTACCATGGTTCAGGGTTTAGGCATATAGAATACAAAGCAGCAGAGCACAAAATGTGTCCTCAACTGGAAAAATAAGCAGCACCTCAGTTCTGCCAGGGATATGCTCCAGCAAAAACTGGAAACACTGAGCCACAGTGAGGATCACCAGCCTCACATCTTGAACTACAATTCTATTTCTGCAAGCCTGCAGAAAAGATTTAGAGAATGATGAGAAGAGAGTTTCATTGTGGGCTTCTGTTTAAAAGAAACGCATGCTGTCCTGATTCCAGCAAGCCAACTGACTGATGGTAACTTAGTATTTGCTTAGTGAGTGGAGGTCACTAGAAAACCAGGATGTTATTGACCCCTACAGTTAGTTCAGAGAATCTGTGAGAGGAGGAGCAGACACACATCCCAATGTGCAGAAAAAACCCAGTGTTAATGTTGACTGTTGAATTGAAAAACATTAAACAACTTCCATTAGTGGATTATTGCTATAATACTGTAAAAATTGCAGATCACTCATCACTCCCTGTAAACAAAATACTCTGAAATCCAGATTTTCAGACATAAATCCAATTTCATCCGGACTTATTACTGAGCACAGTTTTTTCCCAATTAAACCACAAGGTTAAACAGATATACATATCTAGAGCTGAAGTAAAAATTAGCCTCTATTTTACATTTATTTAAAACGTTAATTATACCAACACCAGACTACAATCAGAATTCTGTTATTTCTACATGTACATTCTATTTGGTTTTAAATTCCGGAAAGACAAGGCAGCTCAAACCCTGTGCTAGATGTGCCTACAAATAAAAAAACCCAGTCACAATATACCCGAAGGAGCAATTTTGTCTTTATAGCTGTTTTGACACACAGCTACACTGATTTTAGAAGAGTTCAGACTATTTACAACACTTGAAGATCTGGTCTTCCAATTTCAATTCTGTCTTGACTTTGAGTAATTCTGTTGAGGTCACTGAGTAACAGGGTTACTCAGGACATAAATTTGCCCCAAGGGCTTTTGTTGCTTAAGCTATACTTATATTACATTAATGTATAAACAGAAAATGCCTAACAAGTTCCAGTAAAGTAATTTATGTAATTAGTTTGTAACTTGTGCTTAGGTCTCTCAAGGGTTACTAAGGGTCAAACCAGGGAAACATTTCTGAAAAGCACAAATCCTGAAACAATAAAGCTTCTGCTTACATTTCAAAGTGGTAGAACTTCTGTCTTACAACTTCTAACAATCTCTTTCAAAATAAGTGGATTAAAATGATAGAATGAAATACAACTGAAATAATGGAATATCATTAAAAGGCAAACGGTAACTTTGTGTGTTTTCACACAAATAAAAGTGCTTTAGTTAATTTCTGTTTAGCTTCAAAACATGTGAAAGCCACCAAATAAGATCACCACAAAAGGAAGACATTTTTTCAGATATCAAAAATAGAAAAAGTAAGCCAAATGCAAACAAAATGTAAGCATTGCCCATTTTGTACTATCTGTATCCTAGCCTAGTTTGAAGTTGAAAATTGAGTAAAACTTGCATCATGTAAAGCACATGCACATTACCAGGATATGGGCCTAGAAATTTAATGCCAGTGGAATGAATGTTTTTCCTTTTCAAGCTATTTTAAGGGAACATGCACTTGTTATACATCATCAGGGTAGCTTTGTCTTCTTTTAAAAGCAGCAGTGTGGTTTCATTTTTTAAAAAATTATGCAACTTGAAGGTTGAGAAACAGCATAAGCCATGCATTATCTATGGGAATGACAGCAAGGAGAACTTTAGAACTTTTGTTTTTACTAACTAAACCTGTCTGAAAACACTAAAGAGCCACTAAAATGTAATTAAAATAAATTATCAGAGGTCACCACCCAGAAGTCGTTCATTTGGGTAACTATATAGGCAGATACCAGCCGTTCGTAATTCTCATTTATTGAATTTATTAACAAGCTGCAGGAATGTGCTTGTTGCATGACATGACTATGCATATTGAACAAGTGTTTTATTTGAACTTTATTTTCTTCCATTTTTGCATATTCCACAAGCATTTACACTGCGCAAACATGCAACAATTCTTCTTTTAGATCCCCCTCTGTCACACATGACATCCATCAACACACCTATTTGTTACAGAAAACTGAAAAGAAATAGAAGAGAAATAGTAAGGAAATACAATCATCTTAAGGCCTAAGGAGGTTGGATAAATCATGATTTTGAGACATCTACTTGTAGCATGTAGTTCACTGATTAATAAGTTAGTTCAAACATCTGGATTTTTTCATGCTAAATACTTAAATCCCTTCTTTAACCACTGCTGACAAAGCAGGAACTTTGAAAGCGAAGATCAAAAGGAATAAAATAGCCAAATCTGTTTAAGTCCAGTCAACAATACAAAAACATGATGCTTCTATATATGGCTGGAATATCAAGTGATGTGGGCAGCCATAAAAACCATCACCTTTAATTGAGAAAGACAGAAATACATATTTCTGAAATATGGGCAGAAATATAAAAATGCTTTTAACACAGCTCATGAAATATAGCAAACCTTGGTAATGCACAGTTATTTGTGCTGCTGCATTCAGGTTGCATTAAGAGTCTTATATCACTAATTTGTTTGTGTAGATACATTTCTAATTTTTAACCATAAACATAAAGTCCTTTGAATTTTAAAAGAAACTCAAGCCACACTGAAATAAACGGAAATATTATTGTTTCTGATTTATGGGGAAGGAACAGCTGGCATTTATTATGTCTATGTACTACATCAATCACCAGCAACACAAACTCTGATAAACCTCCCGTATGTCCCTGCAAATACAAAACTGTTTTTCCTAGACCAGATTTTTAGCTTATATAAAGTGGCAGAGGTCTAAATCCATCCCTTTATCTTCTAATTAGTTCAAATTATTTACCAGGCACAATCTGCTATAGGCAACCAGGCACTGTCTAGTTTAGTTTTTACAAGGGTTTTAGTTGGGTTTTTGCCTTGTATGGTTTTTTAACTCACAACACTGAGTTCTACACAGAACAAGATAGACAGCACCAGCCCCAGTATAAAAGAACATCAGCAAGTACTGCTGGTTTTGGTAAAAGCTGCCATTCGAGTAGCTGCCAATTCGTGCATCACTATACCCACTACAGCACATGCTGTTTATAAACAATATTAAACAATCTACTGCAAATGATAGTGACAGGAATAGTGACCCTCTTTTCGAGGGTGATGGTAAGGAAGCTGACCACAGAAAGATGAGTATGACATGGCCACTCACAATCTGATTATCCAACGTATGAGACATCAATACAGGAAAACAAACCACACTTCAACTTCCCAATCTCCTGAGAAAAGAAGGAAGCAGAACAGATTGTCCAGCAAGCTTCTGTTATGTGCTTATCACAACTTTTGGTACAGAGAAAGCCACTAGAGAGCAAACATTTCTAAGTTTGACTCAAGCTACATGGAAAGACTTAGTCCAGAATATGAACAAAATAAGGTTTTGAATGAATGGTTTTAAATAGTCACTAACCTTCAAAAGAAAATTGATCTTCTATCTAAGGGAGAGGAGGAGCTTATCGACAGATTATGCAGAGAAGACATTTATACTTAATCAGTCTTTGTTTTCTTTTTAAAAAGGTAAACGACAACCAAGCAGCTGACACCATCAACACAGTAAACAAAGAGCTTCAATCTAAAATGGGGAAAGCATTCTGCATGTTTGTCTGGATGCTTTAAAAATCAGATGACCTTTTAGTTTTCCCTAAAATATTTTCAATTTTGACAGCAGGAAAACCAGGGCTATTAGTTGCTATCTTTGAGAAGGATAACCAGTCTGGAGGATTGGTGGTATCAAGACAACTGGAAAAGCAAACCAGAGCTCCTACCTCAGGCTCAACTCCAACTGCACAAACAGTAGAGCAAATGATAAATAAACAAGCTCTTTGCAACTGCTAGGGCAGTGGGAAACGAAGAAGAATCCTTACCTCCTACCCCCCAAGAGATTGTAAACATCTGATATGGCCATGTATAATGCACAGATCATGTCAAATGAGTATTGTTATCTTTTCCTGTTATGACAGGGAAACTGTTCATTCTGATAAGAAAGCAGCAATACAGATAGATGAGTTAGAGATAAACCCTCTGGATGGTAATAAGCAGCATTCTCACATGTTCACATGGGGAAGAGCCACACTTCCTCCCTGCAAGCCCACAGCCCAGCCTCACTGCTCCCAGTACCCTTCTCCCAACCTTGTACCTCCATACAAAAGCAGGCACCAGTCAGGCCCAGCCAGCCTCTGCTGCTGGACATATCATATACACTTTTAAACTCACTACTTCTGTAGCATAATAAAAGTCTGCAGCCAAAACCTACTAGAGCTGCACAGCTCCAGTATACAGCTTCCCCTGCCCCCCCCCATGATCCTATCACATGCATGAGGTCCTGTGGCCAGAGGGACCCACACTAAAGGACACTGATAAGCAAATTTGTCCCTTTCTCCAATGTGTTGCTTTGGTTAAAGACTACAAAAAATACAAACAGTTGCCATGGAGCCACACTTCCTCTTACAAGTATTCTTGAGAAAAAAATGCATGTCATTTTTCTGCCAGCTTAGATGCATGACCCTTGTTTTCTTGGAAAGCTTGTGATCTCAGTGTGAATTAAAAGCCTGATCTTGTCGACTCTGTAATTTATGTTTACTTTAGTAGGACTTTTTCCTTGATATTCTAAGATGCAGGAAATATGGTCTAGAGGAAGTTACTACAAAGAGGGAAGCAGAACTGTTGGAAAACTGCACCCTACACTGTATCAAGGGTTCACCATCAACGTGAACACAGCTTTACTCTTGAAGCTGTGTTAACATTTATTCTGTATTTGTGTGGCAGAAGAGGGAGATGTTTACATAATATACAGCCGACTACTTTGCAATAGGCTGTAGAAACTATAGGAAAGAGTCAACATTCAAAAGGAGATTTGCCAGTATGAGAAATATTCAAAGAAATAGAAAGATGATGAAATTTTGGAAGGACACTTCTAGTCCTCCAGATCTTCTAAGTTCTGGACAAACACAGATAAAAGAATTTTCAACTTTGTAGCAGCTCTCCAGAAAAGCCATCTATGAGTCACAAGCTGAACACAATTTAACATCCACAAGAAACAAACTGGAGGGGCCACTGTTTAGTCGGAAGAAGAGGAGCTTGACAGGAGCAAAGGGCTAAATACAAAGAAGGAGGAAATAAGCCACCTTCCATATACATATCCGGGACAAATAGTAACAGACTTTACAGCAAAGCATTTAAATTGGATGTTTGGAAAAGAGTTGTTGAATAATTTCCTTTTCTAGAGATCTACAGGGATAAGTTTATAAGCGAAGTTCCTTATTTGTCTCATGGTAGTCTTTCCCTTACACAAAGGCCTATCATGGCTTTTATGTTTGCTTTTAATCCAGCCAGTGTCTTTCTTTTCTTCCAGTCTTAAGGTAAAACTATACCACCACAGATGATGTCAAATAAAGACATCAAGACAAATTTCTCTAGTGAAAACACTATCTTATTAAATATTCTTACAAATAACCCAAAGTATATATAATAAAATAAGGACATGTTCACTCAAAATTTGTTTTATTTAAGGCTTCAACTAGATTTAATGGATAAAGTACTGCTTCCAAAGTAATGTGGACAGATCCATAGAGAAGTCTGATCCCATGAAAAAGCATCATTGTATGTAATTAATGATCTTTTAGTACAGTTTAGTACAATTTTCAGTTTAGTACATAAAGTACAATTGTTTAAAAATAAACAAGAAATAATCCAACTGACAGATTTCTCATTAAATGTGGTGCATATAACCAGCCAACAAAATATCTTTCTGAAAATGGATGAGGTACTTCTAAATTATAATTTTGTCCTACAGTTAAAAAATAGCCTAGGAGATGTTGTTTGGACACCTGTTCCAAAATCAGGACTTTGTCTACCTTACTGTCACTTGGTAGTTTAAGAGGACAGGGGAGAGGAAAGAGAATAAAAGGGAAACATGTCTTCTTGTGACTAATTAATCAGTTCCAAATGCTTGCTTAAGTTATATCACTCTCACAAGGAATTTAAATACAATTTAAAATGTAGGAGGTCTGTTTTGTTTTGCAATTGTGCAAAATGAATGATGACTTTCAGACTACAAAATCCACTTCAATCATATAATGCCACATATATAAGTATATACAAAAGTGAACAGGAAAAAAAGGAAAAAAAAATTATTTAACCTTTAAGAAGTTAAAATACAAGGGGAGCCACAACAACGAAGTGTAATCTTTCAGCCATAAGAGCACACTTACATTTCTGTCTAGCTACTTTTTCCATTCATTAATTCAGTTACAAGCCACCCATCTCTGACTGGGTGCAAGCTGGACCACAGGAAATATAAGAAAAAACTTTTTCACTGTGAGAGTGACAAGACCCTGGAACAGGCTGCCCAGGGAGGTTGTGGGGTTTCCCTTTTTGGAGGCATTCAGAACCCCCCTGGACATCTTTCCGTGTGACCTGCTGTAGGTGATTCTGCTTTTCCAGGGGTTTTGGACTCAATGATTGCTTGAGGTCCCTTCCAAGCCCCAACATTCTGTGATTCTGTATGATACAGCCCATAATGTAGTGATTATTGCTATTTAATTTAGCATACATGCGTTGCTACAATTTATCTTTCCCACCTATCATCACAGTGCGAAAAAAAAAAATGCAAGGAAAACCAAATTAACTACCACGAGTAAGACAAGACTGATGAGAATTCTTAAAAATGAACTATCAATAATTTGAAAATATACAGACTGCTGATTTTAGATTGCTAATAATCAGAAGAAATCAGTGGGAACTCTACAACTTTCCTTCATTTTCCAATAATGATTACAGACAATTTAATATTTAACTACAATAGTGATTTAAACCATAATATCATAAACAGTTTAGTTATATTCTAAGAGTAGAAAAGTGAATCAGAAAGATAATTTAAATTGGATGCTTTTTCAAAACTACAGTTTTCTCATCAGCAAAAATGTTCTAAAGTTCTAAAAATGTTATGAGTATGGATTAATCCCATTAAAACCTACTCAGTATGATATTATGGCTATGTGTGGCTCCCACATAATCAAGACAGTGGCACTGCAGCTCAATCTGAGGTTACATTTACAGAATTCAATTATATAGCTCAAATGTCTTACTGTTTTAAACTACTCAATTTTAGGGAGAATAAAACGAAAAATATTATTGGTCACACTGACGTTTACTTTAAAGCACTTGATAATTTTATTTTTTTTAAATCAAAATTGAACTCTTAGGCACATAATTTTAAATGCTCTCTGAAACAGTTCTGTGTCAAATCTGAGCTGTAGCTAATTTTTACATGAATTAAAAGATAAGGCTCCCAAGACTAATCAAAGTTCCTGCATGTGAGAAATTCCTCTGCAAAAAAGTATCAATCTTACGGCTTTAGCCCAGACCAGAAAAACGTAAATTTTAAACCACTTATCAATGATCTGATTTTGGTCTTGATGACAGATCACAGATTGCTTAGGTAAACAAGGTTACAGTGAAGTGGATAGGGATCCACACAGAAATTTCTAAATGGACAAAGGAGCAACATTGCTTCTCTGTTTGGACTTAAAGCTCTTTAAGGCAGGGCTCTGCTCTCATTACTACAAGATGTAGAGAAACAAAAGATGAATCCCATCAAAAGGCCCAAATAATACCTAACAATGTTAACACAGCTGCAATAATGCAACAACTATTGCTAAGTGAGCTCTAACATATACAATAAAATTACACATGTATCACATTATTTTAAAAGTCACTAACTTGCAAAGGCCCCCAACCATGCCAGAATGTGGTGAGAAAACACACAAACAGAAAAGTTCAACAGCAAAGAGCTTTAAGATTTGCCAGGACAGTGTCTACACATTCAAACTATTTCCTTTCAAGCTACATACTACTATAGCTCAGCAGCAGGTATTTTTCTATTTATTACAGTCATAAAAACCTAACTTGGTAAGTTTTGATTAAGCGGTAGAAAAACAAATCTGAGTCAACTAAACTGTGCAGTCAGTATCGCCTGTTTGGGGACATCTGCTTGGCATACATACTAATTTTTTGAAGTCCTTCTTGATACTGTTTTGATTTGTGAAAACTTACATAACCCATGACATGGTATTACTGAGATTGGAGTGGTGATCAGCTCTCAGAAAACTTAAGCTTTTACTGATAGTTTTCTTAGAGGTTCTAGAATTTTTTAGGAACATAAAATGCAGTCGGATCAGTCAGTTATCTAAAAAAAGAAAACAAAATAAAAAAACAACCAACTAAGAAACCCTCCCTCCCCCCAAGACCCCAAAAACCCCAACAAACAAACCCCCTCCCCCCCCAAACCCATAAACCCCAAACAAGTCCAAAAATAATAGTAATCAAAGTCACAAAAAGAAATATATGGACAAAAATATAGAGCATTATATATTAACCAAAACTGGCTTCCCAGTTCTCAATACCAGTACCCAGTTTTCAGAATGTCATCTAGTTTTTACCCTTTGGATTATTGTTTTAAGATGCAATAGAACACCACAAAAGCTGCAAACCCAGGTAAATAATTTTCAGATAAAGGTGGAGAACAGATTGACTGCCTGCGTTCAGAAAGTAGTGAGGGAAAACAAAGGCACATGGTAAGAGATTTCAGGAGGGAATGAAATCTGGAACAATGGAGAAGGGAAAAGGAACATGGTTTCATAGCAAAGCAGTATTTTGGACTACTGTAACTCCAGCTGAAGAAGGAACTCCCATCCCAGCAGCCATTTAGAAGCAGAGAAATCTTGATTGCCTTCCAAAGCTCTCTAAACAGCAGTGGTGAAGAACTCAAGCAGACAAGAGCACGGAGAGGCTCTGTAATGTCTACAACTCCTTACCTTTTTTGGAAACCAAAAGTCTTAGAAACCTTCCTAAAACTCTGAGCTGCTCATTGACTCAACCATCTATGACAGCTGAAGTGAATAAACAGTACAGGCAGAGTTTGTGAAATCAGATGTTTAAGTTGCTGTGGATGCCTGGGGTGTCTTCAAGTCCTGCTCTTAAAGAGGAGAGGTACACCAAGGAAATACACAGTGTTCCAGTGTGTCTAGATTAAAAGAATCCTGTGCAGATTTATCATAGTGAGATCCAAGCACAGCAGACACAAGTAGCAAATTCCAAAAGAAACAAAGAAAAAAAAAATGCAAACCCCCACAAACCCAAACAAAAATGTTCAAAATGTAACGCAGTTAATGAGCACACTGAAGTCCTTAGATAGTAATAACTATCCCTTTATAGATATTAAAAAGAAATCTAATAGCTTATATTTTCACATACCCTTATAACTGCTTAATAAGATTGACGTACTTCAATCTTTGACTCTTAAAAGTTATGGCAAAAGAATTTCTTGGCAGTATTTTTAAATTTTTATATGATCTTGAAGTACACACTTCAGTTGCACTAAAATAACTACTTACACACATCAGGACTAATTCAAAGCCTACTAAAACCCCTCTTAGGTCTTTCACTAACTTCAGAAATTCTGACTCAGACCTTTAATCTCATAAGCACTAAGACAGAGCTCATGATCCTTTTGTATGGGGTCGTCAGCTGAAGAAAATTCAGCAAACTGCTAGCAGAAAAGGGCTGAAGTTGCCAGTCTGCAGTTCATGTATCCAACACTACATACACAGAGATCAGAAATACACTTTCACATGTTGCACGTTAATGCATTTATTTTGAAATGGAAATCCAAGCATACACCAGATCTGTTATTAAAAGGCTAAATATTCAAAGTAGGCCACCAAACCAGCAGTGAGACACCTGAATTAAGAAAGCCTGCCATTGTCTTCACTGTACCTATAGTGCATGTTACATTTCATCATGGAACTTATTTTCAATTCTAACAAATGTGAAGGCAGTTTGTGATGATTCAAGAGCTAAGAGTAAATTACCTGGTGCACCAGCACTGAAGTGGCTGTTGCAACACAGAATTAACCACAGATAAAATTCTTCCAAGAAATTTCATGCAGGTTTCCCAGAGATCCATCCTGCCACAGCTAGATGCCTAGGAACACCCCAGCAGTTATTTCAAACAGGGGTTCAAGCACAGATGTCTTCTGACAAACTCAAGACTGTAACTGCTTTCTAACCCTCCCCCTTCCCAATGTGATCCTCAACCAAACTGGTTGCTGTTGAAAATTACAGAAGCAAAATAAAAATAGTTTCTGTGGGTCTTCATTTTCTGTATCAATTAAAATGGCTTTATACACATAGATAAATTCACACACTGAACTATGCAGAATCAGTTGTGGGTTGATATCTCTTGCTACCATGCTCAAGACATCTCCTCCAAGACTATCTGCTTCATGTCTTTGGCTGGTGCCCACTGCCTCCCAAACAGGGAATCAGTCTGACCTGGTCTGCCCTCTGCGTATGACAACACTTCTGCTACATTCACAGGCTGGGAAGGGTACTCAGTGGCTAAAAGGAGCATTTTCTTGAGCAGAAGTGTTTCACACAAAGTGCTGCAGGTTTTCCAAGTAGAGCCTCTTAGTGAGGGAATGAAAGAAGAAGGACAAATGCCCGAAGCAGAACTTCCATGTCCCAGATATTGTGGCCTGAAATTTCAAAGCAGCTCTAATTTACTCAGCAGGCTGCTCCACAGCGCTTGCATTACAAGGGCTTAAGGCTGACCATCACCCTGCACTCACCTACACTTGTATTGTGCTTCTCTCAAGACAAAAAATAAAACCCCATTTTAATACTTGTTGTTTTTTCTGGCCTACAACAGGAAACATCCAAGTTGCACTGAAAATGTATCCAACTTTTATCATGCCACATAAAACAGCACTCAGTCAGGCTACACTTACCTGGATGATAAAATTAGCCAGAGTTACATGCTCTGTTTAACCATGCTTGACACCTTCAGCTATGTCATTTCAGCACACTTAACTGTGTTTGCTTACCTGTTTAAAAAAGTAGTATGCCCTACCCCCCCATTGCACACCCACAGTTACTTTGTACCCATGAAGGAGGATCCCCAGGGGGAATATCCCCAGGATACTGATTTCATTGGCACAGTGGAGGCATTTTCTAAAGCCTGACAAGCTTGAGTTCATCTAAAAAATTAACTTAGTCAGGGGCACCAGTGGACATTTTTGAGGATGAGTGTCCTGAATGCTTGCCTAGGAAATAGGGATCAATTATTCCAGCACAGTTTCTACCAGAAGTTCAAAATCACCCAGCAAATTTTTCCAGGTTCTTTAAGGTCATCTGGTCTTAGTGTCTGGAAGTTAGGTATGGATATCCTGAGCCCAGTCATGCCGTGCCGGCCCACAGGATCTCTCCTTTAGCAGCTTGTTCCTCTTTTCCCCCTCTTTGCTGCCACTAAAAGAGCAGACAATTAGTCTCCTACCCCAAAGTACAACCAAGAGTAAAGTCTCAAGAATTGTTCTGGGGATGCTGGTGACATATTTTGTTTCTTTCTGTGTGTGAATCTGCATTTATGTCTACAGACTGGGACAAGAATAGGGATGGTGTTCTGTATTCACATTAGTGCAAGCCCAGAGTAATGCCTGACTTAATAAATTTATTTCAGATAAACAACCGAGTAAATAAAAGAACACAAGCCAAAATAATTCTCAGAATTATAGATTTAACTTCTTTAGTTTATGATTTTTAAACTCCCTAACAAATCAGAACAGCCACATTTTTATATGCTAAGTGTATTCCACATCGTTTAGCATGTTTAGTTTAGGAAAAATGGTATGTCTAGTTATAAAATAAATTTCTTTGCTGCCTAAATACACTGCTTGAAAGCTTTTTTGTTTGTTTGTTTCTGTTAGCAGTATTGCCAAATCTTAATTTAATCTTCAAACAGAGATTTTACTGTTTTACTAAAAACTCCTTGAGGCAATCACAATTCAAGCTTTCACATACACGTCTGTAAAATCTCAGCAATGACAAAAAACTGTAAAAAATGTAGTACTTTTTCCAAAGGCAGAAAAGTCATTTGGACTGAGGTGCCCAAAATTACTGACTGGATTTGGCTCACTAGAGTAATTCCTTCTGCATGTAGTTACAGCTACCTCCCTTCTGTCCCCTTTTTCAGATATTTCTGGATATAAATAAGGGAAAGCTGGGGTTACGTGAATTTTTTGCACAGCGTGCTCCCTATCATCATGTTCATGTAAAGATCACAGCTCTTCTTTCTTCACTTAAATAAAAATGGGCATGCCATGATACCTGTTCTATTTTACCAGCCTATGATGGATGAATGTCTGCTCACAAAGAAGTGGGGTGTGTGCTTGTAAGAAGACAAGGACATCATGTGTTGAGACACATGCAGCCATTACAGTGAAGAATCACCCAAATGTTACTCAGTGATGTGCATGTCACAAGATGATGTCATGTTTGGATACATTGCTTGAATAAAATACACAGCTATTATCAGGAAATAGTTACGTTTTGGTCTTGGATGATTATACTTCATTAACTGCCCATGTGCTCTCACATCATGCACTAATCAGGTCACCCCACCTCAAAATGGAAAGAGGATCTGACAAACAGCAAAAGACAAAAAGAGCAACCCACAATGCCAAACTGTGTACAAGTGCTGTAAAATTATGACTGGCAATATTCAAATAATTATATTCTTTCTTACAAAGCAAGACTGCTTGAAATCTAAAGAAACAACAAAATAACAGGTTTAAAACAAGGAAAGGAGGGGGGGGAGAGAGAGTTCCACCTCCCTGCCAATACCCAGTTACATGGTACAACTCCAACTCATTGCTGAGGAAGACTGTGAAGGCAAGAGCATGAGCCTGATCAAAGGCATGCTGCCTGCAGGGCCAGATACACCTAAGGAAGATCATTTACTCCTGCATGCAACAACTATTTTAATTTGCTTATCTCAGGACTGAATTGAACATGTTAGAAACAAAAAGGTTCCTACCTGAGAACATCTGGACTTGATGATCAGAATACATGCTCAAGTCACCATTTCCCGTGACAGTTTATTCCAAACATTAGTGAGCCTCACAATTCAGAAGGAAAAAAACCAACAATCAATGAATTTGACTAGTTTCTAATTTCTGCTGTCCCTTTTGGCATGATAAATATTCTCTTTTCCAAAGATTTCTATATGCTTTTCCCAGTCATCTTTTGATCTGTATCTCTTTAAGAATCCTCTCTCTTTTATTGTTATGCTTCCCTTTTCCCCCAACCCATTTTTTCAGTGGAGGTTCATCTGTAGACATGACGGCCAAAGACAGTAGTTCAGCAGCTAAAGAGACAGAGAGGATCCATCTCTGCTGCAAGATACTTCTGTTCTCTTCTACGTGTATCAAGTTCCTCTGACCCTTTCTCGGTGACAACACGCTAATGAAGGATTGCACAGAAATGTATTTATTATGGCTCTTAAATCTTTCTTATAATACTACTTCCTATTAATTAATCTTCTATTGATGTAAGAAGCATATTCAATCTTAAATACTATAAGTCAAATCAGTTTTGTTTCAAGTATCATGGGTTTAAAGAGTCATCATTTTACTTTGTAGGACTCATGATTTTTTACATTTGGGACTGCCAGCATTTTACAACTGCAAGGGTGAAAAAAAGTTTTTGTATGTGATGCAGCCAATAGCAGAGACATAGGAAGTACTTCTGCAACAGTAATATATGTTTGTTTATTGCTCTCCCTATCTTTATAGGTTCTCTCTCATTTTATAGTCTGTATAATTTCTTTTTATTACCACAGCCATTCAGACTAGCACAGTATGACAGTTGAACTATTCTTTAAGTTAAATTTTCCAGGCTTTCAAGAAGACATTTTCTCTAATGTTTTGTTTCGGAAAAATCAAGGCACTGCACTGGATTTTAATTAGAGGTTTATATCAATTAATTTCCACTTTCTAACAAAGTTAAATAAACTTTTGGCATAAAAGCATGAATATTAAAATATTTGGAACACAGGGAGTTGCACTTGCTATTTCTCATTTGTCTTATTTTCTATGAAACTATCACTTGGAATATTGGGCCAGAAAACTGAACCATCTCCTGCGATTGTTGTGTTTGGTTTGGTTTTTTTTGTAATCATGGTCTAATAAAAGCATTTTTTTTATGTTTAAAGCAGAGTCATGCATTATGTTAGATGTCACAGCTTGGGGCAAATATGAGAAGAGAGTAAGTTAACTGTGAAACACTTGTGACTCAGCTGAAATGAGTGAGAAATGACCCAGGTCTGACTTCTCCACTCAAAAGAAAACAAGGATGAAGATGAAGCAAGCAGGTAGAAACAGGAGTGAAAGAGACACCAACTTTGGCATCTGAATTAGAGGAGCATATACAGCTGATAAGACTGGCACTGCCACAAAGATCCCAGAGTGTATTTAAAGGTTGTGAACAGCCACATTTAGTTATGGAAGAAACCATGGAACAAGTTTTAATTGTGCAGACACTGCAGTCTGTGCAGATCAGGGAATGAAGACCTAGAAAACTATTTAAAGGTATCACACTAAGAAAAGGAAGGTTTTAAGTTGATTAGTATTGTCACATGCATATCTTGATCAACTTTATATGATGAAGTGATATACAATGCAATAGAATATTTTAAGTGAGAGGAGCAAAAATTAGCTCAAGTCACTCTCCTACTCACCCACATCAGATGGAGTGGACACTGATTTGATCACATGGTTGAGTAAGGCAGCTAATCATTAGAAAAGATTCTCTGAAGACAGACAATTTTGGCTTGCAAACATGTTTCTTCTAAATAAAAAGTTATCTTCCCAACAATGTACATTTGCTGCACTCTATTCAATTTCCAAAGTATACTTACATATGAGTATACAGACTTAAAACCTCGACATCCATAAATTAGAAATAAATGTAGGAAGCAAATATCCTAGGTATGATACTCTCATCAAGACTGTAACAAGTATAATAACCAGCTCCTGAAACACATGTTGTCAGTCAGTAAATAGTCCCTCATCCATATTTACCATAGATGGTAAGAAAGCTTTAGGCATTTTTAAAAAATAAGCAGTTAACAAATGAAAATAAATTTTTTTAAAAAATGAAAAAAATCCACTTGTTTTTAAGACTATTTTAATTTTTTTCCTCATGATTCTATGTTTTCTAAATTATAACTGACCTACTGGAAATCAAACTATAAAATTAGAAGAAATGGAAGAATTTTGTGTCATTTCATTTCAGGTACAGCAAATTGTTAGCTGACAGTTTTAAGTATACATTAAATATATTGAAAACAATACATACCTGAAAAGGACTTGAGTGTATATATAGCTATAGACACATTTTGTATGTGTGTATGTCTTTACATATATATAAAGGTGGAAACAGCACTGTTATACTCTATAGTTAGACCTAAATTAAGCAACAGCATCTGCATACAGAACAATACATTAAAATAAAACTATACAACCTCAGGAAATTCCATACTAAAATTATCTCTCCTTTAATTCCACTGTATTAACACTGAATGGGAGACAATACAACAGCTGCTGTTAGGTATCAGATCCATTGGTCTAATACACAGTTTATTTTAAAAATAAATTAAACTTTAGACTCTGCATAGAGTATGTTATAAGGTGTTCCTTTTAACCTTAGTTTCTGGCTACATATTACTGGAGCTGTAGGAATAATTGGGCAGCAGTTCCCGCTTCTTCCCTGCTGCTGCTCATTTTCTTTATGCCTTTCACCTTCTCTTTCAGTTACTTGCTATTTATAGCTCAGCACCAACTGACAGGATTTAAACATTAAGCAAAGCTTCAGTACTCCAACAACCCTTCGAGCTTGGTCTGAAGACAAAAGCTGCATATACTTACTAAAAATCTCTCAGGAATTTCAGCAGAGAGGATATGGAGAACAAAGTGCAACAGAAGAGTTGCTGTACCTACACTAAACGTAATTTATCGGCCCCCTCTCATCACAACACTCACTTAAAAGTGGTAAATTTTCGAACTTGAAATTTCTGAAGAAACCTTGAAACAGTGGCTGATGAGGTCACAGCATGTATCCTCTGTTAGGTGCCAGCCTGTCTTTTAGTTACAACAGGACTATACAGACTGTGTGATTGAATTTCTTAACCTTTAAGCAGATAAAGTGAGATAAAGCCAACCAATAATCACAGATGTTTTCCAAGGAATTACTGCCTCCTTCAAGGTATTTTCTGCTCCAGGGCTATTTTGCCACAGGACGTGGCAAAGTGGAAAGGAAGCAGCCCCTCACAGCTGAGTTAACAGCACCACTGTCATCTGAAGTTATTGATCAACAAATGTCCTGAACTAACACCAAAAAAAAAACAAACCCACCCATCTCTACTCTCTTTCCTCCCAGCTGCTCATGCCTGCCCTCCCCCAAGTTCTTGTGTCCTGTACAGACCCAAGCAGATGAGAAGCCAAAAGGTAAATCAAACAGAAAAAAGTGGTCCAGCCACGTAGTCCCTTAACCCTCACACCTTTCCCCCATGCCAGCAGTCATTCAGCTCACGTTCCTGACTCAGTTCCCCAGGCAGATCCCCACATGCTCCAGGCAGGCACTCAGGAAGGGACAGTGCAGGGGACAAATAAATAAGTGGGTGACTGGAAGGCTGTCTGGGCTGGTGGCACCAAACTACAGAGATTTAAGCAGTTAACTTCAGATGGACCTAGCTGTTTATTCAAAGGTTTTGATGTACTTTAACCTGAAGCTCAATTTTTCCACTGGGGAGCTGTCCTAATGCCTGTTTCTTGTCCACATTAAAATAGTGCAGCCTCCTCAAATCTTAAACTGACAGGGAAGTATGCTCTGGACTGACAGAGAAGAAAAAGAAAAACAGAAGGCACCTCAGGGGCATACTTTATCATCTTCACAAAAATTTGCCCAACAAATAAGCATTACACCCTATGAATTTCCAGTAAAGACTTTGGGAGCTCTGCTAAAAGACAAAAAGATTTAAATGAATGATCAGTATCTATTCCCTGATGCTTCTGAACAAGACCTGCTAAACAGCAGGTCTTGAAGTGAGAAGAGTAAGGTTTTTCTCTCTTTTTTTGTACTCAACTAAAAAGGAGAAGCCTGAGTATAAAGGAAAAGAAAGCAGAAAAATGTCTGTCTGACCTGAGAAGAAAATGAGAAAAAAGGAGGGACACGGAGGCAAAAAGAGCTAGGATGTACAGATGAATCCTGGATCTCACAGGAGTGGGGAAAGTAAAGGAAAAAAAAAAAAACCAAAACCCAAATAAATAAATAAATAAACCAGCCAAAAAAAAAACAAACAAACAAAAACAAAAAAAAAGAGCTGTGATCAGAATCTAGTAAAGGAGATGACACTGAAGAGGGAATTTGCTACGCAGTGACTAACCAAAGGAATCAGAGCTGTGACAGCCTAGTCCAGCTTTGTTGCCATTTATTTGAGAAAGGGCAAGTAAAGGTTAGAGTGATGGATACAGAGAAGAAAAGGAAAACTGAAAACCATTTCACAGTTTCATGGAGAGGAGAAGCAAACAGAGACAGGAGCAAGGAACTGGAGGCAGAGCTGGTCTACAACACAGGTGAAAGACAGGAGCCTAAAAAGGTGCAGCCTGCTACCTCCCCTAGGGTATTTCAGTGTTTACACAATGCTGCTCTGAACAGACAAAAAATATCCACAAGTCTTAAGACATGGGCTTCCATCTCCAGAGCTGGATCACTTTCCCTATGAATTCCTGGCTCTAAAATTAGGTTCAGCATGGCTGGCACATGCTGTGACAAGAGAGGTGGAATCTCTTGGTGCTGCTTACCACCTCCCACTGCCCAGACCCATTCAGTCAGGCAGAGGAACAGGTTAAATAAGGAGGATGGAGATGGCCAAGACACAGGATGACAATAAGGAGCTGCTAAGGGGAAAGGCAGCAGCACTACCGTGCTTTGGGAAAGTGGTCACAGGCCCAAGCCCACTGAAGACTGGGCTCCATACTCAGACAATACAACTGTTGTCATTTTTGTTGATCTTTCCAATATTGCTTAATACCAGGCAACACCAAAGAGCATTAGGATGACATCACCAGAAAAGGCAGGTTTTAATTCTAGCATTTTGTAGCTTTATTGGATTAGCAAGCTGTAGTTTGTAGCATATATTAATATACTACACACATTTACAGTTGCTACTAGATTTATCTTGGATCTAGGCCAGCAAATTATTTATGTGTAATGATAGCAAAATATTGAATATAAATCTTCATCTCATAGCAAGAGAGGGGTTTCCAGACACTGAATTTGTGTGATTGGAAGACAAATCAAAAAGTAACACATAAAAACATTTTAAGTCCTACCGTTAGTTGAATATGGTCCACAGCCACTTCAATTAGTCCTAAAGAAATAGGTACTCCTATAGAAGTATTTTGATCATTACCTCCATTCAATATTAATACAAATACTAACCCACCAGGGATGGATGTACAAGTTGCCACCAGCAGTTTAGCTGCTCATGAGCTGTACGGAGTTTGTTGCAGTAATTAACCTGTTCACAAATATGTCCTTAACCAGATCACCCTCTTGCAACACAAAGCCACAAAACTATCTAATCACAAAGCAAGCCAAATTGGAGCTTAACAATTGATTCTGGGCCATCTTCTGCAGGAAGCATAGCTGACTAGTTAAATTAGCAATTTGGGCCAGCATTCCCACTCTTTCACTTCATTTTAATCTTACACATATATAAGGAAAAAGCTACCAGTGCTGTCAAGACCAGATTGTTATATTAAAACCCGATATACTTCTCTGTAAATTGCTTCCCTCATCTTTTACTTCCAGATATTTTAATCTCTTGCACATATAAAAAAATACAGAAAGTTCAACAGGTAGTTTGCTATCAATTAAAAGCTCTCCTTTACTCAAAACAGCAAAACTGGTTTGTTTAATAAGACCTACATAAGCACACCCATTACTTGCACAGATTAAATGAAAAAGACACAGCCTTGTTGGAATAAATAATTCAAACTGGACGTCATAGTTCACGAGGATCTATTTGTTAGGTGATAACCTACCCACAAAAGAATCCCTGCCAACAGGTACATGACTGCTCCTAACTGATTTTGCTGCACAGTAAAGCAAGATATGTCACTTGAAGTGATTTACCTAAAATACTTTACTTAATATTTAAAATACTCAGAAGTAAACTGTTGCACAGTCACTGCAATCCAGTATAAACCCATGCTGCTACCAAAAGGAGAACCACTGTCCTATCTCTCCCCATGCCAGCTTTTCCAGCACCAGAAGAGAGAGGGGTAAGAACTAGGGTAACAGGGACAGGCTTCTGGCTGAAGCTTCCCGTCTATCAAATTTAAACTGCAAGTAAAACTTTTATTTCCCATATCCCAGATGCAATGCAGTAACTCGTTACTCCTATGTACTACTTTCTTCAACTAGTAGGGCTGGACCCAGCAAGGTGTGACCAATTACACTTCTGGATGTGCTGCTTACAGCAGCATAATTGTACTAGAAAATTAATTTGCTGCCTAACTCCTAATTTGCTGCTGCAACTCCTAAGTGAAACCACTGCCATTTTAGTAAGAAAAGAGTTTTAAAATGTAAAATAAATCCTTTTATCTTTCCAAGGTATAGCTCTGCCAGAGTTTAGAATGAAATAAAGAATATGCCATCAAAGAATGTGGCAGAAATTTCTCACGATGTTGTGATCATCACTGAGTAGAGCCAAACAGGTTGTGAGATTGTCTTGGTTTTTTGTTTACTTTCAGTTTCCTAGAAGACTTTGAAGCCAAAACGGTGGTCCAGCTAATGCATTTCCTTTTCAGAGTAACAGGACATTGGTTGCAAAAAAGCTCTGCTTTTATGAAAGGACACTGGAATACAATTGGTGAGCAATAGAAAAGAGCGGTTCTGCCTGAAATTCAGCCACTTTAAATATAATAAAAAGAATGTTTGCCTATTCCATTTTCCTCTAAAGACTGCTAGTCAGCTATCAGTACAAGCTTTCTAGGATAAGCAATTGATTCCACACCCTAGTAAGACTTTAGATTTACTTTAAATTCCTCAACACTGCGCTAAATCATGAAATGATTGTCCATAAAATGGGAAATTCCCATTTTAATGAAACTAGTTAGCTAATTAATACACCATGCTCTGGCTCAGAATAAGCTTTCTTTTTAATAGCTTCCTCATTAGGCAGTTGAAAAGTTAAATATACAAAGTGACTATAAGAATGCAAGTCTTTACAGGAGCATGTGTTATATGGTCTGTAAGGGGCTGTATCTCTGCATGGAGCAGGGATTTTGAGGAATTCATTGTAAATGTTATTTACAGAAAGAAAGATAATAAAATCAAAGCTAAACACAATTTTCACAGTTATAACTAAGAAGATCTAGAATAATAGCAGAATTTAACAGGTTACCTCAAACATGGAACAAATATTTAGAAGAAAAAACTGATGCTTATCCAGAATAACTTCAATTTTATTATCTAACATGTGACACATTGAATATTTCCAAGATAACAATAAAGATTTAAACATGTATGCCCCCGTGGGACCCTGAGCAAGACACATGAAGTCCTCAGAACATTTCTCTAGTAAGGCAGAAGAAAGATGTCCCAACACCATGAAAAAAAAAGAAGCTATGAATGAAAGAAGAGAAAAAATAACAGTTTTCTTCAGGAGAGGACAGAATTTCCAAGGAGTAATGCTGGATGTCTGCTAAAGCTTACATTATGTAACACTTATCTGAAGAGTTTCTTAATTCCCCTATCTTCTCCCTCCTCCTGAAAGAAAAGGGAATTAAGGGAAAATTGAGACTCAAATGCTTAGTACTGAACTCCACCACCTTCTTAGAAGTATTATTGCAGCTCTTCCTATGCTTTTTTTATGGAGTAGGGCATCAAGACCAGGACAGGATCTCCTGGTTTACCCCTACACTTGGCACTGCACTTGTGTTGTCCAGGTGGCATTTGTAATTTCCTACCAACACATTCATAATAAGGTTTCAGGTACCATGAGCATCTCAGAAGAGCTACAGATTTTGACTCTGACCTGCAGGGGAAAGAGTGCCCAAAGCTGACACAGCCAGAGGCAAACAGCAACTAAAGAGACACCATGCATGGATAAAGATCTAAATTAATCAGCCTCTGAATGAGGGGAGACAAAATCTCACAGACCCAGTCCCTGTGATTGGCCAAAATATAAAAAAGTACATTTATATTTGATTTAAATATATTATGAAAGAATTTCATGACATATTTATGTTTCATCTTCGTTTAAAAATGTCAGGACATATATGTCATATCCCAAAATAGTGAATTTTATTTTCTAAGTTCTGAAAAGAAATGTTTGTGTCTGTGTAACACACAAGATTCAAAGGAGAGAGAAGCAGAGAGTATTAACTGTAGAATAAGTCTGTATAGATATTGCAGGTCCCCAAAACCAAAGCTCCACCAGCTGCCAAGGGAGGTGGTGGAGCCACCAACCCTGGAAGTACTGAAAAAACATGCAGATGAGGCACTTCAGGACATCCTCTAGTGGGCATGGTGATATAGATAAATACATTTTATTTATCTTACTGGAGGTGGAGGATATGTTGACCTTTGGACACAGTGATCTTACAGGATCTTTTCCAACCCTATTATTTCTTTGACTCTGAGCTCAAGCTCACACTGCCCTGGTACGAAGTAGCTCAGGATCCTCTAACCACGGAAACATCAAATCCACGGACAAAATGTCCATAAACAGACACTGAAGGGAAGAGGCAGGGGCATGTCTTCTAATATACTTAGTCCAACAATTGCAGATGTTAGGAGGGTACAGGAGGAGTGAACCGTAGCAGGCAACTAAGCCTGGATGTTGCCAAACCAGTGTGTGCTGCAGAGACTTGCCTAGGCAGAACTTTCATCTCCACCAGTGGGCTATTCCTTATCTTCTTATACTTTAGGCCAAGCTTGATGTGTATCTGAAAATTTGCAAGTGTTGGTAGGTCATTTTCACTTAGTTAGGACACATTACCAAGCTCTCAAAATTCTTGCCTGACGATAAAATCTTATTAACAGGTATAAACAACCTTTTCAATATGACTGCCATATTTCACAGCTTACTTTGAGAGCACATCTAATTTCTTAAAAAAAAATCATTAAGAACATTAAATATATGGTTTGTAACTCAGGAGATAGCTAGTTCCATTAAATATCTCACTGTGCACATGTGTCAGGCAGAAAAACACATTCAAAGCATAATGAAAACACAGGTTAAATAATCATACATCATCTTGAAACAGGACCCTAAGAACAGCTTGATGCAAATTTTGAGGAAGTACTAATAACTATGAAATGCTTCATAGTTATAAAACTCTATCATATTTTTCAGCATAAATATTGGTGGTTGTTAAGAAGCACCATATTCATACTCATGGCCAACATGTAACAAAATGCTCTCCAAACAAGAGATGCTTTTAAAATAAATATATGTGAAATTATTAGGAAAGAGAATCAATCATCACCATGTCCCTGCACAGACCAGTGGCATTGCACATCTGGAAACTTGTGTGCATTCCTTGCTCTCTCCCATCTCCCTGTTCTGCAGTCTCAAAGAGAATTAAGAAAGGTATGAAGTTGGATGATCAAAGGTCTTCACTACAAACAACAAAAGTTTACATAAGTGAGGGATCTTTAGCCTGAAAAGGAACAATGGAGAAAGGAGCAAAAGGAATGGTTCTTTCAGTTTTTGAGCTTGTTTGTTTGGACTTTTTTGTTGTTTTGATGGGGTTTTTTTGTTCTGTTTTGGTTTGTTGTTGTTTTTTTTTTATTTATTTACTATTTTATACATATAGCATAAAACAAACACTCAAAGCCAAACTTATTGATCCAGAGAAGTTGTGATGTTGAAGGCTTCTCTGGGCTCAATAAGTACCTGGATCACATGCAGGAGAAAAGTCAACTGAAAGCTACCAAATAAAACAAAATTATCTCCCCACACCTCTCATCATTTAAGGCAAGAAAGTCCACAAGCTGACTGCCGACAGTCTGTAAAAGGATGTAGTGATACTTCTCATTTTTTTGCTCAGAAAGAGGTTGTCAAGTAGGTCCTGTAATTTGGCAGGGCCTTGAATGGTAAGGGCATAAATAAAAAGGGAGGAAGAAGTCCAGCCAAAAAAACCTAAAAGGTACTAGAAGAGCCAGAAGAGTAGCTGTAGCCAGGTGCATGTTGTCATGGTTGCCCTTTCACTACAAAAAACATGATGAGCCTGGGGAGTCTGTGAAAATCCAATGCCTGCTGTTGGGTTTTCCAACCCAAATCCCCAGCTGGCCAAGGAATGAGCAGCAGGCACGTGCTCACACACCAAGGTTTCAGGGCTTCTCCTGAATATGGCCTGTGGGATGAAAGGATGAAGCAGCACAGCAAGCAGAGTATCAATCTCCCCAAGCTGTTTCCATGAGATCTGGGAACAAATCAGCTGGATGTCACACAATAAACCTCTCCCAGGGGAATAAAGCAGTGCAGCTCACAGGACAGAGGATAAAAGAGAAACTTCTTGGGGTCAGGACTCGGTGGGTAATGTCTTCTTGCCAAAGGGGAGCCTTCACCTGGAAGGAACTGGGGAGAAGTGGGCCTGAAGGGGAAGGTGTGACAGATTGC
This sequence comes from Florisuga fusca, assembly GCA_038090715.1. Classification (NCBI taxonomy): domain Eukaryota; kingdom Metazoa; phylum Chordata; class Aves; order Apodiformes; family Trochilidae; genus Florisuga; species Florisuga fusca. The sequence goes on along the minus strand of JAAWXA010000001.1, from coordinate 20,970,013 downwards.
TCCTCCCCACATGATGTTCCTGAGTTTTCCAACATCACTCTCCAAGTCACTCTCTGCCACCCCAGCAGAGCACTGTACACATTCAATGTGCCGTGCAGCAGGGGCTGTCTAAAAAGCTGGCCCATGTTGGATACTGCTGAAAATGGCACAAGAGATCTACCAGGCATTTTGTCTAACTAGGTGCAGCCATTCTTCTGCTCTTCCATGACTTCCATACTCAAAATGAATACCATAAGACAACCAACCATGAAGTAAAGCAGCAACTTACAGGCTCAAGGGGAAAGTACACAGCATCCATCTTTCATAAGAGATGATGATTTGAAAATTTCATTAGTTTTCTGAAACTGTTAGCTAAGATATTCAGAGTTTCATTACTACAAAGAGACATTTTATGCTATTAATCCAGATTAGTAATGAGTGTTCAGGTTAGAGATTGCCCAATTCTTTAGTTCTACCTGACACAACAGAACAGCCTGATTCTTTCTGTCTTTGAAGCATAGTTCTGCCTTCTGAAAATCCTTCACTGCTTCCTCTACTTCCTGCTCCAAGATCCCTGTTCAGTGTGATTTTACTGCCCTATCAGCCCATGCACAGATATTTCAAAAGGGAAAGTACTCAGAGCTCCTCTAGAGCTCTTTACTCCTCCCTTTTTTTTAGTGATTTGATCACCTGCTGGCCCAGCCACCTGGAGAGAAAAAAAGCAGGATTCTCATTCATCTTAAAGATTCTCATCATCTTCACAGCTGATGACCACAGAAGAACAGGCAAGTCTTCTTGGGCAGAAAAAAACAAAAGTATTTTTTCATGCATCACTTTCCACACCTTTTGGTTGTACAGGCTGTTTTCACCCTGACTTTACTCTGAAGAAAAGCCCAAACCTTTCCAACCTGTATGTTCAAAACCAGTATACTCTCATGCCTCAGGGTGCACTTGGGAACACAAGGCAGAAGGCATAGAATTGGCTGGGCTGGAAGGGACCTCAGAGATCATCAAGTCCAACCCTTGATCCACTACCGCTGTGGTTACCAGACCATGGCACTGAGTGCCACATCCAGTCTCTTTTTAAGTATCTCCAGGGATGGAGAGTCCACTACTTCCCGGGGCAGCCCATTCCAACAACATTCCCATCTAGTGAGCAAGGAGACCCTTGGAAAACCTGATTTTGAGCTGAAATTCATGGATTCTGCTGCATGGCAGTTTAGATGAAACCTCCTTCATGAAAGGCCATGAAAGGCCTTACACAGGAAACAGGCCGACAGCTGCCATATTTGGTGGGATATTTAGCAGCTGTTGAAGGTCCTCTGAAAGCTGTGAGGTCTGCACAACAGGGTTCCTGGTATCTTTAAATGAACCAGTATTTTGCTCTTCTCTAGCCATCCAGAAACACACCCAACTGGAAAGACACAGTAATTGTCCATCTCTATCTTCCTTCCTGGAAAAAAGCACTTTTCCATGTTTACTGAATCTACTGCAATTCAACAGTGCAAGCCCACTGATCACTAACAACATTGTCTTGTTTCCTCCAAGTCACTGAATATCTTAAGGTTAATGATACAAAGGAAATAATAATAACAAAATAATCCTTACTGTAAAGAGAGATTGAAATCTTAAGAGCACCTTCACACAGATGAGTAAAATGAAACTAAGGAAATGATCCAGTTTGTAGCAGAGCAGCACGCTGCCTCTTACGCAAGATTTGCTGGGGATCGGGGCTGGGTGAGGAGGAAGTTGTAGGCTCCTCTTTAATTTGGAAACTTCTGTCCCTAGGCAAGGGACAAAAGTCAATAAGGTGCTGCCTCACAAGTTTACTTCTTAGTTTCCTTAGACAGCGAATTACACGTAATCTGACCATGAGTAGTTATTCTATAAAAATGTCTGGGTACTATTATACTTGCAAGCAACATGTATTTCTGTCAAGTGTGTCTGTGGCCAGTTGAAAACACATGTAACTGGAATGACTGAAGTTACGTAATTTTCCTTTTTTGTGTTATTTCCAAGAAGAAATAGCAGGAGCAGTGTTCTCTCAGTACCAGTGAGTGTGCAAACCAGCAAAAATTTTTTCCTCAGCAATACACCAAATAATGAATGAACCTTTTAGACATACAATACAAACACTTTTGACTTCCAGTGAAACCTACTTTAACAGTATCCTCCTAGTGTCCAAGTCAAAGCTGTTACATAGTTTGCAATACATCGCTCTTGCTAGTCAAACTGATGACAGGTCAAGGCTGAGGTGAATTCTCAAAACTCAAAAGGCAACATTTTCACTAAAAAAATTAATTTAAAAAAAATTAAAATCTCAAATGTCATCCAAAGCTTGCAGCAAGAAATGTTCTATCCTTTTTTCTTAAGGAACAAACAGAAACAAAGACGTTCAAGCAAACTTTTCCTTATAGTTTTCTTCACTTCTCAGGCTTTTCTAAGGTTTTGAATTCTTCAGAATTTTTTTTTTCCTGCATTTTAAGTTTCTTTAATATGCATATAGCACAAAGTGAGGCCACCTACATGGACAGTTCCTGGAGCTCAACTTCATTTGAGCAACTTCAAGTAAAGGTAAGTGTGAATCTGAGCCCACAGATCCCAGTCTTAGTGTTTATGAACTTCATGAACAGAAGAACAGGTTCACAACGCTGCCATATGGGCTCGCTCTGGGTCACAGGGGGCCCAGAGAAAGGAACTTGCCCAGGCTGCCCAAGTACTGCTCCCTCAGCAAGAATACAGCCAGACTGGCACTCCAGTTGGCAGAGCAGGAATGCAGATCCCACAATCTGCAAACAGCACACCTCAACCACCAGCTTTACGCTATGCGATTGTGTATATTGATCCCACACTTGCAGGATACTGGGATTAGACACCTCTTTGGAACGGATGAACAGCCTTTACTTGAATCACAATTACAATACAGCCCTGCTAAAATTAACATTTGACCTGCATGTAATAAATACCTCAACCTCTAAAATTGCTGCTCTTTGTCTCCCTAATGAGACTGTTCCTTGAGTAAAATTTAGATGTTACTTACGAGCTAGATCTCTCTCAGAAAATTTGAAACAAAAACATCCATGAAAAAAAAACCCAAAACTTTTTTTGTCTACACAAACATAAGCAGACAGACAGCAATTAAATGCATGAAGCTTCACTTAACCAGTTTTTCTCTTGGCTCTAAATATTGTGACTGATGCAACAAGTAAATCTGGACAGCTGGAGCAGCCTGCCACAAATACATTCTGCCTGCTGAATTCTGCAGTCAAGGAAATTGAAAGGACAGTTAGAGTAGCTTTCCTTCTTCTGAATGATCTCTAATAGAACAGAATAGGCTTTTTCCATTGGAAGACACCTAAAGCAAATTACTACGGATATTGTCCAGATGCCACTGACAGGCTTGGGGCACCAACCACCTCTCTAGGAACCCTGTTCCAGCGTTTGACGACCCTCTCAGTAAAGAAATTTTTCCTATTGTCCAATCTAAATGTCCTCTGGAGCAGCTCTAAACCAGTTCCATATGTCCTGTCACTGGATCCCAGGGAGAACAGATCAGCATCTCTTTCTCCATGTCCACTCCTCAGGGAGCTGTAAGAGAGCAAGGAGGTTGCCCCTCAGTCTTTTTTTCTCCAAACTGTGCAAAGCCAGAGTCCTTAGCCACTCCTCACAGGACATGTGAGGCCCTTTCAGCAGCTTTGTTGCCTTCCTCTGGATGCATTCGAGGACTTGCACATCCTTCTTGAATTGTGGTGCCCAGAACTGCAGACAGCACTCAAGGTGAAACTACACTAATGCTAAATACAGTGGAATAGTAGGAAATGTATTGTTTCTGACAATCTGTACAAGTCTTGGAAATTTTCACATGAGCATGCGGGGGTGCTGGGGGTTTGCTATACATCTCCTTTATGAAAATAAATTTTAAAATGTTGTGTCTGTTGTCTGTCATTTAATTCCTCTCTTATCTCTGTCTCTTCAGACCGCAACTCTTGAATAAAGAAAGTCAAAGAAATAAACCATTTGATGACACAGAAGATTTTGCTGTAGATGTTACCTGATTCCTGAAATTACTTATTTCACAACACTGCCACAGGGAGGCAGGAATAACACCAGTGATGCCACATCTGTGGCACGAGAAACACTTGTGTCCCCTGCTCCCCAGCAGCTTTCTGATAACTTCCAAGAATTGTCCAATTCTTTGCCAGTATTTTGTCTTGTCCAGGATAGAAGGTCCTGCTCTATTCAATGAGGAAAAGGATGCAAAACAACTTCAACATTGTTAAAGCTGCATCCTCAAGGCCAGATTGTTTGAAAATTGTCACTGAACACGTAAAGCCAATACGTGAACAGTATGGAATCCAACAGGGTTTCAAGGTGTTAGATAATTCATGGATCATAGAATCATTAAGATTGTAAAAGACATCTAAGATCAGTAATTCCAACTGTCGACCCAACACCACCAGCCAACTTAACCATGTCCTCAAGTGCTATGTCCACATGTTTTTTGAACACTTCCAGGAATAGTGATTCCACCACTTCCCTGGGCATAACCTGATCCAATGCCTGATCACTCTTTCCATAAAGAAATTTTTCCTAATATCCAATCTGAACCTCTCCTGATGCAACTTGAGCTCATTTCCTCTAGTCCTACACCACTGGTTATGTAGTAGAAGAGACCAGCCCCCACTTCATTACAACCTCCTGTCACTGTCAGCCACTCCTTGTAACATGTGAGCTCCAGACCCTCCACCAGCTTCATCGCTCTTCTCTAGACACTACAGCACCTGATGTTTTTGTAGTGAGCGGTCCAAAACTAGACACAGAACTCAAGGTGTAGCCTGACCAGTGCTGAGTACAGAGGCACAGTTCCCTTCTCTTGCTAGCCACACTGTTTCTGATGCAGGCCAGGATGCTGTTGGCCTCCTTGACCACCAGGACACACTGCTGGCTCATATGCAGCCATATGTCAACCAACACTCCTCAGGACCTTCTCTACTGGGCAGCTTTGCAGCCATTCTTTCTTGAGCCTGTAAGCATTGCCTGGGGTTGTTGTGACCAAAATGCAGGACCAGACAGTTCATCTGGTTGAAGCTTTTACAGCTGACCCTGGTCCATAGATCCAGCTAGCCCAGGTACCTCTGTAGAACCTTCCTCCCCTCAGGCAAATCAGCACTCACACCCAACCTAGTAGCATCTGCAGACTTACTAAGGGTGCACTCAATTCCCTCATCCAGATAAGGATATTAAATAAAACTGGTTCCAAAGCTGAGCCTTGGGGAACTCTGCTGGTCACCAGCCACTCACTGGATTTAACTGCATTCACCACAACTCTCTGGGCTCAGCTGTCCAGACAGTTTTCTACCCAGCAAAGAGTACATCTATAAAAGCCATGACCAGCCAGCTTCTCTACAAGAACACAGTGGGGAACACTTTCTTGAAGTCTAGGAAGACAACACCCACAGCCTTTCCCTCATCCACTAGGTGGGTTACCTGGTCATAGAAGATCAGGCTGGTTAAGCAGGACCTGCCTTTCATAAGCCCATGCTGTCTGAGCCTGATCCCTCACTCAATATGAATCGCTCTGTAATCTCCCCCAGTACAGAGGTCAGGCTGACAGGCATGTAGTTCCCTGGATCCTCTTACCAGACCTTCTTGCAGATGGACATCCCACTGGCAAGCCTCCAGTCATCTGGGACTTTTCCTGTTAACCAGCACAGCTGATAAATGATGGAGAGAGGCTTGGCAAGCTCCTCTGCAAACTCTCTCAGTACTGACTGGTGGATCCCATTTGGCCTCATAGACTTCTGAGTGTCCAAGTGGCACAGCAGGTCATTAACAGACTCATGGAGTATGGTGGGTTTATTTTGTTCTCCATCCCTGTCTTCCAGATCAGGAGGCTGAATACCCTGAGGATTACTGGTTGGACTACTAAAGACTGAGGAGAGGAAGGTATTAAGTACCTCAACCTTTTCCTCATCCTTGGTGATAATGTTCCCCCCCTGTATCCAATAAAGGATGGAGATTTTCCTAGGCTCTCTTTGTTTTTCATGTATTTGTTAAAATATTTTTTGTTGTCTCTTACAAGCCATATTGAACTCTTGCTGGGCTCTTGCCTTTCTATTTTTTTTTTCTGCATGAGCTAGTGAGACTCCTGCACTTGTCCTGAGATATGCCTGTCCCTTTTTCCATAGACGGTAAAGCATTTTTTTTTATTTTTTTTTTCTTCCCTGAGTTCCATAAAGAAGTCCCAGCTCAGCCATACTGGTTGCCTTTGAGCAGATGGGGACAGCCTGCTTCTGCAACTTTAAGACTTCCTTCCTGAATGATTTCCAGCCTTTCTGGACCCCTTTGCCTTTCAGGACTGTCTCCTAAGGGACTCTCTCAACCAGGGTCTTGAACTGCCAAAACCTCCTTACTCCTCCAAGAACTGGGAATTCTATCATTTCACGGTCACCACCACATCTCTCACCAGTCCTTCTCTGTTTGTGAACATCAGGCCTAGCAAGGCACCTGCCTTAGTAGGCTCACTTACCAGCTGTGTCAGCAAGTTCCACACACTCCAGGAACTTCCTAGACTGCTTCCTCTCTGCTATATTTCCAGCAGACCTTGGTAAATTTAAGTCTCCCACTGGAACAAGGCCTGGTGATTCTGAGACTTCTGCCAGCCACGTGCAGAATGCTTCACCTGCTTCTTCCTCCTGGTTGGGTGGTCCATAACAGACTCCAAACAGGATATCTGCCTTGTTGGACTTCCCCCTCAACCTGACCCATAAGCACTCAATCTTATCATCACAATCATTGATTTCTGTGCAAAACACTCCCTAACATATACAGAGACACCTTACTGTTTCTTGTTCCTCGTCTACCCCTTTTGAAGAACTTACAGAAAGAATTCACCCATACTCAGCAAAGACTACAATTAGCCAAAATATACCGAGTACTACTATTTTTTTCTCGGTTCCCAGAGGGTGTTTTTCCTGTCTTCTACTCCTCCCTCAAAAGAACACAATTTCTCTAGGTTACTTTGATGAATAGGAGGATCTTACATTCTTTCACTCCACTGGCAACTGCAGTCTCCAAATATCTGTATGGAGTTAATAGCCATCTTAGACAAGTCAGGAAATTTCAAAAAAGAAATTACTATAGAGCTAGAAGGAATGATTTACAACAGAAGAGTAGAAGAATAAATGACTTACAGTTTAGCTATGCCCTAACTGAATTCTGAAATGCAGCAAAGAGAGGAAAAATACACACGAATATTAAGCCATCAGAAAAACTGGTGACAGATAAACACAAAACAAGAAAAACAAGTTGACAAATTCATATGCAATAGGAATTGAACAAACAGCCCTTCATAGCCCTCTTAAGCTATCAATGTTTCAAATGAAAATTTTTGTAATTTATGCAGCCATTAGTGCCTTTGAAGGAGATATACATCTAGAGTCATAGAATATGCCAAGTTGGAAGGAATCCAATTGGATCATCAAGTCCAATTCCTGTCCCTGTGTAGAGCACACTCAGGATAACATCATGTGCCTGAGAGCATCACCTAAATGCTTCTTGAACTCAGGCAGGCTTGGTGTTGTGACCCTGGGGAGCCTGGTAAAACACTCTCTGGGTGAAAAACCTATTCCTAATACCTAACCTAAACCCCCCCCTCGTTCAATCTCCTACCATTTCCCCAGGTCCTGCCTTTGGTCGCAGGAGTGAAGAAACTGGTGCCAGTGCCACCTCTGCCCCTCTTGAGGAAGCCATATACTGCCATGAGGTCACCCCTCAGCCTCCTTTTCTCCATACTGAACAATCCAAGTAACCTCAGCTGCTCCTCATAAGTCATTCTTTACAGACCCTCCATGGAAGGGATCTTGGTACTACATGTCACTCATGGTAAAAGCAAGGTGGATATAGGAGGAAAAAAAAAAAGGTATCAGTGTTTATAATAGATAATAAAACCATCAAACCTATCCTACTCACTAAACAAAATTCAACACCTTGCCAAGCAAAACTCTTCAGAAAAAAACTTAAGACTTTCAAAGAGCTTACATCTGCCAAATAACAACCTTGCTTGGAATTTGTTATAATTAATTTTTTATATTAAGCAAGGATATTAAACTTGATAGGATACCAGACTGGCTTCAGTTGGATTCCCTTTGTTCCAAGCATTTTGTTCTAATGACTCACGGACCACATTCAAAAAAGCAGCAGCTAAATATGAGGTTCTAGACAGACTTCTTATTCCAAATGCAGTGTATCAATAGTAAAGGATAACTGCCATCACCCTCAGCTACAACACCCTGAAGAACAAGTCCTGGGTTGTTTTTACTAAAATAAGCAGACACACACCCTTGAAGAACATGCAAGAGTATAAATACACACCGAACTTAAGTGAGCGTAAAAACAATATTTTTGATGGGATGTTTCTGCAAGCCCCCAAACACTGCATTTAAACGTGATCCCTAAAGCTTTTTTAGAACTTCAGAAGTGCAGTTATTTGTCAGCAGCAATTCTGTGAATTCCCTCACAGACACACAAATGTGCTTACACAAGATATCCAGGAATGCACATACCTAAAATAAGAGTTAAAAAGTGCCATGAGCTCACAGAGTTTAATATTTTAGTCTATTCACACAACTGGCTAGGCCAAGGTTTCATAATTAAGTTTGCAGAAGTGTTTCTTAGTCTTCATAATAGGTCCTATTATAGTACTCATATTCATCCCGTTGAATACAACCATTCTTCTAAAAAAAGACAACATCTTTGTGTGTGTGTATTTGAAAAAAAGAGAGTGGTTACACACACATGAAAAGGAAATTTGTAGCAGACAAAATAGCAACAGCAGAAGAAATAACATCCTCCCTACCCACTCTGTTTAGCCCTGCTGCAGTACTGGCAGTGAGGTTTATGCTTGTTTGCAGAGTGGAAAACTCAGCTTCATCTCTCTCACCAGTGCATGAAGCATCACAGCAGAGCAAAGCACACTTCATAAACTTAGAAGTGGCCATAAAACTGATAGCTTTGAGATTACACCATCAAGATATGGTGGCAGAATAAAACAGAAATTGACACATTGCTTTTCCTTCCATGTGAACAGTATTTAGATTCCATTAGCCATCAACTAGCAGCATTTTATGATTAGGTCAGATTTAAAATTTTGAAGTAATAAAAAAGTATCTCAAGTAAGCACACCAATTTTCATTGTAAAAAGCAAGTCACAGAACCACAGCACAAAGACTGTTCTACTTTAATTAATATGTATGTGCATAATAATAAATTTGTATTAATATGTATTGTGATATATTAAATATTAATATAGACAGCACTAGTCATTCCCATTGTAATTCAAAACTAAGAATGCTTACATAAATATAGTTTTAAACCTCTTAAAACCACAACAACTGCCCAAAATTTCTTTTGTATAGTCATACAAGCCCAGAGGTTTGACTATGCAAGAAAATGAAGGTGCAGCTACAGTGCACCCTCCCAGCTGTGTGGCTTCATTCCAGCTATGGTTACCACACCACTGTTACCACTATTGTTACCATAATAACCTGCTCCTGCTATTGTTACCCAATTACCACTAAAAGCCTGCATACATGTTACTGTCATACTTTCATTTCAATAACACAAGAAGTTTAAAATTCATGCCTAGAATGCCAGTGCAATCTCTCCTGTTAATGTTGAAACTTTCAGCAAACAAACAAGGAATTTGTTTATTTTCAATACTTAGCCCTCCCATGGTGGACAGTCTATACTCATCACATCTCCCCAAACACAAAACTACGCAAGTCAGAGACTACATGTGTTATAACAAGTTATTAAAATATTCATAGACACTGCAAGAAGCTAAAGTCTCAAGTCACAAGTGTCACACAACTGCTCACACTCTCCTTGCTGCAGCTGCTGAGAGCATCCCTGTTGGGCAGGGGGGCAGAGTGGCAGTGGGTCTCTGCCAAACTGCAGGTACCCTGGGAGCAGAAAGGCTGATTCCTCCAGTCCCACCTTAAGCAGAGAGAGAACTGAAATGCCAGGCTGTCTTCTCCAGCAGGCCACTCAGATGGAGAGAGGCAGCCAGGGCCACCCAGCCTCCTTGCCCTGCTGGAGAGCGGTGGGGTGCAGCTGTCAGGGGGTCGCTTCAGCAGGGCCCCCCCTTGTGCTGCAGGAAATCCAAAACAGGCAATTTATAGGCAGGATTCATTCCCACCACACTGAGCAGACAGTTCAGCTGAAAAGTATTAATCTAGGCCCTGTTAGCTTGTCAAAGAATGAACTTTAGCCTTAGGCTGAAAAAAAAAAAATTAAAAAAGGGGGGAAAGGGGGAGGCACTGTTGCACAAGCTTATTAGTGCCCACTTGCTGCAGAACATGCTCTTGCAAGAGCTTTGTGTGAGGAAGTACTATTTATATCTGTAATGCTTCCAAGTTGCTGCAAACCTCTAGGACAAGATTAATACTTAACACTTACTCACCTGCAAAAAAACACAATACCTTTATTTTCTGTCTACCTCTTCCTCCTATATTGGAGGACCCTGAACTTCACCCATGCTTTAAAATGTTTCTCAAGTCACAGTTCTTAATATAGGAGTAAAGACAAAGAAATAAATTGTGTAAAGGGTTAACCCAAAAGGCTGTGAGACCTGCACTTAGGCATCAGTTTAATATGCAGCAGTATAGCATATGAATGGAAAAATAATACAGTAAGCATAACCTCTATGAACACAAACTCAAGTGATAATACATTTTTCATTAAAGAAAGGTCAAGCAGATGACTTTTTACTGACAATATAATCATATTTTCCTTGAAACAATACTATTTACTTAATCCTCTCACAACTACTTCAGACATTCATTTCAACATTCTCCCATCACAGGAACAAAAATGCACATTACTTTCTCAAACAGTTCCAGCAAAAGCAAGGAACTCGCAACTAAAGGCTTCCCAAATGACTAAGTCTGCTGGGATCTGAAGTCACCCTCTCTCTACTACACAGTCACAGAAAGATTTTTCTGTTCATGTAATTGCTTACCACATGCTATCCCACTCACTTCCCAGTCTCTTGACCTTTCTTCCTCTGGTTTGCTGACAGTTCCCCTTTTTTCAAGGAGCACTTGCACTTCTACACAATGCAGTCCAGTAGCAGCTCCCAAAGACACCGAAGATTCTTCAAGACAGAGTGACTGTCCACAACACATGCATGGGAACATACAGCATCACTCAGAACTGCGCATCTTTACTGCCAGCTGTTCTACCTCAGCAGTTTAAGTGTAAAAAATACACAATATGCTCCTATTTGGATTCTAACTTTTCAGCATAAGCTATTCTGAAGCAATTCAAACAATTCTGAACAATTCAAACACCCGTTTCCCCCAGTAAATAACTGATTTACAGTCACAGGCAGAAAAGACCTGAGAGATTTTTAGCCTACTAAGTTCTGCAATTATTTTTTTAAAGTAATCTAAGTGGCAAAAGCAACTAGCTGAATTGATTTTGTGTTCCCATTTTTAAATACTCGAGTCTGAAAAATTCTTGATAAGCATTCAAGCAACAAGATCCCTAATAACGTATTAGCATTCAGAACAATACAATGTAAGCATTAGGCTGTAATTAAAATATTTTAAGGAGAGTACAGTACACTCAATAATCTCCTCTATGCAGAATATTATTTGAAAAGCATTAAATCTGTGAATATGGTTTAGAACAGCTTGAATACTTGAAATAAGTACAGCTAATGTACACTATCAAAACTTGACCTCCCCCGCAGTTACAGTAACATCTCCCCCTAACTCCTAATCAGCAAAACAAACAGCCTTGGGAAAAAAACCAAAAAAACCACACCAAACACAAAAAACCCCTACCACAACAAAACAAAACAAACAAGACTATCAGCTTAATTTTTAATCCACATGCTTCCCTCCCCATGCTGAAATCAATAGTGAATGAACGAGGTCATGAATGTTTTTGATAAGTATGTCAGAAATCCTTAAACCAACAAGAGGAGTTGTTATGAAAAGTTGCTATAAAGACCCCAAAGGTCTTCCTAATAATGCCACGTTCTTACACAACCACACACTATGCATCGTTTTCATTCGTCGGCATACCGGCAACTGCAAAACCTCAAGCACCAAATGTACTTGAATTCTACGTTACGGAACTTACGATGCAAGCAGAACTTCACTCAGAATTTTAAGTATTGTGGCTGGAATTTGAGAATTTAAGCCCAACCTTCACGGTGCTCCTGGGCAGAATGAAAATTTTCTGAATGCAGCGTCACCTTACACCGCCCGTCAACTCTGTCACGCAGCAGCAACTCATCCAAAGCGTCAATTATTCCAAGAGACTTTTCAACAAATAGAAAGTCTCGGGTTTTGTTGCAAGTCCCCCGACGCCTCCCTCGCCGCTCCGTTCTTGAGCACAGCTGCTCCCCCGAGCGCTCCCAGCCCTCCCTCCCTCCCGGGCTCCCCGGCCCTGCCCGCTGCAGGACCCCGCAGCTTCGCCCGCACCGAGGCAGCCCCGAGTTACAGCCACGACCCGCTCCGTGGCCCGGGATGGGCATAAACCTGCCGGTCGCTGCCCTGTTCCAGATACGCTACAAACGGTGGGGCCGAGACCGCTCCCCGCCGGGCAGCTCCACTACCCCGGCAGGAGCCGAACCCCCGGGCTGCCTCTGCCCATCAGGTGTTTTGCGTTCCTTTGTCAGTGCAGTTGTTCCCCATGCAACCTTCCTTCCGACAACCCTGCAACTCTGGATAGAATTTTTTAATGTTTTTGTTTTGGTTTTCTCCTAAACAAATCGTTCCTCCAGTTTCAAAGAACACCACCCCAACCCACCCCCTCCTTAGAAAGGCTTCTCCCAAGCATTCTCCTCGGTAAGATTTTCAAGCGGCCCGTTCAAACGGGCTCGGAGCTACATGCCTAAAGGAGTGCGCTTGGCATCTGCAGGGGGAGCACGGGCTTACCTTTGCCTCCCCCGCCTCGGGCTCCTCCTCGTAGTACCCCTGGCCGGACTCGTAGGCGGCGGCGGCGGCCGGCTGCCGGGGTCCCAGGAGCACGGCGCCGGCAGCGAGGCAGCACCCCAGGGAGAGCACCTCCAGCAAGTGCATGGTGCAAAGATGGCAGGGCGGGCGCGGAGCGGGGCCGCGGGGCAGCTGGAGGAATGCAGGCGAAATTATGAGGCTCCTTCTCTTCCTCTCCCCCTCCCTCCCCTTGCAATATCCAAGGCAGTAAAATCCGTGGGATGCAGAAGATGCGGTAGCTGCAGTTCCTAGACGCCTGCAGGGGAGTTCCCAACTTTCCCAGCCTCTGTGCAAATTCTCACCGAAGTTATCCGGAGTTTGCCAGGTAAAAAACCCACCAGGAAACCGGACATCCGAGGTTGCGCTCACTCAGGAGCAGGGGAGGTGGAAAGAGCAGAGAGAAGGAGGAGGAGGAGGAGGAGGAGGGAAGAGAAGGAGGGAAAGCGAGCGAGGGGGAGAGCGAGCGAGGCAGAGCGGGACCGAGCGGCCGCTCGCACCCGGCAAATTTCCCTGCGCCTTCCCGCTCGGGCCGGGCCGAGGAGTTGGGCTCCGCTCCGCCCGCCGCGGAGGTCTCTCCGATCGCCCGTCAGCGGCAGCGCGGCCGGGGGGTGCGCGGCGCCTGGGGCTGCGCATGGCGAAAGCGCCCTCTGCCTGTGCCTCCGCGCGGCGGGAGGGACCTTCCTCCCCCCACCTCCTCCTCCTCCTCCTCCTCCCATTGCTGCCGCCGCGCAGCCCTCAGGGGACCCGACCCGTCGCCCCGCGGGGAAAAGGCCGCCCGAGGCGCTTGGCGTGGCGGCGGTGCCGGGAAGGGGAGGCGAGTAGGCCCGGGTCTCCCTTGCGTGTCCTAGAGGGGCACAAGCAGAGTTGGGCTTGTCCCGCCCCGAGTATTGGCTCCGAGAAGGTAAAGGTCCCAGCCCCGAGGTGAAAGCAAAGTTCTCGGCTTGTTTCGTTCTCCTCCGGCTGGAGTTGGGTAAAAAGCACCCAGAGAAATCACACAAGAGGGTTTCTGTTAATCCTAATCAGTTACTTTTTGAGCAGTATTGGCAGCTTGAGTAGAGCAGGTTTTTTCTTACCAGAGAGAAAATGGTTTTGCCATGTTGGAGTAACCCAAAGAGTACCGTACTTATTGGCAGCCTTCCTGTTAATGACATCTCAAAGCCATCTTTGAGAAGAAGTTAGTTCCCATTCAGAAACAAATAAAATGCAACGTAGGTAGTGTTCCAGTACCACCGTGATTAAAAGTAAAAAGAAAACAAAAAACAATAAACCACAAACAATACAAACAGATTGCACATTGCTGACAAACACACTACAGCCTGCTCAAACCTCATCTGGGCAAAAAGTTATATTCCCTGTACTATTATTTTTGCTTGATTTGAGCAGCATTATTGACCACTGTTTAAATATTCAGAAAGCTCTTCCAATTGTTCTGCATCACTTTTATACATCTTTGGGTAACACGATTATACGTGAACAAACAGTGGGGGCAGATCCCCGGCTGCCTTGGCTGGAAGCTGGTAGTCTCCTCATGTTACACTGCTCTTATTCTTCGGGAATCCCATTATATGACTATTCAGGGAATGACAGTCTCGGGGTTGTGGATAAAGGTGTCTCTAGCAGGCCTTTAGGCACCTCCTGTTTCTTCTGATTTATTTCTTAAAATTTTCAAGATAGAATTTCAGCTTGTTGCTACAGAAATAAATTATTTTGAGCCCAGGAAGCAACCACTTCATTTGCAGACAGAATGAATTCCAAATTTTAAATAGAGCTATATTTTAAATGTCTTAATACTTCCTAGGAAGTTGTTAAAGGACTAACAGTTTTATAATACATTCGAAGCACAGTAAAGCAATGAAGCAAAGACAGTTGCAGGAACAGAACAGCTATGAAGATAAAAAGTAGTGTACATAAATTAAGAAGCCTATTATTCTTCAGTGGATTCTTACAGCTCTGTGGATCACAGCATAGGATTAAGGCCTAAATAGCATGGTACAGAATGCAAACCCCATCTAAACGGGAATGCAGCATTACTGGTTTGAGTTTAAACATGAAATCTCTCAGAAAAAGCACAGACTGGTGCAGAAAGCAAGTTATTTTACAGCATGTTAATGAAACCCACCTGAAAAATCACACACAGATAATATTATTTCAATAACATGAGTGCCACGCGAGGAGTGCCTCCCAGTAACTAAATCACAATAGAGGATGGAACATACTGATCCTGCTGTGCCATCATAATATCAGCTAGCTTCATTATTTATTTCACCAGTTCCCCAGCACTCTCATTTTGTCCCTTCCCCCACCCCAATTCATAGAACATCCATCACGGGATCAAAGGCTTTTATGCAAGAGAGCTCAGTATAGCAAGTTTGAAGTGTCATAACTGAAAGCTAGTAATCACAGTCCTAGTGCCTGAAGTCACAGCCTAACAATAAGATTTTAAAAATAAAGTGGTTGAAGTCTATGACACTTTGTATCTTCTATCTACAAACAAATAAATATTCTATTGGATCTGGGTGACTTGAAGATTTTCCTCAATTCAGGCTGTATTTCTTTCCATTCCATAGAATATGGCTAATTCAAAGATTTATTGATTTAAAACTCTTCTCTCATTTCCTCACCACCTATTTCTCCTTTTGTCTTAAAATTAAGCAGATATTGGCCTACAAGACAATTAACTTAAACTTCTAAGTGGCACTGCATACACTGGCAGTGAACTGACCTTATAAACACAAATAATTAAATATACTGGTGTAGAGTTACAGGTGTAGGTTTTGCCCTGTTATTTTTCAATGGCAACAATCATGAATATTGACAAAGGAAATGCTTCATGTCAGCTGTAGGATTCCTTCAAATGAATTAACGTCATCTTGTTTTAAAATTACATTGAAAAATCCAGATCCCTTTCTGCTGCTCAAGTTTGTTAATGTACACCTGTCAAGCACATCCCTCTCCTTTGCCTAGATAAACCTGTTAAGTTCCTCTCCAAACATTCTGCTTCTGAAACTTGGATGTATTTCAATACCTTCTTCCTATCTCCATTCATTAGCAGCACAAAAAGTCAGAGAGGAACCACTGTAAGAAATGTGAGCTGAAACTGGGGAAAAGTGTCAATAATAGCAGCAAAAATCAGTAGACTGCTATTGAAATTTGGTCTGTTTACCTATTGTAGAGTTAAATGTCAATTATTTTCTTTGCACAGCATGTAATTTCCACATACCTTACATTTATATTTTTGTGTTTGATTCCAACCAAACATTCTTTGCATTATCCTCTTAAATAGACATACAGTGACATGCCCAATAGTTAAAATGACAGCATGGTTTGCTTTTTCTCCAACACACAGTCTTCCTCATGAGTTTCAGTGGAATTTATAGTTAACGTATAGCTCCAAGATAGAAAAAATTGCACTCAAAAAAATGGAAGTTCCATTCTGGAGTAATTCCAAAAGATGAAGGCACTACAGTAAGCTTCAGTCCTTACTTCCTCTACACATAGGACTCCCCAGTATTTCCTCTAATGCTTAAAAACATGGAGGGAAAACATTTGGATATTGGATCAATGTCTTAAATATCAAAACCCTTTTTAAATACTGTAAATGAGTCTGAGATGTATAGGGGAAAAGGAGAAATAGCAAAAAGGCATTTCAGGGTCAATGCCAAACCACTAGAACAGCTGCTCACTGAAGCATTTTCTGCTAATTACATCTTTCAATCCCAAGTTTTATTTCACATTTCTTATCATATTGCTAATCCACTTTGAGTAACCAGTTCTACAAAGGAGAACACTTAACCACTGAAAAGGTGATACAACAGATTTCAGGTTGTAGACTACTTCCCTCCTTGAACTTCCTCTATATATGAAACCTACATGATTTAATGGAAACATCTAGGAGTACCACAGTTTTACTTCCTGCTTACATAACAGCCTCCCTCATTCCTCACAAGCAGATTTACAAACATCTGTTTTTGTACAGGCTCTCATTCAGTATTTTCTTATACGATCCTAGAAAAGGATCTCAGTGGGGTGGTTTGACAATCATCAAAAGTAAATGTAATCTTTTCCTTGATTTTTATCAGGCATCGTCATGGTAAAACAACTCAGAGGAAACAGTTCTGTGCCAAACCTCTAGCTAGGGATCATGAAATATAGCTTTATCTGTTCATTTTCTCTAAAAAAGGTAACTTCAGTTCAATGAGAAAGACATCACCAATGAAAAAAAATTTTTTTGCAACATTTGACCTAGCAACCTGCACTTTTTTATTATCTAAAAATCTCTCTTTTGTTTGGTATAAAAGTTCTTGAAAATTAATGAACAAGACAAGAATCTTTAGTATTCAGATCATTGACACTGGTTGATACTCAGGGACTGTAGGACTATTACAGTTTCTTTGTGTTCAATGATTCCCTTTCTAAACTCTTAAAGTCATGACTACTGGCATCTGGCTTGAGAATTTCTCTATGCTACAGACTGGATGACTGCAGTAATATAACACCCTTGCAGCCCTTCCTATAATAAGGGGTTAGGGTCTCTATAATAGGGTCACTATTTAACAAATTTATATTCAATAAAACATACTGCAATTTAACAGCATTTGACTACACATGTAAACTCTTACTATGTCATGTACCTTCCTGCAGTAGTCTTTCAGGTAGCAACCCACAAGATAAAGTATGTATCCAGAATATTTTTCCCCCCAATTATTCTTACAAAATTTTGGACTGTGACAGACAATTCTAAATCAGTTCTATGTAACTGCTAAAACAATGGCAGAAATAATTATTTCTATAAAGAGATGCAGTTTCCAGCAACTTTGTTCCTGCATACATCTCCTCCCATACAAACTGCATTTGCCCCCTTTTTCTTCAGTCCTTCACACTTCCGTCCAGTATTTTTGCTGTTCTGGAAGTTAAGAATAGGCTAAACCCTTCAATTGCAAATTGCTGAAAGATTAAAACTTAAAAATTATCAAACGGTATTGAGACACATTAATTTTCAAGCCCAGAATAGCTTAATCGATTATTACTGATTATGATCCTCATTTTCCCTCATTACTTAAAAGATTTTCCTTAAGAAAGAAGATTCTCCTCCTGCTCTTTTTATAATAGCCTTTTACATGTTTGAACACTTACTCTTCCTTACTTAATCATGTTGTTTTAAGCTAAGACCAGTTTACCAACATTTCTCTATAGATTTTTATTTTCTAACATTCTGCTTATCTTTAGAACTGTCATTTGAGTAAACTTTAATTGTTGCAAGGGTTCTTTGAAAGATGATGCCCAGTGCTGACAAAGAGTACTTCAGAACTAACTGTATCAAGCAGAAAAAACAGAAGCAGAGCAAAAAAACCCAACCCATTCTCCTGCATGTACATTGCACTCCTATATGTTATTTGCCTGTTAGGTAGATTCATGCTCAGCTTTCAATCAGCCGTAATTCTTGGATATTTTTTCAAGATTTTCCTGAGATGTTCCCTTTACTCCAGTTGCAGATCTGACTTTTCCAACCATGAAGCACATCTACCAACAGAACAGCATCCACTACCTCCTCTTTTTTTCTCCTCAGTCATTTATCAATTTTTTTAATCACAAGTATTTCCAATTTTAAGTCTGTCTGTTCTATTCTTGCTAGCTAGATCTCATCAACAAAGTGAACATGTATTCCACCAACACTGCCTTTGATTCCTTGTGATCAGGAAAAGTCCATTGCAAGGTCTGGCTAAAGGTCAAAGCCTTGAGGTGCTTCAGGCTGCAGGGTTTGCTTCAGCCAATTGTGCCAATTCAGGAACAAAAATTTACAAAAGGTGCAGCATTCAGACCTGACATCCTTGCTTAGGCCAATCTTCATTTTTCATCTACTTGAAAAGAGTTGGAGATAAGTTTAAAAATTATGAGAGAGAAGTTTTTATGTTTGGTTTGGGTTGGTTTTTTTACATTTTTTTCCACGTTGTACCACTCTGCATACATAATCCAATCAACGCAGATGCTGTAAGAGTGTGAAGGAAAAGGACTGCAGAAGCAGTCTTGTCCTCCCTAAATAGCATGCTCAGTTGCAACTAGAGACAGGAAACTAGATAGATAGTCTAGACAGATGCTTTGTCTGAGCCAATAGGACATTTCATAGATTTTGAGGGAAACTGAATCAGTTTCTCATTGATTCAGGTCCAAACCACAGAGTAAATTTGTTCTTGTCTGTTAGTCTCATGTTCAGATCACGTATACTTAGTCATTAAAAAAGTTACTCATTTTTACATATCATTATTGCACCAGAAGTCAGTCCAACAGCTAGGGTTGGAAGGAAGCATGCAGGAAATGTGTAAAATTTATCCAATTTGTAAAAAGTCTATCCAATGTGTAAAATATTCTCTATAATCTACAAGAAAATTAACAAAAAGTGTTACTGACATCATCTTGAAACTAGATTTAATCCTTCCATTTTAAAAAGAAAAAAATACCAAAACCCATCCTTTTGGGGTTTTTTTTGATGCATATCACACAAACCCAGAAAAGCACCAGACTAAAAAAAAAAAATAATTAAACAAATGAAAAAAAAGACAAAGCAAAACAAGAAACCTGCAATTTTTATTCAGGAAGTTACCATCACTCATAGTTTGAGCTGGCAACAGACCCCCACCTCCTCCATAATTTATGAATTTATGTATCATTTATGAATTTATTACTGCTAAGCAACAATACAGCACATCTATCATGCTTCTGGATGCTTATCTCTTTGTATCTTGAATTTAAGCAGCTACTACTGATCTAAAAAGCAGATAGCATGCTGGGCTGTATCTATTTTAAAAATTCCTATCCCATCACAAACCTACAACTCTACTTCACAGAGACGCTTCAGCTAATCTCTCCCAGCACAGAACTCTTCAGTGCAAAGGGCAGAGCAATGGGCCATGTTCAGTAGCAGGTTCCAGCTGTGGAACTCAACCTAATCTTCTCTATTGATAATGAATATAAGCCTGAGTGTATTCAAAACTAAAAACAACCTCGGCTTCTTAGTAAGACTCCCTGCAGTGATGGCATCTTCCCAGGGTCCAGCGGATCCAGATAGAGAAGCAGGAGATCAAAAAGGCTAAAATTCACATCTGTTTTATTTAGCAAAAGAGATAGCTTCTAACATTAGAATAAATTTCAGAGATGTGGAAGAGTCACCCTTGCTTATACCCTTTCTGCTTTAAAAAATTGAGTGGTCAAAAGGCCAATTTTGTCTTCCCCTATAGTTAGAGCCAGATTTTAGTTTTCTTCTGAATAACCCTAGCATGTTCCTCCTAATTGTGTTCTAGTTTTCTGTAACTATAGGGCCACTCACAACCTTCTCAACTAAACAGCATAGAGAAAAGTCCTTCCATCTTATTTTTCTGTTCTCTTGAGATGAAATCGCTCAGGAACAGCCACTGTGCCACAAGAGGACTGCAGGATGAGGAAACACTGGTGCTGGGTTTTGATCTGCCCCAGCTGCAAAGGTGCAGAGGGGGCTGGACTGTTGGAGAACCTGGTGAAGCTCAGCAAGTCCAAACTACTCAGTGATGCTGTTTCCTGCTACAAAGACAACCACAAGATATTATACTGTAGTTTTAAAAGCATTTTTTATGCTTAGGAGGAATAGTAAATGGCAGATGGCTGCACCACACACTTCTTGCTCTTTGGTTACTCCTAGTAAGTCTCTACTCTCCTGTAATGAAGGCATTTACAGGTGGATCT
Source organism: Florisuga fusca (assembly GCA_038090715.1). Taxonomy (NCBI): domain Eukaryota; kingdom Metazoa; phylum Chordata; class Aves; order Apodiformes; family Trochilidae; genus Florisuga; species Florisuga fusca. The sequence goes on along the minus strand of JAAWXA010000001.1, from coordinate 20,949,314 downwards.
TTGAAGTTCTAGTACTCTAGCTGGTAGAATTACATAAAAATCAAGTTTATCCAAAGGGATATTTGTTTCCTCACAGTTCTGAAATTAGTGTTATAATCCCCTGATAGACTCATGCTTAGAATCCAGAGTTTTTCATTGAAATGGTCAATACAGCCAGGGGGAATCAGGAGCAATTATTAAATTTAATTATATCCTTTTATATTTTAATAGGTTTCTTTCAAATTGCACCTGATTTTTATAAACATTTTCTCTTATACAAATATGTTTAGCAATCTGTCCAAAAAGGATGACATTTTTTCACTCAAATGGGAGAGGGATGTATTAATGTAGTGATATCAATAGCAAGGCTGTTACATTCATAGCAGATCTTGAAAAATCATTTAAAACTATGAGGAAAAGCATATCCCCTTTTTTTCCAAATAGAACTTCAAAGTCTAGATATTACTTTGTAGAAGTTTCAAGCTATTTTCTGCATATTTCATGCATGACCTATTATTTAGTTAAACTGTGTAGCAGATGCCTTGTTAAATAATAATGCTGAGTGCCAGTAGGAATAAAACAACTTTGAGTTCAATCTAATCTCAGTCAAGGTCAAAAAGAGCTGGGACTAAACTCAACAAGTTTTCAGAAGTTTACTCTAAATATACAATATCAAAGTTGGTAATTAGGAAGGCTCATTTCAACAGTCAGCTTCATGTTTGCACAGCAGTAGGAGTAATTATAACACTACTCATTCTTTCAGGTTGGCTTGAACACTTGACCTTATAAGCAAACTCCTTTCCCCCTTCTCTCCTAAGATGCAAAGCCAAACCATTTGAATTTAAAAAAACAAAGCTGTCAATTTGACATTTTAAGGCATGTTTAACCGCTTTCTTTAATTAAAAAGATAGTTGATCTTAAACATAGAATTTTACAGGCTATTTCTACTAATTTTCACCATGCAAAGATTAAAAAAAAAAAAGTTTCTGCTTGTTTGACCTTTTCTTCAGTTCATCAGTTGAACTGTATTTGTTCCAGCATCCACAATATACAGAAATCCCCAAATTCATGCAGATGCCAGGATGCCTCAAGGGCATAGTTGCCTTGATATTCCTCTTACATCATGCCAGCATTCACTGACTCACACAAGGCCTAAGAATATGAAATCCAAAGGGAGAATTACAATTGTTTTCAACTGTAGTCATGTGTGGGCAGATATTCAGCAAAACTAACTGCACCCAGAAAGAGTAAAACAAATGGAGAAGTCATCCCATTCCTTGTCATCCCAGAATTGGGGTTCTAGTTTAAAGCCAAATGTCTGGTGACCCATTACAGTCAATGAAAAGCCCCTTTCCACAGGGATCATCAATTACTTTAGGACATGCTCTAAAATAAGCTTCCACTCTGATGGTAATAGCTCAGACTATATACTAACTTTGAGGTCTCAAAAGATCCAGAAGTCTCATGGTGAGAATATTCATTGGAAAATCTGTCCCTGGGAAGACCCAATGCCATAAGCAGATGCCCAAGAAATGTAGGAGGAAAGAGGGCCAGGAATTTAAGTGAGGCAAGTAATCACATTCATAAAATTAGTGTCCAATTTAGCAATTTGGGTATCAAAATGGAGCAAAGGTAATAATGGCATACATGATAAAACAAGAGGAGTGTTTGAATGCTGACTGACTTCATGCTTTCATTTTAGTTATGTCTTGCTCATTCTTTGTAGCTCTTTATTGAACAAAAATTGAAAGGTACAATAGATCTCAAGATTATTCTGAGAAACTCAGGAACTAATTCTGTACACTTTTCAAAATCAGTCAGTAGAGACTGAGAAAAAATATTGACAGCATTAAATTTTGTTTTATTTAAACTCGTTACTTTTCATGATAGATAGGTTTTCCTCTCCATAAGACACAGTCAAAAGCTAATTTATCTAGACAAAGGTTACATCAAGAGAGCAAAATTACATTCACTGTCAAATACACTATATAATGCAAAGTGCTTTTTCATCTCCATCATCTGTAATACGCTGGGATTCCTTGAGTTGGTATAAAGTTTCAGAGACAGTCCAAGTGTATGATCTCATTCCTAGCAGTACAACAGTCACACTCTACTAGCAGCCAGAATACACTCAATAATCAGAAATTAAAATTATTACTGTATTTTTTCTAAATTATCTATAGATAGAGCTCTTAGAATCAGGGACAATATCTATACAGAGGTGAACGTCATGCACAGAAGGGATACTCAGAGGTTTATTTTGCCCTTATCTGTATGTGCATTAATCTTTTTCTCCAGATTTTCTGGTTTTTGTTACCATACTTTAGAGTCTGTTTCACAGACTAGTATGCAGTTAAAGGTAAGATCTCAGAATCTCAGAACAGAAAAGAGAGGGGGGGGGTTCTTGTATTTGGCCATTAGGTGAGTGAAGTTCTTTCTTTGTTTCACTGCTGGGGGAGTTCTATTCAATTGTTCAGGAAGGGAAAAGCAAAGTCAAGCTCTAATGCTACAGAGATTATTTTATAGAGCCAGGATTTTACACATTCTCTATATCCAATGTGGTGGTGGGAAAAAACCCAAAGTCTGGCATGTGCTAATACAGAAAAAAATATCTAAAGTGAATACTTAGACAACTATTTTGCCTATCAAAGATGCCAAAAGTAAGCGGTGCTTCCATAGATGCTTTGCCACAGGGGATTGTCTAGATGTGATCTAGGAACCTGATGCTTAGATGTCCATTTAAGATCCGTAATGCTCTCATAAAATAATCACAAAATTGTCTTGGTTGGAAAAGACTTTTAAGACCATTCAGTTCAACCATTAAACTAGCACATTGCCAAGTCCACTACTAAACCGTGTCCCTTACGTGTCTTTAAAATACCTCCAGGGATGGAGACTCCACCACTTCCCTGGGCAGCCTGTTCCAGTGCTTGACAACCTTTCAGTAAAGAAACTTTGTCTAATATTCAATCTGAAGCTCTCCTTTCCCTTTTGTTCTTGGTGGGAAGAGAATAAGTTCTTGTTTCTTGGGAGGAGAGATGAACACCCCTCATTCCAACCTCTTTTCGAGTAGCTGTAGAGAGCATTGGTTTCTTTGCTGGTCTGGCCCAAGTGCAGGACCCAGCACTTGGCCTTGTTGAACCTCTTACAGTTCACTTCAGCCCATTGATCCAGCCTGATCCCACTGCAGAGCCTTCCTACACTCCCTCCCAACTTGGTGTCATCTGCAAACTTACTGACAGTGAAGCTGATCTCCTCATCCAGATCACAGATAAAGATATTAAAGAAAACTGGTCCCACTACCAAGCCCTGGTGAACACCTTCTGACCATCTGCCAACTGGGTTTAATTCCACTAACCACAACTCTCTGGACCTGGCCATACATCATCTTTCCCATGCAGTGATTTCTATTAAAGTACATTCATTTCAACCTAGACAAAGTCTTTCCACCAAAGACATTTGGACTGTTAAAATCAAGCAGAATAGAAATAGTGCATTGCTAGATGCTTTGACATGGACTGAATCCTGTGATACAGTATTGAAGCATGTTATGAAGCATGCAATAAAGAGTGCTAGGTGCTGTACAAAGTGAAAAAGCAGACTACTGATTAAATGAAGGCAATTGCATTTTAAATGAACAGAGTCAGAAATGCTCAAAATCTTGAAGTGGAGCAAGAAACAGATGAAGAGCAGATGCCAATTCAAAAAAGAAAGAGACCCAACTATTAATTTTATCACTATGGAATCTTTTTTAAAGAAACACTAGTGTGGGCAATTACTTGATTTCTACCAGAGTAATACTTTGATCTTAAAAAGTATAATTGTCAAATTCTGACATTACTTTCTCAGGCAGGTGGATATACCCTTAATAATTCCATGCAAGGAAGTACACGCTGTAGACTTCTATGAATGTAACTATACTTAGAAGTGTGTTGAAAACCTCATAATGGGGCCTTGTGCTACTTTTTCCTCTCATGGTGTTTTGTGTGTGTTTTGCTGGTGGTGGTTTGGTTTTTTCCCCCGCTCAAAAGACTACCTATCAAATGTTCTCCTTTTACACTCCTACCCCCAAAACCCAGACTGCTTTTTTGTTGCCAGTCTTGACTCTGAAAACTAAACCAATTTGTCTCTTTCTAGTTAAAGAACCTCTCTTATAAATGACTTGCTAACAATTTTGGTGATGTGATTAATATGTTAAACAAAGGTCCAGCTGACTCTCATGTCTCCTTTAATTTTTGAGGTACACTGCATTCAAAATATTCTTCTTAGCAAAGTGAACAAATATTGCTTAATCAACAAAGGTTAGTTTTATCAAGGAAGAAACCATATTTACCTGTTCATTTTTTGCCTTGACAGAGCATGCCATTTCATTCCTCTTTCTTGTACAGCAACAACAAGCCTTTGCAACATGAATTACTGAAATCAATTTCTTTAATATTCTTAGAGTCCTGGTGAAGGACAGTGGTAAACTGCCTTGCTTGAGTCTGTATGATAAATATCTTGGGGTTTTTTGTTGTTGTTTTGTTTGTTTGTTTTGGTTGGAGTCAACTGGGGGAGATTTCTATAGAACTGCCATGTTTTAGATAGTATCTTAATTCTTGGAAATGATGCGTGTATCATGATACACACACAACATATCCTAAGCCTGCCAGGTAAAGAAGTGGGCAGGAGGGTGTTATACAAGTCTGGCTTTATTGTAAATAAAAATATATTTAACAAAACCTCACACAAAGTCTCCTGCATTGCAACGAATTGCATGGTTTAACAAAACAGCTAATATTAAGCATTAAATCTAAAGTGACTTTATTTTTCTCTTTTAGACAAGATATAGAATACTGCACTGCCCCAAACAAAAAATGAGAAAAGGAAAACAAACAAACAAAACCCCAAAACACACAAAAAAACCCTAACAACAAAACAACCCACATCCACAGTACTGAAAACCACTTGAAACCACCACAGTACTGCTTGAGAAGGTGAAAAGCATTTTACCAACAATTATAAAGTCTTCTAAGTTGGATATATAGGTACTTGAAACAAAGGTTATTCCTGAATGTCTGTCTCATCTCAAAGAACTCTTTTGATTCCAAAACATAGCTCTGACCATCACTGATCCTGGTCCAGTTATTCATGACTGATTACATGTCCAGATCAGCTTTCTGAAGGCTGTGGTGGAATGGTGCTTTCAATAAGAATTTCAGAATTTCACAAACTAGTGAAGAAGCACGCAGAGTTTCCTTACTGTCATGGTTCTAAGGTAGTCCTCACACTTTGCATGTATTATGGGATGTTTTTTCAGCAAACCAGATGTGAAAGCTCTCCACAAGTTGACCCCTTCCTTCAGCTGGAACCAAATTTATGGCTGTAATTTAAACAGCACTTCCTTTCCTTTGTGTATCTCACAAGAATGAAATAAATGGAAACAAGACAACTATTTCCCAGCTATTCTTTCATTTATAGCTAAATAGAAATTATTTCATATAAGTGGTTTGATTTTCAGAAGTATCAGGTTTTATGAGAGCTACTAAGTTAGGTTGTCTATATGCAATATCTGTTTTCTCTAACATTCAAGACTCAACTTAGAAAATTTTGCCCAATACCTCTATATACATTTTCATTGCAAATAATAAATGTCTACCTGTGGATGATGAGATTCTATACTTATCCACCCTGTCTTGTACAATTAATGCAAACTGCTCAACTGAATTAACTGCAGAGTGGAAAGAGAGCAACCAACTGATAGAGATTCCACAGGAGAGATCTATTCTTCACACACTGTAATCTCTAATTAGAACACTGATTTTCTCTTTAAAAATCATGAACAGACAGTAATTTCACTTATTTTTTTCTCCCACTGAATTTAACTGAACTGCCACACAACAAATTATACAGCTGTGTTAGTTTTTTTTAAAAATGATACCATGTATGTGTTAAAAGTAATAGATAATCTCCCTTTTGCATTAACTGAGTCTTATGCTTGAATTTTTATTAAAATAAGAAACAGATCTGTCATTTACCTTTTCCCTCCCCCACTTCCTAGAGGTAGTAATTCTAGGAAGTTGCAAAGAATATAACACTATGATATTCATTATCTATTCTTACTTCAAAGAAAAAAATCCCATGTGAAGTAACATATCCTATTAAACACAGAGATTGGAATCCATCTGATCTTTCTCAATAATTCTGGCTGGAAAGCTATTTTCATGTCAAATACTGTTAGTGAAGCCTTAGCTACTCAATATACTCAACACAAGTTCTTGCATGAGAATTGACTCAGCAGAGCTATAAGACAATAAAAGGGCAGCAGGGCCTGTGGCCTCTGCTCTCCAATTCAGTAATGTGAATAAAAAGTGAATTCATCAGGAGCTGTCAACTCTGAAACATCTCAGTTTGACATGATTTCACCAAAGATCAAATGGAAAAAGCTAATCTTGTTTTCTAGACACTTAAATCCCATTTTCCCAGGCAGATTTACCCCTTGGCTTGTCCAAATGTGTCTTAACAGAATATCTTATTCCGAAGTCTCTTTCTCCCCCCAGTAATATGGGCACAATAGCATTGAATACATCAGTGTCAAACTTATTGTTTTCAAAGATTAGGCAAAAGGCCATAAGACATCTATGGCAAGTAGAAAGCATGTCACTAATACTCTTACAGTACAATTATACTTATTGGAAATATTTATACTTTCACATCAGACATTTTCACCTTGTTACAAGTATAGGAGGATAATCATCTTGTATTGGTAAAAAGCAACACAAACTTTATTAGATCTTCTTGGGCCTCTAAGTATATTTTGCTTTTGTTTAAATAAAAGATCAACAGGAGTGCAGATTTGCTAGTATTAGGTGTTTATACAAGAAAGACATTCTGGTGCTTAGTCATATGCATACTAAAATAACAATTAAAATAAAATCAATTAAACAGGTAGCCAAGATATTGCTTAAGGTGGTTATCTACAAAAAAAATGTAGTTAAAAAGATTATATAAATACCAGAATTAGAGATATTTTCCCCTTTAGGCATGTGATCTTAACTCTGCAAGCATTGCTTTGTCCTAAAGATTTACTTTCTCCTTTTCCATGATTTTTTGCATTTACTATCAGCAAGATTTTATTTTCAATTCAAAGACCAAAGTGTTAAAAAGAAATAAAAATCTATTTTTAATTAATTAGTAGAAAAGTTTGCCATTTTTAAATCTGTGAATTAGACCTTTGTCTTAATCATTTGCTTGGTGTGTATGTGTGTGTCTGAAAAAAGCTAAGTTGATATTGCAGTACTAGTAAGAGTTTATCTAAAATCAGTAAATTTTCCACTCTCTTCCCTGAGGAAGCTGCATCCCTGGTGTTTTGCTTTGTGGGCAGAACAGTACATGATTAAGAAATCCATACACATTTTGGTTTTCAAATGTCTTGACATAATTGATAGCAACATAACTCCTAGATTTGTGTTGCAAAAACAATCTCTGATTCCCTGTCAAGTTCAGTCCTGTATTGAAAAGCAAGGGAACTGCTCCTTTTCCAACTTGGCATACTCAGCAACATTTCTTTCTGTTTCTTCATCCTGTAGGAATGAAAATGTAATCTAAGGACAAGATGAGGCTTACAGTAAGTTGATTCTGTCATTATAAAAATGCTTTTCTTTTAAAAATTACTACTTATTTTGAATAGAAGAAAGCAAGGGAAGAATCTAGACAGGTAGTACTATTCTAGCAAAGAGCTCTCATGAAAGTGCTCCTTTTGAAACTGGTGCATGGATTCAGAAAGGGAGGACAAGGCTTAACAGGTTGTTTTCCCTCTTTTAAACCAGGACATTTAAAAAAAATTTTTTTTTGTTTTCAGAACTCAATATAAATATTTTCAGAGGCATATAGTAAAAAATTACTGTAGGAGGAAATTGGCTATAAACCCATTATTTTTCTCTTCATATACTTAGCAGTTACTAAACAAAGACTTTTTTTTTTTTTCTTTTAAAAGAAACTCAGTAATTCCTTTTGGAATCTAATATGATCACAAATATGTAAAGGTGATTTAGCAGGGTTTGCAAAGCCATAATACTTCATCACAAGCAGGAAATCCATATTGGTCTCTGGAAAAGATCAACAATACAGCTGACTACCAGAAACCTGCAGTAAGCCACAACAGAGCATGAACCAAACCCCAAAACTACTGATTACAAACTTGCTTCTTCTTGTGTCATGTAAAATGTCATCTTTATCAGAAATAGCCATTCTTATATAATCAAGTCCCATCACTCAGGCTCATGAAAAAACGCCACTTGTTTCTATCAGTAGATAAGTTACATGACAAATCACATAATAAATACAAAGCTGAGAAAGATGAGAGTCTATTATGATTTTCAGGGGTAAACACCAGGGAAACACCTTAGCCCACAAACTTAAGATTCAGAAGTTTGTACATTTATTTGCAAAACTGTATATTAAGTAATTCCAATGACATTACTTTGACCAGACAGTGGAAAATTGAAGCGTGTTATTTAGTGTTGTCAAGCAAAAACAATCCTGACTGAGGATGGCTTTGCATTGATTCTCAAACTGAATTTGCTGAAATTAGGTTGGATTTGGGACAAAAACTTTCCAGCTCTGAAAAATGGGGAAAATGCAGAGAAAAACAATCAAAGGAAAGCATTAGGCAGAATAAAGTAAGAGAACTAATAATCTAGCAAAAAATTTAGTAGAAAGTGCATTTCACAGATTAAAAGGTCTTTATTTCCCCATTTAAAAAAAAATTAAAAACAACTAATCTCCTATTGCCACAGTATTGCCACTTAAACTACTAAGGAATGACAACTAAGTAAACAAGAAAGGAGATGAGACTACTGACTGATTCAGACACCAGGTATCAAGTTAGATGTTATTTTGCTCATTTGAAAGACACTGCTAGAATTTTCTTTTTTATTTCCTATTTTGAAGAAGGGAATAGGAAATTTAGCGTTGTCCAAACAGCATAATTATGCAACCTATGTAAAATATCAATGAAGGAAACTAGGACCTGAAAAAAATGTTCATAGTCAATTTGATACATTATTTATAAGCTGATCAAATCAACATGATTTTGATTTGTATCAAATTATCAACATCAAATAATGTTGATTTGTAAATGATTTTGCCTGCATAGGTTAAGTGAGAGAAGTTTAAGAATTCTTGCAGCAGTCACACCACTAAACAGTCACTGCCTACCATCCCAACCTAACAGTCACCAGAATACACAATAGCCTGTCTCTCTTCCAAAGAATTATAGTAAAAATAATGGGGAGAATCCATTTTGCCTGCTACATTGACCCTTACAGGGAACAGCAGGTGCCAGGGTTTTTTGAAGGCAGGAACACAGTAATACTTCCCCAGAGTATCTTTAAGACCTCATCAAGATGCAATTCAAAAATTATTGAGCAGAATTTTTTTTTTTTTTTTTTTCATGTAACAGTTTTCAAGTTATTTTTCCAGGAATCTGAACCGTCACCCTTTAAGATCATGTAAATTTTCACTCTCCATAACACCATGTGGCAGCTTAATAATACATGAAGAACCACTTTCCTCATTTTGCTCCAAATACGCTTAGTTTTGGTTTATACCTCTCATCCTTATGGCAGAACTGAAATAAATCCCTACCCGCCTTCTCCTCCACAGTTTAAATGATGTTTTAAAAATCTGCCTAATTTGCTCGTATCACAAACACTACCCTTGCTAAGAGGTAGTTTTAGTGTTTTCAGAATAACCTAATGCTGCAATGACTCACTCTTCCTGAAGTCTTATCTGACTCATACAGACCATCCAGAAACTTTATGAGCACAAGCTTCTTATGAAATAAAGACACACTAATGCTTTAGACCTTCACATTGTAGGTAAGACTCCAAATTGCCTTATAGCACCTGAAAGGAGCTATAAATACTATTGGCTGCTGGAACCAGAGCAGATGCTACTTGTTACCTGTTGCCCCACTGAACTGAAAGCACTTTGCTAAGTAATGGATGGTACCTTCTATTAAACCTCCATGAGAATGAAGGGCAGAAATATACCCTTGCAGTAGTGCATTCACAGTCTGTAAGGGCTGAAGGTGATGTACTAGTTAGCATATCAGAGGCAATTTCACGGAATCACAGAATGTTTTAGGCTAGAAGAAACCTCCAAGATCATCCAGTCCAACCTTTGACCAGCACCATAAGCTAACTACTAAACCATGTCCTTAAGGACCAGGTCCAAACACCTTTTAAATACCTCCAGGGATGGTGACAACATCACTGCCCTGGGCAGGCCATTCCAATGCCTGATTACCCTCTCAGTGAAAAAAAATGTTTCCTAATATCCATCCTAAACCTCCCCTGGCACAGCTTATATCCATTTCCTCCGGTCTTTTCACCTGATGAGCAACTGACACTGATATCTTTCAAAGTCATTCAACTGACAGTCATTTCTGGAAATTTACATTCATAGGCTAAGATGTGTATATGTAAGATAAAATATTCGGTTGAGTTTGTGGTTAGCATGTTGCTTGCTGCTGTCAGCTCTCAAAAGATTTATTGTTTTCAGTTTGAGTTCTTCATTAAACCATAGAAGATCATTTTAAGTACTCTTCACTCTGAATTTAAGGTTAAAGAGCAGAAAATCTCAACTGACCAAGTAAGATGCAGTCTTGTTGCAAGCCCAATATAGCCTTTACTTTAGGAATTTGCCTTTGGAAAGATTGAAACAAATTGAAAAAATAGTGAAGGTTAAGAAATGAGAATGCTTAGTCTAGCACAAATATAAGATGATCAACAACTTAAAGCTAGTCCCAATGTAAACAAGATATTTTCTTGTAATTAGCAAGTGTAACACTGAAACAAACCACTGCTAAAAGTCTTTTAGTTTGGAGTCAGTCTCTCTTTGATGAGATGTTATAGGTTACAAAACTCAGGGTAACAAATTCCTACATACTGTGTTATGCTGGCCTGATCAGATTTATATCTGAGAAACCAGATTTTTTCAAATTTTTATTCCTTCCCCACTCCTTTCCCCCGTAAATCTTCCATGACAAATAAATTTTTTATTCATTAGTACTATATGTATTTTTATCCAATGACCTTGCTCTTATAGCTGATAAAATAAATCAAAAAAAAGTATGGCAAGGATCTGAAAGGCATATTATCCTTTCAGAAGGCATGGGTAGGAACATGTCATATATTCTAGTACTTTTTGGAATAAAAATACACATCAAGAGCGGCTATAAAACAGAAAATATTTGTTACTAAAAAGCCCACAGCATTCAAACTTGTAATTATTATGGGCTCAGAAATTTCAGCATGCTTTTAACTGAATCCATCTTACAAGTTCTGTGTACTCCAGATAAGAATTCTAGCTACATTAATTACCAAGCCACCAGTTGTGGCTTCCTGTCACATTTTTTGGCTTCTCCTGTTAAACTGCTCAGCATGGAACAAATGCAAAAGTAGTTTAAATTACACTAATGGATATGCACTGTTGAATTAGTAAGCTAATTTGCTTGAATGGTAACCAACAAGCAGGTAATAAGCCTCATTTCTGCAATTCTTTACTTCTTGGTTAGTATTTGAAGAGTCTCTGAGGCCCTACCTAACAAAAAGAGTTCTGAAATAAGTACTACAACTGTAAACTTTGTAGAAAAGGACTATAGTTTAAAACAAGTGAAAAGCTTCTATTGCCTTTTTGGAATGACACAGTCTAAGATACCAGTACATTTAAACATATGTTAAGCTAAAAATTATGCAAAATTGACCAGTATGCAGAATGTGTGACACTGACAGTAATGTCTGTGGTCACTGCTAAAATTCATTAAGTCTTCTCCAGTCTTTTATTCTATTGTTACCTTTTAAGTGGGATAACAACTGCTAGAGTTTTAAGAATGAAAATTCTTGGGTAAGGTCATCCTCAAAAAATTAATTTCACAACCTACTACCTTGGCTGAGATTACTGTATATTCTGCCAGCACCTCGTAAAGTGCTGTTCTAGAGGAGTGAAGGTGCCACGAAGACATGGTTGCTAATTAGTTACTCCTACTTAAATGAGTATTTTAACAGGGTTGGCTGGGGGATTTTTTTTGTTTATTTGACAACAAAGCCTAAAGTACTGGCTCAGAGGCAGCAGCATCTAGAAAGTTGTGTTTTGCCTTTGAGCAAACTGGCAAAAGGGACTATTTTGTGCCTTAAATCTAGTCCTTGGAGGACTGAAGGGCTGATCCCTCTTTGTCAAAGAACTAAGCAGTGTAACTTTATGTGTAACTTGCTGGGTAAATAAGTGCCCACACAAGGAGATAGTGGAAAGGAAAAGTGATTCCTTCCCATTAATTTTCTGTTTACATTAAGAAGACAGCTTTGAAGAGGAGGAGGGAGGGAGGCAGTGGTGAGGCTGCAACCTTGAATACTGTGTTCAGTTTTGGATGCCTTACTACAAGAAGGACATTGAGGGGCTGGGGTGTGTCCAAAGAAAGGCAACAGAGCTGGTGAAGGATCTGGAGGACAATTATGAGGAGCAGTTGAGGGGACTGGGTATTTTTTGTCTGGTGAAAAGGAGGCTGAAGGAAGACCTTATTGCTCTCTACAACTAAAAGTTGTAGGGAGATGGGTGTCCATCTCTTCTCCCAAGTAACAAGTGATATGACAAGAGGAAATGACCTCACCTGTGTCAGGTGAGTCAGATTGGACATTAGGAAAAAATTCTTTACTGAAGGGGTTTTCAGTCACTGGAACAGGCTGCCAAGATAAGTGGTGGAGTCACCATCCCTGGAGGTAGTCAAAAGTCCTGTAGATGTAGTGCTTAGGGAGATGCTTTAGTGGTGGACTCAGAAATGCTAGGTCAACAGTTGGACTTGGTGATCTTAGAGGTCTTTCCCAACTAAAATTTCTGAATTCTATGATTGTATGATTTTAGCTATTCTGGATGCATAGTTTTCCCTTCTTTTTAGGAAAAAAAAAAAAAAATCCCAGTGTATGAAGAGCTAGCTACCATACACAAAATCTTGAGAATTACAGCATATGATTAAGTGAGCACTTCTTTGATAAACAGATTTTGATACTAATGCTTTTTCTCTCCTATGTCTAAGAGAAATAAGGAAGAACCTGTGCATAGCAACCAGTGGTTCAAACAGTGGTTCAAAGAGGGCAAGGTGTGGGTGTGTCAAGAAGAAGGAGGTATTCACTTGTGCTGAAAGAAAGCATTATCAGCTTCTATTCAGGATATCATCTATCTGGAGATTTACCTCTGCTGGCACAGGATAGGAAATTACAGTAGAGTTTTGTAGTGGATGAAGTATACAGGGCTAAAAAAACCCACAAATTTTAGCAATTCAAAATGAGTAGAACAACTGTCATGGTTGACTCTATAGTAAAAATAATGTTTTTGTCTAACAACCACCATTACAGCTGGAAAGTGTATGGTCTGTATGGAAAAAAATAGAAGAGAGGACTGCAGAGTGGATAAGACCCTGAAACTGGCTGCCAGTAACACATGTTGAAATACACCTCTCATCATCTAGCAGGACTTCACAGGCTGACACAATTTAGATATTTTAAATGTTAATAAGAAGGAATCCTAAAAGCCACCCTGAAAATCCCCTCTTTCTGCAAATGCAAAAATAATTCATAGGAATCTCTTTCTCCTAACTGAGCATCTGAACATATTTTTCTAATTCTAATGGAAACAAAAGGTAAAGCGAAAGACTCCATCATAATGAGAAGAGTGTTAAGTTGTTAACAAGTGATAAATGATAAGTTGTCCCTTTGCAACAAAGTAGACCAGCTAGACAGGAATCACACTGTTAGTGCAAGCAAGTGTAAATGCAACACAAATACACACGAGGAGCATAATGAGAAATACATTTGATTAAGTATAGACTCCCTTTTACACTCTACTGGAATAAACATTTTCAAATCACCATCGAGATGATTTACTGAATATAAATCCTAAGTTAGTATATAAAACCAAAAGACAGTATAGCATTAAGGAACAGACAGCTAGGAGAAGCAACAAAGTACAATACTGCTAGCTCATGAGTTAATGAATTTCAGTTTCTGGACGTGGCCTCTAAAAGACAAAGAAAACACATTGTTCAGGTCTGTTGGATACTGTCTAACCCAAAGATTAGAATGATTTATTGCTCAACCATCTATGATATATATGGTAAAGGAGTTATCAGGGCATTCAGTTTAGGCTATATATTCTGGAATCCTCTATAGTAAATCATTAGAATTTCTACAAACTCTAGATAATTTTCTAATACAAACAAAATCAAGTCCAACATACAATCTTTCCCGAAGACTGCAGATAAAACACTGAGCCAGAAACTGGTTACCTAGGGACCAGTAAGTATGGCTTGTTTATATTATAGATGAAGAGAAGACATTTCTAAGCAACACCCACCCACTCACTCATTCTCATATATCTCACAAACAGTGCATCAAAAGGACTAAATGTTCAATGATCTTGCTATAATGAGCCAAAGTTAGCAGTAGGGTAGAATTACTACTCCCAAGAGTATTCCTAGTCTTAAAATGACAAATAGCATTACAGTTATGGGTCTTCCAAAGTGACTAAGCAGCCCATGTGATCAACAAACTACTCAGCTTCCTTTAAAACTAAATGGTAATTTAAAGTCAGAACTGGCCTGTAAGTGCCCATCCCTTCAAGGGAAATTAACAGTTGGATCTAATCTATGAAGGACTAAGAGTCATGTATAAAGGAGATAAAATGTTGCCAGCTATAACAGTTACAGTTAAGCTGGGACAAAGAGTGAGGACAGCAATTCCATGTCTGTCTCAGAATTAAATTAACCTGATTAAGTATCTTACTCTCTATCCTTCATTTTTTGTGTGAGACCACACTAGTATCTGCTGCAAAAATATCATGCTATGTAGATAAGATGTAGTTGGAATAGCATATTATATTCCAATTTCCAGCATTTTTCTGTATCAGTTGCAAAGAAATGGTATCACTGAAATAAATCAAATAGCAATGTGAATAATTTACAAACCACATGTAGAACAAGTCACTTCTGTGACTTGTAATCCTAACTCTTCTTTCCTTCTAGGTTTGTCATCATTGTTGTCATCCTACCCGTAGGCAGTTTGGGTATAATAAAAAGCTTTAAGAGTACAGAAGCCTTTTGAAACACCATTAAAAAGGTACATGCAGGTCCACTGTTTGGAATTACTTTGGAGTTGGTTTTTAATCANACATAAAGCTGCAGAGGCACAGCACAGGCACATTAAAAAGGTTTTGAAGTGACCAAACTTTATGTACAAAGAAAGGCTAAACATTTCTTGTTTCTGGGTCACAGGCGATCAAGACCTTTGACCTTCAAGCTATAGATCTCTTACGCAGGCAAATTACTTACACTGCAATACTTCATAAACAACAGAAGCCCAAGTGTCCCACCAGGCATTACAAATAGGGTGGGGTTACTCTTGGGATAGATTTGATTTGGATGGAAATGATCCTCCCTGGCAAGTCTGTGTAAGCCTTTTAAATATCAAAAAAGCCTGAGCAGTGGCATGATGATTTAGTTGTAGAATTGTAGATAGTGATGCTGCTTTGTTGTTTTAGGAACTTAGCTGGAATGAGTCACCATAAGCATATGATTCAGATTTAATTTTTTAAAATTGAAAATATTACACAGTAGATAGAAAGGAAAACACATTGGCTCTCCAACTTTAATTTAGTAATTTTTGTTTTAGCTGAATTCAGTATTTTACTCTTTTGCCCCTACATGGTCAAAAAATACTTAATCTGATGTGGAAAAAGAAGAGAAATGCAAACAGAATAGCAGCTAGATATTTCTAGGCAAGTTTTTTGCCAGGTCTGAATATTCTTCTTACTTCTGTGTATTGAGAAGCATAAAAAAACTTGCATCTTATGGGGCAACAAGAAGCCCACGGTTTCACCAGAAGTAAGTAGACTCCAATTAACTTTTCTCTAGTTAAAAACTTGCATATAACCCTGTTGCATTTCAGTAGATGACAAAGTGAAAAGCAGCATGGTTTCTGTTGGAACCATTTCCTCTCATGCTTAAATTTGCATTACATATAATTTACTTCTCCTTTAATTCAGTGTCTTTAGGAACCATTCCGGAATCACCAATAATTAATAGATATGTCAATATCCAGTAAACAATACAGAGAGGAATAAACTGAAAGAAGTCACGGGACAATTACCTGTGACTCTGTAGTACTTTACTCAATTTAGGAGAAGAGCTAGGGTGAAAATCTTCCTGTCCTTCTGATGTTTAAATGCTTAGTATGTGTTTCAGTCTGTTAGAAGTGTAATAACACAAAAATGTTCAAAGTATGCTCCAGAACATCAACATGTGTTGAATCATGGTAATTTACTCAGGATGCAAAAGTCACAATATTTATCTTTTCCCCCAGGAGAGTAATATGTCACCAAAGTCAGCCCTTAATTTGAGCTGTTTTTCTAGAGCTGACAGAGCTTCTGAAACAGCAGCTAAGGGCTTACTGGGACAAAAGCAAGAAGCAGAATTTTTAAAAANTACCTTGGATCTCATTCTATATATCCCAGATATATATTCACCAATTTAAAAAAAAGCTATCGGAATGAAGGGGAAAATTGCTTTGAAAGTCTTTAGAGAACACCTATTTAAATTCATTTAAGACTTGTAAAATCAAATTTCTGTAAGAATAACCACCGTTAGTAAATTATGTAGTGTTGGGTATCAGAAAATAGGAAGCCTTGTTCACCGAGATAAAGTGGTTTCGGTAACAGTTGTCTAGCTACATCATACAGAGCAGGGTATTAAGCTTGATTGATTTCAGTGGTTTAGAAAGAGAAAAAGTGTAAAACGGTGCAGTTGTCTTAACAGTAACAGAGATACTGATTCTGCTTGGAAACTGTCAGTATATAGTTAACAATGTATTCACTCTGGTTGATCTAGTTTCCCTTTACAGAAACGCTCAGAAATTCCTAATTATATTTTTTCCACATAAGCATATTTCTCATTCATAATTTTAACATTACTTTTTCCCCCATTTCTCCATTTCCTCGCATTCTATTTCATGCATTTACCCTCCTCACCCACCTAAAGAAGTTAAAAAACATGCTTAGATCAGAAAAAAAATAGTCATTAAAGTACCACACATCACAAGACTTACTCTTATTGAAACCAGAACAGTCTGAGAACAGATTAATTCCTTTTAACCTTTTCCAATCTTCTTTCCCACTCATTACAGCAGAAATTTTGTAATCAGAAGAAATATTATAAATTTCCCTTTATTGCAATAAATATTATTACTTTCATGATTAAAACTCATTTGGCTTATGGCAATCTAAACCAGATTCAGAACAATTTGATATTTAACCAGTGACTACATGAAGCTGGTTTTGGGAAGAAAATATTGTCCCAGCTTTCCACCCCCGACCTGCTGCTCAGAGTTCAATACATATTTTCTGGCAGTATCTTAATTGAAAATGGTAGAAATTATAAACCATTTATGGCAACATATATTCTTCAGGAGAGCACTAACTTCTCCTGAAGTCATGTTAGTCTGTTCACGTTAGCTTTCTCTCGCTCTTTTCTAGAATACGGAAACATTAAAGCATTAAAATAAAAAAAGGTTCGGTAAATATAAATCTTCTGCAATTGCTATAAAGAAATGAGCACAAATATTGAAGCACACTTAAACAGCTACTATAATTCACAAACACTTCTTTACTTTACTCCTACCCACTTCCTACAGCTTCTATGTTATGTAGCCAGAAGCCTACAATAACACAAAAAGGAAGTAAATTTCAGCTAAAGATACTGGTTTTCTCAGGAAATAAAAGCACACCTATGTGACTACCATGCTAGAGATAAAACACCACCAGCTTTTGTACAGAGAAGTAACCCTTTAATCCAGCCCTACCTAGATATTGTTCAGTTCTTACATAGATACAGACTGTAAGAAACATAAACAAAGCAAGAAAAAAATGCACAACATACCTATCCAAACTTCTGTAGAAGAAATTGTTGTGTCAGTCAATATGCTACAAAGGAAAACTAGAAAACTCAGAACATGCTGACTCGAGAAGCCTTCTGATCCCACCCCACCTGGGCAGTATTGCTTCATCAGCACACAGACATTAGTGGCATCACCTGAGTCTTTCTCTCCCTCTGCTCAGGATAAACTGTGATTGACCAGAACAGGAGTTCAGATTAAGGACAGCTGGTTCCTGGTGCCACACTAACCCAAAAGAGTATTTGCTAGTTCTTATTGGGAGAGTTTTGTCTAAATTTCAGTTAGGTGAAGACTGAATCCTCCTTTTTTTTTTGTTTGATTATATGGCTGTATTCATTTAGATCTATGGAAAAGTCCTCAAATGTCTTGTTATAAAATCTCAGAGATGGAGCTTCAACTACTGCTTTGGGCACTGAATAATCAGTTTCTCTATAGAAATCTATTGCTCAAATATTTTTTATATATCTATTCCTTGTTTGTTAGAACAGGCTTATTAGCAACAGCATAGACCTTACAGTAATTTATTTTCTGCACTGTCACACCCTGGAATGACCCAACTGATAGTGTCAGAAAAGAGTGTCTCCAGGGGGGTCCTTAGTGTACAGACACACATACTCTATTTTTCTCATAGCACCTGCCCGAATCCTGTTGCTGACATGAGAAGTGGTGAAAACCATTTGACAACATAAATCTCCAGTAAATCTTGCTTCTTAATTCTTAAGTAGTGGAAAAAGTTCTCTTTCTTGTGACAAATGCTTCCAGACCTCTACAAGAGATCTCTTTTTCATGCTTCTCTTCAATGTCCAGGAAGTGTACCCATTCTTTAGGTTCTTTTACCCAATCTGTAATTCAAAAGGCAATAAATTATTAAGCCCCTGCTGTAATTCAAAAATCAGCTTTTCTGGGACACAGACTCCTTCAGCTTTTTCAGAATATCATGATAAATTTTTCCTGTCTTATATGTGAGCAGCAAGTGCAACTTCTTAGAAATCCGTGAAACTCACATGGTTTTAATGTAAAAATTGATATGTCTGATTCCTTTCCCTGCACCACCCGATGT